>JAUCMT010000134.1:22798104-22813455 GCA_032357475.1 Enteromius thamalakanensis | reverse complement strand
GGTTTGGATTTGTCAACCCAAAACTAATCCTGTAACTCTGAGTTTGTTTAGCCACCATCATGGTACAGGCCCCTGGAATGGATGCCTGGTGGGCTCAAAAGCTTCACGGGTGTATCAAAACAGGTGTTTCAACCTACCCTGCCACTGTCACCCATTGTTTAGCTAGCTGTATTAGCATGGAGCTTTTGACCTGATATAACTCCTATAACATCACCTACAACGTTAGAGGTACTAAACAAAATATTATCTTGTTTTTTTTTTACCTCAGAATTAGACTTTTTGCTGTAGCTTTTGGAGAGATTGCAAGAAAGCAATGCACAAAGCAGAGACAGATCCTCACTAAATCACAGTCTTGGCCTAAAAAAACAGAAACTGACAAGAATGGCTTCAAAAGGAAGGAAGGGTCACAGAGGTTGACACAGAAAGCACACATTCTCCTACATTTCATTATACAAGGATGAAATACTTTGAAAAACTTTCCCACTTCATTCCACATGTCAGAAAACTGTCAGAAAAAGATCAAGTGCAGGTGTTACTGAGGGTGGACAGTCATCAAACATCTGTCACAGCAGGACTCAAATGAGCTGAACACCCTGAGAAACCAATTACTGCTATGATCTTCATTTTCAACAGTTAGCTGTACCAGAATATTTTCAATTATCTGTAACAGAATGTTCATTGCTGTCTTTTTGAAAGTTTATTTGATCCTATTTTAATTAGATTTATTATTATTTATTTTACCAATACTGGCAACTCATTTGTTTTTTCCCCTTTTTATCACGGTTTTTATCGTGTGCTTTAATATTTGGACAATGTTTAGAGCAATCAAACCAGTACAATATGTTGAAATTAATTGGAATTGTGATTAAATAGTTAATTTACTATTTAAATTACTGTCTATTTACTAATAATATTGTCTCTGCATTATATATCTTGTGAAGAATGATGATTTAAACTACAACTAAAAGAATAGTTGCCACTCATTATTTATTGTCCAAAATTAAACAAAGAAAATCATTTAATTTGTGTTTTCTCAACAACAACAAAAAAAGACTATAAAATAAAAGAACTGTAGACATACAGCTGAAATCATTTTGCTTTGATGATGTACCGAACCGCTCCCAGTTCTTAGCTGATGCAATGTATTATAAATATCATTGGCTTATATGAATCAAAGAACGTGCTTTTGCAATCTCTTGTTGGTGATGGATCATTTTCATGCTGTATTAAACCCAGTGAAAAGTGACGTAAGAAATTGTGCGGTGATAGAAATGTTGATCCTGAGTCTCTTTCCAGCGCACAGGTAGTTTAATAATATTACATTTTTATATATTTCCATTTTACATATATTTTCCAACACTAAAGCTTCTGTCATATTAAAAGTGCTAACATATAACATATTGCAAACATGCATCTCTAAAGAGATAAACTGTATAGTGTTTAATCAGATTGCCAGGAATGTTATGAACAACGAACATGCTGAAAACAAATAATCATTATGGGTTAAAGAATATATTTAGCATGTCAGAGTAAATCAAACCTCACTGTTTATATTAAATGTCTTATACCATGCAATCAAACTGTAAATGTACTTAATATAATGTTATTTCAATTATTTTTCTGCACAACAACCTTCATTGCCCAGTTAAATAAAACATCATTTGAAATATATTAAAATCATATGTGAATTACAAGCATGAAAACTGAGAAACAAAACAGCACGTTTCTGTTTAGTATTACACAATAATATCATTCAGTGCAACATTGGAGCAATGAATGATTCAGGGTTTTGGTTCATGACTAACAGGTTGAACATGTTTATTTAGAGGTCAATAAAGTGCCAGAGTTTATAACACAGGACACCTAAATAATGCAGCACTGTATCTCGAGGGGACAATTTCAAGAAATGGGCAAGAAAGTTGCACTCTGAACTACCAATATATTGACTGTGTATTTTCTCCAGGGAAACATTTACACTGCAGTCTTGTTACAGACTCATACTAGTCATACAGATAAATGCAAGTCATACATAAATGACAACATCCAACTCATAATCTTTAATCATTCAACAGCACAAAGTGTCTAAGAAAGTTTTGAATAGGCCTTATGCATAATAACCATATTTGTTGAATTGTTGAAGTATTATACTGTTAGTTTGCTTGAATATGCCTTAATACAGGCTTGTATTAGATAGTGTATTTAGGCTTGATTGTGACAGCATTCAGCAAAGAAACTTATTTTGTATATTTCAGCGTGTATAATGCAAGACGTCTCAGATGATATACCATCTGGTATGTTGTACCTATCTAACAATATGCTGTTTTTATTGTACCTCCGAGGGCATGGTTGTTTCTCTAGATCAATTTGGACAGGGCATAGATTGCACTGAGTAACTATATTGAACCCCTGGGTTTTACTGTGATTGACTGTACTTGTCTCGGCAGAAAGCATTCAGGATAAATATCACTATTATTCCTAAAGGCAATGAAACTACAGGGTCTTTAAATTAGTAATTTTCTAGTTCATTGACTTCTGATGTGCTTCTGTAGCCAGTGATTCACGTTTTGCAATTTTGCACTTTAGACTTCTCATTTTCTGCAGACTAAATTATTGCATATATTTCTGTATCGATTTATGATGGGGGGTGAATTGCATGTTCCAATCTAGCTCATAGTGAGAATAAAAATGACATTGCTGTAAAGCATTTTTCTTGCCACTATATGCATACATATATATATATATATATATATATATATATAGTTGAAAATTGTCTTGAAAGATTGATGAAAGATTTCAGTACACTGGAACTTATGTAGCCACTAAAAAAATAAATAAAAAACGGTTTAAATTTATAAATCTCTCTATTTGCAGGTGAAGACGTAAAGCATCATTATTGAGTCACAATGGTAGAAAAATAGAATCCATCTCATGTTCATCCTCAATTTATAATCCAGCTATTTGTGTTGCTTGAATATTATCTGAAACAAACTTTTTAAATGCTATTTTCCAAGCTATTTCTGAACTGGTAAATACTAATATAATCATTTTTTGTTTTTGTTTGGTAGGGGTGTATTAAATAGATGCATTATTAATGAAGACGATAAGATAAAGTGATTAGTATCCATGTTTATTGATAACATAAGACAGCCATTAAAAATATTCATGAATAAACACATAAAACCCATGCTTTGCTTGTCATGCTGCATTTTGATGAGAGCTTATCATAGACCTTGCACAAGTGATTCAGAAAAAAGATTTCCACCCTCTGCCTCTTTCAGGTGCATGACTTCACATCTTCAGGAAAGGATTATGGATTTGCCGCTTTCTTATCAACTCAGATGCATTTTAAGAGAAATGAGTTACAATTAGATCCTCTGACGCATTCACACAATTTCCCAAAGCGAGGACCCAGTCTCATGGCACAGCGGGACCCCACAGCACACTGACGAGAGAGAGAGATGTGAGGATCGGAATCAAGTTTGATTTGGAGCAAACTTTTAATAGCTTCTAATACGACGGAAATGAGGCTATCAAAGAGATATGAAGAGCAAAACTTTACCTGTGGAATGCTACGCTTTTCTGAAGATGGCTGATATCTTCCCAAAAGTGCTTTCATAGCCTCGACCTATTCAGAAACATAAGTAGGGTATCCATAAGCAACCGAATATGAAACATATTTTTATTTGAGGTATGAACATATTTAAATATATAGCCTAAATGTAAACACAAACAATTTTGACTCTTCACCAACCAATAATATAGTGTTTGGTTTACAGATATCTGCCTACGCGTTTCATGGATTAAAAATGTATCACACCATAAAGAAAGATGAACCTTTTTAAAAAAAATAAGACATTATATTTGCTAGTCAACTCACCAATTCTTTCTCGGTTTCCTGTTGGGACAATTGTGAGTCATCTGTGAGTTCTTGGGAAGTTTGTCCAGAGCACACGACGGCAAATAAGCCCACAATGATCAGTCCGGTCAGGATCTCTGAGCTCTTCATGGTCCTGAGGTAGTCAGCTGCACAATGAGGTTTAGAGGGAAGGGTAACTTTTAGTAAACACGGACTACTTAACAGTTCACTGGCTGTTTTATAAACTGATAAGCCCCGCCCTGACTTGGGTTAATGGATTATATCAGGTCAGCTATTGGGCAGAAGATAGACTTATGTTGCTGATGCTGAGACTGGAGCACAAGTAGGTTTTTTCATGTTCAGAAATTTTTCTTAAGTAAAGTAATTTTCTAAAGTGAATAGAATAGAATAGAGTAGAATAGAACAGAATAGAATAGAAAAAAATAACATTTCATGCAACCTATGGGGGCTATATGTCAAAATATTCCCATTTTGACATATAGCCTATACTGACACGATTTACACCTTAATAACAACAGCCTATCGTGATTTAGCCTATATCATTAGCCTACAGCTATATGAAGCTCACACTGGTACCAGATGGTCTTGGAGCATCTTGGAGACGTTGGATTTAGTCTGTCTCAGTTTGTTCTGTTCCTTCATGTCATTCCAGAGAGATCAGATCAGATCTCTGTGTGGAGCATTGGCCGCTGTTAGAGTCCTTGTGCATACTAAAACCTCACTGAATTAATACAATTAATGGCTAAATTAATTTTAGTTAATGTAAACTGATACATCATACTATAAAAAAGATAGTAATAACTGACTTGAAACCATTGTAATAAAATAGTGTTCTAATAATTTTGACCACCACTGTATACGTTTATAGACTAAACAGTCTAAATGGTATATACATACAATTGTTTAATGTTTGTGTATCAACAGTACTGTAGTGTCAATCAAATATAGCACTATATACTTATAATTCATGTTGTGATTAAAAATGTTCAAATTAATTCAAAGTCTATTAAAATACATTTAAGTATAATGTAATTTCCATTCTGTATACGTTTATTTATTTTTTTTTTTTAACGTTTAATCATTTTTATGTAAATTATTTAAAATACAAATATTAAACATTAATAATTATTAGTTTTTCTAGGGCCCTTTGGAGGCTTGCCGAGGCCCCCTGCTGGAGAATGACTAAATGCTGTAGCATTTACTGTGACTTGTGTGGGCAGTAGAGGCCGCTGCAGTCACAATTAAAGGGTTCTGATGTTCTTGAAATGGGTGTTTCCTGAAACGCATACTTCAGGATTTAGGAAGGAACACGCCCATGACATCAGTGGGTTTTCAAGAAAAAAAAAAGTCTCTGAAACTGTGCAGCAAAGTAAGAAGGGGGCCAGAGGTGCCTTCTCGAAGTCTAAATATAAATCCTAAAGAACAGAGATCTGCATCGAGAACTCACAAGGAAATAAGACTTGTAAAACTTTTGAGAAAACATGTCAACTTCAGACGAGACAGACGGTTTCCGTCCCAGATATGGGTGTAAGTATGAATGCGTTTTTTTCAGGCGTTCCTCTGAAACGTGATGCTCTGTGTGTTACAAAAAAAGCTACTCGTTTTCATTAAATGCAAATGCTTTAATCCAAAGTGAGTGTAATTCAGTTAACGTTTTTAGATGTTTTATGCAATTGCCCATTCTTTAATGCTCGACTTTGCATGGGCATGTTTTATAACTTCCGCATTATAATACTGTATGTATCGAGCGGGATCACCTGGACAACTTTTCTGAACAGACAAGCGTGTTATTTCGAACCTTACTGTAATTTTACATAAAGCCTCGACATCCTCGCTCTTTCTCTTTGTTGGACCGCAGTGCTGATCAAGATTACATAAATTGAGCATCAAACTATGCAAGGCCAATACACTGTCTGTATAGAGACCTGTAATCTAGACCGTTTGAAAAACAATTGTTAACTAGTAAATCTAGCCAGCGAAGCTCTCTCTCTCTCTCTCTCTCTCTCTCTCTCTCACACACACACACACACACACATACCTAGAAGTGTTGTTCTTATCATAAGTAATAAAATAGCATTCACAACACACGAAGGTCAAACGTCACTCTCAGTGACTCAAGCTCTGGTATAAAGCGTCTTTGTATCGCGCGCTACTATTTATTTTTCCCCTGGCCTGAGTGAAAACCCTATAACCAAATTGACTTTTGTGGAGACTTTAGTGCTACTGTGTAGGCGGTTAATTGCTTGTGGTGCTAATACAGTTTCAGTGATCTATTTTGCTAGCCGAGAGCTGCCAGACCACTTATTTTTGTTGAAACTTTGTGGTGTAAAGTTCATCATTTTAGTGCAGATTATTGTGATTCATCCCAGTAAACTGAATCTTTTGAATCAAGGCACTCAGATAATGGTTTAGATTCTTTCGCTGGTTCATTCAGAACGCGTTCAGCACGTTGCATCTTTACAGCAGTGGGTGGACACGAGTCACCTGACGTGTTATGAACGAGTCATCGAACCATTCACTCACCTGATTCGTTAAAAGCACTTGGTTGACTAAAACAACAAAGTTTTGAACTGCACAAGTTTAATCAAACTATACAGTTAAGTTTATAACCTAAGGTAATATGAAGTAGAATTACAAACTTTCAACCAGCTTTGTATTTTACAATGGTAATAGTAAATGTAGGTAGCCTATGCTTGTATACATTAAAAATATGTTACCTGACCCCATTTATTTATCGGTAAAACTTCTCTTGATGATGTAAAATGTGTTTTCTGGCAGGAATTTTGGAAAATACGTTAGACCATACGTTAGTATCCCTGCTCAGAGACTAGTGCATTATGGATTTTGAAGTTTTCCTACCGTTTTGGCAAAAAGAAATGCCAGATCTCTGTTTCTGTTTTTTTCTAATCATATTGCCAGCTGATAATTACTCCTAGTAATCTTATTTGGTTATCAGTAACTTTTACACATTCAGATATATTCCACCTTCAGTAGTTTTTAACGAATTATATGTCAAACTCAGCAAACATTGTTTTCGTTAATGTAGGGGTTGTAGTTCATTTTTATCTGTTCCCAAACTGCCACGCTCTGCAGAGAGACATCAGTGCATGGAAATGATTGAGAATGATTTGTACAGAAACAGATTGTTTCACAAATAAATGCCATATTTCAATTGTTGTTTACTTAGGGTAGTGTAGGCTTGAGTATATTGACCTCTGAACAACAATCAGTTGGTGGTTGAATCATATAGTTTTATTATCATCTAGACTTTGTTTTTCTCTTTATGCAATGGAAAAATGGCTTCAATGGTCTTCTTGTTCTTGGGAAAACCTTTAGCAATACCTAAAAAAAAAAAAATCACGGAGGAAGGATTTCACTGGAATTGACGTAGTATCTAAGGATTGTCCTCATCATAGTTCACGTGTGAACACGCAGACGTTTCATCTGATTTTTTTGTGTTTTGCAGCTTGTGGCAGGGCTTGAGTTTCAAGATGAGAATACGGTTAAATTACTCTAATTTAAACATTGTTATTCACAATTTCTCAGATGAAATCCAGTGTAAGAGTTAGTAGTTTGCAGCCTGATTTATTTCCTTAATATTTACCTTTCCTGCAGAAGTTGGATAATCTTGGAAATTTTTGGAGTCACATTGGCAAAGGCTAGTTCAGATCATATTTTAATATCCCTGCTGAAGTTTAGAGAGGTTTTCTCTAGACCGGACTTAGACCTGGTGTCGCCATTTAAATTTTTTGTAGACATGAAAATAAGGCTGTGAGAGGCAGAATTACTATCGTTTAACAACATGAAAATTCTGTGTGATGGACCTTTATACAGGCTATGGTATTGAAAATACCGTAAGTTGTCCCTAACAGTATTTTCATGCAAATAAAAACATGGCAGGATGACATCTACTCTGACTGAGGTCTTTCACAGACAAATATGTTTTTATGTTTTTTTTTTTTTTTGTTCTTTCTGAAATATGTGCAGCTATTTACAGAAATATGTAGGATTATCTTCTTTTTCTACATGAAATAGAAACCCTAATAAATGATTTGAGTATGTGGAATAATCACAGATCTTAGGGATGCTATAGGTCAGGCATGCAGGATGTTATACATTACAAAATTTGCATAAACTGCTAAAACGTTCTGTGTAGAGTGTAGCAGTTGAGTTGCATTTTATTTGAACCTTTTGAGTACCATTTTACCTAGTGAATGTGTACAATATGTGATACCATTTTATCTAGTGTGTGTATATATATATATTACTGTTCAAAAGCATGTGGTCAGAAAGGGTTTAAACAAATATGCACTTGTTTTTATTATAATTATAGCCATTAATCCACTCTTCAGTGTCACTAGATACTTTATAAATCATTCTGATTTCGTGTTCGAGAAACATTTATTAATATTAGTGTTAAAAATAGGCATAATGCTTAATATATATATATTATTATATTATTTTTCAGGATACCTGATTAAAGGGAAATTCAAAAACCTATATTTCATTTCTTTTCTCTCTGAAGTGTGTATTTTATCTTTGCCTCTGTATTTTAGCTGTTCTGGATGGTGTGGAGCGCCTCACCGCTGAGGAGATGGATGAAAGGCGTCAACAGAACATGGCCTATGAGTATCTGTGCCACTTGGAAGAGGCTAAACGGTGAGAGACCAGTTCTCTATTTCAGCCCGTCTGCACTTATGCTAATTCATGATGGACAACACTGAGCGTTTCACTTGAAATAGCAGTTAAGCTTTCAGTTGGTGGTTGTTTTATGTCTCTGTGATGAATGCCTGTCACATGATTGTGGGTGTCTTCACTGCATGTCCCAGCAAGACCCACTACAGTGAATGACTATATAACCCAGAGACTCCATGAAGCTCTGAATTCCTATTTCAGTCTACGGTTTAAACCCTAGTGCGATACTGTAGTTCATCCTTTAAATTCTTTCATCATTTACTGACGCTCATGTCAGTCCAAACCTGTATGACTTTCTTTTGGAAAAGGTTTTCAAAATTATCTTCTTTTGTGTAATGCATAAAACATGTGGATCAGAAAATAATCACAGAATTGATTTTAGGGTGAACTGTCCCTTTAATTAACTTGCAAAAAAAAAATAAGATACTGTTTAAAAAAAAAATATATAGTACCATTTAAAAGTTTGTGATTAGAAAGATGGTCACTAGGGCTGTATTTGTTTGATAAAAAATACAGTAAGAACAGCAGTATTATGAAATATTATTATTATTATATGCATTTTATTGTGTTTTAAGATGGAATTTATTCCTGTGATGGCAAAGCTGTTATTTAGAAAAATGTTTTGCTGCTGCCAATAAATATTTCCTCATTGTTATCAATGTTTCAAACAGTTGTGCTGCATTACATATATATTTAAAAACATTTTAAGACTCTTTGATAAATCGAAAATTCAAAAGAAGAGCATTTGAAAATAGACTTTGGAAATAAATGCCATTACTGTCTCTTTTAAACAATTTAACGCATAAATAAAGTAAAAAAAGTAAATTTCTTAATAATAATATAAAAAACAACTTTTGATTTGGTTGCAACAAAAATTATAATAAGCTGTGGGTGATTATTATGTATTGCTAATGCGTATTAGTGATTTAATTCATTTTGATGCTGTGGCTCCAAGGGCATTCTAGAGCATTTCTTAGTCCAGTTTGTTTGGCTTAGTAATAACACGCCTCTCATCAAGAAGTCACATATTTTGAGGAATCACAAAAGACGTGAAAAACTTGATGATGTAGAAGTTTCTACTGTACATATATATATATATATATATATATATATATATCTCTTTTGGAGGCTATGGCCTGTCAGTGCACTCATTACATACACACACAGACACATCAGCGGTGCAAGCGGAAGTGAGTCAGTCCCTGTTGACTTCAGTATCTCACTCTGTAGCTGTGGCAACATGAGGTTGTCATAGAGACTGGTTCCGGTGTCTGCGTGTTTGAGGGAATGAGTGCGTGACATAGTGGGAGAAAAAGAAACTCCACTGTATTCGTAGCGGGCAGAGAAGTTTAGAAGAGTCAGAGTCTAAATATCATCGTTCAGGTGTCGTCATTTGTCCTGCTCTAACTTAACATCTCCAGCATGACTGCACTTTAATAAATCAGCTAAAACGCCAACGCCGTTGCTATTCGCGACGTCATCCATCAAACTTTTGCCTGGAGGACGAGAGAAAGTTTTCTTCTCAGGCCTTGTTGAGCTGACAGTATTTGCCCTTGGGCTTGATTCAGAAACGCTGGAATGCTTGGAGTTTGCAGTGATCATGACGTGCAATAGTCTGTGCTATGATGGGAATTTCACAGGTTTATATGCAATGTCTGAAAGCAAATGCTTTTGAAGTTGTTAGTTGTTAGATTATACCACAGTGCAGATATTTTTCAAACTGGCTTTTATCATTGGTTTATTTCCATATCACTGTCTGTTATAAAGCCTGAAGGCCTGCTCTGTATGATGATGTGCTCTAATCGATTGTGCGTGTGTCTCTTAGCTGTGCAATGCAAATTCTACACCTACAGAATTTTATCCTTTCTGTTTCCATCTGTCAACTTTGCCATTTCTTATTTTACACTCTTAAGAAAAATAATAATCTAAACCAGAACCAGGCTTCTTCTGCTTGTAACAACAGCATAACCCTTTTGTGAGATAGAGAAGCATGCTTTAAAAACCATAAATAATAGTTATTATTAGTTTATATATTTAGACAGTTTAATTTGTAGCCTTTTTATTTGTCTCTGTCCCTTAACACCATATAGGCTCTATAAGGATTACAATAATAAAGTGCCAAATAGAGACTTTTATTTTGTATTGGCATGGGGAAATTGACAGGTTTGACCTTGAAATATCTTCACAGTCCTCTATTATCTTTCTTTCTCCACAGATGATAAGGTTGTGGGATGTGGCAGCATCTATTTGTGTAGCAATAAACATTTTAGTCATAGTATTTGTTTAAGTAAAAGCCATTCTGGTTGCAAAGACTAAAAGAGTGATTTTGAATGGCCAGTACACAAGACCTTATATAATACATTAAAATGAAAATGTAATATAAAACAATTGTGATTGTGTCATTGTGATTATGCATAAACCCAATAAATCTTCAGAAACTCTAACCATAAACTAAAGCATAGAATTGTTTTTCGGAGGAATATGTTTCTAAATCGAACTATTAGCCTAATATATGTAAAAAACCTTAAAATAACACTGTTTTTGGAAGTGTAGCCTATCTCATCTTGAAATTAGAAAATGATTGCAGCAGAAGTTGTAAAATTGGGTTTAAATAAGGTCAAAAAGGTCCAGGCAGGAGGTCACAGCTGTGAAGGTAGAGCTAGTGATGGATTAACCTTGGGATTCAGTCATCTTTGGTTACCTAGCAGTTCAGATGTCTTTTGTTTGTTTGTTCATTTTACTATTCTGTGTAGTGAAATGCTCTTGGGGAATGTTGTCTAACATGTCTTTGGTATGCTATCTATTCAAAGTCATGCCCAATCCAATGTCTCCTGCACAGTCTTCCAAGGGAAACATACTTGTGTAGTCTATTTAAGAATCTTCTGTAAATAACCTAAAGTGACAGAAAACAAAAAAGGGGTTTGTCGGTTCTATGATTCAGTGGAATTTGTTTAAAATCTCAGTATGGCGAAGGATTTGATTTCATGAAATGAAAACATAAAGGTTTGTGAAGGAGTAATTTTAAAATGAATATTAGTATTGTTGTACAGCTGTATGTAGGCCTGTCACGGAAAAATTTTTTGCTGGGCGATAAATTGTCCAAGAAATGATCACGATAAACGATAATATTGTCGATCAGATACCATTTTCATGTAGAATAATGTTAATGGCATAATAATGCACATAGGCCTTTTAAAATTCAAAAACGTTTATTTTTAGACTATAGACGCTTTTTTTTTTCCCATCTGGGAAAACTGCAACGGATGATTGTGTTTTAGGTGCATGTGCATGTTTGTTGTGTTACAGGTTTTAGTCTATACTGTTTTACAACAAATGCGACATACCGGCTCGCTCAGGTTAAGTGGCTCACCACGGCCATTCGGTTTGAATCCGAAGTGCTCCCACACGGCAGCTGTCGCGTTTCCCCACACAAAAGACAATGCAACTGACGCAAAGGAAGCAAGAGTTGTCATTCAGTCGCGGATAACAAACAAGTATGCAAATGAAATTATCGCGGCCGAAAAAATTATCAAGGTCATTTTTTTTTGCAATGCAATGCAATACAATGCGATATAACTGCAGCATTTTATGCCAAGTTGCGTGGCAGCACAATTACATCTACCTGAATTAAATAGTTGAAAATAAAAAGTTTTTGTTTTTAAAAACGTAACATTTATACGCTTAAATGTGTTGAGGCCATTAGGAAAATATGACTTTTCAATGGTGGTTGCACTACATACCATTTTAATTTTTAACAATAGATTTGAATTGTGTGTATCTTAGAAAGTAACCAGATTTTTACTTTATTGTCGACTCTCTGATTTGTCAGCGTTATTTAGCTGAAGTGCATAGCATCTTCTCTATATGAAATCTCTGTGTCACGAGGTCAACAGTCAGGCAGCTTGCTGTATTTTTTCAAAGTGTTATGCAAACCTCTCATTTCGACTGCTGTGAATTGTAGGTTTCTGTTCTGTAAATGTGGATCGATGCTGAGAATACAGGGAAAGAGAAGCGTGAGAGAGGGTTGTGAGAAGATAACCGGTGGTGTGTATGTGTCAGCGCAGTTGTCGTGAGGCTCACCTCTGCTATTATTGTCATTCACGCTGGGATGTTTGAATATTTGGTTCAGCCCTTAAGAACTGCCCAACCCCTCTCATAACTTTCTGAAGGTGTAGCATATATCAGATGTTATTTTCCAGTGCTAGTATCATGTCAGTACAAAGTGCTTCATTTCATGCTCCACTTTTTCCTCAATAGAAATGTTTTGATTAAAGATAATAGTATTTACATGTCTTTTATGTCCAAGGCGGCATCTTATACACTTAAATTGATTTGCTGTTCATCATTTTCTGATAAATAATGATTATAAATGCACCTGTAATGGTGACTGAATATGTTTGTGACATCATTATGTGGGCAAGCTTGCTCACAGTAACAGCAACTTCTCAATCTCCTTCTATTGGCTGCTTCATGATGTTGCTCATTTGCATAAAGTTATGATTGTCAATGCATTTATGGACAGCACCCACATCACTTCACCACAGGTGCTCTGATGTCACTGAAAATTCATTTCATTCAAGAGTCATTGTTGGTCACTTTATTCTTGCACATCACTGTCAGTTTGGAATGCTATTTAGGCTCCAGTTTCCAGCTGAAATGCTGCTCTCCACCGCAAAATTCTGAGAACTGAATACTATTTTCCACTATTTATTTTTCACATTTTTCATAAGTGGTATAATTGAGGCAGACTGAGAAAGGTCAGTTTTGCTAGTCTGTCCCAAGTGTTTTATTAAATTGCCACACAAAGTGACTTGTTTCTCTTTTTACAAACCCCCCCCAACACTTAATGCAATTTCCTGCTGAGCTACAGGCGGTCTTAAATCTACTCTCAAGTATAGTAGAGATCCCCCCCTCGTGTATGTGTGTGTGTGGCCGTCTGTAGGGAATAGAGCTGTTGTATAACAATGCAGGGGATGTGGGGAACTGTGCAATACACTGCAGCTTCCTTGCATCCTTTTAAAGACGCGTTAAGACACAATACAACTGGGTCTGCCTGACATGAAAATTCATCTTATCTTTGTTGTAAATGAATGTTAGGTTTCGTTGTGAATGATCTATATGCTTTTTTGGAAAAAGATGTATATGCTTTCTTTAAAAACATCAAAACTTTGGTGACATTTCTATGCCTATGTAGGCAGCACTTCTTCAATCAACTGCAAACTTGCGTTTATTTTTGGGTACAATGCCAAAATCTCAAAATCGAATCAAACAACTGATGATTTGATCCAAACTGTTTTACTTAAATATTTTGACAGCATTAATAACGTTCACTGACTGTTGCTAATTCTCTTTCATTGCTAATTTTAACTCTATAGACAGCATCTGTCACAGGCTATTGATTTACCACTGAAAATGACTTTGACTTTTAAAGAATATTTATGTTTAATGCAATTATGTAACACCAAAAAGGCAGTTTTTGTCTGCAGACATGACATTAAGATATGACATACTCTGTTTATGAGCGTAATTAACGAAATGGGTGTATTGAGATCATTTTGTGTGCATGTGTATTTAAGCTCAAGAAGTCGTGAAAGGGAACTAACTCTATCTTCAGGAAACTATGTGAGTGCTTCTTTTGCTTGAATGTTAAAATTGGCAAGACTTAAAAACGCGTCATCACGACAGTGGTTAAGCTTTACAACTAAACTGTGAATCACATGTATGATGAACCAAGGGGCTTGGTCTGTACAGATCTATTACAATCCGTAATTACCTGTAAATCACTAGCCATCGACCGCGAGACAGTAAATGCCAGCAGTTAATGGAGAGAAAATGAAAGCATTTGCTGTCGGGGAGGGGAAGCGATGACACTTCTTTCTCTAACTTCTGGTGCATGATATAATTATATCATTCAACAGAAACATGAGGTCATTGTTCATTATGTGATTTGCTTTAGTACGGTTCTCATCCACTCACACGTTTAACAGCCTCTCCCTTGTTTGGCCAGGAAAGAGCCCACGCCTCTGTATTTGGCCGCTCCACCCTTCATTACCCGCTGCTTTCCCTTAGCAATCCCTTCACAGGTGCTCTTCCCAGGAAAATGGCAGCATCCACTTTGCTTTGACATGAAGTCTTATTGCCTTACTTTATTTTTAGTAATTTAGTATTTGTAGTACTTTAGTATTTTTATTATCAGTCTGAAGTTTTTTTTAGGGGTAGTTGTTGTTTTATCTGACCTTTTTCTGTGAGAATATGTGGGAGTGAGATTGAGGGGAAAAAAGGTTTCTGTGAAGCCCTGTGAAACATAAATACTGCACAGGATCTCTTGACCCTTGGGCCGCAGCTGTGATGTCAACGAAACAAGCACACACTAAGTCCATTGTCACATACTAAAATGAGGAAGGGGAGACGGCTCTATTTTTTTAATTTTTTTTTTTTGTCTGTTGCATTTGGAAACTAATAGATTTTGACCGCAAGGTCCATTTCCTCTGCTCAAAATGCTTGAAGCGGCCCCAAAAGTAGGATATGAGGGCACTTAAGCACTTAATGATTGAATGTCATTGTAATAGGTAACTAAAATATGTAGGGCTAATATTTGCTTTGCTATTAAGGATGTAACAAGTCACTTATCTCACAATGAATTAGGGCTGCACGATTTGGAGAAAAAATCTAATTGCGATTTTTCTGATCAAAATTGCGATTTGCGATTTACTACTATTTCATAAAAGAGCTACAGGTTTGTGGTGGTTTTAACAGCACCAAAGAAAGACCAAGCATAA
>JAUCMT010000134.1:22762913-22782534 GCA_032357475.1 Enteromius thamalakanensis | reverse complement strand
TCTGACTCTAGCGAAATACAATTCCAAATTATATTGTGAATTTAGTGAAATTAACCTTTTGCATTGACTTGCTCCTCGAGTTTCTTTCTTAAGTTGCGCATGCGCTGTGTGAGGGAAACAGGGGAACTGAATTTACCGGGGTCACCAGTGAATTCAGTTTCCCCGTTTCCACCTCAGAGAGCATGGGTTGCCAGGTTAAGAACAAAAGAAACGCACAATTGCTACTTAAAAATACCGCGGGAACTTCACGGACTTGGCAACACTGCTAAATTGCGCATGCGCAGTGAGGGGAACTGAATTCACTGGAACACCGGTATTGTCTACATAACATCCATAATTTACTCTCTCCCAGCTCGTTTTTATCTGAATGAGTTTCTTTTTTTCTGTTGAACATTGTACTAAATTCAATGAGGAACAGCTACTGTTTGGTTCCTCAAAAAGCAACTGTGTTTGTGACAGTATTACCATAATCACATGTGATAAATATCTTAGTTCAGTATTGATCGAGGCACTATATATACAGGCTGTGTACGCGCGTCAAGACAGCACACATATGAAATGTTTAATCAGCGATAAAAGTTAATGGCTTCCAGAAAATCAGATACTGTACTTAACCAGAAGAATACTACTATCAAAAATACAAATTCATCGCAATAGAGACAAGTAGCCTGTATCTTTCTTACCCAATTCTTCTGAAACAATCCACACAGCAGGAATACAGCAGCTGAAATGACTTTAAACTTTTCCACGGTAACGTTACCGAAATGCAACGCGAGCTCCACCCAAAACTACTTTCACTATTAAACGCAACCAAAACATGTAGCATTATCTGTTGTATTTTACGACTTCTGCAATGCTTTAGACGACATCCCGATATGGTATTCCCTGCGAGACTTATAGCCTTTATTCCCAATATCTAATTTCTTATTCTACTTCAAAGTGCACAAGTTTTTGTTAGGCAGTCTAAATGTTTTGCTCGACAGGGTTACACAAGAAGTCAAACATTGTTTTTAGAATCGTTTTTAGGCACCTGAGAACTACATATTCACTGTTTGTGGATGGCACGAAATTCTGCCAAATTAATTTCTGTTTTGACAAAGATATTTTTGTAAAGGTTTCATAGAGATATATCTGAGGGCGGAAATCATTGCTAGTCCTCTGATATTAAATGTTCATAAAGATTACAAACAAACAAATAAATTGTCTATACACTTACTACATACATAATTTAATTTCGTTAAGCTATACATTAAGCTTTAAGGCAGACTGATCTAAATATGGTAACGCAATGCTTCTTGAGTGTGCCTATACTGTCCACTAGAGGTCTCTGTCGCATCACTGAAGTCTCGAAACCCTTCAGACCTCTTCATGTGTTGTTTCATGGGTATATTAGGAGGCTCAGGTGGTGTTGCATTTACAGCAAAGACGACACGATGACCTTTACTGAAAAGCTTCTGTTAAATGGATAGTCTGACAATAAATTAGTGTGAGGGATAAAAATGGGGTCACAACACATTGAAAGAAAATTGTGAAACAGATGCTACCGTATTATGACCGTAGATAAGGTCATAGTGAGATCTGCATCTATTTACAAAACATATATCATAAATAATGTACAAACTAAAGAATCCAGATTGTTAAATGTTTCAAATGAGCTTGGCCACAGTCTACACTACAGTACAGTAAATTATAAAACACTGTGACTACAACTTGTTTCCTGAAAGATGTTTGGTCTTTTTGTTCATTGATGAATTAATATTACAAACACATCTTTATGTCTGTCTGAATGAATCCAACCATCTGTCCAGCTGTTGCTAATGCATTTCACTTCAGATGATGAGAAGAACAAGGAGTGAAGTGGGGAAATTCTTCTAATCAGTGTAGCTTCGTCAGCGTAGTGCTTATCTAGTGTTTCTGTTTACTGAACCTCTGTCCTGCCATTATTTTCAACCCCCCAGTCGAGATTTGCTGGCGTGTGTGATTGTTCCATTGTATCAAGTGTTATGAGATTTATTTTGAAACCTATAGCTTTTGTTTAGGGAGTGTTAAGGGATTGTTGGGAATAGATATCTCACTGAAACAACTTTGAAAGACTATCTCTCTCTCTCTTACACAAGCACACACATGCATCGGTACACTGTGTTCCGAGAAAGACACGTCTAGCTCTTTAGAATGTTCTGACTGCCTCAGCACTATTTCCCAGCTACGTGTGCTGCATGACACACGTAACATCCTGACATCTTATACATCTCAGAAAGATCGGTTACATTTGCAGCAGTCCCACAAAATACATGCAATGTGTAAGTGTATAAGAATAGTTATAGAATATATCTCACACAGACTTATCCTTGACACTCCATAGCTGTAATGGCTGTACCAGTATTTTAAATCTGCATTTT
Source organism: Enteromius thamalakanensis (assembly GCA_032357475.1). Taxonomy (NCBI): domain Eukaryota; kingdom Metazoa; phylum Chordata; class Actinopteri; order Cypriniformes; family Cyprinidae; genus Enteromius; species Enteromius thamalakanensis. Next base: position 22,780,135 of record JAUCMT010000134.1, on the reverse strand, counting down.
TAATTGCAAAAAAAAAAAAAAGTTTGAAAAAAGAGTTTGTATGCATTGAGACCTCAGTCCCTGTGAGTCTGTGTGCATTCAGGTTTAAGTCAACAGTTGTTGTATTATAAAAACAACCCAAAAACATTTAGTTTACATTAAGTCATTTTGCAGATGCTTTTTTCCAAAGTGACTTACAGTTATATTATTATTTCTAATGTCTTTATTATTTGCCTTCATGCATTTGTACCATGTCTTTTATGAATTGAGTTTGTGTAATTGCAATATTTTAGACCAAAGTATATGCTTGCAGAAATCAGTGTGTTTTCTACTGTTTAGGCTAGCGATCCTGAACCACTTATTGGTCAAGCGTGCATATTATTTTCTCATAGTCGTTTGCAGTGGTTTCTCTCAACATATCAGACAACATTAGGCTAGATTAAATCGAGTCAGCACTGAAACGCACGTGCAACAAGACACTTACTGCTGATAGCCTAGTTATTATAGATTAAAAAATAATAGGCTACTGCTTAAAGGTTACAAACGTTGATTCTGAACCATTTTGACTCTTCTAAATGGTGTTTGGGAAACATTTCTCACTTATAAAACAGTTCCATTCCTCGATTCTAATTTGTTATTCGCGATATTGACCGCTTCACCCAATGGTTCTGTGTATCACTGAGCAACACCCCTAGCAACATGAACAATCAATAACACAGCAGTAAATCTGTTCCATTTATTATGTATTTTAGTAAAATGAAATGTCTGTTATTGATTTAATGAAGTATGAGCGCCCCCTGCTGGTGTTACGTTACACCTTTAATCTTTAAGTTTGAGACCACGCCCTTCTCCGTCTAATAATAAACCAATCACGAGGCTTAATTACGAACATAAAAGTTGTATTAAAATAAATTGTGAGTCAGATGCAGTTCTTGTATAACGTTGTTGTTGTGCTCACTGAATGATGTGGCATACAGGATGTGTCAGAACACCAGGCCAAAGGATCAGGCACAGCAAGAGCTGGTGCTGGAAAACAAGGAAATAACAGGCGATAACCTTCTATCCTGTACTTATGTGAATGACGTGAGAGAGTTCGTGCAAAGTCGCACTTCTTCACGTACTGATAACCCCGGAGTGAGCTGTGCGGAAGAGCGGGAAACCTCCTGTGTGAAATCACCAGCTGCAGAGTTTCTGGAGAAGGGCATGATGTTTGTCCAGGTAACACAATCTAGAAACAAACTAGAGTTTCACTCGCTGACCGGACATGTTTGTTTTTAGTTTTATTAAAGTCCTCTTTATTTTATTCATAAATAAATATGCTCTGTAGCAAGTTCATTCAAGTTAATTTTTGCATAATTTTTTATGATAAATGTATTCATTTATAATATTTAATATAAATATTATTATAAATTGGTTGTTGGAGGATGCTCCGCCCTATTAGGTTAAAATAAAAAATCTGACTTGCTATTAAAATTAATAATTAATCCAGACATTTTCCAAGTCACTTGACCTACTTAGATATATTTATTTATTTAAATAAGTAAATAATTTTGATAGATGAATGTCTATTATAGCATTTTGAGGGTCATCTAGGAACAACACAATATTGTAATTTTATAAAGTATAATAAAAAAGGGGAGGGGAGTATCTTGATGCTCCAAAAATGTTATGAGAGGTTATTTATGTCTTATGATAAATATAATATCTTGGCTTGGAGTAAATGTATAAAATAACAGCCAGAACTCCAACCAAGCCTGCCATAAAACCTCATTGTGAAACTTCAAAGATGGATAATATGTCACCAGCAAAAAATTCTTGGAGGCGTAATACATGGAGGAATTTCCTTTCGGGTGAAAATTAAATTCCTGAACTGATTATTGCGCAAGTCTCTCTCACTCTCTCTCTTTTTAAATTTTTTTTGATGGCATCTTTTTCAGCCGTATTGTGAAATGACTTGCAGGTGCAAGAGAAAGTGCGTTGTGTTATTTTACAGTCCTGTCAGAAAAACAGTGATGGTGTTCTTGTGTTTCTCAGTACTCTATTCTTAAAGGCCCGGTTTAGCCAGATGGCAGGCAGGGTGGTGCAGTGTCTCCCTTTTGCAAGCCAAGTCAAACACTGGCCTCGGCCGTTCAGCTCTCCATTTCTGCAGGCCTTGCGCTCTGAGCACGAGAACAATGTGGGTTTGAAGCCTCCTGAGTTTTCCTCTGCCAGACACCAGCAGGAATGAGAAGAATTCCAAGTTATTAGAGAGAGAAAGATCATGTTCTGTGGATTAGAGGAACGGCTAAAAATACTTTGATCTCCTAACGGACTCCAAGTCGTTTTCAGAAGTATCTTGGAGGAAACGCTGTATGCTGCACATTTTTAAGCCTATAAACTTTAGTGGAGAGAGAAGAATTTTGGAGAGCGATCAGTCTGAAGCTGGGTGGCCAGAAAGCAGATAGAAAGCTCTTTGTGTGTCAGCACACGCTGATAGGGGATTTTTAGATGCAGCACAGTTAGCTACTCACTAACTTGCATCCAAGTCCTTTTGACTACTAATGTCTAATTAAACCTTGAATACAGAGATTATATTAGGCCCCTAAAGATTATCTTCCTGATTAAAGGCAGTGGTGCATGCCTGCATTACCTTTTGATTGTTGGCAGCACTGAATCTTTACAGCTAATCGACTTTATGCTTGAGTTTAGTGTTGTATAATCAAATGGTGCATTCAAATCACGTTGGTCAGACCAAGATGTGCAAGATTTTTCTTTTTTGGAAAAACATCTTGGTTACGTATGTAACCCTCATTCCCTGCTGACAGGCTGTGACTGAACAGCCAAATGGAATCTCAAACATAACCATCTGAACGCCCTGGAGGCCAACAAACTTTCTGTAAATGGGTGGGTACCGCTGGCCCCTGGGTCACAGTGAGAGATTTTGAGGTCCCTTTCTCTGGGCAGCCCATCTCAGGGCCGCTACATCATCTTCTGTGAAGACTTAGAAGAAGACTGTGAAGACGCTGTCTTTGAGACGGCTGTGCCCCTTTACGGCGACCAGCTCTACGCCCCTGCTGAGGTGTTCCCTCCTTCGGAGCTGCCCAGGACGCAGAAGATGCGGAAGCCACTGGGGGGCGCACTAGGCGATGCGTTTCCTCCACCATCATGGCGGGGCAAGATGTGTTTAATGGCCTCCGTCTGTTTCTGGACTGACAAGAGCTGCTGGGCAAAGTTCACGACAGTGTCGCCAAAGCCTGGTCAGTACCTGGATGGGAGACCTCCTGGGAAAACTAGGTTGCTGTTGGTAGAGGTGTTAGAGAGGCCAGCAGGGGGTGCTCACCTTGTGGTCTGTGTGGGTCTTAACGCCCCAGTATAGTGACGGGAACACCGTCTTTGGGATGAGACGTTAAACCATGGTCCTGACTCTCTTTGGTCATTAAAAATCCCATGAAACTCGCAAAGAGTAGGGGTGTAACCCCGGTATCCTGGACAAATTCCCACTGGCCCTTGTCTATCATGGCCTCCCAATAATCCCCATCCATTGATTGGCTGTATCTTTCTCTCCTCTCCACCTGTAGCTGGTGTGTGGTAAGCGCACTGGCTCCATTGTCCTGTGCCAGCCGTCGCATCATCCAAGTGGTGGTGGTTGAGGAGACCCCCCCCCCACGATTGTAAAGCGCTTTGGGTGTATGGCAATACACAGTACAGCGCTATATAAGTGCGACATTCATTCATTCATCTTGTTGTTGAATATTTTTGGTGTGTGTGATGCAAAAAAATAAAAATGCTAACTAAAAAAAATAATTTATTAATTGCCTGTATGTCACAATGAATTTTAAACTTTGACACTATAAAACGCTCTGTAGCTACACTCTGTGAGTGTGTATATACTGCATACATGCACATATATATTTACATATACAGACAGAACACAGAAACACACACAGGTGCATCTTACAAAAATGTGAATATTATGAAAAACTTTTTTTTCTTATTTAACAAAGTGAAAACCTTCATGTTTTTTTAGATTCTTTACATAAAAAGTAAAACATTTTATTTTTTTGTTTTTTGTTTTAATTTTGATAAGTAGAGATTATAGCTCATTAAACTGGCTACTTTCTAGATTAAAGAAAAATTCAAAAGAACAAGTATTCATTAGAAGCATGTTCTACATTTTTCAACCCTAAACAAGAGGTGAAAGGAATTTTACAAAAATGTAAATATTGGTAGTCAGACAGGTAGTACTTAAATATTTAAGTATTGCTTGTCAGTGCAGCTTCAGATTTCCAAATAATTGCATAGAAGCGGTTTATTATAAATGTTATAATCTTATCACATTTGGCTTGTTTCATTCTCTTTCGTGCCTAGAATACCCCAGGAGAGCCTCTGATGAAGGAGGAGTTGCAGAGTGGAGTAGAGGCAGCCAATGTGCAAGCAGCAGCCTATCAAAAATGTATGTACTCCCTTCTGCATCGCTACGTCCTTTTGAACTCGTGAGTAGTTTGTGTGTTCAGAAATCATCTTTCTGATGCACCATTCTCTGAACACACAAACTACTCGCCGGTGTCTTCTTTGTCTCTCTTTTATTTGTTCATTTATGCTGCGTTACAGCTGTCATTCTTTGTAAAGAACAATAAGATGTGTGTGTGTGTGTGTTTCAGTGCTGCGGGCTGTGGAGAGGATCAATGCTGCCATAAGAAAAGGCGTAGCAGAGGAAACAGTAAATGAACTGATGAACCCAGATGCCCAGCTGCCACAGGTTTACCCGATTGCTGCAGATCTGTACCAGAGAGAACTCGCCAGCCTGCAACAACAGAGCGAAGAGGTTAAAACACACTTACATTCACACCATTTCAGCTTATTGCCAGTTGCACCATTATTTTCAAGGACAAAAAGGCAGAAGTCGCAGTTACCTTATTTTTAATTAATTTTTGGAAATGCACGGGGTGGTGGTTTACAGGTTTTTGTGTTCTTTTGTTAAATTTTATTTACAAATCTGTTTCTGCTACCCTGCCTTTGTGGTATGTTGAATGTGATGCATTGGCCAAAAAGAAGAAAACATAAAAGATAAAAATGGATTTGATATTTCTTTTTTTCTCTTTCTTTATTTCAGACCTTTTAGGTTTCGGAATAACATTCTTAGCACAAATTCTTTTGTAGTGAAAATATGATATCGTGATATTATCAATAAATTTGGCCTTAACTGACATCTCTTTTCTCTTGAGTTAGTGATGCATATGATGCTGACTTCAAAATAGGTCAAATTATGCTTCTCAGCATATTCAAGTCGCTCACCTGTGCTTCCTTTGTAAGCAGCTTACTAGGTTTTAAAACGGAGCAATAATTTACATGCGGTTTACATAAGTTGACGACCTGTAACCGTTTAGTTTAGTCTGAGTGATTTTTGTGATTTGCTTGACTGCACAGGGCTCTTTGTCACATCCCGAGCTGCTGGTTGCCGTGGAGATGCTGTCCTCGGTGGTGCTGATAAACGGGGCGCTGGATGTAGGAGACAGGGCAGCAGTGTGGAAGCAGCTCAGCAGTTCCCTCACAGGCCTCAGCAATGTAGAGGACGAATACTCCCAGAGGTGGGAGCGAGAATTGATCCTGTTTACTTTAAGACGCATTCCTGGTCTTATCTTGAATGCTTTATCAGTGCATGTTATTCTAAAGAAACAATCTGAATTTATTAAATTACAATAGCTTCCACAGCCTTTGAAATGACTGTGAGCTGAAAGTCACTGGCTGCATGGGTCATTGGATTGTCAACTATTAGCCAAATAGCTATTTGGTCACTACTTTACCTAACCCTCATTCGAGCTCTATTCTTGTATTCAACAATATTTTTTTATGTGTGAATCAGTAAAATGAGTTCCCGTCCTACTTTACTTCTGTATTTTGTTAAGCTTCTAAGCAAAAACAGAAAGTAAAGTAGGTTGTAAATGTCAGTGTTGATTTATCTCCTGGTTTCAGCAACTCATTTGATGTTTTCCTGCAGGTATATAGATGAGCTGATGCGTCTGAAGGCAGCTTCGCGGGAAGAGGGCGGTGACTATCTCACCTGGAATGACATCCAGGCCTGTGTGGACCAGGTCAACGGTACTATTCAAGAGGAACATGAAAGTGAGCATCACATTTATCCTTAATATAATTAATTTCAGAAAGAGCAGCATTATGAACAGTGCACATGTCCTCTTGTGACTTTAGGAATTGCCGCTATTGGTCTGATCAATGAGGCTCTGGATGAGGGGGACCTACAGAAGACAATGGCTGCATTACAAAACCCAGCTGCCAAGCTAACAGATATAGATCCATCTTTGGCTCAGCATTACTATGATATTCTGCAGGAAGCAAGGAGGGAGAAGGCCCACGTATGTATTCCTTTACAGACCCACAGCAACATCACAGCTCACACCGCAACTGTAAAGAAAAAATATTCAATACTTATTTTGATCCGTTCAGTATATTCGACCGCTTCCGCTTCCTTCATCCTCTCATTCGATTCCGGTTTTTGTTTCCTTCCGTCTGAACATTAATGAAAGTTTATTTCAGTGTTTCAAAACACAATAGAAATAGATGTGATTGAAATGTGATTTTAAAATGTGATTTAGAAAAAGCACCAGGTTTGCTGTACTTTTATTATTATTAGTATTAATCAATATATTCAATTAAATAACAAGAAGAATAATATATAATATACTATTTTAAAGTTCTAATATTTGTCTTAATTTCATCATTTTAAAAATGAAAGCAACACACTTTACACTGAAAACTGAGCTGCTTAAGTGTGAAAGAACACAGTGCTGTGCTTTATTGTGAAACAGAGAATATATCTACACTAAGCAATAACACAGTTTCTGTTTTATTTCTCTCTTTTTCTCTGCTCATGTGCATCAAGTGAGCTGCTCTCACTACGAGCTTCTCATGACTAGTCTAATGACATCATCTGAGCTCACACCGTCTCATTCTTCACCCCGTATTTTGTCTGGCTTTTATTTGCCACCTCCCCTGTTCTTTTCATTATTTTTCAAATGACTGTATGTGCAAATAACTTTTGATCTCACACACCTCATATATCACACACCACATTTGAGTATGAAATAGGACATTTTGGTCCTAATCTGAGGCTCACAGAAGAAGTGAAGTAGGTTTATGGTTTATTTCATTTTTATGTTTAGTCAGTGTTTTAGGCGCCGCCCCACGTGTTTCCTGTGGACGTGAAACAGAAACCTCAAGGATGCAGGTGAATGGGCACAGAGAAGGCCATGGTTTACCACAGCAGTGTGCCAGTGTGGTAACCGATGTCTCTGAGGCCAAAAGCAATCTTTTAGGATGAAAACCTGAGGAAAAATAACACAGAATAGTCATTCAGAGGCGCTACAAAAAAACCCCCAAAACAAAACCTGCATCTCTTTTTGAAACAGTTCTTGTGAGTTTGATTAGTGATATTTCCCATTTATGTCACTAACCACTCTTTTAATAGAGGATCACATGAACAGCATTTTTTGCCTCGCTGTCCAGTCAGTGCTGAACTCATGCTATCAAAAAAAAAAACATGGCTGGAAAAACAAAGTGTTTCCTTTCGCCCTGATTTGCACAAGCATCAGAAATAACAGACTTATGACTTTTTCTCTGCCTTAAAAGGGCAAAATTTGGGTCCTGTTAGCTGGTGTAGCTCAGTAAAGGGTTTTTAGCGCTGACATCACTCCTTCAGGCTTTCATAGCTTGGGTCACTATGAAGCGTGAAGTGCAGCTAAAACGGGTCAGCTCAACTGAAACAGGAAGTGGTTAAAAAAACGTTTGATATGCTTTTATCACAAATCTCATTTCCAAAGATTGAGTCATGTGTGACCTCACTGAAACAATTCAAGACATTTCTTTTTGACATTAGTAGTCATCATTTCTGTTAAAAAAGTGTGAAATGATACACACACACACATTCATTAATACATACATGCATTTATATGCAGTTTTTAAAGATATAATATTAGTGTGAATAATATTTATAGATATTCTTACACACAAAGTTACGTTATGCATCTATTATTCTAATGCTTTTTAGAACTACATCAGTATTTACTTAACATACTGTGCAAAATTTCTTATGTAAGCATTTCATGATGATCTTTAACAATGTTTAGCTGGAATAGACAGAAGTAGTTCCTCTTTTATCATTCAGTGTTGTAAACAGTCCCAGAAGAGTTTGTAATGTAATCTTGGACAGTACACCACACCCTTTTTCACTTCCTTAGTTACAGACTTTATTCACATATTCAGATCCTGATCATTTCTGCTCCACCCCACTGGGACACTATTTGCGCTCTAATCCAGCAAGCGTTAATTTAATACAGCCGATAAAATGTTACTCAGTGAAGCGGAGCCTCATCAACGTTTTCCTCTGTTGCACAACTTGCCACACCCTCAGGTTTGCTGCTGTACGTTTGCAAGAAAGGCGGGCAGATAGCATAGAGGGGCCGCTGCACTCAGCAAATCAGAGAGCCGAAAATCGTGCTCCGGAAACTGAGCTCAGCATGCGGTCAGGGACTATCAAGAGAGGGCTACGGCACCACCTGGTGGTGGTTGTAATCGACACTTCATTAGCATGCATGAATCCAAAATAGAATTAAAGCAGATGCTATTAATTCTAAGGTTTACATTTGTATATGTATCCTTTCATCTAAATAAATTTAAAAAAATAACTTGATCTACACAAGTCAGTCAACTCTTATTTATTCTGGTTATTAAATTGTGCTGTTTTCCTTTGCTTTTACTAAATTAACTTCATATGTTTTTTTTCATCCACATCATACGTTGTACCAAATGACAGTTTAAACAATATTTAATGGAATTAAAGTGACAGTTCACTCTAAAATGTCAATATTTACTCACCCACGTTTCTAACTTAAACCACAATAAACATTCCTCTTTCAAAAAATCTTCTAGTGTCCGTACAGTGAGGTGCAAAACAGCACCGGAGGCCATTGACTTTCACTGTATGGACAAAACCTTTTTTTTTTAATGATCCTAAGAAAGTATGTCATACAGGTTAATGATGAAGTTTTATGGTAAACTGTCAAATTAATACCATTACAAATATTTTATCTGTTAACAGGTGGACTATAATACTCTCATTAGGGAAGCTTTGACTGACACCTAGTGTCCATATGAGTGTCATTCGTTTTTATTTTTGTTTGGTAAAACAGTACGTCTTCTTTAAACCGATACCATGATCCTCAAAAATCTGCAATTTCCAAAGTGTGAAATGTAGTTGTTTTTAAAGATAATTATGCTTAGTCCTTTTTTCGTTTTAACTAGAAAATGCTTATGAAGGTGAATCTTTAAAATGCTTATTTAGGCAAGATTCATTAAGAAATGCTACTATAGCTCTCAGAACACATCCTAATTCTTTAAAATGGTTACTCGTTGATACTTCACTTCTACTTACTACTCGTTTTCTTTTTTCTTGTCTTTACAGGAATGCGGAGATCCTTCTGCAGTTCTTTGGTTAGATGAGATCCAGGATGCAATCTTAAGAGCCAACAAAGACTCAGAGGATGCTCTGCAATGTAAGTCTTATTGTACTAAATTCTTTTGTGTTTGTGTATTTACTTATTTAGCCTGTATCTCTCTCAGAAGGAATATAACTATGATTCATAATTAAAAGGGGATTCTTTTTTTTGAATGTAAATAACGATCTTGTCTTCAGTCTCTCAGGCGATCCAGTCCGTTAATGAGGCTGTGGATAACAAAGACTCGTCTCAGACGCTGACAGCCCTGCGTTCACCTGCTGCTGGTCTGTATGGAGTCACGTCTGAATGTGCTCAGACGTACCAGGATGACCTGTTTCGAATCAAAGAGGACAAGAAAAAGGAAGGTGAGATGGGTTCTTTGATATTTGGTCCATAAAACAAGTACAGTTTCCTTTTTCTACTCAAGTTCTCCGTTAAAGAGTTAGTTTTAAACTATTTGCTGATATTACAAAAGTTCATATCATTTATGCTTTTTGACCGAGAGAGTAATGGAGGTTTTTTTTGTAGGGGATAATGGCAGTGAATGGATGAAGCATTGGGTGAAGGGAGGACACAACTACTACTATAACCTCAAGACTGGACAGGGCACCTGGGAGGAGCCTGCGGACTTTATTCCAAACAACACTCAGCTCAACAAGGAGGAAATACAGGTAAATCTTCATCTGCTATTTATTTTTAATAAAGTATTATATAAAAAAATATATTTCTCTGTTATGATTATACACTATATTATAGTATTATATATTGTACAGTTTCGTTGTATTAATTAATTTTTTATTTTGCTGATTTACTTACTGTGTCTGTGTAGTCTGTTGTGTCAGGGGTAACCACAGCATATAACCGAGAGCAACTGTGGTTGGCCAACGAGAGTCTAATCGCCAAGCTGCAGGCCAGGTGCCGTGGTTTTCTGGTGCGGCGTGGAATGAAAGAGCGTCTTGGGTTCTTGAAGTCTCAGCAGCCGTCTGTCACTTGCATACAGGTCATTCTCCTTCATGCTTCCTTTACGTAGTCCTAATCTGGACTGGAGAGAATTCATGTAAATCAGGTCAGGGGCCAAGCCAGTGAACTTCTAGTTCTGTTTGAATTATAGGCTCACTGGAGAGGCTATAAGGACAGAAAGAAGTACAATGACAGGAAGCAGTTCTTGAACGATCACGCTGATGATGCTGTCAAGGTGAGAAGCAGCATAACAATTTTTGATGGCATAGAAGAGACGCACTTCTTGCGAAATAAAATGCCAGGACTGTGCTACACAGAAAATGACTGGTCAACCCCTAATTATCTGGGTTTGCCCCTTTTATTGTAGTGAAGATGTGTTTTAAATAGGGTCAGATATGCATTTGGGTAAATATACAATGTTTTTTTTTTGTTTGTAGATTCAGTCAATGGTCAGGATGCATCAAGCTCGTAAAAAATACAGAGATCGTCTGCAGTACTTCAAAGATCACGTGAGTGTTTTTATAATTAACGTAATATGATTTCTGACTCCACAGTGGTCAGTCTTTAATGTTCTCCATTCAATTTCCCATCGCAGATAAATGATGTGGTGAAAATTCAGGCTTTCATTCGAGCCAACAAAGCAAGAGATGACTACAAAACACTCAGTAAGCATTTGATGCACTTCTCTCAAACTGTTTCACATCCTCTGAGAGTAAAATACCTCGACATCCATACTTTTTACTCCTTACTTTTAAAACCTGAATATCAGCATAGTAGTTTTATGTTTTTACATGTCTTTTTTTTTTATGTTACATCCAAAAAATTTTATTTGCCACCTGCTGGTCTATTACTCCAAAAACAAAACTTCTGCCTTCATCTACTTCCCCTCGTGTCATTCCAAACCTTTATGTAGGAGTACACTAATACTGAACGCCAGAAAAGTCTAAATTCTGTCTTTAACAGTCAACGCAGATGATCCACCGATGGCAGTCGTTCGCAAGTTTGTCCACCTGCTGGATCACAGCGACCAGGACTTCCAGGAAGAGCTGGACCTGATGCGTCTTAGAGAAGAGGTGATCACCAACATCCGCTCCAACCAGCAGCTGGAGAACGACCTTAATCTGATGGACATCAAGATCGGCCTGCTGGTGAAAAACAAGATCACCCTTCAGGAGGTGGTCTCTCACAGCAAGAAACTAACCAAGAAGAACAAGGGTGAGCTGTCCAACCTCATGATGATGAACAAGCAGAAAGGAGGCCTAAAGGCTCTTAGTAAAGAGAAGCGGGAGAAGCTGGAGGCATATCAGTTCCTCTTTTACCTGCTACAGGTAAACCTCATTAACGCTAATCCAAAGATTGCTTGAAAATCAGTGTCGCTGCAGTTCTCTTGATTTCCCTCTCTGCTATCCTCAGACAAATCCAACCTATCTGGCCAAGCTGATCTTTCAGATGCCACAGAACAAGTCTACCAAGTTCATGGATTCTGTCATTTTCACATTGTACAACTACGCTTCCAATCAGCGCGAGGAGTACCTCTTGCTCAATCTCTTCAAAACAGCCCTGCAGGAGGAAATCAAGTAAGAAATGCTTGATATTCCATGTTTTATGTACTCTTGATAAATATTTATCAAGAAAGATTTACATCTTTTACGATCTCTCAATGATATCTGTCTTGTAAACGCAGATCAAAAGTGGACCAAATCCAAGAGATCGTGACGGGAAACCCGACAGTCATTAAGATGGTGGTGAGCTTTAACAGAGGAGCCAGAGGTCAGAACGCACTCCGGCAGATCCTGGCTCCAGTCGTGAAGGAAATCATGGATGACAAGATGCTCAACATTAAAACTGACCCAGTTGACATATATAAGAGCTGGGTGAACCAGATGGAGAGCCAAACTGGAGAGGCCAGGTGTGTTTTCAGCATTTTAATTTGAAGTTTTAATGTTGTCCAGAACAATATTTTTCCCCTCTATATATGCCAAGATATTTTCTGTATTTTCTGTTTAAGTTGCTTGTTGTTAAACTTTTATTGATGTATCAAATGAATGTGGTTCATTCATTTAGAGTATTAAATTATTTAACTATGCTTCTTTATTTTTTGATTCTGTATTCCCAACAGTTTTATTGTGGTTAGCATTTTAATTTAGATGAAAGCTTGATTATTTTAATATATTAATAATCATTTTACCATTTAGATAAATTCTGCGGCCTCTTGGAGGCTCACTACATATATTTAATAAGAAATATATATTTAATGGATTTTTAAGACATGAAAGACTACAAGTAAAAACTGAAGTTCATTTAATTAAATCCAGATTCAAAAATGAAGTGTAATGCTATCTAATGTTGCAATGAGCGTGTAATTCTGTTTTGCAGTAAATTGCCGTACGATGTGACTCCAGAACAGGCGATGAGTCACGAGGAGGTTCGAACCCGACTGGAAGCATCCATCAAGAACATGAGGACGGTCACAGACAAATTCCTCTCAGCCATCATTGTTTCTGTGGATAAAATCCCGTGAGTTGATTGTATCCCGCCTCCTAAAATCCAATCTATTTTTAGCTGCACCTACCATAATTCGTTCTTTAATATATGAAAATGACTTTTAGCAAGCCCAGATTTGAATATTCAAATACATGTCTGTTACATGAGCCGTTTCTTTGTTCATGTTTGTGTGAAAGTCAGTAATACACCACTGTTAAAGAGTAAGCCAAACATAAAAATAAACATTACTTATATACTATTGTTTCTTCTCATATTACCTTTTTTTCTCATTGAAAATAACATATATTAATGAATCATTTCTTTAATAACTCATTAACTCGTATACCGTTCAAATAAATAATTCACTGGGCCCACCAGAGCATAATTAACAATTATGAATTAATTATGATATAATTATAAAATGACTGAATGCTAACATTTATTCATAATGGACTTGAAATAATCCAAGAACAATTACCATGTTATTGCATTTGAGTCCTTTATTGATCACAATATGAAATGAGTATTACTGACTGGTTGTTCTCTATTCATGTTCGCTACCCTTTTACCTTTGAACTACACCTACTAAAAATCCTCTGTGTGTTTGACTCATTGGTTTCTCTAAAGATATGGTATGCGGTTCATTGCCAAAACGCTGAAGGACACACTTAATGAAAGGTTCCCTGATGCCACAGAGGATGAGCTACTGAAGGTTTGTTACTTCACAGCAGCATTTTCCCTGTGCAGCGTTTGGCTGATGTAATTGTACTCTTTAGTCTCCAAAACAAGACAGCCTTTACTCGGACATCTCTGAACACTCTGATTGCCTCTCTGCTAAAATGGACACCTGCTGCTTCTCCGTATCAGTTCTGTCCCACTGTGGAACATTGTGCTGCATCCTGAGCGTTTCTCTGCTCTTGTGCTTCACTTCCGTTGTGAAATTCATTCGTCTCACTTTGAATGATAAATGCGGTTACACTTTCCTTTTCTTCTGGTAAGAGATTCCTCTTTTCTCTATTTCTATCTGTCTGTCCCACACCTGCTCTGTGTTTCTCTCTTTCTCTATGGCCTGGCTCCAGCTCTCTTCCTTGGCCCTTGCTTATACCCTTTTCAAGAGGTTTTTGCTGAGCACCCAACTTAGGTGAGCGACATCTTTCTTATTCTTGCCTTGCTGCTTCTCTATCAGTAATTTTCTTTACCCCCTTTGTGGAAGTAGAGGATTGCACAAAGATAGAAACATAGATTATAGGTTTGCACAGATGTTATTTTTGCTTAAAAAAAAAGACATACTCATCCGTATTATCTTTTTAAGATTGTGGGCAACCTGCTGTACTACCGCTACATGAACCCCGCTATTGTGGCTCCTGATGCCTTCGACATCATTGATCTCTCGGCTGGAGGTCAGCTGACCACTGAACAGAGGCGAAACCTGGGGTCAATCGCCAAAATGCTGCAGCACGCAGCCTCCAACAAGATGTTCCTCGGAGACAACGCTCATCTAAACCCCATCAATGAATACCTCTCTAGCTCCTACCAGAAATTTAGGTATAAGTACAGTCAAATTTCTTGTTTGTTTTATTTCAAGCAGTTTCTTTATTTCTGTACTGATGCAAGAACTTTTCCAATCGTCCAGACGTTTCTTTTTGTCTGCTTGTGACGTGCCATCTTTGGAAGACAAGTTCAATGTGGATCAGTACTCTGACCTGGTCACCTTGACCAAGCCTGTGATTTACATTTCCATTGGCGAGATCATCAACACTCACACGGTAAATAATGCGACTTAAGGTGTTGTCACAATTAAAGTTGGTCTTTGAAATGTAGAAATTGAGTAATTTCAATTTGGTATCTGCTAAACTGGGAGTTTTGAATAAAATTCCTCATAGATATTTTGCTTCAAGTTATTTATGGAAAAATTTACTACATTGACCAACAAGAAGCTGAATGTATTCTGGTATCTTCTTTAGCTCTTGTTAGACCACCAGGATGCCATCGCTCCAGACCACAATGATCCTATCCATGAGCTGCTAGATGACCTGGGAGAGGTGCCCACCATTGAGTCTTTAATAGGTGAGTGTCTGAGATATGCTTTAAAGTTTCAGGACACTAGGTCCTGCAGAGTCAGAGTGATGGACTTCTCTTTGCCTGGCAGGTGAGAGCCCACTTCCCCCTGATGATCCTAATAAGGAAATGATGGGTAAAACAGAAGTCTCTCTCACCCTCACCAATAAATTTGATGTTCCTGATGAGGCCAATGCTGAAATGGATGCCAAGACTCTCCTCCTCAAGTAAGGACAAGGCCTTACTCAAATTCTTCTTTTGTGAAATCTAGTGATGCTCCAGAGTACTAAGGCAGCATGCTTCCTTCCCAGAGAAGATAATCCACTAACGCAAACCTTTCCACAATTTCCAACATTTGCATATGATTTTTGGGATTGAGGATGGAATTCTCAGTGTTTATATAAATCCACAAACTTTTCCATTTTAAAGAAACAGTGTTTAAAGAATAACAGTTTGGTGAAAAATGATTGGCAATTCTCATTTTGTTTGGCATCAAATATGGCCAGGTTGTCACATCTGGTCTGGCCACAAACGTTCAAATATTTCAATGCTTCCAAAGCTGTAAATTTAATCTAAAATTTCAGCATACACATATAGTTGGGGTTTAATGAAGCTTCAGTACTACTCTTCATTGGAGATGAATGACTGCCTGTCTGCCACCCAAAAGGTGGCTTTAGACTATAGAATTGTTAATTTGACAATCAAATATAATTTAAGTCATAATTAATGCCGTTGTTAAGTGCATGGAGTTGCTGCCTTTGTAGGTCACTAGGTTCTAGAACTAATATTTTTTTCTTGTTCTCTTGTTCCTTATCCATTCATCTTTGTCATTTAGCACCAAGAGGCTCATAGTAGATGTGATCCGGTTTCAGCCAGGAGAGACGCTTACTGAGATCCTGGAAACTGTAGCTTCACCAGAGCAGGTACATTAAATGCAGACATTTACAATTAGAAAAACATATCAAATCAGTTTCTATTCAAATCTGCATTTATTTTTGAAATAGGAAACCGAGTACCAGCGTGCCATGCAGCGAAGAGCTATACGTGATGCTAAGACCCCGGAGAAGATGAAGCAAGCCAAACCCGTTGTGGATGACAGTCTTACCTTGCAAGGCAAGAAGGACAAAATCAAGAGCAACTTGCAGCGGCTAGGAGAGTTGGGCAAAGTTCACCCTGAGAAGAAATACCAGGATCTCATCAATGATATCACCAAGGTACTATTGCTATATCCTACGATTTTTAGAACGTATATTAATATAAAACTTCAAATGAGCCATTCTGCATCTTGATTTATTTGTTGATGGTGTTTGTAGGACATCCGGAACCAGAGGCGATACCGTCAGCGGCGAAAGGCAGAATTGGTGAAGCTTCAGCAGACTAATTCTGCCCTGAACTCCAAGACCACTTTCTATAATGTGCAGATCGACTACTATAATCAATACATCAAGACCTGCATGGACAATTTAACCAGCAAGGGCAAGTGAGTGACAAGCATTTGGATTAACTACTGTTCAGTTCATGTCGTTATCTCTGATTGAATAATTGCAGTTAAGCTCTTAGCTTACATTCATGAATAATACCATTGTTTCACACACACAGAGTTTCTAAGAAACCCGGAGACAATAAGACGAAGAAGAGTAAGCAGGTATCACAGAAGTACACAGCAGCCCGTCTGCATGAGAAGGGAGTGCTTATTGACATCGAGGATCTGCAGCCAAATCAGTGAGTTTCAATTTCTGGTCCTGTTTTTAAGTTCATCAGTTCGTTCCTTACAATACTATGTTTATGTATTTGCATTTCCTTGTTTCGTATTTTTACAGGTATAAGAATGTGATTTTTGAGATCTCACCATCTGAGGCTGTAGGCGTGTTTGACGTGAAAGCTAAACTCATGGGAGTGCATTTGGAGACATTAATGTTAGAATACCAGGTAAAAGTTCTTCTCTTGATATATTTACAATTTTACATGTCATGTATGGAAGCCCGTTTCCACCCGTTTGTAAAAAAAAAAGTTATTGCGACTTTTTAATCTCACAATCCAGACTTTGTTTTCTCAGGATTGTGTGATACAAACCGGCAATTGGGAGTTATAAAGTCAGTTTTATTAGAAATAAATTCGCAACAAACATCTCACAATTCTGAGGAACTGAGACTATATTTGCACAATTCTGCCCTACAAAGGCAAAAGACCTTAACTCACTAGAGTGTGGAACTGAGAAAAATTACTTTAAAGATTTTTTGTTGTCCAGCCAAA
>JAUCMT010000134.1:22746517-22760692 GCA_032357475.1 Enteromius thamalakanensis | reverse complement strand
CTTAATGCCTGTTGAACATAACAGAGACATTTTATGATTATTACAATACATTTCTTACCTAATGCTCCTTTAAGCCTTGCTTTGCACTTTTCCTTTAGTGTGAATGTATTTATACATGTGAGTTAACGTAGAGTTAATAAAACTTTTGCACAATTCACATGAGTTTCTGATTCTGCCTTGCAAAGTAATGTCCCTTTATGGTTGTGACCCTGCTACATGCTCTAATGCAGTAATACTGTAACAATGCATTTTTCTGTGGCCTTCTTAAATACACTATGTGTTCGCTGAACGAAAAGATTAGTGGATGGCAATTCTGCTACAGTTACTACTGGCAGCTAATATAAATTATTGCAATTAATCATGATTAATAGTATTTATTTATATTAATATCTATACTTCCCTTATTGTTGGGTGTATATATACTTAATACATTTATATAGTCAGGTTCAACTTCTATTCTGTTTTTATTCTATTCTCTTGCTAGTTTATTTAATTTCCACTGTACTTATTTTTTTATTTTATACACTGTACTTATCTACCTCCTTTTGCTGTTTTACTTAATTTGTTTCTTAAATTTGTTTCTTAATATGTCAATTTGTTGGGGCAGTCATGCAATACATTTCACTTCATGTCCATGTATGTTTATGATTGTGACAAATAAAAATTGAATTTGACAAAAAAATAAAAATTACAAGCACATAACAAAATTTGTAAAACTTACAATTTAAAATATAAAAAGATAAGCTATTTACTAACCGACTGAGATGATAAAAGTATAGCTTTTTCCCCAAAAGCATCGTAAGCCTAAGCTGGTCGTAGCTGGTGGTAATGGGTCTACAATGTTTTTAGGTTTACTATGCTTTTAGGAAACACAGCAAAATCAAACAGGTGATTTCCAAGGTGATGACTTCATGTCACTTTATTAAATGTGCAATAAAAGGGGTCCGCATAAGGCAGTATGGCATTCAGAGATTGAGTTGAGGATGTTGAGAGATTTCAATGGTGCTCACTTTTTCAAACCCCTAGTCCTAGAGTTGCTGAAGGACACTGAAGTCACTTTAATATTGCAAAAATCATTATCACATGCACTGGTGACATCATCCTCCTCCAAAGAGATAGACTTTCTCATTTGCTCATAATGCTGGGCGTCTTAGAACTGACACAATGGAAGTCTTCTTTAAGTATAAAGAAACTATAGACTGAAGAAATGTTGCATATGTCTGCACGTGACTTCAAAAGAAAACTATGACAGCCTGGAGCCTGGTAATTATAGATTTCTGATTCACTGGAACTGTCCTGAATAAAGGAAAACAAGTTGTAACTCTCATAGATAGCTTTATTATTTTACTGAGATCATAATGTGGATTTAAATACTATTTCTGGAATTAAATACAATCTGGAATTGAGAGCATCCGACCTAGCTTAATGCCTGTTTCACCCTTTACCCATAGTGCTTAGCTCGGATGTGTACATCTCCTCTTAACTGTGTTTATTATTGTAGCCACAGTCCACAAACAGCAGCTATAAAGAAAATAAAGGGGAGGTCCCATAGAAGTAGCGATGAAGTTACTTAATATAGAATGTGATTAAGCTAAGCAGCACCGAATGTCTCGTAGAGCTGGTATTGCTGGTTGGAGCTTGCCTTTTCTAGTAAGGTATGGAGTAAGAGAGCAGAATATATATTTTAATGTTTTAATAAATATTCAGTGAAAACTGTAATATTGTGAAATATTACAATAACAAAAACATTATTGCAATTTAAAATATTTTCATTATTATTCA
This sequence comes from Enteromius thamalakanensis, assembly GCA_032357475.1. Lineage (NCBI taxonomy): Eukaryota > Metazoa > Chordata > Actinopteri > Cypriniformes > Cyprinidae > Enteromius > Enteromius thamalakanensis. The sequence goes on along the minus strand of JAUCMT010000134.1, from coordinate 22,758,910 downwards.
TATTTTAAAAAGTAATATGTTCCTCTGATTGCAAAGCAGAACTTTCAGTGAAATAGATAGACAGACAGATAAATAGAAGTGGGCATTAATTCAGAGTTTCAAGATATGTTTTATCTAAGATAGATTGTCTAATTTTAGATTATCTAAAAAGGAAAATGTGTCATGTCTATTTCTAATATTTTTTATGCCACTTTTAACATAAGGTAAATAGTGACGTGTATCCCTTTAAGGGAACTACACTGCCTCCTTGTGGACACAACTTAAAAAAAAATGCTAGGAGTTTTGGGGCAGGCTTGTGTATTTTTTCCTCGGCTTGTTTTCACTCGGAATGAGGGATCGGAGTTGACAAACAAATGTGTGTCGTGGAGTCACGAGTCAGTGGATCACAGTTCAGGTGGATCTAGATGATGGACACGGAGAAGAGAGTCAAAAGGAGTACACGCGGACTACAAGATCAGATTTCACCGCTGCATTTCACGAATCACTAACATCTAAACATTTTCTCAGCGGTCGGTCACTGGCCGCAGGACAGTGAGTGTCTGATGCCGAACTTGATTTGCTACCTTGCTGCGGAGTTGCTGTCGCGCTTACCTGTTTATATGAGTTTTGAATGCGTATCGAGCTTTACATTGGCTAACGTTAGACCACTTGTTGAAATCTAACGAAACTAAGTTCAGAATTGGAGGAAATGGATTGATTGAATATAGTATACAAGTGGGCCGTTTTAAGAGTCGAACGATTGTTGGTTGTCATTTTCATTTTTTTTTGTGATAAATCGCTTGTGATATTTTGATTGTCATATCGCTCATTAGCTGGTTAGCTGTCACGGCTGACTTATCCTGTACCTGACCGAGCAATATCAATCCATTATACACACATTTAGATAGTTACATCACAAACGGTGTATCTTAATTCATAAATAATGGTGGGCACTTAAATATTTATGCAGAATAAAAAAAAACATACATAATTAAAATTGTTCTCGTCAGAATCTGAAGTATTTAGCTCGCTAGCTAGAGTCGTTGCTGAACTTGTTTCGTAAATCAAAGTAAAATATTTAATCTTTTTTTTTTTTTTGACATTGCACAGTATTACACTTTTTTTTTTTACTATTTTCCCCACGATACAAAGCAAGAGGTGGTTTAGTGATGCCAAACGAAACTGTCATAAACGCATAAATATTTAGCGATGTCCAGTTTCCTGACAAACTTTTAGCAAATTCGGCTCATCGCCTGAATACAAATATTTGTTTTATAGTAAGTATAAGGAGTTAATATATGTATATAGTATCGTTACTTTGCACTTAAACTGAATTAAGTTGTTAATAATACCGTTTCCAGTTCATTAATGGTGGCCAAGCTCTTGTCATTAAAGCGACCTCGTCAAACCTCTCTAAAACATCTGGATTGCACCCTTACACGCTTTTCAGACATGGAAGGACAACTAAAACACATTTGACTTCCATATCTACAACATTCAACCGTCAGTTCCCTGCGAAGTTGATATCGAAACTCTGCGGCCCAACCATGTCTGGATCCCCGGGCTCGAGTGGCTCCAATCCGCGGAAGTTCAGCGAGAAGATCGCGCTGCACAACCAGAAACAGGCGGAGGAGACGCGGGCCTTCGAACAGCTCATGACAGACCTCACCGTCTCAAGGGTAAGCAAAGCCAACTTTGGTAATTACCTCGCTCCCTCGATTTTATACATCAAATGCGGCTGCCTAAGTTTGTCCTATGCGCAACTGAATCACAGTAAAATGCCCGATACATCGAGCTTATGAGGAGGGATGAGAGAAAGCCAGCGGCTGAGTGCTGTCTGTCATTCACACCGCACACATTCATATGGACATCATTAAAGGGCTGATGCCTTCAGTTTGTCTCATCACATTTACCAGTCTCACCTGATCAATCGTTAATTATGTTTTGCCTGAGCTGTAAGTAGCAAACGTATTTTTTTGTCTGAGTGCGAATGATTTTGATGGATTTGGAAGTCACCATGGCAACCATAGTTTCCAGCCAAGATGCCATGCTTACTACAGCTATTGATACTACTGTAACAACAACATACAGGACCGAATGAGCACAGAAACTGTAATGGTTTTACAGTGATGCTGTCCCTAGGTGGGTGTTTGGATATGTTGGGTGGGTAGATCAATATTGCCTGTAAAAAAATCTTTTTATGCAAGTTAATATTTTGTGAGAAATGTATATGTTTGGATATAGTAAATTTGTAGCTGTGCATTTGTATGCACTTTAAAATGGATAATGTACAGACAGTCGGTGATAATTTAAAAATTAAACCCAACATGGCTGTCTGACCCTTAAAAAGGATGGTTCTTATAAAATAACCACTTTCAGGTAAGAAGACCTCTTCAGGGTGTTATTCAATTGTAAAATAATAATAGTTTTCATATACACTTAAAAAGTGCTTTTTCAAAACTCAAGGTTGTTTTACAAGCCTGTTTGTTTGGCAATGGTAACCAATTGACTGTACACCATATTGCATATTACATGGTTGCTTACCAAAAACGTAATAGACAACACAAGTTATATAATGGTTAGTTATGCAGTGTTGACCTTGACAATGATCATAATTCAGAAATACATTCTGCTTGGCAACTAACCAAGCAGAATGTATTTTTTGCAGTGATGCTATAAGCATTCAGGGTTCCTCAAAGAACTTAACAGTAAACGCTTCTTAAAATAATCATTTTTTTCTTCAGTGCGAGTATTTTAAAGCTCTTAAGAACATTTTGTTCACCTTAAAGACTCAATGCAATGGTTCCATTGATGTTAAAGGTTCTGTAGACGTCATTAAAAGACCTTGTAATGAAGAGCACTTGACTATTATAATGTTCCCTCCTGTAGACATGGCCTTGAAAAGATTCACTAATAGTTTATGGTTTTAAACATGAGCTGTAACGGGTTCTTTGTTGTAATAATGTATGGTTACCCTGGTAAACATAGGGGCCACGTGAGCAGCTTTTAGTGTGCTGAGCTGCTTTGCATTTTCAGTTTCATTTACATGCACATCATGTAAACATTTAAAGGTGCTAATACATCATGTTCACACTTGTAATGTTGAACATTGTCCTCTGTAGCTTTAGACTGACCGGTAAAAGAGGTGAACAAATTCAGGGTGCCTAAAGGGGTAGTTCACCAAAAAGGGAGTATCTCTTATTAATTACTCACCCTCATGTTGTTCCAAACATGTAAGGCCCACGTTCAAGGGCCAGAAAGATAGTAAGGACATTGTTAATAGTCCAAGTGATGCTTTTCATAAAATGTAAATTTTTGGGTGAACTGTCCTGTTGAACCGAACTGTGAGTTATGGAAAAGTGCATACTGTATATTGGCATGACTGAGTTTAGCTTTTGCTGATGTCTGCAATGGACTTTTTTAGCTCTTGAGGTATGGTTAGAGAGGGGTTAAGAAATGTCAGTCAGGTGTAGTGGTTTAACTATAGGTCTTTCACCAGTGGGAAATGTTTCAGCAGAGAGCAGCTCTGCCTCAGACAGCGCACTGTCTCTGTGTGGAGTCTGTGGGCGGGAATGAATGAATACATGATCTGCCAGATCATTATTTGGCTGCCTTCTCTTCTAGGGCACGAGAACATGTGGTTGTGTTATAGTAAGCGTCGGAGTTTAAAGTCATACCTCTTTACAAACAATCTGCCTTGACAATGGAATGAGCCCTGAAGGAAAACGCTTGCATTTCAGAAATGCTAAAAAATGGCAAGTTTATGTAAAAAAAAAAAAATTCTTAAATTGTATACATTTTTAGATCTTGTGTTCATTAGTACTACATACATACTTCAAAATGGGTGGTTAGCCAAATACTGATTATTGTGAGAATTGAGCTTTTTAGCAAACCTAGTTAGCAATTATCCACAAATGCCTGTGTGGCAGTGATCCCAAAGGAAGCTGCAAATTTGTCAGTACTACCAATTGCTATGAAATGACTAACAATGTTTGGACATCCTTTGTTTTTTAATTTCTCTTGAGCCTCTCAAATAAACAGCAATGCTACAGTGTTTACACTTGATACTTTTCAAGGAAATGAAGAACCTACAAATGGCTTAATTATATTTGTGGTGTCTGCACATTAAACTGGTATCAACAAAGGGATCGTTTGAAACCTTTTTTTTTTTTTTTTTGGTTGAGCAGAAAGAAAAAGGTTCAGAATTGAGTATGCCATTTAATTGTCCGCTTATCGAAACAGATCTGGCAACTATAGGTTTGGATGTTTGGCAAAAGACAACGACAGAATGTCTTCAGAGAGGCAGTGACTCTTTCCATTTTCAGTAGGATTTAAACGCAACTTTGTTACACCACTTGTTGTCTATAAGCCAATGTTTACATGCAGGAAGTCATCCAGCTGCAGGCACGCTCACTGTCCATTGGCATGTTTAGTCTTTGCGAGTGGTAGTGAATCAAGATGTTATGTTTTGATATCAGCACAGTTTTTCATCCTTTTAAACATTCATTGGTGAAAATGAACAAAACTGAGAACTTAATGCACTGCTGCAGGAGGAATCAAAGAACTCTCAATGTTTAGTTTTTAATGTATAATCTTAATGAAAAATGGTTTCTGGAGGTTGTGCTGTAGTAATAATAGCAATGTGTGATGTTGACAGGAGAGGAAAAGCATAAGCCTAAGCAAGCTGCCCCAGGGAAATCCTCTGCTTCACTAAGCAGCTTGATGCTGCTCCACAGCTGGGGTGTCATTGTTTTGATAACGGCGTACATCGAAAGGCTGCATGTGACTCTCCATGACCCCAGAGTGTGTGCTGAGAGCGAGGATCTGCGTGTTTATTAACAAGCCTGTGTTTCTAAGCTGTCTGCCTGAAACAGTGTCAGCAATGGATTTGAAGTAGCATTTTTCTTAGTGCTTTTATGTGATGTGAGTGAGGGAGTATTTTGTGGTGTGTTGTTTTATAGCCAATCTTTTTAAACACAATAATCTAGAGTGTGGTTTTGTAAGTAGAAGGCAGTATGGGCAGAGCATGATATATGAATGTTTCTCACATCTCAGAATGCGCTGTTCATTGAAATTCATTTTAAATCGTTAAGAGAATAGACACATCTTGCTCGTCACAGGGTTTTTTTTTCAATCAAATGCTCCCTCTAATACGTCCTGTCACCAGCTAGCAGGTAGAAAATAATAGTTCACTGTAACAAAAGCTTATTGGCCACTTTTTTACGCAATCGATAGTAGGGGTGGGAATCTCACAGACTTTACGATCCGATTCTGGGAGTCACGATCTGATTCCAAAACAATTCCTGATCTACTTCATGTTACCCCAATTAATTCTTCTGCTAAATGCATCTTTACAACTTTACATCTTAACCAACGTTGAAGTTTCTATGCTTTGTGTTTATATTTGAGATATCTGTGTGTCAGTACAGCCATCTTAAAAGTAGGAGTGTGAATCTTGGTTTCACAATTCAATTCAATAAGATTATTATTATTATTAACACAATGGCCCAGTTTCACAAACATGGCTTAGTTTAAACCAGGACTAGGCCTTAGTTAAATTTTAGTTAAAGATATTAATTTTAATTACAAAATTTTAAGATATTTTCAGTTGAAGCAGTTCAAACATGCACTGTGCACTGAAAATATCACATTCTCATGCAATATTACTGCACATGGCTACATTTTAAATCCAATTTATCATTATATAAACAGGCTACTCTTTTAAAGCTATGACTTATTTTAAAAAGTGCTTTTTGAGTATACAAAAGTTTACAGAAATAGTTTTGACTTTTAATAGTTGGATTTTTCTCTTTTTCCTCTGCGTTATTTCTGCTTGATTTTATTACTGATGAGATCATAGACGGTGGCAGCTTTAACAGGCTGCATTCAGACTAATGCACAGATCTCTTTCGATATATAAGATGTTTTACTCTTGTCTGAAAACATAACTGACGGTGTGCACATCAGTTTTGTATAAAAGCATTTGAAAATGCAAGTGCATTTAACCGCAGCTGCGATCAGCCGCTTCAGGACAAACAAACACAAAGTGCACGTGACTGTCAGTGACAAAGTCTGTTAGCGTGCAGATTTCGTGCATCTAATACCAATGCATTCCAAAGGGTATATAACAAATCGATACAACACAAATACAATACAAGAAAGATAATAGATTCAAATTTTCAGATACTGTAGGCATATTTAACAGCAGCATTCAAGTAAGACATAAAATGACCAAATGTCTTAATTGTATGAGTTAGCTATTGATTTCTATTAAAGCTGCAAAAGTTCTTCAGCCAAGAGCACTGATTATTTAGCTAGTTAACATTAGGGACACAGACAGCAGTAGGTTTATTAATATGGTGTAATTTTAAGATCTAATGTAATAAAGCACATTTGATTGATTTTCTCCCAACTGTTCACTTAAATTCACTTAAGACACCAAAGGCTGTGTTTTTTACAGTTTTAAGTGGAATAAGCACAGTAACATTAATTTCCAACTTGTGCTGCGTTAGACTTTTACGACCAAAATAACTAAATTCCATTCTCAATTTAGGTACAGTATGAATAGGAAGAGAAATTAGTTATTTTAGTTTTTTGGTTTGGGTCACTGAGTGAACATGTTAAGGCTGGGACACACCAAGCCAACTTCAAAGAAGGAGGGGCGACGAAAGCCGACATTGTCGTCAACAGCGCCTGGATCAAAAAGCTGCACTGGAACACACTGCAAAGACTACAACTGACTGCAAACTAACCCGTTTGTTCTAAATCTGCAAATTAGCTCTTTATATCAGCAGCTGTCTGTAGTAAATATTCATTATTTAATAAGAAATGAAAAAAGCATGCTTGCTTACCATTTTGAATATCAGTAACAATGATACCTTTAATTTTAAGTGGCTCATGTTTTTATGAGAACATTTGTGAATTGGAATGCTTGGGAAAGATCACGTAACATTAAAACCTTCTGTTTGTGCATTTCACTTACTTAGTAGTTTTCATCACATTTGCTTTAATTTTCTTGCATGGACTCATTCACTTAACTGAACATCCAATCAGAGTTGTCACTTGCTCTGATAGCCCTGATACCAGTTTAACATGTTGAATTTGGCAAACTTCCATTGACAAGATTCGACGAGTGGAACACAAAATAAACTACTAGACCCACAGATGCTCACAGGCGTTGGCTGACAGACGACAGGCTTGGCTTGCATCCATGCATATAATTTTTACATTTCTCTTTGACCTTGTCATTTACAATTAAAGAAACACTACACTTTGAAAATAGGCTTAATCTTCAACTCCCCCGGAGTTAAAAAAGTTGAGTTTTACCGTTTTTGAATTAATTCAGCCAATCTCCAGGTCTGGCGATAGCAGTTTTAGCATACCCCCTATATACTGTCCTCCTGTTGAGGCCATGGTACGGCAGCAAATTTCCTTGATTATTACATATATATATATATATATATATATATGTGATCCAATTCATAGTACAAAAGATCTCTCCTTCCATTTCAACTTGAAACAGCAGCGCTATTTATGGGCAGTATAGTTTAAGCAAAACATGACAGTATTTAGAGAGATTAGTTTGTAGTTTTTTGCCTTAACTGTTTCTCTTTGTGAATGTTTTTACTAACCCTAACTCTTTTCATTTTATTCTGTTCATGCCTTAGCAACGATGTGAGATTTTAAATATTTATCAAATTGCAATTCAAATGGCATTTTCAGCATCCGTCAAAACAACTGCAATGTAAATTAGATGATGCAAGTTGTATTATTATTTTTTTTGGTCATATCACACAGCCCTACATCTAAGCAGTGTGTAACTAAGGTTTTGTTCTCTGGCTTAAAAAATGTCTGCGTTTGGATTAAAAAACGAACTTAAGCTTATGTGTAGTAACCCATTGATATCACTAAATTAGGTCAGTCTTTGAGATTCAAATTTTGTCCTTTGGTTAGTAGGAGGAAGGAACGCCTCCTGATTTGCTTGCGCCTGATCAGAATTGATAATTTTCATTGTTTACCCTTGCCGCACAACAAAATCCACACTGTCCTCCAGCTTGAGCTCAGAGGTACATTTACAACCAAACTAATTTCCAAGAATTTCCACCTCCGTTAAACACATATGTTCTAAAATGCCTTCGGCAGACTCTCACTCTTCTTTCTCCTTCAAATGCATTCACTGTGTCTTCCTCTTGATTTAAAGGTGCAGTTCCAGAAGATCCAGCAGCTCCGTCTGTCACAGAACCGGGCACAGTACTACGGTGGCTCGCTGCCCAACGTCAACCAAATAGGCAATGCCAGCACTGATTTCCAGGTACCTGAGTTGCCCTCCATCCACTTATCTAAGTGTACTAAATCTGTCCAGAAAGTCATGTTCATTTAGGAGAAGATAAGCCCCAGCCATATACTCTGCTTTTCTACCCTCAGATAAAAGATGTCAAGAGATGGTAATTGCAAACCTTCTCCTTAAAAAAAACAAAGAGTGTATTTGTCTCCACCTCTTAGTCTGCCCTCACTTCGCCTTCTCCTTCAGTACACTGCTTTCCCCACAAGTACACTTGATACAGCGGTGCACTCCAAGAACCAAGAACTGTATCTGTATCTATCCCCTATGGAGAGCAGTGTTGTATACCTTCAGGTGAAAGTGCTCTTGTTGCTTTGAATAAAGCTTCTTTGAGACATCGAGCAGTGATCCCTACTTTTTGTCTGCCATGAGACACCAAACGTAGAAAGGTAAAAGCACTTTGGAGTAGAGTGAATTCACCTGGGGACACAAGCTAATGGTGGCACTTTTAAATTTGCGTGTGCGTGTTTTGTTTGTGTTTTCTGCATGTCTTGAAATATAGAGGCTCTGATGTCTTTTTACTATTGAAGTCAGTTATGACAGGTTTTTTTGCATTTGTGAGGAAAATGTTAACCTTGAAAGTGTTTCTCCACAGGGCACTTTCCCCTCCGGACTGGACTCTGTGCGAGGGACCAGACACCATGGTCTGGTGGAGAGGGTCCATCGAGACCGCAATCGGATCAACTCACCACACCGCAGGCCCATTGACAAGCACGGGCGGCAGATATCCTTTAAGTTCACTAGCATAAAGCCTTTGTTGAGAGAAAAGAGTGATTTGTGGGGGGGGGTTATTATGCATAGATCTAAATAGACGCCCTATTAGACCGCTCCAAACACGTAAATGCATCCACCATCTATGAACGGTAAACTTGACGTCATTCACCATACTGTAGGTTCACACAGACCATTGGCTGCACTTTCGAATCCCTGTGTGAATTACTTTGGTGAATGATGACAAGTAACAGATTTAGAAACAGTTGCTAATGAGGCATCTAGGTATATTATATGTATATACCATATGTTCTTACTCTTACGCTAGTAGATGCATCATTATGAGCTCACAAGGTTGCATGTGTCATACATGTTGACCTTTGCTCATGTGGGCAGCTCTTTTGAGGCCTCAGGCTGTGTGATGATCCTTTATGTATTGATATTCCCACTGCTGCACTGTGGGTGTGAATGAGTGGGTAACTGCAATAACCTGCTGTTTTCTCCCCGCTCATGTTTGTTTTGTTTTTTTCTTCCAGTGAGAACCGTTTAGAGATTTGAATATCAGTACTCTGGTGTCCTCATTAGTGGGTGATTAACAAACCTCGCCGCCGATCGCATTGCGTATTCTGCCGCTAGTTCTGCATTCATTCAGCACGCAGGTTGATGAAGTCACTGGTCTTTTATCCTCCGCGGTTGTGTAGCTTCAGCGGTTGTCTGTAAGCTTAATCATCTTTGGGCTCAAAGATCATTTCAGTCTGCAGATTTAGCTTAGTGCTAAAGATTAAATAAAAATAAAAAAGGTCTTATGCCTTGCGAGTTACCATGCTGTTTTAAAGATATGGAATTCACGAACTGTCGTCCACTGATCTAGTTTTGATTTCATCTTCAGTCTTTTGAAGCCACTCAGAGGTTTTAAATTATCTAGTACCAGAGTACGAAGCTCCTCTGTGGTCCTTAATATTGGGATAGTTTGAGAACGGTCTACTTGTTCTGATGCCGTGCCATACGGAGAGACAACAAAGGCAGCGTGAGGGAGACAGAAGAAAAAAAGTGTGGCAGAGTTGAGTTATGTAAGAGCTTTGAATGATGGGTTCAAAGTAATTCCACACTGTTTGCCATGGCCGCCCTTGTTCTTTGAGCGGGAAAGGCATTTGTGACCGCAGTCATGCTAAAAACGGCAAGACCTGTTTGTCAGAACTCTGTCGACTATGTGCTCTGTGAATTGAGCCACTCCCTCCCCAAGAGCTGAAGATATTCTGGCTTATTCTCGCGGGTTCCTTCAGAGTCTCTGAGGGCTTTTTATTTTCTTCATGATGTTGTCTTTTTATATGGCTTAATTTTTGATTGTTCACATGAATTGCTAAACACTTGTTTCTTGTTGTCTCTGGAACAGAAAATAATTTTCATGAGAATTTAATTGTTAGTTTTTCTTGTCTTCAAAGCTCTTTGCTTTAGGCTCCAAGCATTCAGGTTTTTGTTGTTGTTGTTGCTTTCAGCGTGTGTCTCATCCCTGTGAATAAGAAGGCTTACTAACACTCATTAATCTGATGCAGGAGAGAGTCCAGACTGATGTAGTTTCATTCTAACTCATTCTTCAGGGACTTGTTTGTGCTGCATCACTGTGTTGGGGATTTAAACAAACCACTGGAATGTTTAACTTTGTAAACACTAACTTGTCCTGCACGTTTTTTAACAATGCTTTTTACATTTATATTTTGACAGCTGCTTAGTCAATTGCATTCATGCTCTACTTTATACCAGTTCATCCATTTACTGGAAATCAAACCTATGACCTTGGCTTTGCTACAGCATGCTTTACTGTTTGAGCTACAGGAATACATTCCTTCAGCCACGTTGCTTGTTGAGAAGCATGCTGTACTTTTCTAAGTGATCACGCTTCGTTTTTATCCACTCAGAACACTTTGGGCAAAAATACACTGCAAAGTGTAAGGAGTGAATCCTGTAAGAATGATAACCAATATTTGCATAATGTTTAACCACTATGTATGACCGGAGTTATATTAATGACTGAAGAGGCATTATTTCTGGTAAATTTAAAGGGAAAGCATTTTCAGATTTTATAATATGTTTTTGGAGCTTTGCATACCAAAAAAAGCTTATCATCAAAGTACCGTCATCCTTTTCACTTTCTGTCAACGGCAACATTTCAGTCGTGTTACTTCTTTTAGAAATGCAAGTGAACGGTCACTGCTGTGACTGATGAACTTAATCACCCCATTTTACTTAATATGTGACCCTGGACAACAAAACCATGTCGTAAGTGTTAATTTTCTGAAATTAAGTTTCTACATGATCTGAAAACTGAATAAATAAGCTTCCCATTGATGTATGATAGGGCAATATTTGACAGATATACAGCTATATGAAAAAGAATCTGAGGGTGCAGAAAAATCTAAGTGCTTTAAAGATGTCTAAATGAAGATCTTATCGATGCATTAAAAAAAATTAAGTTTTAATATATTTTTGGTAAGAAATTGGCTAAATAACTTCATGGAACATGATCTTTACATACTTTTCTAAGGATCTTTGGCAAAAAAAAATAAATCTGTATTTTGCAACAAAATATACCCCAGCGACTTTAGACTGGCTTTGTGGTCCAGGGTCACATACGACCAATGCTTTAATACAGCTGTAGAAGTTTAAGCCAGAGTAAGATTCAGAAGGAGAAGACAATGAATCCATGCAACTAATCAGTGCAACTGGTCCGCTTCAGCATGATAGTTGCTTACATTTGCTATTTTTTTGTTTTATGCTTCGAAAACTATTATATTAACTACATGATGAATGTCTATAATTAATTGATATTTAGACGACACTGGCAACATGTTGCAAGTAATTACAAAATGAGACAAACAAATGAAAACATTCTCATTCAGTTGCTCAGCCACGTTGTTAAAAATCTCCCTGATTAGATTTATTGTACTCCTATTGTAGCATAAACTCCCATACATGTAAAATTAAGCACAGTTTTATTTTCCATTTTCCTTTAATTATACCGCCATTTTCTTGCTTATTGTTTAATCATCTACTTTAATATTGTGCGCTGTTTTTTTTTTTTAAGCAGCGTTGGCATCTCTTGGAGAGTTTTTACCTATTTCTCTAAGAAAATTAGCTTATTTTAAACTTATTTTGTTGGACCAAAAATCGGGCTATACTGTCTCTGTGGACCCTAGTATATGTGGTGCCCATAGACTGCAGGGCCTCTAAAAACTACTACAGTGAAGAGATGCCAACTCGAGTCAAAATATGTGCAATATGTACTAGGGCTGTAACGATTTGCGATATGAAACCGAAATCGCGACACTCAGATCCACGATCCTGTGTCGCGGTGTGATAAGGGA
>JAUCMT010000134.1:22726385-22746417 GCA_032357475.1 Enteromius thamalakanensis | reverse complement strand
CTCTTTGAAAGGAATGGATCGCTTTTTTTCTCCCACCCCCCACGGGAAAAAATTGCGATACGAACCGAATCGTGGGTTTGGTGTATCGTTACAGCCCTAATATGTACAAACATGTACAAAAGCACATCAAATAACAAACTGAAAATCTAAAAATGAATGCTACTTCACATGATTAATGAACTCATAACCCACATTGGTATACTCAGAACACCTTCACAACCACATGGCAATGCCATGAAAACTTTCATCACCATTAGCAAAATCAAGTTTTTTTTAGCTATATGCCACTATTTTACTTTTCCTCTAAATGAACTCTCTAAATAAACATTCGCCCACTATAGCATTTCATTTTCATGCCACTCTAATTCTGCTGAGTGAGAGAATATAAGATTCAAAGCCCAAATTTGCTTTCGCTCAGATTTTTTTTCTCTTTAGTGCCAGATGTCCCTCACAGTGTTGGCTTGTTTTGCTCTCATCGATTCATCCACGTCTGCCAAGATTAGACTCTCTCACAGGCTCGCTAGCCAACCGAACGCTAGCCAACTTCCTCCTAACCCATGTAGTTGCTTTCGAGCCGCATATATCATGCCAGATGCCTTGATCTTGCTTTGTCTGTGGAGTGTTTCTGGAAAGATGTCCAATTGGAGGACGAGCGGTGTGGGTCGAGTGTGAAATGTCAGAGAGAAAGGTTAGCTCACCCACGCCATCCTGCAGCTTCTGAGACGAAGGTGCTGTAACAGCCACCCTGTCTCTCCACACCACTTCAGCGGCCACGGGCTAATTAGATTTTAGAAAGGATCCCTCGTAATCCAAGCCGTCTGGCTTATGTCATCATTGCTTCCCCCCCCTCCCGGGCCGCATATCAACAACGGTATTCACACAGTATCATGCCAGGGATTTCATAAGTATGATGGCGGTTATCGTTGCTTGCAGCGTGTTTGAACGAGGAGGCCTAAGATGGTTTTTCTGTGGCTTGGCATTGGCTGCTCATTGGTTGGTTGTGTCACGGTGAGGGTCACGGGGCAGGCTGGTGGTTGAGAGGTTGGCATGAAGAGCTTAGTCTCTCATTACTGCAGCAGAACTGATGACCAGGTTTTCCGAGCCTTAGCAGATGTTGAAGAGAGAAAGACTCCGTCCTGCTTTCTGTCTTGTAAATCCACCCCTCCTCCCATTTGGATGTGAGAGTCTTGGCACAGAGCGACATGACGAGGCAGCATTGTCAACATCGGTCTGAGTTGAGGAAGCGGTGTTTATTCAAGGAGTTCTTCAGCTTAACTATTTTCACTCCTACAATTCCTGTAACTTTTGTTAGCCTTGAATGGATTTGGATAGCGCAAGTGAGATTTTTAAAAGGGTGATATTAAGACAAATCAAGTGAGATCAAGGTTTTTTGTAACGTGAAAACATGATCACCATTTTGCAGTCTGAAACTAACCTGCAAAGTACAGCTTGAACTCAGTTGTGCGTTCCTGGGCTGCCAGAAACTCTGTCCACTAATCGCAGGAAGATGACAAGAAGAAAGTGTGATAAGTGTGACAAAATGTGACAACTCAGACTTCCGGTGACAGATTACAAATTCCTTTTCATTTGTCACAAAGATAATGTTTTGTAGATCAACATGGAATTTACGACATTATTGTTTTCCAGCACAATTGATTCATTGAGTTGCATTTATAGACAACCATTCAAAAGTTTGGGAGGATTTTTAAATTTTTTTTTGAAAGAACTACTTTTATTCAAGTATATGTATTGTTACAAAAGCTTTCTGTTTCAAATGAATGCTGTAATTTTGAACTTTCATTCAACAAAGAATCCAGTGTCTCCAAAAATAAGCCCAGCAGCTTTTCAGCATTAAAAAATAATAAGTAATGTTTCTTGAGCAGAAATTCAGCATATTAGAATGATTTCTGAATGATCACGTTAAAGACTGGAACAATGGCTGCTGAAAATTCAGATTTATCATCACAAGAATAAATTACATCTGAAAATGTATTCAAATAGAAAACGTGCATTCTAAATTGTAATAATATTTCACAATACAAATTTTTTTACAAAGTTTTACAGTTTTTTTTTTTTTTAATCAAAGGAATGCAGCCTTCGTTGGTATAAGAGACTTCTTTAAAAAGCATTGAAAAAATATAATTGACCACAAACTTTTCAACAGTAGTGCAGAGATATATAATTTACAGCTTTTGCAGTGAAGAAAAAAAGAGATCTTTGGGGGAAAAAAAGGTAAAAACTAGACAGAGAGTGGAAAATGCTCATGAGAAATGAAAATGTAGATATTTATACCTTTATATAAAATAAAGATTGAATAATATGTGTTTGTGACATTTGCCTGTAAAACCTTCAGAGGATTTCCTTGACTGAACTACGTTGAGAGCTCTCCATATGGAACGATGTACCTGTCTCCTCCCCCTGACAACAGCTGGAGAAGGTGAGTCTTGCCTTTAAAAAGACATATAGTCCTGCACACACCCATCCATCGCTAAACAAATATGTATGTGCATTCATTACATACATTGTTACATTCTACTTCATGATCATATCTCCTGTCAGTTGCAGGGCAGAGTGCAAAGATGATGTTATCTTGAAATGAAGCCATCGTGGTGACATCACGCGGTGTTGCGAGAGAGATCATGTCACATTAGAGGGAGTGTTAATGTGTGTTTTGCGTTTGCATAGGCTATCCCCGCAGATGCCTGAAAAGAAAACAGTAATGACACATTTGTTTTTTTAACGCAGGGAAAATCCACATCCGCAGCCATAGATAAGACTCGCAAAAGGTTAGATAAAACAATGCTAAAAGAGACGTACGCACGTCGTTTTTGTCTTTCTCGACTCTGAGGGAGATTATAAATCCTTTCTCTGACCACAAACATTTGCTCTGCGCAAGTGTCGCTCTTCACGGCTCAGCCCCGGTGAGGCGTAACCATCAGACAGTTTTCCTCATTTGTTTACCGAGGAGTGAACTGCAGCCAGTCATAAAAGGCTTAAGGACGCTCTCCTCATCATAGCCTTGTTTTGAATGCAGGCTTGGCTGGCAGCCAGTATGCCTTCTTACCTGGCCTCCATGTTGACTCTTCGACTTGTAAAACTTTCAGAGTCCACGCCCTGTGGCATTGTTTACACCTGAAAACTGGTTGGCCTGATCAGCTTTAGCTCAGCCTTCTGTTCCCACTGTGGAGAAACACTGCTGTGACAGCCATATGCCATACCAAACTACACACAAGATCCAGGGCTTTATATTATTTACTTTACTGCTTTTAGTTGTAATACGAAATTGAATTACAGTTTGTACATCGATGAATAATAGTTTGGAATTCTGAAAATTTTAAATTTGGAATGTTTTGAAAGGAATCTCTTCTATGTTGTGTATATAGAAATGTATATATTTATTCCTGTAATGCTGAATGAATGGTGTGTCAGTCTTCAGAAATCATTGTAATGTGCTGATTTGGTGCTTGAGAATGCTTTCTTATTGATATTTGTTAAAAACTATTTTTGCTGCATGCTATTTTTGTGAAATTTGTAATACGTTACCTTTCAAAAGTTGAGGCAAGCAAGATTTTTATTTTTTTTAAAGTGGAGATTAATGCTTTTATTAAGCAAGGACGCATTAAATTGAAAAACCGACTGTAATTTTTTTTTTTATATGCAGAAAACTTTCTGTTCATTACTGTTTTTGAAAACAACTGTTATTACACTATTATTACTATTATCATTTATAGCTTTGCGTCAATAATTAATTGATAACAGAGCAACGAATCAGCATGTTAGAATGATTTCTGAAACAGCATGGGACACTAAAGAAATTGCTGTTAGCTTTGAGGTTACAGGATTAAATTATATTTTAAAATATAGTTAAATAGAATATGTTTTAAAGTATAATATATCACAGTATCACTCTTTTTGCAGTATTTTTGAACAAATAAATGCAGGCTTGGTTGGCATAGACTTTATTAAAGAAACATTAAACATTTTAAATACACAAAAAAATCCTGGTTATTCCAAACTTAAGTGTGGTTGATGTGTACAGAAGCTGATGGGGGTATCAGAGGATAATAATCTCATGTGGAGTTTAGCTGAATATATGATCTTAGGCAAACTTTTACAGCTTCATTATAAATGCATAAACAGTGAGCGGTTCACTCCACTTCAAGGGGCATCTCAGAGGCATCTTATGAATTATGAAACATAGGATTCAGAGGATCAAGCGCAGTTAGATCTTCACCACAATGTATATTTCTGAACATTTTTACATTGCTTTCCTGTTGAAACTTTTTTTAATTAAATCCAGCTTTCTCTTCTTCAGGATTGTTGTAATTGTTTGTTCAAATTGTGTCCTGGCGAAGCCTGAATACTAACCACAGCATTTCTCTCTGATTCTAACAATCTCTTTTTCTTCCGCAAGGATGAATGTTGAGCTATTCCTCAAATCTCTTCTGAGTGTAAACAGCACTAACTAAACCTGCCAGATCTTTTGCTAGCTACCCCTCAGAGCCGCCCTCCTCTTCCCCAGAACAGATCGTGAGCTCAGCGTGTGTGTAAGCCGTGGTCCATGTTGTGGTTTGGTTTGTGTTTTATTCCGGTGTGCCCGTTTGACCTTGCATAGATATGTATGATTGAATTGTGGCTGTGCCGCTGTGGGTTTTTTTTAAGACCTTGTGCTCTAATATCGTCTCACGTGAATAAACAAAGAGATGAGCAGATGTTTTCTGTCTGCGTGGACATTTGGGGTTAAGCTAGATTTAAGAGTAGTCGTAGAGCAAATCGCAAATGATTTTTGGCGTTTTTAATGATGCTGGTGGTGTTTGTGAAGTCTGCCGTTTGTTGTCTGACAGTGTGACACGTCACAGAAAAGCTGCAGATTTACTAGTGTTTGGTTTTTGCAGTTGTAAAATGGCTCAAGGGACGTCTGCTTGAATGTTTGTGATGCTTTATCGCATGTAAAGGAAAGGCATAAGGAACAAGTTACTGCTTTGCTCAAGGGAGAAATCAAGGCCAGTTGGCAACAAATCGGTGATTATGGTTTAAGGAGCAGGGTTCGTGAAGGTTCAGTGGGACTTTCCAATTAAAAGAGTATAATGTTGGCCTTAAAAGGATTGTTGTTGTTTTTTTTATGTTAGTAGATGTTTAACCTTCAGAAAATGTCCTTAGGGGTTAAATCAATTATATAAGCAGTATATTCTGAGGTTTTTAAATGAATTAAAGCATTTCAATCAAATTCATCATTAAAAAAAATATATATTAATATATATATATATTATATTTGCATTAAACCTTTTAATTTGCCTTTGTAACAGGGTTGCAAATTTAGCCTAAATTATCATTCGGTAGAACTTTTCTAGTTTGGAACAAATTGATACATAAATGAAAGGTCATTTGTTTTATTTAATTTCTTAATAGTTTGGTAACAGGGCTGAAGACTTCCATGGTTGTTCATGATTTATAACATAAGGATTAAGGATAATAAATAAAATAAATATTTGGTAGATTAAATAGTATTGGTTGGGTAGAAAACATTTGAATTCAGTGTTTCTTTTAGCATTATGAATGTCTTAAACTATTAATTCCCCCTTAAGAAGACCTAAAAAACCTCTTAAATTGGAGCACTTTAAAAATGTATAGTTTTGTTTTTAATACAAAAAAACATCTAAACATTCTCAAATCAAGATGCATTTTGTTTGAGATCAAATCTTTTTTTTTTTTTTAAGTATTTTTCTCAAGTGTTTTTTTTTTTTACTTTGAAATGTTGCTAATATAATACTTTTGCTTCTAAAGACCATAATTAGAGTGCGTATTGTGCTCCATTAAAGTTATTCCTTAAAGTTGCTTTATTAGGTCTTAGAAAAGTCTTTAAAAATTCATAAGACCAGCAGAAACCCTTATTAATTATGACATTGTGTGCTCAAGTAATTAGTTTATAATGATTATCTAACAGGACATCATCCCAAAAATGTGCAGCGTTTTTGTAATATGAACAAATGTTTTTAATAATGAAATTTCCCTAGCTTTTCAAAGCTATTGTATTGTATTTAATACTGAGTGAATTAGCACTGGCTGCTAGTATGAGTAGCATGTAGCAGATTGCTCTCGGTTCTGTATTGGTTTAGGAGTGCAGTAGGAGGCGTTTGGGCTTTTGCTTTACTGGAGTCACATCCTAATGTATTCCCTGGAGGAACTGTTTACAGCTCTCTACACACATCTGTGATGCATTACCTACCGCAGCACACGCTGGATAAGGGTTAATGAGCTGAAAAGGGCGTCAGCGTAGCTCCTTAACCCCTTCCGTCCATTCACCACACAACCAGTGCAGCTTACTCACATAATAACCTGGTGTATGGGTGGCGGATGTGTCTTGAGTTCAGCTCACAGGGCCTCACATCTATCACCAGAAAAGGAAATGTGAGTGGACTGATGTAGTACGTTGCCAATAAAAAGATGTTGTTGGCAATTGAAATGATCGAGAAAGAGCAGCTGATACTGTAACAAAGTGTTTTGGAGACTTTTAACGTCCATTCCTTTCAACATTTTCCTTTGAATTTTTTGCCACAGCATACTCTCACATGGATTTGTGACCTTTATAGTACTAATATTTAATGTGGTGTACATCTAAAGGTCTGTGTTTTAGTGTGCCCCAGTGCTCAGTTGCGTCCGTAGGGACGTGAGTTGCTACTATGATACTTTCAGGCTCAGCTCTCCCTGGGGTACAGCTGTCCCTCTGGTGTCTGGGTAAACAGGGCTGGTTCTGAATCCTAGGCAACATCCATACGTTTCCCTGTGGAGCTCAGCTGGACTGGGTCAGGAACATGGGTCAGCGCTGTCCTCTTAGTCCCACGCTCTCCCATCCTGGATCTGAGCCTCTGCTCTTCCCAGACAAGACTTCCTCTGGGAGGTCTTCTAGAAAGGCATTCATCCTCACTCAAGTGTGATTCAATAACGATGTACTTTCATTGAAGAATCTCTCCGATTTTGGTGGTCTGCCTGATGCCAGTATAGAAATGTTTTTCTTGTTGTATTTGACCACAGGTCATCTTAAAATAATCTGTTTACAAATCCTTTTCTAGCCTTTATCAAGACCTGCTGTTGTTAGGAGTCTAGTATATAATGCTATACTGCCTGCTAGATACTGTCTTGAAGCTCTAGTGCACTTAAATCTTTATTTATTTAATTTACATACTATATAAAACCTACATAACCTCCCAATTCTGAGAAAGTCAAAATTGCGGCATATAAACTGAAATTCTGAGAAGTTATTTCTCGCCAGTTTATATCTTGCAATTCTGACTTTTATTTTTCTCTAAATTGTGAGTTTACCCCTCTGAGTACCCCTCAGTACTGCAAGATTTAAACTTACAAACTTACAATTACAATAAAAAATGTCAGAATTATGAGATTTAATAAAAAATTGCAATTTACATTTTCTACAATTTTTATTGTGAGCTATCCCTTTAAAATGAACTGGTATAAACTGTAGCAGACCTGAATGTGTTTAAAATACTAAAATACATTTACTAAATAGAATATATTTGATCAAAAATAGTGCCATACTTTCGTAATTCATTAATATTTCGTGTTCCACAGTTCCATATTTTATCCATGTTCATACTTTTAAACTGAATAAATGTATTTTTTTAAGATGTTTATGCTGCTTCTAAGCAATCTGTATAAATGCAGTTTGAAAATCAGGTTTTAGATTTAAAACCCATCTGTGCGATTAGTTAATAACTAATAAATATGATTAATTATGTATAACTGACAATGAATCAAGTTTATTCTTTGTTAAAATAGTGTAATTCGAAATAGGCAGAAATTGTATATGCATTTAAAATATTAAATCTCTCTCAATCATAGATGTTTGACAGACACTGACTTTAGTGCTCCATATTGCATGTACAGCCAAGTCTTAATACACTTCAAAACAGGAGTGCAGACCAGGTTAACGGGAAAAAGTGAAGGAAGGCCATTTTCTGATGTTACAAGGAGTATCTTTTCTTTTCCCGCACTGGAGCATTACATCACCCTAGTGTGGTCTGGCATACTGTAGCCTCTCCTTCAATAGAGCGGCTGCAGGAAATCTGTTTATTATTTCTCTTTATTGTCTTAGTGATAGGAATATGTTAACCCTCTTAGTGGGAACCAGCTTCCCTGTTCTGGCACACAGCAGCGTGCACAGACTACATCTGCTGGGCTGCTTGTGCAGCTACACTGTGAACATGGGTCTTTATACACCCATAGTTTTGTGCTCTTGCCACACTTGCCACATGCTATTACTCGCCACAAGTAATAGCACGGCTGTTAAATCAGTGGATACAGATAGAAATATATTGTTAGCTTCAAATACACTACACTTTGGGGTCATGATGATTTTTCAGTATGTTTTTTAAGAATCCGTTATGCTACCAACGTGATGTTTATTTGATCAGAAATACAGTAAAAACAGTATTTGGATATATTTTCAGTGTCACTAGCAAGTGCATCGAAATGTAAAGGCATCATAAAAGCAAGCTTCACAATTAAGTTCTGCTCGCTTTTCATTAGAAATTGCGTAGATAATTGCGTAGATAAGGGTTTTTATTCTTGCTTATTGCGTTTGTGGTCAGTAAGATGTATTTGTTTATTTGCGCGAGTCTATATCTTGATTTCCTGTGTTGTTGCTCTGCTGAGGTAATGCCTGCGTGTTTCTTTTGGTTCATTAACCATTGAAGATATTATAGCACTTTTGTTTGCTCTCAGACGTGGCAGCTCCAATCTAATTGAAGCAGTAAATCAGTGCTGCACAGTATTAGACTAACCTGGGGGAATAGGCTCGGATTTCTACGGCTCTGTTTATGTTTTTTTTGAAGGTGTCACAGAGGAGTTTCCACCCTGCTCGCTCTCTTCTCTCTTTGTCTCTCTCTCTTGCTCGTCCTGCTGTACTAACCCCTGAGCCAGGGCTACAGGCTCAGTACAGTAGTGATTAACACGTGACTGTTTCCGTTTCTAAAGGGAGCAACCACCATGGACCGAAGAGAAACGACCTGGATTTAGATTAATATCACAGCTTAACAGGTGACCTTTGACTTTCATGTTTCTCTCTCACAGATCTCTCTGGACCTGTCTCTTGTTTTTTTATTTTTCTCCGTCACCCCCTGCAGATCTCCTTTTCTCAGCCTGTTATCCTTAGATTCGTTTAAAACTGTTTCTTGATCAAGCCTTCATACAAACTGAATGATTTCATCCCATCACGGATGCCTTTTCTCTACTCAGCCGGCTGTTCTAAGTTAACTAATATATCACTATATCAAGTTAATCCAAACCAGGGATCATTATTTCTACTAATCTGTGACCCCCAACCCCCCTTTACCTCACTCTTTATCAAGATGTAGAGTGACTTCACCCTTGAACTTTTACTCTGCAAATAGAAAAGAGGACTTTTTTTATTATTATTTACGTCACTTGAGAATGGTTTAAAGGTCAGACCTGATAAAGCAGAGAGAAGCACTGGAGTACAGTAAGGTGCTCTTGAGAAGAACCCTCATGTGTAGTTACACTGAGCGAGGGCAAAGGGTCATGTTGGCATGGCTCAGCTCAGCAGTTTTTTTGGTGGCTCACTGACCGAGCTGTTTCCCTCCTCTTCCTCTCTCCTTCTGCCACAGAACAAACTCTGACTCAGCTCTGCACACCAGCACCATGAGCCCAAACCCACAGGATCCTTTTGGCAAGAACCAGCAGATGGGCAGAGGACCTCCTCAGCGAAACGGTGAGCTCCTCCTCCTCCTCAGGCGAACAGTAGTCGTTGTTATTGCATGGCATAACAGTGTGGTTGAAACAGAAATGCTGGGGGGTCAAATGGATTGTACAATGTCAGTCATAGATGACAAATCAATGATTTATACCAAACCCAAATCAGACAGTCCCACCCGTAGTCCATTGTGTTTGCACGGCACAGCTGGGGCTCAATGTCATGTTGTTTGTCTAGTTGTCTTGGTTACAAACACAGGCATTTCAGATGGTACGCTAAAAATGGCTAACAATCAGCCCGCCCAGGGTGCTGTTAAAGGATGTTCCCTCTAACCTTATTTTTCTCATTTCTGGAGCTGTCAAAAACAATTTAATGTACAT
The DNA here is from genome assembly GCA_032357475.1 of Enteromius thamalakanensis. Classification (NCBI taxonomy): domain Eukaryota; kingdom Metazoa; phylum Chordata; class Actinopteri; order Cypriniformes; family Cyprinidae; genus Enteromius; species Enteromius thamalakanensis. The sequence goes on along the minus strand of JAUCMT010000134.1, from coordinate 22,736,310 downwards.
CCCCACGAGCTTTATAGATGCAATAGTCTGGCTCACACTCCCCTAAAACACACATAGCCGAAGTTCACAGACACACTCTGCAGTCAAGATGTTTGTTAGACTATAGGGTTATCTCATAGGGTGGGATGACCGGTGTTTCATCATTACAACAGTGAAAGTCTGGCAGAAAATTTACAGCTGTGCTGATACAATTATGTGTTGATCTTTATTTCATGACATTGCATCAGCACTTCAGGTCCTGGTCAGTATGTTTTGCATTCATTAATTTCCTTCAGATTGAGTAATGAAAAACTGGGTCGGGAGTGCGTTTTGAGATTTATCGTCCGGCTGTGAATTACTAATGTTTGTCACATATAAACCTTGCTTTGCAGATTGTTACATCACATCTCTTTCTAGTATTCCCATTCACGTGAAAGCTTTACAGGATTTACACGGTCATGACGTAACGAGTTTATGTAACATTACGCAGACAGACTATTAGAGTAATCTCATGCCAATGCATACACAGCCATTCAGAAGTTTGGGGTCAGTAATCTTTTCTTTTTAGAGTAAATTAATAATCTTTTTCAGCAAGGATGCATTAGAGGGCTTATGAGCTGCCGTTGGGTTTTATTTGGTACTAGGCATGGGATGATAACCGGTTTCAAGGTTTACCGCGGTTTGAAAAAGTCACGGTTTCAAAACCGCAAACAAATCGTTCCTACGATATGTGCATTTTTTGTGTCGTTAAAGTGAAAGCGCAGGACTCCTTACTAAGCTGTGTGTGCGTACCTGCAGCGAAAACAATGCAGCCCCGCCCCCACCGGTTACTGCTGGCAGGCGCGTGTATGTGATTGCGCACGTGATTCGCAGTCAGTGAGACTGGTATGGCGGGATATCTATGCTAATAATACGCGAGCGCACCACTGATGATGGTGCGCGCGGTAAATCACATACGCGAGAGGAAAACAGATCTACACGCGAAGAAACGGGAGCCGCGAGCTCATTTGTAATGAGCTCATAAAAATGACTTGACTTGACACTTCAAAGCCCCGCGCGCGCACAATATATCAGCTGCGCGCAATTCAAGCACTCGCTCGATCATCTCTCACCTGCTCGTGCAAACACTTTTATATTTTTGTCAGTCGTGGGGCGGGGCTTGCTGTTTTAGTTGTAATCTCAAATGTCTTTGGTTATTCCCCTTTTCCGAAAGTCAGTATTGGATGCCTGTTTGATTCATTCACTTGACTTGAGACATGGCATTGGATCATGTGTTAGTTATGGTTTCATTTACTTGTTTTATTGATTTATTTCTTATTGATTTTGTCTTTAATGTATTGTTCAAAGTAGATCTTTTTCAGATACTTTATTGACTTTTTAAAGACTCGAAATTACACACACGCATATGTATGTATGTATGTATGTATGTATGTATGTATGTATGTATGTATGTATATATGTATATATATATATATATATATATTTATTTATTTATTTTTTTTACCCAGACATTTAAATATAACATTGTAGAGCATTGTAATTGCAATACCGTGATATTTTAGTCCAAGGTTATCATACCGTCAGAATCTCATACCGGCTCATGCCTATTTACAACTGTATTTATAAACTGCTTACTAATGAATATTATTGTTGGAACAATGCTTTATAAAGAATGAACTGACTCTGCACTAATGCTTAACTAATGATTTATAGAGTGCAGTTATTATAAAGTGTTATGATTTTTATTGTTTAAGTATCGATTCAGGCACCGTTTAGCCACCGGAACCGTTTTAAAAGTATCGATTTGGCACCGGTATCAAAATTAACCTAAACGATACCCAACCCTACTCAAGCGTTAAAGAAAACTTGTGATAGCTGCTGAAGCGGGTTTATTACCTTCCGCCCATCTTGTATCCTCCACCTCCGTATCCTCCGCGGTCTCCACCCCTGAAGCCTCCTCGGCCTCCTCTGAAGCCTCCACGGTCCCCGCGGTCTCCTCCGTACCCGCCTCGACCGCCACGATCTACAGCAGTCAAGAGAAATCACAGCAGTTAGTGTGGAGGATGGCTTCTGCTCGACACGAAACAGCTCTCACAAGACAGGCTTGTTTCCAGCACAGATCAGAACAAGCTTCCTTCAACGGCTCCCTCTACTGGTGGTACTCTACAAGCGTCACACTTACCATCTCCAAACCCCTCTCCTTCTGGCTTTGGCGTTCCACACCGGTTGCATTCATATCTTCTAGCAAAGTTCATGTTGCCACAAGAGCTGCAAGAGACGGCTTAGCAATAAATATAACGGGACAACAAATGCCTCTCAAAAAAAAAAAAAACATGCATAACTACATGCACCGAACCTGTTGGGACAAGGCCAGTCTCCACCCTTGACATCAAACGAGGGACCTCCACCAAAGCCACCTCTGCCTCGAAAACCTGTGAGCAAACAAAGCAGCATAAATATACTCTTCTTAGGTAAGACTAATCAGAGTCAGGTTTCTGAATCCTACCGCCACGTCCTCGTCCACCTCCACCTCCTCCACCTCCACTTCCTCCTCCTCGCTGGGTGAATTCAGCTCTTCTGGTAGCAAACGACACCTTGATGGGTTTTCCTTTGAATTCCTTTCCTGTAAACCAGCCCCAAAATCAGCCACATTCTTATGATGCTATTGAACTCAAAGACTCAGACCCTCTTACCGTCAAACCAGTCAATGGCAGCTTTGGCCGAGGGAGGATCGTCAAAGGACACGGTGGCTTCACCCTTGAGGCGTCCGGTGGCTTTATCCGTGTACAGGTTGATCATATGTTTGCCGGTCTTCTTATTGACCTGTGGTCAGAGCAGAGCTGCTGTTAATCTAGATTCCTCAGGTCTGTGTTCGTGACGGTCAGGAGAGTTAACTTGCCTTAATGATACCGATCTGTTTGAAGTAGTCCCCCACTTCATCAGGGGTGACGTCTTCACTGAGTCCTTGGACAAAGATGGTGTTATTATCCGAGTTATCCTGATCGCCATCTGCAGTCGAGAGAAGAAACATGTTAGAGTCAAGAAACTACTACAACATTCACACCATATCACAAAGAGGAGGGAAAATATATCCAGATATCCCTGCGAGTTCACAGGGACTTAAAAACGGATGCCAATTCAAATAAAATCTATACAATGTTTAGTGTGAAATGTTTCCTGCGCTCACCTCCGTCATCCTTTTGGCTGTAGTCTCTGGGTCCTGAAAAACAACAAGACACGAAAGGGAAACAGGACTTTGAGAACCTGAGCAACAACATCATGAAGTCATGAACCTTTATTTCACTACAGTCTATGAACACGATTAATAAACCCAAACTGCTTTGCTACGTAGGTTTGACCTTTACAAGTGTCAGTTTACTCTATGCACCAGTGTGTCCAAAACTGCTGCAGCATTTCCAACACCTTTGTACACCAGAAGATTCTCTAGCAGAACTAAATGAGATCTAAATCATGTCTCTTCTTCACCACGTGCACAGCTGGCATCCAGAACACTGGCATTTAAGTCAATTTCCTCATGCAAGAAGACCATGTTATCGAGTAAAACTGAGTAGCTGTTAGACTTTAGCCCACAAGAGCATTACCAGAGAGAACAGCAATAAAGACAATAAGGTGATGTTCCTTTGGGTTGACATAAAAATGGTGGCTCAAGAGCTCATTTGTCAGCTAATCTTTCTGTATTAGTTTTTTTTTAATCTCCTTTCCCCCACTGAGACAGATGCTCATCACTTACCACCGTAATTTTTGTAGCCACCACGGTCACCACCACTGCAGAAGAAAAATTGAAGATATGATGGCTTTCCATTGTTGAAACCTGAGAGCGCAAGGCTCCCTCTTTATCAGTATTCCTTTCATGGTTTACTACTGAGAAGAAAACGCTCCCATTGACAGATGACGGGCCGAATGTACATCAAACACTGCAAATTGAAACCAAAGGCGGCAAGCCTCTTTCCCAATTAGAATTGATTGATTTTTTTTTTTTTGGTTGAACAAGATTTGATGCGACTAAAACCAGAGTAGAGCACGGAGGACAACCTCCATGCTCCCTCTCGAGTTCTTCATCAAGAATTGACTCTAGATTAGAGCGTCTAACTGTTGTGGCACTCGTGTAGACGAGCACACATTTTCCTTCCATTATGAGTGCTTATGAGCTCCAAAGGCTGAGGTCCAACTTTAATTTCACTCACTTTGACACCTGTAGTATAAAATGTAGACCAGTTAACACAAAAAGAAACAACACTTTACAGACACCGATTCATGTGGAGTGAACTGTTCCTTGCAGCTGAACTTTCCAATGTGAACACTCTCCCAAAGAGAGACTGATGGAGACCCGAAGGAATGAGCACTAAAAACCAGCATTAAAGGCTTCAAGACGGTTTTGCCTTTTCTTCAGAATTACAATTTAACTCTGGATATCTGAGAAGTGCATTAAGAAAAAAAGCATCACTTGGGGCTCTGCTACACAATGTCAAGATTTCACCATATTTATCCAGGCTTCCGATCAATTGTCATGTTTAGACTGACCCGAGTCAGACTTTAAGCTCTTTGATGAAACCTTGAGGGAAAATATCCACAGATTTGACAGTTTGCACAAAACCATGTGCTTTTTTTGCTTTACCATCCTGTGTGTATCTGACGCATAAAAATATGGACTGCAGATGGAGACTAGTCTATTTTTTTATTTTTACAAGCATCTACAATCAAGTTCATAACGTTGCATTGGGTGGAGAGTCACTTCATAACAGATGGGAGGGTCTATAAAGACTACAACCACTTCAGATAATAAAGAGGCAAACCTCCTTGTGGTACTAGATAAATGTGGGTTATCCACATCAACAAAATTAATAAATTCAGGCCTATGTGCATTGTTGATTTACAACAGTGTGCAGTGATACCTTCTGGGGTGGGCAGACTTACCCCATACCGGAGGGAGGGCCACGGCCCCCTCTGTCATAGCCTCCACGGTCATAACCACCACGATCAAAGCCCCCACGACCTCTGCCCCTGTAACCCTCCGACCTGTCCGAGCCACTGTCGTCACCAAACCTCCGGCTATCACCTGCCGAGAGGGAGAGACACTGTTCTGGATTTGGTTGCCAAACGTTAATGCCTGGTTTCACAGACAATGCCTGGTTTCACAGACAAGGCTTGGGATAAGCCAGGATTAGGTTATTGACCAATTAGGATGCAAGTATATTTTAAAAATTGGTCTTAAAACGGTCTCTACTGGTGTGCGTCCGGAGACAAACTATTGTCATTTTGGTTAAAAACATACTTGCTAGAATTAAATGGACAAATGCAGAGTAAAAAAAAAAAAAAAAAAAACCTGTGAAAAGAAAAAGCTTTCAGTGGCTACCTAATCATTTTATCTGAAGAATTAACATTCGTAGATGGTCCAAAGCAAGAGAGCACTAAAAACTACATTTAGACCAAGTTCTCCACACACACAACACTAAATGTTCAAGTGTAGTGTTTGTGATTTTTATTTATGTAAGCTACAGCTTCAGACCTTTTATTCCTAGCATACTTTATTATTATTATTATTACTATATGACATTGATTTATTTAATCAGAAACGCAATCTTAATTATGTGTTTTTTACTTTAGTGTTATACAAGTGATGGTGTTGCAATCTATGCAAGATATTAAGAAATAAACGACAAGTTTACCATCATTGCGTCGCACATATCCACCTTGAGACCCTCCGTATGAGCCACCGGACTGACCGTAAGCTCCTCCGCCAGCACCTCCTCCAGCACCTCCTCCTCCTGACTGCTGCCCGAAAGACCGCGGCTGCCCATAAGACTTATCACCATAACTGCAGCGAGACAGAACAGAGGCGAAGAGCTTTAATGGTTATCAGTGGGTAACATTTTCTGGAGCATCACGATTCTTGTTGCCCGTTTAAAGACGCTGGTCTTGCTGACAGCACACAAATCACCACTTCATGTCTAGTATTACAAACTAGAGTCATCCACAAAAGATCCATTTCTACTGTGATATCAATCTGGTCCTGTCAGTTAGAGAACTGATAGAAATTACTTTTTTTTTTTTTTTGAGTTTATTCATTGTAAATAGAGCCCATCCCTGATTGTAATTGGTTATAAATAAGAAAATGACTATGACAAAAGATCTCTCACCTAGATGAGGATTCAGATCCCTGCTGACCGTAGCTGTCATAGCTTTGCTGCTGCGGCGGAGGTTGCTGCTGCTGCGGCGGCTGTTGTGGTGGTGGTGGTTGTTGCTGCTGCGGCGGCTGCTGACCATAACCACCAGAGGAGTACCCCTGAGATGCCTGGCCATAGCTCTCTCCTTCAGGAAAACAATCATTACACACCATCCATCACTTACAAAGGTTCACTAAATAGTTTATAAACCACATACCACCAGATTGTCCATAAGCTCCGTAGGTCTGTCCACCGTAAGAGCCGCTCCCGTTACCCTGACCATACCCCGGCTGGAAAAACAAAGTCATTAAGAACCAACACACATAAATTGATGTATACATGTAATCTGAACCATATAATGAAGCATTACCTGTCCGGCTTGATAGCCCTGGGATGCACCATAAGATCCGTAGCTACACAATAAAAAAGGTGGGAAAGTTACACACTCGGAGCAAAGCAATGAGCTGGTATTTCACGCGAACTAAAACCGTGGTCCTGTTTTGCCACTTTCCTGTGCCAGGAAATCTATATCACACATAATTCATAGCTTAACCTACCTCTGTTGAGCGCCAGGCTGCCCGTAGCCTGAATCTGCGAACAGAAATAATTATACAGAATATATGAAAGGTTAACCGAACTGAAACTTTTAAGCAAGTCAATTAAACGCGAAACGTTACACAAGACTATTAGTAAAAATGCTAAGCTAACGACCACGCCATCCCCTGAGCTCGCGGCTGAACGTCAACCCTCGGTGCGTTTACTCATACAAAACGAGCTCGCTGGATAATATAAATACAATTCATTTAAGTAGTTAAAGTTTAGACAAAGCAACTTATACTGTTTTTCTATCGCGAGTGAGGTTTTAGATCTAAACATCACCAAACACCGCGTCGTTAGCTTAGCCGCTAATGCTAAGCGCGCTACGGTTATATTGTTTCTGTCTCTCAAAACTGAGAGCAAACGACTAACGAACGATTCGTGCGTTACGGACGACGATATAGCGTATGTCTTTACCTGAGGCCATCTTTCTGAAGGAATTAAAACGAAAGACCACCTATTCGAAAATAAAGAAATTAAAAACCCGGCAGGAGTGAAACACGCACTGCAGACTTCTTATGAACTTTGACCCGAGACCGGATGGTACCGTCTACTTCGCGGGAACGCGTAGGTTCGTCGTTTATTTGTCACATAACAAGTTAAATACAGCAGCAACGTTTATAAAGAATAATTGATGTCGAAACGATAACAGAGCGAATGAAAATTGCAACGTAATTAGATATGTTTTGTCAAACTGTATTTGAATAAAGACCCCTATCTTTTGGAAAGTGGTATCAACTTTGCGCCTTTTTTTCTCACGTGACCGCGGAAGCTTTGTGACGTCATGACACGATGGCGTCCGCTTTCTTTAGTTTTTTCGTTCTGTTTCCCCCCGTTTATAATGAAATAAACATATGAAGTTTGCAGTTTGAAGAATATTAATATAATATCAAAATCAACTTCATGGATAGCAGAGAAGCTCTCTGCTCGTTAGAAAATGTAGTTATTGCACTTGTTTACCGATCATGACATCATACACCACGCATTCAGTCATTCATTCAGAACCCCCCCCAGTCCCCCCGTGGAGCCGGGCCCCACACCACTTAACAGCCAATCACAAAATTATGATATTCAGTTGAGCTTCCTATATTTTGGAATTGAATTGAATTAAATACGCCTGCGCTGTTTACTTTCACTTTCCATTTATCGATCACGCACACAGTGCTGTGTGAAGATGGAGCATCTTACAAGATCTTACAAGATATTTGTCAATGTGCTCAGCATCTCTTGAGAGTCCCTTTCAGAGTCTTGTCCGTGCTCCAATCACGCAGATCTGATCATAGCAAGGACTTTTTATGGAAAAATATTAAGCGCTTCACAGAAATGAACTGTAATTCTGCATATAGGCTACTGTTTGTTGCAGTTTTTTTCTTTCATTTTGTTAATTTATTTATTTGGAAAAAAAAAAATATTTCACATATGCTTATTTATTTCTTTAAAAGCTTTATTAGGTTTTCTCTGTTCCCTGTCCCTGCAAATCAGTTCTGTTTATGCTGCTTTTCGCTAAATGAATCCCTACATAGCATATTAGCTCGTTAAGGGGAATGTATCTAAATAATTACTATTATGATTAATTGTGCTTCATTTTGTGCTCAGCGACCAGTTTCTATGTTGATTTTGATGTTTGTTTTGGATTAGTGTCCCAGTGGAAGATCCAACCATGGCCCATTATAAGATTTCTAAAGGACCTCCAGCAACATGAAAGATCCAGCAGTATATTTAACCGTGGGCATCTACCTTTCATCCCTGTTTGTGCTAAACCCATCTTGTGTTTTTGCTGCTAAAAAGCTCGTTCTTAGTTTCATCTGATGTCATTAGTTCGTTTCCGTCGTGTCTGATAACTGAAGTTTGTTTTGGATGAGCGAGGAGAGTTGTTCTTGAACACCCTGTGCTGATGTAGCAGCAGTATTCTCTGCTGTTCTCCAGCTGTTGTCCTTGGAGAGTCTTGAGTTGAGTTGTACTTCATTATCCTTTACAGGAAATGTATTGGACTCACTAAATATGAATGGGAGATGTTACTCCAGGGGTTCCTATAATTGTAGCTAAAATGTTTAGAAGAAAACATTTATTTATCATAAGACTTTTTCGAGTCCCAGACTAAACTGTGTGTTTGAGCTGCCTCAACTGAAAATATCTTGTTCAGACATTGTGTCAAGACGCACACCTGCAAGTTTTCTTCTACAGGCGTTTTGTTGCTTAAATATCTAATATAACATTTAACTAAGGCCTGGCTTAAGCGAAGCTCCGTTTGTAAAACCAGGTCTATTATAATATTTATTTTATCTCTCACAATTCCACACTTTCATCTTGAATGTCTGTGAAATGTGAGTTAATATACGCTTCCATAAACAATATAAAGACTTATAAGTGTTTTAACTGATTTTCCATTACTTCAATACAGCATCTGTGGTCTCTCAGTGGTGTCCGTTATGAACAGTTTATCAGGATCAGATTCCCTCCCAACACAGGACTACACAGTGTCTTTATCTACACAAGCATTGAAACATAGCACAAAACTAATCTGGGCGAAAAGAGACCACTTTGGAGCTAGCATTAAATGTAACGTTTAGTGTATATGTGTGTGTGTTACTGTTGATGATGGGTAATACTGTTCTAAAAGCAGATTAATAAAAACCGGTCCCTTATAAGACGAGCCTCTAAAGATGACCAAACCGTCTTCACATGTACTGTCTGCAAGAGTGAAGAAAAACAGGCCAAAGACAAGGGTGATGTTAAATTTATATTTAATCATTACAAATATGCCTAAATAGCTGCATGTATTGGAAACAACAGGTGCATATAGATACTATGATTACATAAAAAAGAAAAAATACTATATATATATATTTCTGTTCTCTTCCCCCAAGAGTAAACTCTTTTCAGCAGCAGCGCTGGTCTTCAGCTCATGCAGACGAGACCGGAAATAAGGCACTAGACTTCCAGAACAGCATCTGTCTCAGAGATTATCAGAAATGAATAGGGTTGAACTTCAAGACAAATAAAATCTGTGAGGGTCGTCCAGTTGAAATGAGCTTACATTCATATTTAGCCATAATAATAATAAATATAGCTGCAAGCAGCAATTAACGGGGTTCGCGCATATGAAGGGTTTTAGGTTGTATAGGGCAACATGGATGTATGTCTGCAATTAAGCACATCGAAAA
>JAUCMT010000134.1:22713114-22726285 GCA_032357475.1 Enteromius thamalakanensis | reverse complement strand
ACGCTGAGCACCGACACGATCGTCACCACCATCACCATCACCAAACTGTCTGTACTCACCTTCTTGTAAATAAATCCACCCTTCGGGGCTTGTGTTCACTGCAAACTGTTGTTGTGTCGTGCTCTCTAGCGCCAGGGTTCACAATATATATATATATATATATATATTTTTTTTTTTTACCCAGACATTTAAATATAACATTGTAGAGCATTGTAATTACAATACCGTGAAACCGTGATATTTTAGTCCAAGGTTATCATACCGTCAGAATCTCATATCGGCCCATGCCTATTTGGTACTGTTCTCTGAGATCCACTTTTATAATATTTTTAAGATTTTTCAAAAGACATAATTTAGAAGTAATAGACCCCATTTTATCCCCCTAATCAGAACGTGAAGAATTGTAGACTCTGAAGCAAATGCCCACTGCTATGATTAGCTACCAGTTGTGTATGTTTGACAGCGTACATCCTACAGCGATAGAGGGGCTGTGTTTTAGGTTTAAAGCACATTAAATACTGACCACATAATTACTGTCGGATCCAATATAGTCAACACAGCATTGTCTGTTGGTTAAAAGTTCTGTGTTAATTCGCTCATTTGCACTACATGTGCAAATTGGTGGGCGGGGCTAAACGGGCAGCGATGAAGAAGCTGACATTACGAATGCTTTAGAAACATCTTGTTCTGCAAAGGTGGTGTGTAGCCACCCTGTTTTGTCATGAAGTGGCACATTCACCAACCTGTGTTGGCGTATTAACTTCATTATAAGCTGATTTTAGTCTTACGAGGAAGTTTTGAGTTGTGAAACTTACAGGATGTTGTATAGTACCTTTTATAGGTCAAGAGATCAAGGTAATTTGGATTTCTCAGTTCACGAAACGATTTTTCCGTAGGCTAGAATGAGTCATGACTATATAGTTGAGTTGAGACACAGTGAGCTCAGAGACTGCAAGCTAAACATTTAAAAACTCACACTGCTTTGAATAAATAGTGCTCTTAAAGGCTTGTAGAGATAATGAAGTAAACTCACATGAAACGGAGTAGAGGCTTAAACGGTATTTGATATGTCATCACGGATTGCCTATCCCAGTTACATTTCCTTTGCAAATCTTGTTTGCAAAGGAAATGTTGTTTGTTTTTAGAGGTGAGGGAGGAGTCCATTATTTTCTTTAAATCACCCAAAAAAGTGTAACTTTTGTTGAATCTGTGATGTCCTGTTTTGTTCTACTCTCTTTTGTGTTCACTCTGTTTATTACTTGCACCTTCACAAATTGATTTGCAAGCATTAGGTTTTGCATTTGGGGCTCATCTGCACTGCGAATACAAGATAAAAAGCATCTTTCTGTATTCGATCTTTCCGTTTAGTCAGTAGAATTCAATAAGATAGTAAATGAAGAAGATGTGGAGCAACTGTGATGGTCACATGTACACACAGATACGGAGCACTATAACTCGGAGGATGTCTGTGGCTCAGGGCAGTTGTTTTCTCTGATCGATCTGATAAGAAACGGCTCAACTTAAGGACATGGCAGACCGCAGGCATTTAATATCTGTCTGGCAGCTCAGCTGAATTATGCACACAGTTGACTGTGTGGAGGTGTGCGGTGAGGCTCACATAATGTGAACAAGTACAAACCAGCCTCTCACATGGGACAGAAATTTGTCTCGCTTCCGCTATCACAGTAGTCTCATCCCAAACCTGCCAGCCAACTCAACTGTGTGATGCAACCGTGCTTTTCATGTGTGGATCTCCCGAAAGCGTTGTATTGTTACTGTGTGTCATGTTCAACCGCTTGGCTCTGACCCCACTGGGGTTTAGGATTTGACACCAGCTATAATAATAATGTTTTTGTTTAATGCTGTTTTATATATATATATATATATATAACTGCACTGCAAAAAATGCGTGAATTCTTAAATCATGAAGAATTTTCGAAACAAGTAAAAAATTTTGTCTTTTTTTTTCAAAATGAAGTGAGCTTAATAATCTTCTTACCCCATTGGCAGATTAATTAGCTTGTTAAAAGCAATAATTAACTTCATTTCGATTAGATTTTTGTGAAAACAAGGCAAACATTTGTTTTTGTTTGGGGGGTGGTGGCTTGCTCTATGGGTAATTCTTGTTAAATGTAATTGTAGAAAATGCTAACTTTAAAGGTATTTTTGTGCTTCAAGATACATCGTGACAAAGCTCTGGACTCAGGCCAACGTTTTTCTGTTCTAGTTGTCTTTTTCCGTCAGTTATGTCGTTGAATGAGACTCTCAGTGAGGGGGAAATGAGGTGTCGCCATACTTTTTGTTTGATTCATTGTGCGTCGCAGTTGGGCGTCTGAGACAGGCAGCTTTGCTGAAGCGGTGGAGCTGGTTGATCTGGCTCTGAGCCCACACTGTATCGGTTCTGGGCGAGCATCAGCAGAGGAAGCAGAAAGGAGGTTTGTTTTCCACAGGATCTCTGTGGTGCACACAAAACAATGCCTCTCCATTGATTCATTTTGCGCTTGCGGTCACAGATTTTTCCCGATATACTTTTTTTTTTTTGGTCCTCTCTTTTTTTCCTCCTTCTCATGGGGTGCTCCTTAAAGAGACAGTGGACATTAAGAAGCCATTTTCAGTTCCCCCTGTGGAGTTTGTGCCCCAGTGTTCAGTGGGTGGAGTGAGTGTGCACTCTTAATGACTCATTTCAAAGAAGACTGAACTGAACTCGCAAAGCTTAAACACATATTCAGAACTTTGCATTGTTCTTTGTTTCTTTTGAAATAAATCAATGCTTTTATTTATTTATTTTTTATATAAAATACTTTTATGTAGATTTAGAATTGAAAAATATTAAGCACCATAACAGTTTTAAGGAGTGATATTATAATAAATATTCCTTCAGCAGCAAATTAAAATGATTTCATGTGAATCATGAATGAATGAATCATGTGACACGCCGTCATAAGAATACATTATTTTAAAATATATGTGTTTTATTTTTATTTCAGTGATTTAACATTTCATATTATTGATTTTAAAATGCTTGATGAGTGTGAGACTTATATAAATAAAAACATTTATCATTTTATCAAAGCCCAGGCGTTTCAGCAGTTATTGGCTACTTTGCTGGAGGCTGTTCCTTTTTCACTCCAGGCATCAGAGGAGGGTGAAGGTTTTGTGTGAAGTATCAAATAAATAATTAAGTACTTTTAATGCTGAATATTTGAGAAGTGGATATTACACATGTGAACAGTTTGTCAGGTTTGTGTAAAAGCGTGCGGTCAAAATATTTAGCCAATTAACTATATGGAAAAGTGATATTTTTGTACAGCACAATCCACAAATACAACAAAGAAACAAAATAAACACTAGGAGAAAAAGGGAGGGGGGGCATTTATGTTTTCATTTTAAAATTTTATCGGTGACATCAGCTTGTCTGGACCGTATACATTATATTTCACTGGGATCCCTGTCAATTTTTCATTTAAACTCCAATTTGTTATATTATATTACTTTTAGTATGAGATGTGTTTGCATATTTGTTTTACGGTACATCTGTGAATTTGTGGAGGTTCTGGTTTTAGTCCATCATTCTGAAAGTATATTGTTCTGCTATTTCTTAATAATCGATTTACATGATTACATTTATTTGTGTAATGACTTCCTCCCTTTTGTTGTTATTACGTTCATAAAATTAGTGTATAATGGTGATTTATTTTTACTACAATTAAAACTTAGAGTAGGTTTTGTGCATCAAAAAATAATTACCTTCAATGCTTTCGACTAATTCGTTTGTAAAGTGGATATTAGACACATGATTAATTCCAGGATCTGTTTTACATAAAAGCTTGCAATTAAAGTGTTAATCATGCCGTGTCACATCTGTTTATACGGTCTATTACATCAGCAGTGGTTTACTTGGTTATTTTAATGTTAATATTCTGAAAGACATTTGACATTGGTGCACATGCTCTCAATTTTTCAAAATGATGAACTGCTCTTTGGTCTAATTAGCCTTTCTCTTTCTCTGTGTGTGTTGGTCATACAGCCAGCATGAATGAAGCAGAGGTGGACCATGCTGGGGATGGTAAGTGTGGTGTCATGCTTGTTGACTTTATCATATGTTCAGCTCACCAAAAAAAGATTCACCCGGTTTGCTGTAGCGGGCTGATGGATGGTGTTGGTGTTGTGGAACAGTTGGTGTCCCCTGCTGGCAGTCCCGCTCAGATTACATGTCTCTCATATACAGTAGTGAAGATAACTTCTTAAATCTCACTTTTTTGGAAGACTTGTGCAACTTTTTTCTTTTTAGGTTTATTTGATTATTTAGCTTACTTTTTGTAAGTTGCATGTTGACAACATTAAATGAGTGATGTAGATGTGCATGCGTAATGTAAATACACAGGAAGCTAACAGAGATTATTTAAATTATTTAATGAGAGACTGCCATTTTTCCTTTGCCAGTGTTCTCATTTCCTGCTGTCCATAATGAGGAGAATCTGCTTGGAGTGAATAAGCCACTGCCCAAACAGTTATGGGAAGCCAAAAAGGTGAGTGCATGTGGGCCAGGGAATGTTAAATGTAAAATTGAAAAAGTCTTTTTGCAGTATCTGTAGTTCTGAGTTAACAACAACGGGTTGTGAGCAATGAACTGTATAAAAGCAACCTAATAGACCTGTTACTGGCCATTATTACCAACAAAATACAGACCTGTTTCTAGAGGCATCTTAGTTTTTTATTTGACTATGATTGTGTACTGAAACTAAGTTAAATCTTTTAGTTATACATTATGTATTGTATTTTCTAGTTACATTTATTTGTTCATATTTTTCCCAGTAATCTCACTCATGTGATGTTTTGCTTGTATTTATTGGTCTAAGTTTGTCCCATAAGCCAATATACAGTATTATGCCTGCCATTTATTCAGTCATTGTCTAACTTTGATCTAGTTGAGGAAGTAGTGCTATTAAAAGTCTGCTAGTAAAAAGATTTGCAATTGTTTTTCTTTCCTATTATAACATATTCAAGTACAAAATCTTCTCGACCGAGTTGTATATGTAGGTTGTAATTTTACTGTCTGTTAGGAATTAATTGGATCATTGTCGTTTGGTAACTACTGCAATAATTTGTGTGAGTGATTGAAGCTTGGATGTGCTATTACTCAGCCCTTGCATCAGTATACACATCATCAGAGGAGAGATGCGATTGTAAGGAGTTTAACAGTGTACTTTTTTTTATATACAAATAGAAATCAGTTTTGATTTCATGTTGACTTTAACAGAACCTTTGTGTGCTGTTGATTAAAGAAAAAAGATTTATTGATTTGAGTATGATGCCATTTTGTCTCGCTAGGTACAGTACTGATTGGTTGTCTGTAGATAGCAGGCTGTTAAATGTCTCTGTGAGTGTGGATGTGTAATACACATGTTGCCTGGTTGCAGGTGCAGTCTCTGTCCTCCCGGCCAAAGTCCTGTGAAGTGCCTGGAATCAAGTAAGCCAAGAGAAATTTGTGTGCAAGTGTGCATGTTTACTAGATATTAGCTGTCGTTTTAACATCATCTTTCTGTTTCTCTGCAGTATATTCCCATCTCCAGAGCAGAACGCAGGCTTGTCTCACTACCAGGGCACGTTAAACACTGGCGGGTCTCTTCCTGACCTCAGTAACCTGCACTTCCCCTCTCCGCTGCCCACTCCGCTGGACCCCGACGAGGGTGGATATCCCAACCTAAGTGGAGGCAGCAGCACCGGCAACCTTCCGGCAGCCATGATGCATCTGGGTATTGGAAACTCACAAGGTCAGTGGGTTTACTATATGGCACATAAACAGACACATTAATACTTGTACAGCTTTTCACACATGCGTAATCTCATTCACGCACAGTCTAAAACTAAAAAGAGCTTTTGTTTGTGACCAAATCGTTATTCAAGGAGGCTCGTTTGCTGTTAAAGCATCTCCTGGCTTCAGAAGAGCCTGGCTGAACACTCCGCTCTTTGTTTAACGGCACACTGTAGGCTTACACTGTAGGCGCTTTCTGGGGAATGAATGCCATGTGTTTTCTAAAGGGCCACATCCATGCAGAAGACTACAGCTCTCCTCCTCTCTCTTCCCCCCTTTTTAAATCCATCCGCCATCTGATCGCTCTCTTTGACTTCTATTCTCTTGAGCTTTATTCTTTCCATTCGCTCTCATGTCTGGGAACAGGG
Source organism: Enteromius thamalakanensis (assembly GCA_032357475.1). Taxonomy (NCBI): domain Eukaryota; kingdom Metazoa; phylum Chordata; class Actinopteri; order Cypriniformes; family Cyprinidae; genus Enteromius; species Enteromius thamalakanensis. The sequence continues at coordinate 22,720,102 of JAUCMT010000134.1, read as the reverse complement.
TGTGCTGGGATGTTTCTGCCGCCAGTTTCAGCTGTGCTGCTAGCTGATTGGCCGGTCCCCAGAGACACAGCCGACCTTTAACCCCTGAATTGGCTGCTCATAAACGGCTCTTTTCTCTCTCGCTCTCGCTGGTCCAGTAACCTGCAGACAATTGCTTAGTGTCTTTTCTAAAGGAATGGACATCAGGACAGGAGCCGGCCTACACGCAGTGACTCATATAGCCATAATTGGTTCATCTCGGTTTCATTAAGGTGGTTCTAGAAGTACTTTTGACCCCTGGAGCTGAATATGTCATGTTTGTTGTCCTCTTAGGGCTGTCATCCTCTCTAAGCAACCCTTCCATCCAGGCATCCCTCACCAACTCTCAGCTGCACTCGTCTCTCAGCAATCCATCAATCCACACATCTCTGCGTCTGTCTTCGCTGTCCAACCCTCCTCCGACGGGCATGGCGAGTTCACCCAGGAGACGGCCGGCCCCCATTAGTCCCCTGACACTCTCTCCAGGGGGCGATCAGAGGCGAAGCCTGAACAAGCAGCTCTCCCCGACCATGTCGCCCTCTCTGTCCCCGATCACACAGGTGAGAAAGTGCTCATTAAACCTCCCCTCATCTATCATCTCATGTTCTCCGGTGGCATCATCCAGAACATAAACTGCTTACAGGGCTCCAGTGTTAGATTTTTCAGGACTGCAAATTAAAAAAAACAAATAAATAAATGTAATTATACTCCAACATTTTCTGCTTAAACAATCAGATGTTACAACCACACAGGCCAGTTATAAGAGCATAGTAAAGGGTTGTTTACTCTAAGTCTGTGGATAGCACCCTGCTGACAATTTTTTATCCTGCAAGGCTTTGTAACATATTTCTGTGTTGAGCTCAAATGGTTGCACTGTGCAACACTTTAAATTGGTCTGGACTTTGTGGCGCAACAATTTGAATTCAATACTGAATTCTCTGCAACAAGTGTAAATGTAAATGTAAGTGGTGGAAATGTTAAAACCTTCAGGTAGTAGTTCAGATGACATTTTATATTCACTAATGTCATTCCATTAAAAATACAATAAAGCAAAATATTGTGAAACTCTGTAACAATTAAAAAATAAGTGTTCTCTTTTTTTATGTATATAAAATGCAGGTATTCCTGTAATGACTAATTTACATTTTCAGCAGTCATTACCCCAGTCATTCTAATATAAACCTAATGCGCAGATTTTTTTGTGCAAAAAACATTTCTCATTCTTAAACATTTGAATGGTGGTGTATGACCGTTAGATGCTGCAGTTAATAAAAAAAAATGTTTTTGTAACGTACCAAATCAGAAGCTTCACTGTATAATTTACAGCAAGAACAGGGGAAGCAAGATGGAAATCAAATTGAATGATAAGCAAAATGCAATCTTATTAAATTGGGAATTCTGTATCCAGCCCGGTTATTAATTTTGAAGCAGCTCTTTTCCAAACAACAGCCGTTCATAATTACAATGTCTGTCATGCTGCTAAAATAAAAACAAATACAGTTTAAAATGAAAAGTGGTCCACATAACCGTTTTCAAAAATCATACATCATCTCTTTTGCATGAAAAACAATATCAAACCAGATGCTAGTAGCATCTGCACAACTCAATGCCATCACTCATGGTTTTTTTTTTTTATATATGTGTACTTTAATATATTTGTGCCCTGTTCTTAGAAATGTGGCAGCTGGTTTATTGTTCATTTTTGCCAGGAACAGGGCGTACCGTAGATAAGCTCCCAGTCAAATGACTTTATGACTTTCCTGTTTTCTCCAGGGGGTTGCATTGGACACCAGCAGCTTGCCGATGGAGCCACCCCCTCCCTATCCCCTTTACCAGCAAACCCAGCAGCCCCTGCAGCAGCCTCCTCCTCAGTCTCATCCATCTATGCAGCAGAGCTCCCAGCATCCAGGAGTACAGCAACGAGCAACAGGTGGCCAACAGCAGCAACAACATCACCAGCCCGTGTCCCCGCTGCAGAACATCCAGCTCGACTTTATTTCCAGCGCTGTGAGTTTCCTTTGAAGAAGCATGAATCTGAGATGAAAGACACTGATACTGGTTATTCTTGGCTAAAAAAAAAAAATCTTTGTTTTGCTTGCAGCACAACAGCATGGGAGCATTTTTCAACGATCCCTTTATGGAGCAGCAGTTTTCTGGACGTCAGTCCAAGTGTTCATCCTATCAGGTAAGATCCTGAGGTTACACTCTGCTTCCCAAGTTGAAAAGGTTTTGTAATGAATATCATTTGTGTGTGTGTGTTTCAACAGCAGGATCAGTATAATATGTTGGAGAATGTCATGAGCTCTATGGCAGGAGGATTTGACCCTTCCTCCAACCTTTACTGCTCCCAGACTGCCCTCATGGGCTTGGGTGGTAGCCATGGCAACCTGCAAGACCACCTTCAAATGAGGTCCAACATGCTCTACTCTAATTGTGGAGGAGGAGTGCCCAACATTATCCTTACAGGTGCGGAAGATCAGACAGCAGGTTATTGTGAGTCATTATGAAAATTTACTTTTCAGGTTTCATCCTCATGCCCCACTTTCCAAGCACTAACTCAGATCCTTAAAATGAGTTGTGTAACTGCCAATAAAATGTAAATGACAATAACAAGGAAATGTCACATTCAAAAGATATGCTTGTTTATGTTTACCTAGTCGCCCAACAGCTATATAGTGTGTTCCAAATTATTATGAGAGTGACATGTAAGGAGGATTTCAGTAAACAAACATTAATACAACATATAACTGATATCAGTCTCAGACAGATATGATAGGTTTTTAGGTAGCTGGTGAGCCTACTTAAAAAGGTTGTTCCCCATTATTAAGCAAGTCACAGTTCTCATGCAATATGGGGAGGAAGAAAGATTTTTCTTAAGGTGAAAAGTTTGAAATGAAAACTACTATTTTCTTGCAAAAACTGAGCAGAGATTTTGGAACTGTCAAAAGATTTTATTGATGTTGATCGCAGAAGAGCTTGATCAGATAAAGGCTTGTAAAGAAATATTTCAGTCGAACAATCATTTTATTATTAGGGCAGGTATAAAAAAAAAACCCACTGTTGAGCAGCAAACAGGTGTTTGAAGCTGCTGGAGTTTTTCTACTCTGACTGGCAGTTGAGCATTGTATTTCAGCTCACAAAGCTCATGCTTTTCAACTTCACAAAGATTTTTCTTCCACCCCATATTCCATAAAAACTGATGTCTTGCTTAGTAATGTGGAAAAACCTCTTCATGTCGGTTCATAATTTAACTAAGAAGACCTGGTCAATTTTGAACAAACCAGTTATCTGAAAAAACATGAGAAATAAACAAAAACTTTTATGAAAAAAATTAAATCTGTATATTTATTTTACTAAAATCCTACTGGCATGTCACTTCCAGTGCAGTTTACATAAAATATATATATATATATATATATATATATATTTTTTTTTTTATATTCATATAAATATATTTTTTGAAATGTTAATGTAATGTAAATGAAAAAAATACAGTAAAAACACTAATATTTTAACATGTTATTTTCTATTGTATTTTTGTAATGTATTTTTAAAATGTAAATTCCTGTGAAGGCAAAGCTAATATTTCAGCTGCCATTACACTTGTGATGCATGATCATTTTGATCATGAACATTGTGGCATGTCAATTAATTTGTTTTGAGCTTTCCAGGTGTTGCAGTCTCAAAGTAGTAGTTAGGGACCTATTTTAAGAAGCTTATTTGAATGAATTGACCGGTCATTTAGGGCAGTGGTTCTCAACCCTGGTCCTCGCGCCCCCCTGCTCTGCATATTTTGCATCTCTCTCTTTGTTAACGCACCTGATTCTGATAATCAGATCATTAGAAGAGAGCTCCGTGCATGAGCTGTGTCACCATTCGACATGGTTCCTACACAGTGTCCGTTAAAGTTTACTTCACTTCGGAACAATCATTCACGGATAATAACATAAATAAGTGAATACAATTTAAATTACGTCTCGCACTTTAAATGGAACGTATAAATACACTTTGAACTGGAATCATAGCAGAATATTTGGTGATGTCCACTTCGCAGTGCACATACGTTCGAACAGAACAAATGACAAGAGAAACATACAAATTGTGCAGAGCGGGGAGACGTGAGGAGAGGACGAGGATTGAGAACCGGTGATCTAGCACAGTGTGTGCGAGTGTGCGAGACGTAATTTAAATCGTATTCACTTATTTACCGTGCAGACCCACATTGTCCTCATATATTGCCATGTGCTGGTGAATGTTGGCATTTAGACCTTGTCTAAACACTGCTAAGAGTGCGGTTTCATTCCAGCCGCTAGACATCGAGAGCGTAGTTGTAGCAGCTCTTCATGTGTGGTGAGGGACGAGGTGGGTTTGGCAATCACCAAGGGAAACTGTTGTAGAAACATCCACAATGAAGAAAGGTATGGGCTTTCTGAGGTCCATAATGCTTCTGCCCACTGAAGTGCTCTTCCTTCGAGCAAGGTGATGATTAAAGCGATCTTGCTATGGTCAGTGGTGAAGCGATCAGGTTGGGCCTCGAAGTATCCTTCACAGGTTTACTGATCGCCGGCGAATGAGTGTGGTCTAGGCACGGGGCAGCTGGGGCTAAGGCAGAGGCAGGTAAGCAGGTAAGTATGAGCTAAGTATACTTAGTCTTTAGATAGTCTTGGAATATAGTCCATTCACCATGTTGCACAAGTTACCCAACAGCCACACAGAGTGCAAGCAAAAGGTAAGTAAGTAATAATATAAGTTATAAGTAAGGCGTATAATCTTGAGCTCAGCCATCGAGCCTCTGGCTGAGCGATCTTTTGTAGCAGGTAGTTGATTACAAGCAGGTGCTAATAGTCGGGTGATTGTGATCTTGTGATTAGTGGTCTCTTCAACTGGTGCTGGCTCTGGATCAAGTGACTATGACGGTGTGACAGTTAAATCATCAGCACCCAAAATATTAACACTCTGAGCAGTTGTTGCTGAAAGAAGCTTTTTGATCTTACAAAACCTCTTCAACTAAACAATCCTGCTGCAGAAACTAGAAAGATACAGAGAGTGCTGTGTGAAATACAAGGAGAATCTCCCTGCACACAGTGTCGCTTTTGTGCAATCAAAGGAGTGGCAGAGAATATGAAAATTGGATTTGCGTTTGCCGTGTGTATGCGGCTTCCATAACTGGAAACACACTTTAATGTCATCCAGGAAGAGAATGAGAAGCAAATAGCAGGAAGAATATGAGGCTCAGTTTTAGATTCTGTGTCACAAGAACCCTGCAGTAGAGCTGGAGACCCAATTAAAAACCAATCAGAAGCTCTGACAAACCACTCACTGCTCACGCTTTCTCAGTGAAGCAACGTTTAAGAGCAAAAAATGTGTACTTTACAAAAATATGTAAAGTAAATATAAGTAAAAGTATAAGTAATTAAAACATGTAATATTATAACAATGTAAACGAGGAGTTTTGTGTGTGAATCTGTTAAAGTGTACTTTATTTCTGTGATGTTCAGCTGTATTTTCAGCATAATTACTCCAGCCTTCAGATTCACGTGATCTTCAGAAATCATTCTAATATACTGCTGAGGCTTGCTCCCAGCCTGTCCTCCAACTAATACACCCATATAGGTCATTGTAGCCTACAATAGCAGTGAAATACGACCCATTAGAGCATATACTGCAATTGTAAAAAGTAATGTTCTATAAGTGTGCTCATGTGATCGTGGGTTCAAACCCAGAGAACGTGTGCTCATAAAACCCTATAAATCATAATTTTGATTTATAATTAAACAACGCGTAGGTTGAGGGGTGGGTTAGTGTGGTCATTCGTACAAGTTACACCTAGTATAATATTTTTTAATCACCATGAGATCAGTGTAAAAACTATACACACTGCACTTAAACACAAAACGCATTTTGATTAATAACCAGAGTTGTACGTCATTTTATGACGACAGATGAAATACGACACTGTCATTATTTTTACATCCGTTAGTGGGCACGTACCTTTAAAACATAAATATAGATCGTAATAAGACACTTTTGCAAACGACCAATAGAGTCGTTTTCGGATGTACTGCTCATGCAATTTCTGATTATTATCAATGTTAAAAACAGTTGTGCGGCTCAATTTTTTGTGGAAACAGTAAAAATTTATTTTTATTTTTTTCAGTATTCACAGATGAATATAAATTTCAAAAGAAAATTGTTTATGGTTTAGTTATAGATAGATAGATAGATAATGATAGAACAATAAAATGAGATGATAAGATATGATAAAGTTAGGATAGATAGACTAGGTTTTGTGTTTTTTTAATTGTGCATACCAGTTAATGTTACGGACCCCAGGCGTGGTGGTCACAGTAACGAAAAGAATAGTGATCTGCAGAAATGAATGAGAAGACGGAGATGGAAAGAAAACAGGACCACGCGATTCTTTCTCCAGATTACTTTTATTTTTTTTTTTTAATCACTTAAACTCAAGTACATCTTTTACATTTAATGCATTCTCTGCCCAGCATATTCAAATTATATAAAACACAAATAAAGTGCATATGCACCAATTAGCTTGAGCAGTGGGATGTATAAAAACTTGCTGCTACACATTCACTCAAATTGGAGTAGAAATTAACGAGTTACAAATAACATTGCAATATTGCGGTGGTTTCACTGAGACATCATGCTATCACACATTTTAACTATAAGATAACTTATTCAACACTCAACAATACGCTGCATATTTTAGAAGTTAGCTCACTCAAACCCGGACTTTGCATTTAAAAGTGTACAGTAACTTTAACAGATTATGTGAATTCACTCTCAAGAAATAAACCCATCAATACTGATACTATTATTAAAACTGTAATCAGATTAGTATATATGTATATATATATATATATTAGGGCTGCCAAAAATAACGCGTTAACGGCGGTAATTAATTTTTGTCGTTAATTACGTTAATTTTTTTTACGCATTTCACGCATGC
>JAUCMT010000134.1:22696230-22713014 GCA_032357475.1 Enteromius thamalakanensis | reverse complement strand
GTTCCGAAGTAAACTTTAACGGACACTGTGTAGGGACCATGTCGATTGGGAACACAGCTCATGCACGGAGCTCTCTTTTAATTAGCTGATTATCAAAATCAGGTGCGTTATGAAAGCGAGAGATGCAAAATACGCAGAGCAGGGGGGCGTGAGGACCAGGATTGAGAACCACTGGTTTAGGGCATAGGTCTTCAACCCTGTTCTTGGGGGAACCACTGTTCTACAGAGTTTAGCTACAACCCTAATCAAATACACCTGACGCAGCCAATCACGTTCCTCAAGATTGCTTGAAAATACACTGGCAGGTGTGCTGAATCAGGTTGGAAATGAACTTTGCAGGACAGTGGGTCCACAGGAGCAGGGTTGAAGACCTCTGATTTAAGTCACCCAATGAAAAAATTAAATTGATTCCTGTAGATTTCCTGCTCTCTCTCACAATCCTGTTGGTTCTTGTTCTGTCTCAGACGACTCCAATCCCAGCTTGTCTAAGGACATCAGCAGTGTGTTGTCTGCAGTGCCAGAGTGTTTGGACTCAGAAGGAGTTTTTCCACTGGAGGATGAACTACGTATTGAGCCTCTCAGTTTGGATGGATTGAGCATGCTCAGTGACCCTGATATGGTCCTCCCTGACCCCTCGGTAGAGGACAGCTTCCGCAGCGACAGACTTTAAAGAGCCACATCATGCATGCATACATACATACAAGTCCATGAACATGACGACTAAAGCACAGAACCTATAGCACTCAGACTTCAATAAACGATAAATAAAAGCTCTTTACATTTTCCCGAACGCAAAGCGCATGCATAAACACTACATGTTGATGTAAAGCGAATCATCACGCTCGCATGAGTCACCCAGACGCTGTCTCTCACTGACCGCCATTGCTCAGCATGCTCCATCTGCCTCCCAAGACACCGTTCATCACTCAACAGATGTGTGAAGCCAATGTGGACGCTTCACAATGAAGACAATGTGACAAACAAACATGAACCATGTCGTATATCTCCTCCTTGTGCCGAGTGACAATCAGAACACAGAAGCCATAGCAATGCCAAACCAATGACTGCATTGCTGGTCTATTTTAAAGCCATGCAACCAAAACAAAATGAATGTGCTTGTTTTACACGTTGCTTTTGGATGTTATTAGAAGGTCACAGCAGCTTTCAGTGACATTTCGATAGCAGTGAAAAGGATGGGGCGGTCCTGTATGCGGAGATGGTGAGAAGACGATAATATGACGTGTTATGGAACAGAAGGAGTCGACAGCCGGCCTAATACCAGCCCATATTGATGCACCAAATGCTGTGATACGAGACACCAGCAGGATGGGTTGAGCTTTCCCCCCTTGCCACGCCACCCGAACTCTTTTTCAGTACCAAGACAGAACATATTCGGTGTCCCGAACCATCTGGTTCATAGCAGACTAAATGAACCAGCAGTTTCTGGTGTCACTGCCTGAAACTTGGAGCATGCGCTAAGCTAACCGCATGATAATGCTGTGGTTTCCTGACCAACCGGCAATCACTTTGCTGGCACCTAGGTGAGCCAGAACCACTTGTACACGCTCAGCCCGTCCTTCAGAATGTGGCCAGTTCCCCTGATTCAAGTGACAGAATTTAATGAATTACACCTCTCCTCCTGCGCAGTCACGTACTATAAAAGGAGAAGTGTAGAAGATGTGTACAGAGTGTTATTTTGCATATTTTTTGTATAAAAAGATAAAAGAGAGCTTTGCCACATATATATATATATATGCCTCACAATTTTCTGTCTGACTAGAATGTATTTTTGAAACAGAAAAAGGGCAAACTGTTTACAAAGATAAAGTTTAAGAACTACGAATTGTGAGTAGGCGCTGAAATTTTTAGATTTTTGGTATAAATCTAAAAGAAAAACCTTTGTATCTTGCTGATATTGATCCAGTCCATAGTTAGCGAACAGAAGCTTTGGCTATGCAGATCTTTAGCACAGGACTGTCTCAGATGGCTGGAACAATCTAGACCATAAAAAGGAACTATTTTACTTGTATATTTACTATATCTTTGTGCTTATTTCAGATTTTATACAGACTTGTAATGCGGCTTCTGATATGTCCGTTGTATTTGTACTTGTTAATCTGTCCATGTTCTCTCCCTTGGAACTTTTGTTGTGGACGTCTTCTTTTGTGAACGTTTGTTGTGATGGTATTTCTTACCGTTGTTCAGCATGGGCCCTCTCTTTGCAGCTCTGATCCTTATGAGAGGTTTTTAGGGTAAAAAAAAACTGGGATTTTAAAACGCCGTTAAGAGGTGTGATTTGTGGACGTGGAACATGTATCATTGTTATTGCTCATGTTGAAGTTTGCACTGATCTGAACAAAATTAATCTTTTGGTTTTAAGCAGTATGTTTGTTTGTTTTTTGCAATGATGCAAAGATGTTGGCTTTTTTGTGGACTCTTGTCTTTTCAGCATGTTACGCATGTGAGGACTTTGAAATGAATGCAGTATATTATGTGAATTTCTAGATTCAAATGACCAAATATTTTGAGATGAAGAACGATATCTAAATATAGCTCAGGAATGTATTTTTTCCCACCATATCGTGAGTGGTTTTATGCCCATCTCTTGCCTCTTGACTGCCAGATCCGGTCAAAATGTTGCCAGACTCCCAGAGAAACTGTTATAACCGAGATCCAGAAATCCGAAACGCACTCTTCTCTCTGTGTTGTTATCTGTTTAGCTTTCTATTCCACTTCTGGAGGTTGGTAATAGAAAGCAATAACAATGTCATATGTGTGCCATGTCCACAATTTATTTTGTTTTGTTTTTGGCATGTAGTTTTTTTTTTCGCCATTCATCCAGGTCATTTTAGAGTTTTGAGTTCAAAACCATCTTGTTGGTCAAATCAGTCGCTTTTACTAAAATTCTAATTCTATTTGTTGTGCATTGTTTATTGTGGTCCAAGTAGGCGAGAAGAGAGGATGATTTATACAAGCAGAGATGTAAGGTGTGATGACATTAGCAACATTTCATGGGTGAAAAGGTCTGTAATCAGTGGTGTACCGATCTATGAAGCACAAAAGTCACTTTCAAACCAAGCTTTTTTCTGTTGGTTAGTGCCGTAAATCTGCGTGACCAACTGCGAAATTCCCAATTGCTTAGATTTCCATTGAAATGACTTAATTTAGCCCATGAAAATTAGCCAAGAACATAAATGTGAGCCGCTTTTTAAATCTTCTATATTTAAGCTTTGATACAAAAGGCAAAACGAGATTTGTCTTTCACCTCTGCAGCTGCAGCTTGTTTGTTTTGTATCGTTTGTTCTTCAGGTGTTTTCACATCTGTTCTAAAAGAACATGTTTATGGGTGAAGCAGACTGAAGAGTTGAACTATCAAGCATGTTTTGCTGCATCCTGTTTGTGCTGAAAAAGTGTGCATCTTTTTATTTAGCTAACATCTTTTTATCATCTCATTCTGTCACCTTGTCAGTTAACTGAAGTTTTCTTGAATATTAACCGTGGCATCACATCTTAAGAGATGAAACAGTGGTTTGGTTGGGTCTGATGGTTTGTTTTTTTCCTCAGCCAACACTAAAGTCTGTTCTCATCACTCATTCTCTCTCTCTGGGACGAGTTTTTAATCTCCTGCCTTATTCTTGCTCTTGACCACTTGCTGTCCCTCTTGAGTGTACTGTGATAATTCCCCGCCCCCTCCATTTCCAGGCCCTGTGCTCTAATGGCAAAAAAGGTGTTTATTGGCTTTTTTTAATGTAGTTTTCATAATAAGATTGTAGTTATGTTTCTTCTGTTGATAGAAGGAATTCTTTTTTCTTATTATGTATTTGTTGTCTTTTTTGTCACCTTTTAAAAAAAAATGTACAGTTATATTATTTAAAAAATATTTTCTTGTCCACTAGTGTTACTGTTTTTTTGTTTTGTTTTTTGCGTGTGTTTTTTTTTTTTGTAATATGCCATATTAAAATCTTTCTTTTTCTGATATTACAGATTTACTAAACCAGAGGTTTTTAATCCTAAACCTAGGGACCCAAAGCGATGCAAAATCTGTGCAAATCCTCCTTATTTAACACCTCTGATTCACATTATCAGAAAAGATCTATGAAAGATATACAATATATGCGTTGCTTGGAGTTTCCAGAACCCAGATTGAAAACCTCTGTACTACACCACAAGGCGTTTGGTTTGTGAAGTATGTTATAGTGCTTTCCTTTGATTTAATATAAACAAATAAAACTCTTTACTGGCTCAGATATCTGCTGTGGATTTTCTTTTTTTTGTGACTTTCTGGGGTCGGCCATTTTATCTCCACTTGATGTCTTTTTATACTTAACCACTAGATGGAGGCAGCGATACACTTGTGCTGTGTGTAGATGAAGTGGACTATTGAAATGAAATGGACGCAGAAATGACTTGAACGATTGCTAATTATGAACGTAAAGATCAGATAAATATACATAAAAATAAATAAATAAATAAAAATGATAATAAAAAAAAAAAACGTAACCATCACTAACAGCCCCTGAGATAGCTGTAATTATTACTGACTCTTGCTTTCCAAACACTATTTTCAAAAGTATTAGTAATCAAATGGTTTTAGTGACATTAGCTTTCCATTCAGCAAAAAACGAATTTATTCTTATTAGCATTATTATGCTATAAAAACACTTGAATTCATTCACATGAATTTTTGTGCATTCAGATGAAATCTGATCTTGTTGATCTACTAGTCTCTGGTATTTGGTAATCCATAGCATAGCACCATTAGATCTTATACAGTGCTGGTACAAACCGATGTGGGCTGGTCCTGTGTAGATGTTTTTATAAAGTGTGAACAATCTGCAGCAAAGCGTATAACATGCCTCAGATATGTGGAGAGATGCCCTGGCAAGCCTTTCATTACTACGACACAGTACTCCCGATAATGGCTTTTAAAACATAGGTAGTTTAGCAAGAACAAGTTGGACAGCAGTGAGAGGAAGAACATAAGCGCATGCTAATCTCTTTCACATAAACTCTCAAAGGCTAGCTGTCGCTTCCTCCACATCCGTTTACTGAAAACTAGCTGAATTTTCTGTAATTTTTGTTTCTTAATTAAAAAGATATTGGTCAGAACAAACAGCTCTTACCCGTGACCGTGAATAGTTTGTTTATGAGGCCTATTTCCCCCCCCCTTTTTGGTATGTATGTTTTGTTTTTTTCCCCTCACTGAGCTTGTTCGTTCAGACTGGGTGTTAGCTGAGGGGTAGGTATACGTGTACCAAAAATGGTGCCGGGGCCCATGAGGGCTTCTTCAAACCTCCAAAGTAAGCCTTAAAACATAAATCATTAAGTTATTAAAATATTAAAGCTCTAGAAGGTAAATAAAAATGTATGAACTTTTTCTCTCTTAATTTGAAGCTACACTCTAAAAAGTGCTGGGTTATTTCTGTAAACACAAATTTGTTTTGTTTGTGCTGGGTCAAATTCATTTTCACCACTGAACCACTGGGTTGGGTTATTTTCATTTTTGCTGTTCATCAAACAGATACCTAGGTAAATCTTTTGACTAAAAATGCCCTCAACAATGGTTTAGTCCTTCGGTAAATTAATGTGTGTGTTGTTCCTTAAAGCCTCATGAACTAACGATATACAAGGGTAAGTTCAGTTAATGTTAATGTCTGTATACTGTTTGGCTTAGTAATGTTTTGCAAGACCATTTCGTACTAACATTTATCTTTTGAGGACATATTTTTTTCAAGAATATGTCTGCAGTGTGCTAAATTCGACAACTTCCGGTAACTTTGGCCACATTAGCTTAAACGCTGTGCACCAAAACGTTAAACCACAACATTACTGGTCCGTGATATTATTTGTTAATGTAATGTAATGTGTCTCAGCTACTGTATACATTAGACTCTCGTGGTGTACGGCGAGGTCATTTACTTTTCCTTCTGTTTTTGTGAGTGCGTGTAATGTTAATGCTTCAAAAACGTTAGGTGTACATAAAAGTTAGGTTACCAGTATACAAAATAAATTATATGTACATTTTGATTGATTATTTTACATTCATGCAAATAAACAAAGAGTTAAATGCAAACTGGGCAGTTTAATTAAGTATACACAAGTATACATTTTTTTATGTGGAAAAAATGTAGAACGATGGGCCCTCTCAATGAATTGAAAGTGTTGTCAACGAGCCTTGTATTGTTTCGAATCTGACTGAATATTATCCATTTTCACGTCAAAGTGGAAAAGCATATCCATTTTCAATTGCTGTATATTGCTTCCCAAATGATCTGATTGGAAATCAGCGTCTGCTCCATGGCGAACTCCAGCATGTGGATCTCTGTATGCTTAATGGAAACAAAGTTTCCTTGCGACAATAATCAATCATTAAAGCGTAAAATTATACTATGAATATTATATTATAGGTAATCTAATAATTAAACATTTTTTATCATTAAATAATAAAGTTCATTGCATTTTATGTTGTTTTAAATGATGGCCACAATGCCAATGTTGTCCACACGAGGGAGCCAGAGGATAACAAATCATTCAAAATGAGTTCAAATACTTTCAAAAGGTTTCATTTAAGTGACTAAGAATAAGAAAATATGCACAAAAATTCATTACATTTTTATAAACTTAAATAAAGCCCAATATAAGTGTGCAAAAACTTTCATCTCTGAAATATCAAAAATACATTTATTTCCATTTATAATATTTTGTCAGACACAACATAACTTAATGTTATTCATGACATGTTCATTGTGTAACTGCATTATCTATATAAACCATTATGCTTAGACTTTTAAATGGAGAACATGGAAAACAATAAAATGCATTACTTATTTTGCATTCAGATAGCCAACTCCGTTGAAACTGTTTTCATAGCCTAGCCATTTATTAAAACAGAAATTAACAAGGGTCCACAGACAAACATGAAAACTATTGCTGTTGTACGTTAGTACGGTAGTTCAAGATTGCTATTATTATTGCTAAGATTGGTAAATATAAATGTAGCAAGGCAATAAAACAATTAATAACCCAATTTTTAGGTAACATTTAACCCAGCAACACGGTTAACCTGACCCATTGGTTGGGTTAAATAAACAACACAGAATTCTGGGTCAAAAAGTTTTTGCACTTCAAAACAACCCAGTGGGTGTTCTGTCTCATAGTTACCCAGCAGCTGGGTTAAGCTTGGGTTATTTTTTAACCAAGCGTTTTGCAAAATGGTGTGATTAATATGACGTCGCTTAAAATGGGGCAGTGTTTTAATTGATTTTTCCACAAAATGATGATTAATTTAGTTATTTTCAAGTTATTTTGTTATTATTTAGGAAGGATACCAGCAGCTCTGACTGCAGCTGAACATGATGATGACCAGACACATCTGCTCAGAGTCTTTCAGTTTCATCTTCTGATGAAATCGAAACTGCTTGAAATCACACATTCAAAGAAACCTGTTTTCTTTCTTACTAACTACTTACTATATTTTGTTTTTGTAGATGCACTCACACCTCAAACCTCACTGGGCTTGTTAAACTAGTTTAAACCCTCGGGATGTGTGCTGCAGGCATTTAGCTGAGCTCGTTCTGCTCTTGGCTCTCTGCACTTGGACAGCACCTTTATCCCCAAGAGCCACATGTTTCTTTTTTGCAGTTTTATTATCATACTTGATAAATTAGTGCTGCCGCAAATTCCTTACTACTTTTCTAAATTAATAAAACATAAAGTAAGTATTATCAAGGTAATTGTAATGTGAATGTTGTTTATATTGATTAAACTATCATCAAAATCAATTTCCCCCATCATATTCATTTATTTGGCAGACTAATATATGGATGATATATAATATTTAGACTTATATCACACAATAAACAATACAAGGTTATTAAAAACCATAGAACAAACCTTTTACAAATGTCTTTATTTCTGAATGACTGTGCACTATGTTTCATTGTTGGCATAATTCAGCTTCAAAGTGACTTCTTTGCATCACTTTAAGAAAGTTTGATTATGGCTAATTATTTAGTCCGACCAGACTAATTTTGAACTTATTGTAGGGCCCCTGAAATCTGTTTTTTCTCCTGATGAATGTCTTGTTCTTGTTAGAAGTCTGGAAGGTAAGGAGTAAGCAAGACCTGATTTACGGTTACTTCCCGGACGCACTACAGGTTTCGTCATTCATTTGCCACCCGGTATTATAAACAAAGGAGTGAGAGCCTTTTCCACAGACCATTCAGACGCACTGTGTGTGGACATGACTGCTTTTTATCAGACTTCTTTTTTATTCTGAATGTGTTTGTGACTGTTAAGGCTCTCCACGACCTTTAAAATCTGAACAGTTTTTTGAACCAGTAGGCATCATACACTACACAATGAGGATCATACACTAGCGGACTTTAAAAATTGTTCTGATCCCAACAAAGGGAAGCAGAAATGTGTTTCTAGGAGACGCATGACAAATGAAAACAAATGGGTTCTACAATCGTCTGAAAATATCAGACATGTTTGATTTCCTCTGACTGAATAGAATCAATGTCTGAAGCTAAAGAATCGAAGTCTATGACCATAATACACTACCCATTTTCTGTGAATCTGTCAGCTTCAATCTGTAGACTTGCTCTGACTTTCCTCAACTAGCGTCAATTTGTTAAGACTGTAAAACCGGGGGGAAATCGGGGCAAAAATTGTGGCTTTAGCTAAACATAACCATACAGTGACAACAGAAAGTCTATCAATAACTTTCTCCAGGGATTTATTTCAAAAAACAACACTCACTAGCATAAATTTAGCACAAAGTCGTCCGGCTGCTTCTTGGATTACAACATATTGGCTTAGTGGTAACAGAAATAGCCAACACTGATGTAAGATCAGTAAACAACCACAAAAATAATACAATATTAACTTTAATATCAACTTTGATGATAAGTACTTAATTTAGAAACTGACATTGGTGGCAAATAAATTGAAACAGTCTTAGAAAATTAAATTGAGAGATTAACATTACTTGGATAATCAATCTAGTTTATGTCTCTTAAAGAATTTTACTTGTTTGGTTTGTCAAATCGTGGAGGTCCACTTAATTTCATGCCAGCTAATGCTAGCATCACAGGTCTTGTATGTTATGACAAAACAGGCAGATATAACCCATTAGTGTGATTAAGATACAGCTAACTGAACTGACCATCATGCCAACAGAGGATTGTCTCGCACAAACGTGTCTACAGACACAAACACTGAGACTGTGTAATTATGGACATGACCTTGTGTCAAAGCACAGCTGTGTTTAAATACATTGTGTTTTATGGCAGTTTATTCACCCCAATCTCCTCATGTCCCCTTCCTTTCCTGAGTCTCTGTGTTTCCCAAGGACCCCATTAAAGAAAATGGTGGAAAGGCTGAACTTTCGTTTATTTGTCCTAGAGTGTTATCTGTAAATCTCTGCACAAGGATGCCTGATATAGTGATAGAATCAAGAAGGGGAACTCCGTAGTTTATCATGACAACTCTCGAGATATAGTTTGCACAGCCACGCTACTGTGAGCATGCAGCCATGGCGCTGCTGCGCAAATAGCATACGTGAAATTACCCATAGCAGATCTAGAGAGGTGGAGCTGGGAAGGTGGACTTCACTTTTAGACATGCACTCACAAACTTCCCTTCTTTACCTAAATTTAAGTGCATTATACTTTATCAGAGGCAACACAATTGTGACGATACGACAAATGACTTTTAATTTATCCCACCACACGCAACTAAATTAATTATAAAACATTTGCGAACGAGCGCTGTTTCCGTCCGAAGTTCCATTCAAAATTGTATCTTCCAGATAAACTGGCACTTAATATCATTAAGAAAAGTGGGAAAAGCCACTAAATACAACCATTTTCATGCACTGTAAAAAAAATTGGGCCCTAAAGCTCATTACAATAAACTTTTAAATATGAACATATACAGAAGGTGCTCAGTGTCATTCACATAAACACTATCATGGTGAGCTTCATTAAACTGAAATATGCAATAAACATAAATTTAACCACATTACATGTAACATACAACCCTAAAAAACTGATAAGACATAACTGATAAGAAATAACTAAGAAAGCTATTTCAAAGAAACAACATCAATTCAAATTAAATTTGAAATGCTGTGCAGGTAATTCTGGGAATGTCAGTTTACGGTTTGTCCCTGTAAATTTTAGGGTTTGTACATATGCGTAGCATTTTTACAGTTAAAATCACAGTCATTTTTACAGTGTATATAATAGAATGAGCAGACAACACACAATAATGCAGTCGTTGCTTTTGGAGGTGGACGCTGTTTGGGAATGTTGTTATGTAAGACAATTCTGGGAGGCAATTATACAGAAATACTTTGATGACAGACTTTGCTCTGGCATTTCAGAATGACTATAACAATAATTCAAATGCTGAGCAACAAGCTCCATCCACTGGTTGGTCAGGTTATGCCCTCCCATAGGCTAAAGAGCACATACATTTTTTGATGCACATGGAGAAATTTATCCTGAAAATGTTTCCATCTCCCATTTCAGTCAAAATCCACCTCAAACAAGCGTAAAAACGTTTTGGCGAAGTAAATATTCATTAATTTTTTTACATTTATTTTCTATTTCTGATGTGTTACTTTAAAATGCATGTTAAAGCAGGGTGATGGGATCGTAGCTAATATTATTGTTTATTGCTGGGGTTCTCACTATGTTTTTTTATGACTACAATTCCCCTTCAATGTTGTTTTTGTGAATAATATTTTATATTAAATTGTTTACAAATTTTACAAATCTGTTTTTATTCTTACCTCCCACACTTTTTTTCGACATGGTGCACATTTCTGGATGAGATGGGGAAAAAAAACACTCTCACACATCTGCTGCCCTCTGGGCTTTCACACTGTGAGATTATTCCAGCTACTAAGCAGCTGTTCTATATTTTAACCTTTAGCTGATGATCCTCTGAGATTTCATTCCAAATCACTCAGCTATTTACATCTTGATGAGCAGAGCCTTGTACGAAATACCTCCCGGCTCAAAATAGTTGACGTGCTTGTTAATTTTCCTATTAAACTCAATTTAAGTCAGAACATTGTTTGGGGTAAGTGCTTTCTGAGCTAAAAGATGTCATGTAACGATCTGTCAACACACGATAAGTGGTTTTCGGTTCCTCTCTAGGAATGAAGCATGCCTTCTTGCAGTCCCTTGTTTTTAAAGCTTAAATATCATGTATTCAGAGAGGGAATAATAGGGAAAGCAGCTGCCTATATATAATATTAGTAGCTGTTACCTGTCACACATCCACCACATCTGGCATAAACCATTTAGAGCAGCCGTTAAGTGAAGTATACAGGAGGGAGTCACTCCTCCAGAGACCTGTTATGATTACTGAAACTCTCAAACATTTGCGCTATCTGGCTCACAAGGCCTATCCCAAAACAGCCCTCGCCATGTAGTCATTCCACTCTCGCATACCAAGTAACTGCACACAGGGAATGGATTCATTTGCACTGTGGGATACATCACTACTGCCACTAATAAACAGCATGCAAGTTGAAGGCTGGTCAGGTTGCCAGGGTAACTATTAAAATTTGCACTTGCTGAATGCAGAAGAGTTGTGTACAGATACATCTTCATCAAGAGAGAATGCGTAAACTAGCTGCTGTTTGTATATCATGCAGCAACCATGTATATATTTGGATGCATTGCTTGTATATGGAGTGATATGTGTGTTTAGGTGTCTCTTCATAATAGTTTTACACTTAGTGACTCCCAAGTTCTGAAAATTTTGTGAGTGGTTTTTGAGGCTTTCTAGGAAGGGTTTTTCTAGCTCAGAGCAAGTATATTTAAGATATATCACACAAACAGATAATTACAGTCCTGCTTAAATTCACACTGGCAGCACATCCATGAAAGCAAAAGTTAAGCCTATTTTTTACACCAATATAAATTAGTGAAATTAATCATTGGGGTTTCCTAGTTAAATCTCTTAACAAATCTGTTAAACACAATGTTGGGGAGAGTTTCTTAAAAAAAAAAAAACTCATTACGTTACTTGGTTACTTTTTATGGAAAGAAACGCATTATGTTAGTTTTGCATAACTTTTTAAATATGAGCAAAGGTTGAGTGTTTGTTTTTAATGAAGTTCTATTTATAGAAAATGTAAAAGTCTTTTCATACCAAAAAGTCACAAATACACCTCAGGCTGAAGAAAAAGTAAATTTAAATCTGTCACAATGAACAAAATAATGAAGCACAATAGCAAGTCATTTTTGCTTGTAAGTCTGGTTGAACTGGATCATCAAAAGTCACTAGCAAAGATATTGGTTAATAAAATGAGATTAGATACATTGGTGTAATTTAATTATTGCAGGTTTGCATCATATTCTTTTTTATTTCGTTTATTTCGTTTTATTTAGTTCAGTTTTATCTAGTTTATTTTAAATCATTTTGTTTTTAGAGAGTGAGGTGAATTAATGCACATTCGCATTTAGTCTAGAACTACAGTAGTCAACATTTGAAGTGGGTCAAAACCTTTTATCAAAGTTGTCTCAAAAGCAAAAACAATAACCATTCTTGTCTTAGGACAACTTTGATGAAATTGTGTGATCCACTTCAAATGTTGACTACTGTACACTGGATACACTGTATTTTTTGAAAAAGTACCTGAGTTATATTACTCTAAAATTAAAAAGTGATGCATTACTTTACTGGATACTTGGAAAAAAGTAATATTATTACTTTAAGTAACTTACTTGTAATGCGTTACCCCCAACACTAGTTTAATGGATGATGTTGTGTCCGAAATCATGTACTGAGGTACTAACTTCACAACCGTCAAAAGTACAGTATGTTTTATATAGTGTAAATGTATGTAGTTTTAATTTAATCTGTATATATACTACATTTGTGACGTAAGAGTGTCAGTATCATTGCATTAACAGTGTGAAAGTGTCTTGTTCAGAAGCTGTAGTTTATCCAGATACGTTTTGTCCACTGTTTCTTTAAATACGGAATTTTCGGTTTGAATCTGAATAGGCGTACTACTTTATAATGACGTATTCAGCTGTAATCACTACTTTTGTTCCTACATGAATCTGGAATTTTCCACCTAGATCAGCTTTGCTTTTTATGCAGCAGCAGAATGTCTTAAATACTCACAGCACCATAGACAATATGCACTGGCAGGAAGTTCCTGTACCTGCTTGCAGCAGCAGCAATAGTCTACAACTACTGCAATAACCAACTGCAGCAGCAGAGCAGACCTGTTCAGCCTAGACCAGATACATTAACCTTGTCATATCCATCACCATGATAAAATCTTTAATGGGATTTTATTATCTAACTGATTTTAGACTAATTGGTTGAATAAATTATTCAATGACTCACGTTTGCTAACTACTGGGTGAAATGTCATGCGTAAAGACTATTATGACCCCGCACGGAACCCCACCCTACAATGTGAGACAGAGATGTTGGTGCAATGTATGGAGGATTCTGTTTTGCAAAATCACATTGAGTACAGCTGTCAGTGTCAGGTTTACAGGGATTACAGTCATAGACGTGTTGATTCTCTGTCTGTTAGTCACACAGGCTTGGAGCATTCCCAGGTTTTTTATTCCCTTGTATTACGGTTTATTTAAAGATTGTTTCTGACTGACAAATCAGGTGGTTGTTGATGGAGTTGTATAACCTGGAGAAATTAATTAAATTAAAAATAAATAAATAAATAAATTTTAAAAAACCGAAAGTATATACACAAAAGAAATCAAACAAGCCAGAAGATGTTGTGGTCTGTTCAGTGCAGCATCTGCTCTCATTAAGGACACCACTGGGACTGCTTGTCAAAATTGCTGCACATTCAGTTGTCAAGAAACATGTTAAGCAATCAGCACATGTCATATCAATGAAAGACTATCTTTGACTATTCAAATCTGTATGCTTGAATGCAGTTAATTTGCTATCTATTCAATAATGTCGACTGGGATCTTTGTACATATAGAGATAAGAGGGATAGTTGACCTAGAAATCAATCATTTCCTCACCCTTAAGTTTTTCCAAACCTGCCTTAATTTTGTTGAACACAAAATAAGATATTTTGTAGAATGTTCTTAACCAAAATATCAACAGAAGTAATTGGAACAGCTTCAGGATGAGGAAATTATGCCAAAAATGTAATTGTTGGGTGTACTGTCCCTTTAAATGGCTGTGAATCAGAGGTTGACTATGTTCATTGAGGAGCATAAAGATGTGGTACACTTGGTAAAGACATTTCTCTGCAAGCTGAAACTTGCCATTTGAGGCTCTGGGGCACTTAAACAATCATCATGCTCTGGTAAAGTGCTTAGTCGAGTTAGAATTGCTTTCTTTTTTTTAATCAAAGGACATAGAGACAAGAGACATAACAACGCCTGGGTCTGTGGTTTGTATGTGATGATCCATTGCAGTTGATAGCAGTTATTTTAGGGACTGTTTCCATGGTCATGGTTGGGGTCTGCAGGAGAGCTCAATATAACTGCAGCCACTTGTTGAGCTGTGGTCTGTCATTGTTGGGATATTTCTAAACGTCTTCATTGACTAGAAAACAGTCAATTGATGTTTCACCAGAATGCACATAATAACAAAATTCCATCCAATAACTGTGAATTTCTTTCAGTTTCCATTCATTTGCATCATATCTGCCTTTTGTCATCCACTACATGAGGAATGTTTCATATAGCAGTTCAAACTAAATATATGTAACTACACAGAGTGTCTTAAAATGATGTTTTGAAGTAATAGATAAATAAACAGAAGCAACAGTTGAGCACTTTCCTTCCATCCAGATAACATTAACACCTAAACATATTTTCAAAAACACAATCTGACATCCACAAGCCTTAAAAAGGACCTATGGCAAATCCATTTAACAAGTTAATCCCCTAGAAGTTGTTTTCTAATTCATACTCTGATGGCATGCACGTCTTTCAACTTATTTAAACTCTCTGTAACTTAAGGCTTCCAACACAGGGATAATTTAGCACATGCACGAACTACTACTGGAGCATTTACAATCTGGATTGGGTAACATTCCGTTTAAGAGGGGCGTGTTTACTAGTTCTTCATCGGAATGTAGGCACACACTGGGCTGAGCTTCAGGTGAACGCGGCGGCACGCAATGCTGCGGCGCTCATTCACATCAGTACAAACTTGCACACGCCGTCTCACCACAGACGCTGCTTTTTGACAGGTAACTCACTACTTTATTATACGCGCTGGGTTTATAGGCTATGTGCTTTGTTTGTGCTCCTAAATAAGTTCTAATCACACAGAGGATGCTCATTGCCTATAACGAAATAGGTTACTTTAAAAAATAGTTCATAGTGATGTGCACCTTTTTAAACCGCCACAATAATTTATGTCATTTCTAATCGCAGTTTAAACCTAATTAAATGCAAAGTGATTGGAAATATTCAATAATTCATCACTGCGGTGTCACTTAAATTGATTTGACCGAAAAAACAAAACGATTTAGCTTAACAATTGTGTACTATGCTAAAATACAGAAATGATTTTATTTTTATTTTAATAATATTTAGAATAATAATAATAAATATCAAATTAAATTATTGTCGTTATTAACCTATGCTGTCAAGTTTTATGACGCGTACGTTTGTGCAATGATAGAATTAGGACAAACGCAATATTATGTCTCTTCTCAGATGATGTAAATCTGAAACTGAATGTGAAATCTACAGGAGGACCGAGTGTCGTGACCGAAGAGCCGTTATTTTCTCTCAAGGATGTTGTTTGCGAGTGAGAGGCTCAGGTAAAGTGCACAGAAACCCACCTGAAGACAGAAGATAACCAGACCTTCTCCTTGTGAGTTTGGACCCTGAACACTGAAATGAAACTCAAAGGGATTCAGTTTGCCCTCAGGAACAACACCTTGAACAAGTGAGGAGGACTTTTAGTCATGCAAATAAGCGAAGAGGATGTGAAGTAGTCAGTAGGCTGTTTATTTTCAATGATTGATTTTTATTCAGGATTATGTAGGATTCATTCAGGTTATCCTCTTTGGGCTCCGCGTGCGAGAAAACTTCAGGAAAAGTCCCAGCAGAGGAAACACTTGTGAAACATGGATGCAATTAGATTTCCCGACTTATTTGAGGATAAAAACCATTGGGATCACACGTCTCGTGGGACTTACTTCATCAGATGAATCCAGTTTCAGATCTCAAGAAGTTATTTTGTGACAACTGACGAAGACCTAAAATGCAGAAGGCAAACGACAGGTATGTGGATCATGCATTGATGATTTTATTGAATTGCTGAATGGAAGATGGAAAAGTCCAATCCAAAGTCCAATGAAAAAATCAACTTGGAATAGACTCAATTGTTCCATCTTTAATCAAAGCGATGACGTTATAATCAACCAATAGAGTAAAAATTCACTTCTATGACGAACATGTTTTCCTCTCTAAATTAAAATAATTAGTATTTGGTGCTAACATTTTAATTTCAGTTTAAATGCATCAAAACATGGGAAACCATTTTGTGTCATTTGACAGGAAAACATGTGACCCTTATTTTCATTTCAAATATATATATATATATGTATTTATATGCTTTATTTGTTGCAATTTATTTACACAAAGCCACATTTTAATTTCAGTCACATACTTAGCATTTTTTGCATCAGTTTCTCTGGTAACTCACTATATTGGTTGCTTTTGTAATGAAAATAAATGTATTATAGCTTTTCAGTTCTACTGTGGTAAATAGATATCTGCAACATCATTAATCAAAAT
>JAUCMT010000134.1:22653532-22696130 GCA_032357475.1 Enteromius thamalakanensis | reverse complement strand
GAAACTTGAGGCTTAAAGGTGAGGAATAGAGGTATTACCTTGACCACAGCCGTCGAGAAGCAAGTGAGGTAAGTATATATAGCTACTGCTGATTGCTTCTTCAGGTGCCGGTGATTAGAAGTCAGGTGATTCAGAACGTGTGTATGTGACTGCGCTGGGATCAGTGGAGTTGACAAGAGGTTCTTGAGCTGTGTTGGGTGTTACACAGCTAGATGGCGTGACAACTATATTGGTTGCTTTTGATTTTCTTTAAAATAATAATTTATTCAAAATAATAATAAAGAGCAATGTATAATGAAAAAGTAATGAAAATAAATGTATTATAGCTTTTCAGTTCTACTGTGGTAAATAGATATCTGCAACATCATTAATCAAAATATTATTTTTTATTTATTTATTTTTGTATGTTATTTGTATGGTTGCTGGATTGAAGCTTTTTTGGTTGATGTAATGTTACTAGAATTCTTGGCTATGGCTGGAACATTCTTCTAAAACCGTTTTAAAATGGTCCCACATCCAGGAAACAGCTGTTTAATCTAATCTTTAAGAGGAGAACAGTTTACTGTTCACATAAACTTGAGGTGCTTCAGTGTGACCCATAAACAAATTTAAGACTCCAGTTAAGTTCAGATTTAGCACTATGTGGTTCATCTACCAGAAACCTAACGGTTGCAAGCCCGTTTAAGGTTTATTTCATGTGGCTTTAACTGTAAAACATATATATTTAGAATTTAAAGCATTATTGATGTTAAAGTAATTTTTGTATCACATTGTCATGAGAGGTTTTATGTTCTTACCTGAAGGCAGTCAAAACCATCAAAATGAACATCATTATTGCCTTTTAACTATAGACCTCTTGACCCTTGACCTTGACAATAAAAGCTTTATTATGCTAATCTGTTATGAAGTTTTTGCAGGTTGTGCTGTAATTATTATGCATTACTTACTGTCTGTATGTCTTTGATCCTGTTTATTCACAGTGATTAGAGATGCACTTGTTCTCAAAGGAAGATGTATTTCATCATATTACTCTTCTGAATCAGTTCTTTATGGGAGTGTACTGTTTATAATTGTCCACTCTGCTGGCTGCTATTAAAATAAGCCTCCCATAAGCACGTGTCCACAGATAGTTTGGAAGAGGAAGAATGTTTGTACACAAATCTATAATGGAGAAAGGAATATTGTGGGGTGTTTACATGAGTTTTCCCCATTAAACTTCTCAAATTTCTAATTCATTGCAACAATATAAAAGAAGACAGTTGGGCTTTAGCTTTGCTGTAAAGAGTTTCTGAGAATCTGCTCCTTTGATGAGTAAGTCGTTGTGTGGTCTCTTAGTATTCTGACCTCACTGGTGGGAGTCAGACTCATACTCTAAAAATGCATGTAAACATGTTTTCTCACTGGCAGTGATTTCTCAACGTATAGGACACACTATTACTGTTTGTTGTCATTAATCAAGAGTCTTTGATGCAGCAACACACACTGAGCACTGAAGTCCAGGCTCCGTTTTAAAGTCAAATAGGGTGGTGTGTAACGCTTTGACTTACATTTATTTTCTCTGTCTCCAGGAAGCTGTCTCTGTGCCAGGCCCTCGCCCTTGTAACACTGATGTTGTCTCCAGGTTGCTTGTCCTCTCTGCCTGTAAGACAGTCCCTATTACATTATCCTTCAGTTTATAGACTGTTTACAACAGTAACTTAAAAAGTCTTGTGTTAAACTGAATTTTTAAGGACAAGCTTGAACAGTCAGTTGGGTATGCTCAGATTGGCAAGGCTCGCTGCCAGGGTTTTGCTCACTTTAACTACAGTGTTGTCTTTCCCGTTTATTGCCAAGAGTGGAGCTTAATCAGAGCAACCCGGGCAGGATCACCTTGGGGGGATTCAGAAACTGGGTTGCCACCCTGTATTGTTTTGGAATTGCTGTTTATACACAATGCAGAAGTGACAAGTTAAGAAGAACATGACACTTGGCTTATGCTCTCTCTTTAACCTTTAAGAGAGTTCAACTAAAAATAAATAATTCTGTCATTTCTTACTCGCCCTTATGTTATTCCAAACTATTGTTCAACTTTGATACACAAATTAATATGTTTTTCATGAGACCTGAGAGTAGTCCTATATTTACCCCAAACATCAAAAAGTCCTAAAAGACCACATTAAAGTTTTTTTTGTTTTTGTTCACTTGTCACATATAGGTTCTATACTGGTGTCAACAGTGTAATAAAGAACATTAAACATCCACTGAACCGTTACATTACTCCAAAGATCCTTAAGTGTGGAAAAAGGTTCTTTGGAATTTTGAAATGTTCTTCACCCTGAAGAACTGGTACTTTTAAGAACTGTTAAAAGGATCTTTGTGGAACCTTGGTTTTTCTGTGGCATTGCTGTGAAACCACCGGAAGCTTTATTGTTAAAAGTGTCTTGATTAATATCGATATGTGAATAATAGTTTGGTGATTGGTGCGATTGGTCGGTTTAATATAAAACAGTGTTTGTGATTGTGAGCAGTGCTGCTTTGTGTACAGCCGTTACTGGGGAAACGATTTGTAACCCTCCAAAAGTGGCACCTAGTGGAAACAAGTAGGCAAGTAGAGTCCACTCTCTAACTTTATAACATGGTGCACTTTCAGATTTAAATTCTGCAGGATGTTTTCATTCACTTAGAGCTGTGTTACACACTGCATGAAAGGTCATATTCAAAAATCCATGACAGGGTCACTTTAATTTATGTAATGAAGATAAACTAAACTCTTATGGGTTTGGAAAGACATAAGAGTGAGTAAATGATGACAGAATTTTGGGGTAAACTATCTCTTTAAGTTTTACTGGTAGCATGCCTACTACTACCTTCTGGACCTCACCCAGTCATTTTCCCTCCCAAGATCCAAGCCAGGTCTTGTCCACCAGTCATTATCATCTTCATTCCACTGGAATGACTTTCCATTACATTTACATTTCCTTTAAAACAACATAAACAAGACCTATCGACATGAGGCCAACAAGTTCGTTTCAGACTTTCAGAATTTCCCAAAACTCTTTCCAAGAACTCTAAAGCCAAAATGTGCTTCTTAAAATCTTGCCTTTGGGGGGACGCTGGTGTTCTAAAGGTGAAAGGTCGATTTCAATAATCCGTCTAGCCCACGGGCCCCATGGAAGACTGTCATCAACACTAATTTGAGTCTTTGCTGCAGTAATGAGGGCAGTTCCAGGTCATCCTGGTATTGAAGATGATGGACGTCGGTCATAAAGCACTATTGTGTCTGTGAGAGTGCAGTCATCTGTCATTTTAACCCTCACAGCTAGACATCCTCACTCATTACCAAACATCTATTCACCACCGGTCTCCAAGCTCAACAAGTTCAAGAGATCCTGACACAGATTCCATTTCTTCCTGTAATGATAACCATATTAAATCTGACGAGCCTAATTTTTCTGGAATATTTCCATTGAAAGGGTTAATCTCAGGAACCGGTACAAAGCTCTACACCAAAAAGCAGTCATATATGTGCCAGTAAAACATCCCTTTAGGGGTCAAACTTTGGAATGCAAGTTCATTGCTCTGTTTGTATGCTGAGACCTTTTCATTTTGTTGCAACGTGTTTACACGCCTCATGTGACTCTCTGAGTTGCTTAAATTAGATTTACGTGATACTGTGGATGAATATTATTTTAGGAAGACAAACAGCTGCTCTGTGTGAAATTGTTTAACACGATAAAAGCTGAAAAACATGCTCTCCACACCTACATTACATTTAGAAGAAAACACACACCTTGAGGAGATGTTAGGCCTAAGGCAACCCATGGAAGCTCTTCACTCTTCACGGGCTGTTACTGCCTGTTTGTTTCGGATCAAAGCCAGCAGCGGATCTAGGAATGACAGAGTAATGTTATCCTTGAAGACGATTAGTGGTGGTCTGATAGGAATACCGCTTGTGTAATGGAGGCTGTGTGTAATAGAACTGATGTGGCGTCCTCGGTCGAGCACCTGGGGACACTCAAACACTTCCACAAATGTCAAGTGCAGTCTAGCATAGCCCATGAGCAGGAAATGTTTTGGTGGCCTCTCATATCATGTAGCTTGAGCACTAGGATTCCTTTACTTTAGTGCTTAACATACATTTAATGACTTTTTTCTACAAATATACTTTACATACTGCTGTTCTAATGTATGTGCTTGCAAAAAACATCTTAGGTTTTCAACTGTCTCTCTTAGTTGTTGTTCTGCAACCTTTAAATCACTTCTTTGTTTATATATTTGCAGTCATCCAGACGAGTAGTGCTGGGAGGTGAGGGACCACAGATCCACAGCCAAATACATTTCATGAATGAGTGGGCCTCGTGGGGCGGCTGGTCCGTGTGTTCACGCTCCTGTGGGGGAGGGGCCTCTGTCCGTACACGCACCTGCATCACCAGGTAAAGCACAGCCTTTGTTTAACGCCATCTTCTCTGCATGCTGTCAGATGATTAAAAATGTGGGTAAAAAAGAAAAAGTAGTCATGAAAAGTATTGTACCCTTAATTTTTTCTCTTAACCATTAAAGGCGACCCTAAAATCTCATCTCAACACATTTAAAAAATGGCTGTGTTCTTTATAATTTCATTTGTTACTAATATTCAGAAATTCAGTGTGCATTAATAACACTTTAAAAAGCATGTAAACACTTTATAGCCTATAAATATTAATAATAATGATACCAAAAGTAGTGTATGTTTACTTAGGGGAGTATAAAGATTCTTACCACAATCTTTGTACCTTATTTATTGCTTAAAAGTTTGTAGTTGTATTTTAAAACCACATATAGTATCGGTACTCCAAGGTACTCAGCTAAGGTGCAGTGACACGCTGTTGTAGGCCTGAAGGTTTATTTTTTGCACATGTTTTCTCACAGTAAACAAATACATGATCATGCTTGATTGATGTTCCTCTCTTTAGAAATCTGGTAGGAGGGCCTTGTTCGGGGGACACCAGGCAATACAAGATTTGTAACTCAAAGGTGCAGTAAATTCTTTGCAGATTTAACAGGATGTCTACATAGAATTTCAGTCACAGCTTATCGTAAGCATGTTATTGATAGATAAATAAGCTAAACATTGATAGGGTTTTTTTTGTATTTGGTTATCTTATTCTACAGTGTACTGTGTTGTATTTTTTTGCTTGGACATACAGTAAAGTCACCCGACCTCAGACTGGTCAGATTTTAAATCTGGTCCTCAATTTCATAACTTCACTTTTTGATATATCACTTAATATTTAAGTGTGTTGATGTATGTTAACATGACAACATACCACATATATATTCCAAATTTTGCAGAATGACAAATAGTTTTCAATAGTTAAATAATAAAAACATACATTTACTAATCATCATAACTAACAACACAACATACAGACAGACATCATGCTTTTACATTGTGCACATACAGTATAACAAAAAAAGAGAAAATATCATCAGTGGATCTCAAGCTAAACCTGACAGCATCAGCATCAGTTTGAACACTTACAGTTACTCTTGGTTTTGGAGATAATTTATGAAAAGACACCATATGGGCAGGGAACTTGACCGGAACCATTCAAATTAAGTCTTCTGGCCCACTGTTTAAAAGAAGGGAAAATGAATGTTTCCAATTGATTAAAATCAAGTGTCTTGCCAAAAGAGAAGTAAAGGCAATGCAGTCCAATTCACTTTTTGACAAAGTTATGTGTTATTTTCACATACAATACCAAAGATCGCAGTTAAAAGATTTGGACAAACATCTTTACAAAATATTCTGGAGTAAGATAAAAAACATATATATATTTGACCCAAAATAAAACCCTTGTTTTAGTACTTGGTTGGCCCTTCACTGTTGTCTAGTGTGTGTTCCTGACTAACTCTGAATATGGTTTAAGTGATCATCATGAAATGTTTTCATTTTCTTATAAATTAAAACCTGTGAACCCATCATCCGGGAAAGATGTTAAAATCAGGTTTAAATAGGGCCATTGTGTCAGCATGTGTTGCGCTTACCCCGAGTCCTCCAGGGCTGTTCTAGTGAGTGTTAATGAATCAGGGCTTTAGCAGCTCTGGATGTGTGTTTTCTCCCCTGAGCTTTGTGTCTGTAACATCAGGAGTGTCCTGCTGACTCAATGGACTTCAGAGAACTGCAGTGTAAAGCTTTCAATGACAGACCCCTGGTCGCTGGCAGCAGTTACCGTTGGACTACCTTTCATGGAGGTCAGTGAAGCGTGACTCTTCTCTTTTGAAGCATGTGTTGTGTTACTGTGTAGATTTCTCCTTCTGCTGGGTGCTTATACCGACTGAAACCTGATTTATACTGCTTTCAGGATCCGACCCATGTGAGCTCAGCTGCTTGGCAAGCGGACACAACTTCTACTACAACTTTGGGCGGGTTCTTGATGGCACACCATGCCAATCAGATCAGGGCACAGTCTGTGTGAATGGAAGGTGTCTGGTGAGTAGATGGGTCTTGGGACACGGCTTCATAATAGCTGACATTTATATTTTTTAACACACATATCTACCTGATCTGACACTTAATTAATAGAAATATTTAAAAACAAATTAATAAATCATTATTTTAAATTGACTAACCAAAACATTTTATGCTTTTTATATGTATTGAGGGTCATTCCATCATATTATATAATATTAATTGAATGTCACCCTTTTTCATTTCTCTATTTTCACCCTTCTTTTTTTATTAAAGTATTACAATGTACATATTACAAAAACCTACACATATATGTGCATGTGAAGATGACTGAATAAGCCCCTTCTAGTCCTGAAGTCATGCTGGTGTGAATTTGGTTTCCATCACATGAGGACTGGAAAGGAGAAGCACATGCATATGGGGCCCAATCATTAGCACCATGTGGCAGATTGAATCCATATGTGTGAAGCACACCTTGTATGTGTGTGTGTGTGTGTGTGGTTACCCCTCTGCAAGGCCCCCCGAATCATGGGAATGTGCCATTGAGAATCATTACTTCATCAACTACCAAGATTAAGAAAGGAAAGGCAGATCAAGGCAAAGAAAGAGATAAGGATGGAAGGTCGTGTTTTAGGAGGAGGGTTGCACCTGCGTGAAATGGAGTGCACGGGAGGTCTTAAGACAAACAAAGGCTTAATTATATCCTGCAGAAATTGCTGAGGACAGTGCTCTCCTGCACACCTCCCTTTTAGCTCTGCAGTCTCCCCTGATGTCTCCTCCTACACCACTGCACTCTGGAGCTTAAGCCAAACTTCTGCCTGAATGGTCTTGATCCCTGCCCGGGCCTCATGATCCCACTCTTGTTTGTGTGCGGTGTCTCAGAGAGAGATCCGTGTCATTCTGCTGCCCGTCTGTTTTCACCTGCCTCTGTGTGGACCTTAACACACACAAACACACACAGAGACCTTTCAGGGTGGTGCAGAGTTACACTTATCAATTTAATGCATGGATACAAGTATTCATTTCTTTAACAAAAAATGCATCTGCATTCTGAATGATGTATTCTTGAGTGCATGCTGAGGTAGACTTGTGCAATTTACTTATTTATTGTGCAATGGGTTTTTTTCACACATAATCCAAACATTCTGAATACACGTTATTAAAGAAATTAGATTTAAAGGCTGAAAAGTCATAAAATCAATTACAAATGTTGCAGTGGAGATGAATGGATGATCTTACAATGATCAAATAATTTTTAGTGTAATAGATAATGCATTTATTTTGAGGGTCTTTAATCTCGGATGCTTCGCTCTTTAGTAGTGTCTAAATTTATTTCCTGGAAGGTCTCCAAGATTCTGTGGGCCGTTCCAGTTTTCCTCAGGAGCATTTGCGGGATCAACTTGTACTGTTAAAACAGAGTGTGACGATGCTTGATATTTTGGCTTCTAATCACAGGGCTTGCATGTGTGTTTGTGTGTGTGTGTGTGCAGAAGCCAGGATGTGACTTGATCTTTGGATCTGAGCAGCAGGAGGACGCCTGCATGGTGTGTGGAGGCCACAACTCAACCTGCCTTCATCACAGAAGCATTTATCAAAGCAACGGGCAGAACAACGGTCAGCAATGAATCTAACTACACTCACAATGACTTTAACAGCAGAACAGAAAAATAAGCTTAGAACTGTATAAATCTTTTTTTAATAAGTGCTTGTATTAATCTTGTTATTCAGAGCAGCACAACTGAAAAGTTTGGCATTTAGACATGAAATACTTTTAGTTTAAGGTTGCCACTTATGATAAATTTTATGTTGTTGTTTTTTTTAATACTGTGACTGTGACTCTCTCTCTTTTTCTTTATCTCTTTGTTTCTCTTGTCTTCACACATATCTGTGCACTCAGACCTCTGGCTTTGCACTTCTCCGCATGAAACAGAATCTCTTTTAAAATCTTCCTTCATGCTGGCCAACTGAAAATACAGAGCATTTACATTGGGGAAAAGCGATACACAGCGATAATACTGGCATTGTTTGCAAGGCACTCTCTTGCATCTGGATTTCTGAGAGTAGGATAACAGACTAGAGGCTGCCAGCACAGAGCTCTGTAAAGAGGGTCAAAAGTCAAAGGAGAAGAGAAAAGCCCTGGTTGTAATTCTGCGGTTCAGTGCCTTGCAGCCAGACCAATACATGCTGCAGCTGCAGTGAGGCACATCATGGAAACATACAGTTCAGAGCAGGACTGTGCACCTGTTGAAAATAACTGTGTTTTCATTTTTCTCAAATGGGCTGAGATGCATTACTCTCTCATCTGTTTCCCTGCAGGACTGCTTGGATACAGTGAGGTCACTATGATCCCGGCCGGAGCCACACACATCAGAGTGACTGATAACAGCAGAAACTATCTAGGTTAGAGTACAGCCTTGTGTGTGATCTCTCCAACATGTGGTTCACACAGCAAAAGTGGCAAGGTGCACAGTGTGAGGCAGAATTGTCGTAGAC
Source organism: Enteromius thamalakanensis (assembly GCA_032357475.1). NCBI lineage: Eukaryota > Metazoa > Chordata > Actinopteri > Cypriniformes > Cyprinidae > Enteromius > Enteromius thamalakanensis. Next base: position 22,687,207 of record JAUCMT010000134.1, on the reverse strand, counting down.
TAATAAAAAAAAATATTTAAAAAATATGTTTTATTTTGCAATAATATGTGATCCTGGACCACAAAACCATAAGTCGATTAAATATAGCCAAAATATATTGTTTCTTTTTGTATTTTTTTGCAAAGAATTATTAGGACATTAAGTAAAGATCATGTTCCATGAAGGTACTTTGTAAATGTCCTACAGTAAATATATTAAAACTTCATTTTTGGTTAGTAATTTTGCTATTAAACTTTATTTGAACAACTTTAAAGGTGATTTAAATGTCACAAATTACATATTGGAGAACAGTTTTTCACTATATTTCTCCAGCAACAAGACTTTGTCCCTTTATAAGAACATCACAATTATGCTGTGTTGTGGTAGTGCATAGTTTTTTTTAAACGCTTCTTGTAAATGTTTTTCAAAGCACTCCAGAATGGCCGCTCTCAGTTTGTGATCAATGGAAACTGGAAGATCAACGTTCCTGGGGAGTACAATGTGGCAGGAACCAAACTTCTGTACCGGCGCTCTGCTGATATCTGGGAGAGTTTTGAAGTTCCAGGACCTACTCAGGAGGACCTGCACATCATGGTTTGCTCTAAAATGTCCAAATTAATAAAAATTAAAAGATAAAAGACAGATCTTAAACCTTAGTATCCAGTACTGTATTCGTTTGTTCTGGTCTTATTGTAGGTCTTGTCCACTGATAAGAACTCTGGCATTGAATATGAGTACTGGCTGCCTCCGGACCGTTATGCCCTGTATCATGGGAGACGTCAACTTCGGCAGCCTCAGCACACATCAAACCACTTGCTCTTTGAACTTCCAACCACTACGACTACCACTGCCACAACCACAACCACTACCACTACAACACAGCCAGTCACAAAACCTCATTTATGGGGTAAAAACCTTTCATTCTTGGTATTTAGGTAATAAAAATCAAATAAACCTTAGTTTAAATTACATCAGTTGTAAGTATCTTATCCGTGCAGTAACAAGATCTTGTTTTGAGATAAAGTTATATATTTAATTTAAGTTGGTTTGAAGTATGTGTGATGGTAAAATACCCCAGTCGCTTAAAGTTTAAGTCTTTTGTAAATACAACTGTGATTTACGAGGTCATGCCCTCAGGTCCTGCTGCTCGCTGGACTCTTCAACCCCCATATCAACAGCAGCCAGTCCCACGATTGGAAAGAGATGAAAACCGCAGGAACAGACTTCCTGAAATACATCACAAAGGTTAGCACTCTATCATTGCCCAAAACCTTCAGACAACTTTCCCTTCGGCCCCTGAGCAAAACCTTCAGACAGTGTTCGCACACACTTAGTGTGGGCCCTTGGCAGGACGTCCACGGGCCTCCTGCACCCCAAGGGCCCCTGGGCAACGGCCAGTGGGTGCAGAACTGACTGAACTGACTGAAGGTCTCATTTTTTAAAATTTCAGTGTAGACTTGCTACCAAATTATTTCTATATTTCCATTTATCATCTGCATATAATCATCTAACCTGTTCATTCCCTCTGTTAATTGTTGTTTTGCACATATAACACAGTCTTTTTATATCATGACATCATTTTGTAGGCCACTGTGGGAAATGTCGCCGGGTTCGAGGGAGAGGTGAGCGCCAGAGACAGTATTGCCAAAAAGATTTTGGTGAGTTCATGTCTCTTCATGAAACAAATGGTTTACAAAACATAAAATATTGAATAATGACAAAGCGTTTATCTGCTGTGACAGTATTTCGAGCAAAAGTGCTGAAAAAAGTCTATCATGGTGAGGAGACCCGCTATGACGTCCAAATCATCCACACGTACCGCAACCGTTATCGTCTGGAGCACCGGGAGTTTCTGTGGGCACCCAACAAATGTGACTGTCCCTTTCTGGAGGAGGGGCATCAGTACGTTTTAATGCTGCGAAGGCATATTAATTATGAACACACTCTCAATCGCATCCTGTTGGAGGAGGACAGCTACACTCAGCCTTATCGAGCACGCGAGGACAGCCTGCTGCGCCCCCTAGAGGAGCTCTGTGGTAACAGAGGTAGCCGGACTCAGCTCAGGGGGTGAACACATGGACAATTACACTTATTCTGAAGTTCAACCAAAAATCAAGGTCCAGACAGAAACCCCGCTCTGATGTTGAATTGAAATCAGTGACGATTTAACTAAAGGATCTTCAGTAAGGACAATGGATGCTTTGTCGGGATGAACTTTGTCCATGGGGCATTAGGCAAACCAAAGCAAAGAGAGTCACTAAATGAAGCACTTTAGGTGGACAGTCACCTTTTAAAACTTATACACCAAAGTAAATAATATACACAGAATTAATGATGCCTTTCCTAGCACCATGTGTTTGTTAATTGCATAAAATCACTTGACAGCATGCATATCTTTATCATGTGCATTTTTGATGTTGTTTTTATATATGTATTTATAAGCAGACAGTATTTCTATATATTTTGCCATATATAATTTTAAATGTTTTACTAGTGATATTTCTGATCTTATCAACAGTTATAAAGTCTCAGTGAAATGATGACGAGTGTTTATGGGTCACATATACATTTACACATTCAAGATAAGCAGCATATACATAAAACTGTCTATGGCTTAGCGCTTTTGCCAACGAACAGTTGTTTTCTGCTTTATATTTGGCAGCCGTTTTTCCCTTTCATCATTAGCAGACTAACTAAGATTATCCTTTTACCTTGATGTGGTTGTTAAATTATAGTCCAGCCTTTCTACAAAACACACAAACTCTAGAATGTGTTTTGTTAAAAATATATTTACAAAAATAACTTATCTTTTATGACAGTGACATCAAACTTTCTAACATAAACATGCAATTAGGGCTAAATAGGCAGGCTGTCGCCGAGCTATTAAAGTCATTATACTCTAGAACAGCTTTTTCTCCCTGTGGCCTTTGATTGGCTGAGAGAGTGGGTCCCCGGAGAAAAAATATATATAGTATATGTAGAGTTTATTTGCAAAAACAGATAACTCTGTCTTTTGAAATCTTTAAAAACAATTTTTTATCAGGTTATCATGTATTTATTTTCATTTATCATATATTATTGTATTAGTTAGCTGTAGCTTCTAACCTGATAATTTAATTTAAAAACATGATATTTGGGAGAGTTAACTGTTTTTTTAAGTAAACTCTTCATATACATACACACAAGCCACAGATCACTGAAATAAAGCATCGCTTACATGATTTATCCACCCTAATATGCATACATTTATCAAAAGCTTAAATGAAATTGGAAAAAGTCTATTTCAGGTAGTTTTCAAATATCTACGCTGTAAGCAATAAAAAATAATTCTACGTTTTAAAAAAAAAAAAAAATCAAAAACACTAAACATACAGACATCCAGCTTGTCCAGAAAATGTTAATGTCATATTCCTTTTGGCAATTGTAGCACACCTCTTAAAGGTATGCTTGTACAGTCCAACGTGGCTTACATTTTCTGTTCCCATGCTGAATTGCATTCATAGTGCTGGTGATTTTAATCCTAACAGGATTATCAGGAGGATCAATGTTAATTTAATTGAAGTCTGCTCTTCAGCGATTGGAGATCCGCCGTGACCCATTTCCTTTGCGGTGGAAATCCCCAGTAACCCTGCACCCATCCCCACTGTCTTTGATGCTGTTGAACAGTCAGTACTTCAGACGCTGACGCTAACGTGACGGTGGGAGGCGGCCCGTCTCTTGATGCGGGCGCGGCGAGGTCGTTTGTGATCAGACTGGCAGTGGCACAGAGGACCCAGGAGAAGCCATAGGTACAGAACCACACACGCCCAGCAGGAGGACAGCTTGACCCAAAATGTGGAGTAACTCCCATGGGTGAAGGTTGTCTCCAGCACAGCAGTCTCATAGCTGAGGGACACAGAACAGTATTAGCAAAACTGTGATTTGAGCCCTCTTTACTTTCGTGTGTGCACTATACGCTTGGCAACAAAATTACAAGAAAAAGTGTCCAGATATTAGTTGCATTTGAAACAAACTTTTCTTTTAAAGATGTTATCAAAATAATAAACTTTAAAGAAAATATTCAGCTTAGATGGCTTCTTTAACAACTGACCTGAACCAATTAGTGAGGGTCATCATTACATAGAGGGAAGCCAGGAAGAACACAAAATGGAAGAAGAAGTAGCTGTAGGCGACGCGCTGGGTCTCATTGTGGATGACCTTCTGACAGCCTTTGTTCTCGTCAATGACGAACTCTTCCTCTGACGGGACGAAACAAAGATGTTAAAACATTCTGTCTCATACACTGTGTTTAATGACATTATTATGCTATGTTATGTTATGGATATTGGACTTTGTGATATTTCTCTCACCATCTTCAGCCTCTGGGCAGCAGAAGCAACAGGAGGCTTTCTGTCCAAGACAGAGAATCAGAGATAGTGTCAGAGACAAGTACAACATTTATGTAATTTTAATAGTTTATTTAATTGAAAATCTGTCATAATTTTCTTCCCCTTGTATAGTTCCAAACATATGTAACACCAAAAAATATATATTTTAAAGAATGTGGGTAGCCAAACATTTTCTGTTATTATTGTCTTCTATTATATGGACCAAAAAATAAAAAAAACTGTTGAAGTCAAAGGGAAAACTGAAACTTTGGTTAGCAACATTCTTCAAAATAGATTATTTTGTGTGTTCTGGAAAAAAAAAATGAAAGTCATAAAAGTTGACAGAATTTCAGTTTTTGGGGGTTCTATGCCCTCTATAAGAGTTCACTATACTATCACTAATAGTCACATACCTGGAACTCATAGCGGTAAACTTTTATCATCCAGAAAGGACCAAAGACTTCAGCTAGGTATGAAGCCTCGTTGCTGAGAAAGAAAATCACAGTTAGCTTTTCTATTAATATCCCGATTACTAATACCTCTTTATTGTTTGTACGTTCTTTACTCACCATGCGAAGAGAACACAGCAGTACATGATAGCTGCTCCAATAACGGCCACTGCGTTGCCTTCATTTTGAATCTCATCCCTGCTGACTTTAGGGTAACACACCGTCATGTTGACCCCTTGATACTCCACTGAAAGAACACACAAAAGCAGGAGTTGGCATGAGGATGAGTAAAGGAGGATTTTCATTTTGGTGTGAACAATTTCTTCAACAGCAAACGCTCAGTTATTTGAAAACAGCTCATTGAAAATGACCAGTTACATTTACACGCTCCATTTAAGAATTCTCGAGCTGGGTTAAGAGATGCTTTTCTGTGGATACTGTGTGCTATGTGTCTGAGAGAATTCCTCTGAGATGGGATTAAACTCCCAGCATGCCTCAGGGTGCACTTCAGTCCTTTATGAAGTCATGCAGCAAACAAAGGCTATAAACCCACTGACAGTACTGCCATAATTAATCTCATGTCTCAACACACATGTGATATTTCAAGCCAAAAGCCCTTCATCAGAAAATATGTAAATCATAATAAATCCGAAACGTAAGAAACGTGCCTTTTTTCAGGGATGGCTGTAATTTAGTATAACATCTGTACTTCAAATACCCAGGTGAAACACCCTCAGCTACATCTGTGTTACATGCTTGAGAGCTTTTCTGTGAGCTCAGTCAGCAAAGCTTTTCTTTCTGGAAACCTCATTCATCTCTGTCTGTATGTTAAGCATGCACCATTCATCACCTTTTCAGCGTGCCACGGATTTCTCTGAAATTCACCACTAATGGATGAAATGATGTGAGGTGAGATGACGACCCAAGAATAGTTTTGAGGGCTCCACTGATGACTTTTTGTTAATGACTATGTGATTACAGGCAGATTGATTAATTTTGCTGAGGGATAAATCTACTGGGTTACTCCAGTCAAGGTTTGCACGCACCACTGGAGGCTGTGACCTTCAAATATCAGATCAGTCTGTGATCTGCATTACACTCTAGAAAGCATTTTAGTGTTTTATAAAGAGCAGAAAGTATTCAAACAGGTCGCCAATCACTCTACAAACGCCTGTCATCATTACTGTGACTGGATGGTCAGCACCTTGGCTTTATGTTGGCAGGTAGAGACAGGCTCACACATGCTGGATCCAGGATTAGTTTCTTCTGAACCATCAGGGTTAAGTGTTTAATGATCTTGCAAATACGTAACTGTGTCATTGAAGTGTTACTTAACGCATCAGCAATGCTGTGATCCGTTTTATGTAAGCATTGTTTTAAACAACAACAAGCATTTTAATAAAGCTTATATAAAAATAGGTCTTCATTCTTCAATCAGTGGTTTTATAATGATTTGCTTTTAGTTAGTCAGTTATTTAATAGTAGAGGTTTATTAATGACTTATATAGAATTTATTTCAGAATACAAAACACCAGTTAGTCCAAAATAATTTGCTATTGTTATGGGAGCAATAACATCAGAAACTTGTATGCTTTTCAAAATATAATAATAACTTCCCTTCCTGAACCAGTTGATACCTTTATTGGTAAAATATGCTTTTCTACTAAAAAAAAAAAACATAACAAAACATTTAATACATAATAAAAAACATTTTATGGAAAGTTATAAGGTTAACATTGATACGAAATGTTCATTTTGTCAAAGTCATACCGAAACTATATTTCATTTGTTTTGGACTCATTATAGTGAGCGACTTTGGAAAAATATTGTATAATTTGTTAATAAGAATATTCAACAAAATGTAAACATTAATTTAAAAAGGTTTATGTTTGGTCATTATGACTCTGACTCTAATAAAAGCAATGCTTGTTTTGTTGTAAACGTAATTTTTTTTCTTTTTAAATATTATATTCTTATATATAATAATTAAATTTATAATTGTATAAATATTATGTTTTTTTGAAAGAATTACAAAATTATTTAAATGCCATCTCCTTATCAGGAAATAAGAAAGCAAGAAGAACTATTTCATTTTGTAATGAGTTTCATTTGTATACTGTAAACGAAAGTTAAGTGTCTCATCCTCAAAGTCCTTTTTTTCATACTTTCTCTCGTTATTACTGCATTATCACCAGTGTAGGAGATGACGACTAAATCCATCGCATTTATGGTGACTACGGTGGCCGAGAGGTGTAAAAAAAAATCACAATTCTGAAAACACTACATCAATTCAGAAAACATTATAACAAGTCAGAAAAACGACGTCAAATCAGATAAACCGAATGAGGTAGATATCATTTGAAACTCACCGCTGACTGGATGAGACATCTGTCAATCAAGGAATTACGTTACAGGAAGAACAGCAGACTAGCGGTAGAAAGTTTAAATATATTGTGTATATACTATGTAATATAAATATGCAAAAATATAGTAAAAATGGGAGGGTGTTCCCAGTCCCCAAATCATACGAGAGTCCGTGCCTGCAGGTGTAGCGCTGCACGAGCACTCAGACTGACCTGAGATTTGCCTCGTACCAATTTCAGCAGTAAAGAATAAGCCCGTGTGTCCTGTTTTTCCGACTACTGAACCAACCATGGCATTATTATTTATGCATTTATTTATTTTTATGCCAAAGTAAACAAATATAATAATATGCAAGCGATGACGCTGGCGCCTCGCTGTCCTGCACATGTAGGTATTTTAAACTAACATTGTGATATGCGTGAACTGTTTTATGTCGCCCCTGAGATGCTGCTGAGATGGACACAATCAATCACGGAAATGAACCGTTATTAACAACATATTATTTGATTAAAACATGCGTTTCATTTACTTTCCTGATAAGCGTGACTGAGCAGATATTTTATCGTCGTTGTGTTTTCTAACTTTTTATTTTGTTTTCTGAATTGTTCTTTTGTCTTTTAGATTTGCGTTTGTAATTTGTTACTTTGTTTTTACCTCTCGGCCACCGTACGAAACGGAAAAATAAAAGTAAAATAAAATAAATACATCGACAGCATTTTTTTTGCTGAATGATTTTTTTTTTCTTTATTTAAACAAAAATGAACGTAAAAGCATCTCGGTCTAACTCTGGAGATGTGTTTAATGTAAATCTGCGTCCAGTGATTGGTCAATTCATTACGCTCACGTTTATTGATTCAAGCATTTACAAAATATTTCTCTTTCCGTAGTTTATGCTGACTTGTTTCTGCTACCACGGAGAACTCAAACAACTTGCCCCAACATCCTTTCTTAATTAAAGGTATGCTATGCTTTAGTTATTCACCTATGTGCATTTCCGAGTCAGAGCACCATATTTTTAGATACGTAGTCTATAAGACCAGACACCAAAATTAACTAACAAATGTCATCATGCATGCTCTTTTTGATTAATCATAGCACACAGAAAAAAAAGTATTGATTTACAAGAATCCTGAAATGTTATAGGCTATTTAAATATTGTTGATATATTAGTCCAAGAGTTTTAAAGTGGGGATCTCTTTTTATCACTCTGAAATCAGAAAACCTTCAACAACCAGAAAAACAAATCACCTAATTTTAAGGAAAAAACATACAAAACAAACAAGTGTTTACGTGACATCTACTGATGCAAGTGGTGTAGGTTTTCTTTACATTAGTCTTAAAGTTATCAGCTCAAAATAGCCCAAAATGTCAAAATCCACCATTACATGATTACCATTATAAATGGTTTTGCCTGTAGTATCCTACACTGTTCTGCATATGCCAAGCGCTCTCTCCAACTTACCCTTCTCTGGTGGGCGGCTGGATAGAGCAGAGAAGGTCAGGTACATGACGTAGCAGCAAATAATGGAAGCCTGCAGGAGTCCTGAGCGGGGCTGCTCTGAGAGGGACAGCAAAACAAACTGTCAGCTTGAATCATTACATTCATGGTTCAATTGTTGCAAAAGTATTCCCACAAGACCTGGACTTGTTTGCATGAAAACTGTTCAGATAAGCTACCGAACTATTGGTGATAGAGCAGAAACAGATCACTAACTTTGCTGCACACAGGGAGTGATCGCAATAAAGGTCATGAGGGTGCAGAGGGCCAGGTTAGTCCATAGCAGGGCTTTATTCAGGTGGCATCCCGCCGGGTGAGTGTAGTATTTGTACATAAAAGTGAAGGCCATGGTGGCGATGGTGTAGAAAAAGAGGGTAGCACACATAACTGCCACGTACCACCTCTTATTCTCAGCTGCACCGGTTAACCTGGAAATGAGAGAAATGCGATGAGATCAGTGACACCTCACGTCTAAATCGAGAAGAAAATTCACAGTTCTTAGTTGTACTAAGATGACTTTCTGCCTCAAAATGGCCCCACAAACATCTAGGGAAAGCTTGATAAAATGGAGAGATTGAATGTGTGTGTATGAATAAGTGAGATACCAGAGCGAGAAACAGGAAGGGAGTGAGGGACACAGATTATCTGAAACTCTAAAACTGTGGAGGCAGATATTTCATCATTCCAGAGCGAGATGTGACTCGGACACGAACCAGATGTGGTTCTTCATAGTCTGATAAGGGGTGCTTTCCTACAGTAGTTGTTGTGGGTTATTGCAGGTTTGTTTTAGGAGGTCATACCTATACTGTCGATGTGAGCCTAGTTTCTTTACTCACCAGTTTTTATTCCATGTATGAGCGAAAGCAGTGATAAGAATGAGTTGAATGAGGATAAAAGCAAAGCCTCCCACTACTCCAACATAATGCCAGGCTACATGAAGAGAGGAGAAAAGAGAACATTTAAATTAAAGTAAGACAGGTAAATCCAGTGAGCTGAGATTGATAGGATTCTGGGCATTATGCATCATACGTCAAATGTATGTAATGTACGTTTGGCTGTAAAATATTTTTAAAAAGAAATTTAATAAATAATGTGTAAATCCCCACTTTGTGACATAATGGAAAATGTTCATGTTTCTATGGTGCCACCTGGTGGATTTAAATAAGAAATGCATTTCACATCATCCAGGCTGGCCAGAGCCACGAGCCTCTAATATAATCCCATTAAGCACATAATCAGTTAAGATAGAGAGATTATTCACTATCATCTCCATGTTGATACACTTTCTTTTCCATATCATATGGAAACCAATAAAGTTGGTATCGCATTGGTTATTTCCCAATTTTGGAGATTGGTTATGGTTATGAGTGTTGAAAATGTAATTGTGCATTCTCATTTCCCTTATTTGTACATTTAGACCATCATGTAACACTCAGTTTAAAAATAATCTTTAAAACTAATTTAATTACAAAATGAATGAATATCTGATTTATTAAAATTAATATCTATCTTTCATACTGTGCATTATAATCCTGTGATGTCTAATTTCACTCGTTTCAAATGATTGATTTTAGTTTTGTGTTATTTTTAGTATAAGTATCATTATATTAGACAAAGTGGAATTCTGATTTAATTCTGATTAATTATCAAATTGCCCATAACATGCACTACTGTTTAAAAGTTTGAGGTCTGTAAGATTTTGTTAATATGTGTGAAATAAGTCTTTCTTTTTTTAATACAGTAAAATTGTGAACTGAATTTTGAGCAGTCATTACTTCAATCTGCAGTGTTACGTGATCTTTCAGAAATCAAAATATGCAGAAATGGCATTCAAGAAACATCTTATTATTATAAATGTTGAAAACAGCTGTACTTAATATATCTGACCCTGGCTGTGAAAACTGCATAAAACCATCCTTCATAAGGTAAAGAGCATAACCTTAATAACTTCAATATTAACTGACCAAGACTGAAATTATAATGAAATTAATGTCTGAATCAAACTAATTCTTCTTAGTTCTGAGACTTTATCCTGGATTGCTCAGACAGGGACACATTTTCACAGAACTTTGATACTTTTAATTTTTAGGATACTAGAATAGAACAGCAATTATTTGAAATGGAATTCTGCAATTTTAGATTATAATTAATTCTGTAATTTAGTGAAATCTTGTGTCAAAGAAAAAATACTGACCCCCCCAATCATGTTATTACTGGATTTATTAGTATCAGTCAGACCTTGTAAATGTTGATATTGGTGAATATATTATTTATCAGACATATAAGCCTTCAGAGATGATCAGCTCACCATGCAAAAAGGATTCTGTGGGAATAAAGAAGGCAGCAGCAATCATTCCAAGCATGGTGATGAACTTCAGAAACCAGAACCTAAGTGATGATAAGGAGAATAAGTGTTAGTTCTGTAAGTTTATTTATAATAAGTAACTCAATAAACCTGTTGGTCCTACAAGCACCTCCAAAGGTCTGGTTGACCCATATCCTGTTCTTCCTCGGAAGAACTTTTCTCAGCAACTTCATAGAAGAAGCTTTTATCATCTAAAGAAGAAGTGCACCTCTTTCCACTATAGAGAATCATTTTGTGCAATGGAAAGGTTCCATGGATGTTAAAGTTTCTTCATGAAACCTTAAGTGCCAATAAAAGTGTGTAAGGAATAACGACACTGACCCGTTATGAATGAGGGCCCGGAAATCCTGACTAGACTTCACATCAATGAGGAAGATGGCCATCATCAAGTAGAAACAAGCTGTGCCGAAACACACCCTATAGACGGCAGAGTAGCCCACCAGCATCTGACAGTCCCCTCCACCGTGAGCCTCATCACACACCACGTTAAAAAAAGGCACCTGAGGAAGAATGACGTCTGTTATTGCGTGCCACAGTGTTTCTGTAGGGCACAGACTGCTAGCATGTGTAGCTGGTGTGTGTCTTGCCAAGCAGATTATCCAAGATTTGATTGGATGAGACTACAAATGAAGCAGAGTTTGGGGTGTTTACATAAAACTAGGTTAGAACCACTGGAGCCAACTTGTAAACAACTTACATTCTCCCTCACCGCCTCTGACACGGTCTTAGACAGCATGAGGCATGAGACGGTGCAGGCCAGGATGTGGAATAACGTGTACATGATCCGTGTGGTGGTGGATGATTTGACGGGTGGACAGAAGGAGCAGCACAGGGAACACGGTGCCGGGCCACAGCAGCAGCATATCTGATGAAAAGAAAAGCAGACCGGCCAGGGTTTGGGATTAATCGAGATCACTCAAAGCATCTGGATTTTTCTGATGGATCAGGGCTGGTTGCCTGGATGAGGTCCAAGCATCTTTTATCCTCAGCTAAACCCAGTAGCATAGATTGGACTGGAACTGGGTTCTCACTGACTGTACAGATTAACAATCCATCTTTTGTGAGCATATGATTTGAAATGATAACGGCACGTGTTATAGTCAGAAATGTTTAACACTGTGCTTCAATCCTATATCCTGTTGCAGTCATTCATTATTTGAATTGCTGGTAAAAGCCATTAAAATATATAGTAATTCTTAGTTGAAATATCGAGCTGTATATGTCAAACCCTTTTACAATTGACTTTAACTCTTACATTGTGTTCCAATCATTTTGACCTGGAGGATAATCTTTTTCCTTATAATACTAGTTAGTGTTATCGCATTGGGTTAAAACTAACTGACTTTACTTACAGGATATAAAACTTCCCAGACATTCTTTTTTTATAATATTTGTACTTTTTTTGTGATTCGTTTCCCCTCATTGTTCGATTTGTGTTCCTGATAAAAAAAAACAACCAACCAAAAAAAATTGCTTACAAATTTCTTGTAATGTATATTAGAATTCAGTTAATTTTTTAGCTTGAGGCATGTGCTTATTAAAGGAAAACAAGATAACAAAGGATTTGGTCATAATAGCATAGTGAGAGATTTACAAGCAAACTTTTAGAGGCTGGTCATTTTTCCCAGATAAGAATTAGATTAAGCCAGGACTAGACCTTTGCTAATTTAGGACTTTTAAGAATTTTTAGAAACGTGTCTTACAAAAATGCATTATCTGTGAGCATTTTAACATTTATTTTAATCTAGGACCAGTCTTAAACCCTGTTTGGGAAACTGCCCCTAAATGTTTAACATTTAAAACTTAACACTTAATTTAGTATCATTCACCCAAAATTATACATCCTGGTATTATTTGCTCACCCTGTTGATGTTTGGCTAATGTATGGCTTTACTTCTTAGAACAGAAGACTGTCAATGTCCAGTTGTTTTGGACCTTACTGACTTTTATTGTATGGACATAAACAGACATATTCTTCACAATACCATTCTTTTCCAAAGACGAGAAAGAGTCATACAGGTTTAGAATGAACGAATGAGTAAATGATTGTGAGATTTGATTTGACATTGCTGTTCACAGACATAGCCCTCAGGTGCAATTAGTTTTGAAGGAATTGTGACAGCAGAATATTTGTGGCCTAATATACCATGATAAATATTGGAGCCAGCTGGAAGTTTAAATTTTGTCCTTTATAGAAAGTCATTGACAAATATTCCCCCAAAATATGGGGGAGGGGCATTGTTTGTGTTATTATTTATGAAGAGGATGGGGGACTGGGGGTTGAATAATGTGTTTATTTTTTTTACAAACAAATAAATCATCCACCCTTGATTACATGTATTTAGCCATTTTTTCATTAATTTTATTTTATAAATGTTAATTTGCATTTAAAATATACAGTTCACTGATTTTAAGTATTGTACTCCAAATTCACTCGAGACAAGCTAATTACTAAATAACTCAAACTGCTCTAATAAATCAGTGGCAGTATTCCTACAGACAGTGAAGGAGGATGAAAACACACTGACTCTTAAAGCTCATGATGATAGAATGAGTCACCCATCCTCTTAATTTCATTCGACAGAAAGCACTTTCCATGATGTCTGTACGCTTCTACTGAGAGAGGAGTTTTACCTTTGAATACCAAACAAGAACAACTGGCCAACTGACTTTAACCCGGCACAAAATTGTAGTCATCTAAAATAGAAGTGGAATTAAAGTTTAAAAGTGGATTGTTCTGTTCTGGTGATTAAGCACAGCCACTGAGTTATTCAAATGAAAATGCACTGATGCAGTGTTAAATAGTTGATACAATAAAAAAGAAATGAAGTGAGGACTAAGAGCATTATGCCAGAGCATTTTGACAACCTGTAAACACATTGTGCCACTTCACAAGCTTTCCAATGTATTTTTCAATAATCCAACAGTTTTCTAAAGCCAAAAGCAAAACATGTGAAAAACCAACGACTGAAAAGTAGTTATCTGATGAGTGACATTAGAAACAAGCAGGTTATGTCTATCATTCATCATAAAATCTCTTCCAGATACAAAGATATATTAGATTCGTATAAGAAAAGCCTGAATAAAGCTTTTTTTTGTGTTTTGGTGATCAGTGATCTCTGAGGAAAAACAATAACCATCTGAAAAACCTGATATGTCATTCTCACATGATCTCCATCTCTCTCTCTCTCACCTGATAAGCCACCATGTTCAGGAAATAGTTGTAGACACCGCTGTGATGTAAAGCTTGAGAAGTCGACATGGCTTCTTATTTCTCAAAGATGCTTAGTCATTCAAACAAGAAAATATAATAAATAAAGAAGTATATGCTATAGCCAGTCAGGGTGCTGTATTATCTGTAGGATCTCTTCAGCTTTACAGGAAAGATTCCTCTGCTACTTTCTCCTGCAGGTGTAGTTCCACAGATCCCCGAATCCACAGCCTCATGTCGCTCTTGTGGGAACATCCAAACAGCCTGCCCATATCCTATACAAGCAGCCTGGTGGCATCGAATGGTGCCAGGAGAGTGTGTGAGCAAGGGTGGATGCCCGGTTGCCCTCCCTCCGGTCGCCTGTACTCACCCAGTGAGATTAGGCAACAAGAGCAGCGGGAGGAGGGGGCAGGTTCCATGTGTTGGCCCATCTGTCCCTCCCTTCCCCCTCGCTCCAGAGCGCCATCACACGCAATAGGATTTCTGCAGGGTCCTATAATGTAATTACTTGTAATTCTGTGACTGCTCTCTCAAAGTAGACATACCTTTGGACCCCTGCCTCTTTTGGCTTAGTGACACCTTTGCAAACGTTCACTTGTAGGTGCAGGCCTCATATGTAATCTGGTCATTATGCTTTTGACCCAGAAACAGAGGTATGCTAATGAAGCGGGTGTTTGGAGGAATGCACAGAAAAAGTGGCACAGGTCCAGTCCTGCATTTTTTTGCATGCATTGACCACAGCCTAGTGTATAAAATTGGGGTGCAATTCAGTAAACTTTGCATACTAAATCTTCAGTTATTTGAGCTGTTATGAAGTGAATATGAATCACATTCTGTGTTGTGAGTTGTTAGCATGCAGAGCGGCCGATAGCTCTATATTTAGGTCAGTGTGTATGTGTGCTGGGATTATCCTGGAGTTTTTAGTCCTCGTCTCAGCCTGGGTGACCTTCTCTCTCCGGTAGAGTGACACACTAATCCAGACAACAAGGGTCTGGAAACACAGGCCCACTTGAACTCATCATCAGCCTTCGGCGTCATGTACAGACATGACATTGTACATGACATCATACACCACTGATGGGATGCTGACTGAGAAATCCCTTGAAATCAATCAAAATTGTTATCATTTAGCCTCCTGTTATTCCAAACCTGTATGACTTTCACATTTCTTTGGTGGAACACAATAGGATATATTCAAAACATACTACACTGACTTGTATTTCATTTTCTTTTCCAAGGTATATTCTGGTCACAGTGTAAGTCATACTAATTAAATGTATTTCAACCCTTCTTAATAAGTTTCCTTGACTGTGTCCTTACATTTAAAGGGTCACTCCACCCCAAAATGAAAATTTTGCCAAGTAATATACACTGTCAAGGTCCAGAAAAAATGAAAGATATCATCAGAATAGTCCATCAGAGGTTCAACTGTGATGTTATGAAGCAACGAGAACACTTTTTGTACAAAAATAAAACCAAAGTAACGACTTTATTCAATACATTTGGCACCGTAGAGCAATTTTGGAGAGTATCTGTGTATGGACGCAAAATATATGTGGACGCAACTGTGGATCAACTGCTTGCCTTTTTTTCTAAAAAGTTTTAGTTTTATCCTTGACAAATACATTTCAAAAAGTCCTCAAGCACGAGGCACTGAAAAGCAGCAAGCTGTCAAAGCATTTTTTACATCGAAAATATGTTAAAGAGCAATGAGTAACATTTTACAATAACAGTGCATGAATTATCTTGAATTAACTCACTGACCATAAACTAATGATGAGTTAAGGCATCTATTAATTAAGAACTAACTTAACTACGACATCACTTCATGAATAATGGCACCTTAGTTACAGGTTAGTTACTGCATGTTACATTATTATATAAGTTACATTATTACTAACTCTTTATTAATTACTTGTAAAGTAACATGAATTCATGACTTGTTAACATCCATAAAAAGTTATCAATTACACATTTTTATTCATATTCAGCTCATCTAAATCAGATATTTGGTGCTTTTGGTTGTTTGTAAAGAAGTGGAAGAGCAGAGGTCCATGTTTGATTTAGTTTACCACAAATTGTTCATTAATACAGTGACTAACATGTAATAAAGTTGGTGTTATTCATGCAGTGATTCATGTCGTAGTTAAGTTAGTTCTTGATTAATAAATGTCTTAACTCATCAATAGTTTACAGTCAAGTAATTGTTAATTCATGTATTAGTACATGATGATTCATGTACTGTTATTGTATAGTGTTACCGAGCAATGTTCGAAAATGTGAAAAGAAAACCTAAATACAGTCACCTGTATAAAGATGTTCCAATCAACTAATGCTCTATAGGTCCGGTGCAGTAATTTGACCATTTTATTAATGCCCAGCAAGGAAATAAATAGCGGGGTGTGATTGTAAAGCAGAACCGATGTGAACAGAAGCTTTCAAGTCACTGTTTGAGTTTATTGTTGTTTAAATACTTCTCTGAGTCCAGACTCTGTGTACTGTTTCAGTCTGGAAAGAGCGTTTCAGAGTATTGACAGTTCCACAGAGTCGTGTGGCCAAAACCTTGCTGGACACAATATCATTACATAACACTGTTCAGAGCTATCAGAGTGGCTGCAGCACTGGCATTGTGCTTTCTCTCTTAAGTAGAGCTTAAAAACTTCTTTAAACTTAAAAAGTCTGTAAAACAGGTTAAGAGAGGACTAAATTGGTCTGTTTTTGTAACTAACATTCTGCTTTATGAATCATTGTTTTTTTTGTTCTGTAAATAGATGCATAAAATGTGTTACTAGGAACTGAGTTTAATTTAGCAGCTTTAATCCTTGTTTAGCTTAATCACACAGACATGAACGTTTCTAAACCAATTAGAGTCTTTTAAAGTATGCAAAGTGTATACTTAATGAACCTCTAATCTGTCTCTCTCAGAGTGAAACACCCAGAATGACTGGAGGTCTTTTCACTCTCAATAATTGGAGGCCTTGAGTGAGAGAGAGACACTAGCACAGTGTTCGAACTTAAGCACGGCTGACAACATACAATGCAAATCACTCAGCCAGGCCCATGAGAAACATTCGATCTACACTATTTTATTAGAGCTTTACAATAAGTGATGGGAAGCGTTTATCCTTATACACACACACACAATCTGTACGTTTACATTCATGCAGTTACCAACAAACAGGGTAGCAGCTGCTTGTGTTATTAGATCAGACGATAATGTTAAATGTTGTCACTACATTAACTTCCGTCGTTTAGTAAAAAGAGAAAAATATTCTATCACATTTGATTCAAAACATCATCTGATAGGTAAACAGGTTACTCTAAATAAATAAATAAATAAATAAATAAATTAACGCTTTGCAAACATGATTGCAGAAAACAATAAATTAATTAAACAAATGAAATGTATGCAACAAATACCTATCACAACAACTTCCACAAATTAAGGCCTTAAAAGGTTTAAAATTGGAGCAGAATAATTATTCATTAGTTTGTCATTAACATTAAATATTGCTTTCACAGCACAAATGAATGTCCTTCGAAGTATTTTTGTCTTGTTTTCCCAATAAATATGTCTAAAAAAATATTCTGATATGAAAATAAATTGACTTAACATGCAAAATAAAGACGTTTTCTTTCCTGAGACATTTTACTAAATTAGTAAAAGTTCAAAGTTCAATGCAACAAAAACATATCCATCAGTGAGGTACATCCTGATTTAAGCTAGACATTTAGATTCACATTTTAGTCATTTGGGGAAAGTAATTAAATACAATGGGGGGGAAAAGACAGATATACTGAGCAAAACTCTCTTTTTGCAGTGTGATCAGAATCAGAATTTTTTTTTCATTAAACACAAGAGAAATCTGTCGAAGGCTGTATTCTCAAACTTTGAAGTGTTGCTAACAGAACTCATTGTCAGCTCTTTAGACACTTACATGTGCAGAATCTTATCATGTTGTGCTCCCTTTTATTTTCTCTACATGTCCTCTTCATTTACTGACTAAAGTAATAGCAACAGCTCAATCCCATCCTCACTGAAGCATGCTGCCCTACTAAATAAAAAATTGAGCAACATTGTAGGTCAATCTCTAAATGCTAAAGCTCACACACTGCTAATATCACATGCAGGAAAGCTTACTTGGGCCCAGCAACAGCGACAACACATCACTTCCCACAGAATCGGCCGTGGAGGAAATCTCCAAGTCCAGTGACTGTCAGACGTCAATCGTACAGTAGAATAAACAAATTGGTAATGATGGGGAAAGGCTTCCTATCAAACCTTTGTAGCATCCCTCAAAGATGGTAAACATATTCTGGTGAGAAGAGCAGGTGCTGTCCTTCAGGTGTGCGCTGAAAGGGCTTTCTTTTTTGTTAAGCTGATTATGAGTTGAGGAGGTAGAAAACCCATAGTGGAAAAGAAATGCACGTAGTAACAGACAGTAAGTGTAGTAGTGTTTGTCATCGGTAAACCTATTAAGGGATAAAAATAGTTACGAGAAAGCTTTTAATTGGAGACAGAACCCTTCTGAACCCATAAACAACATCTGTTTGGCTAAAAGTGAGGCGGTGTAATTTAGCATTGTTTTTTATTATTAAATGACTCACAACTTCACCCTTATTACTGTAATAAAATCAATAATGAACTCATAATTATTACCTTTTTTGTTTAAATATCCATTTCTCTGAAATGCTGAACCTTGTATATAAACACTGAG
Source organism: Enteromius thamalakanensis (assembly GCA_032357475.1). Taxonomy (NCBI): domain Eukaryota; kingdom Metazoa; phylum Chordata; class Actinopteri; order Cypriniformes; family Cyprinidae; genus Enteromius; species Enteromius thamalakanensis. The sequence continues at coordinate 22,668,256 of JAUCMT010000134.1, read as the reverse complement.
TCACCTTAATTTGTTGTCTTGATCATAGATAGCAGAACATCTCATTTCAGCACTTTTGCCATGCTGTTTGGCAATTTAAGCCATTATTCTGATTTTAACATTTCATCTGAACATCAGCATTAATCACATTTAGTCACTTTTGACGTTAATTAATCAAATTTTGTGTCTCTGGAAAAGGTAATGAAAAAGAGTGATTCATTTAGTATTTCACATTAATAACACTTTCAAAGTATGAAAATATTAATAAGGATGCTATTAAAAGTCATCTCATCCCTTTTTTGATATTGTACATTTTGTGCTATCTAAACTAGGAAGTATTCACAGTGATGCACCTGATTGCACATGCTTTGTATCTAAATATCTTATACCTTAAAAGTCAAATGTAGACATTAGTTTAGTTTATGAACACGTGACCTCTATGTTGTGTCACGTCAATCTCAGTCCGGGTGTTTTCATCACTGAACTGCGTTCCGGCTCCGAGCAGAAGCAAACATGGCGGCTGAGGGAGATGTGGATCTGGACCTGGAGGCTGAGGAGAACTGCACGGGAAAACCAACAGAAAAGCCCCGAAAACATGACAGTGGAGCTGCTGACTTGGAAAGGGTTACCGACTATGCGGAGGAAAAAGAAATATCCAGCTCGAATTTGGAAACGGTGAGTTGAAATACGTAACGTTAGAAGCGAATAAAGCTAGCCGGGCTAACGCTGAGTAACCATGTGCGGAAGAAGTGGACGGCGTGTTAACACTTAAATAACTATAGCGTCCTTACTTTTTTAATACGGTGGTGTTTAAGCAGTGTTATTGTCAGCCGGTATGGGTAATTAGCTGACTGAACACTGAAGAGTGAAGCGAGACTGGTGAAGCTCAATGTTTTTTGCCTGTGAACGCTGTCATTGCAGAGCACGTTTTACTATGGATGCTGTTATTTAAATTGTTTATATCTGTCTTGTGTGTCTTTGAAGGCCATGTCCGTGATTGGAGACAGAAGATCCAGAGAACAAAAAGCAAAACAGGAAAGGTAAAAAAACAAAAAAACTAAACCCAACTATATATATAGTTTGATTACGATCAAAAGCTATATGTCTGTGGTTAATAAATGATCTATCATCTCCATCCCTCCCACAGAGAAAAAGAACTAGCCAAAGTAACAATAAAGAAGGAAGATGTGGAGCTCATTGTACGTATACAAAAGAGTATATCCATAAGCAATTTATTTTATTTTTTACAAGAAACTCTTTATGTACGATGATGCTGATATCTTCTTGACAGATGGGAGAGATGGAGATTTCGCGCGCGGTGGCGGAGCGCAGTCTGAGAGAACACATGGGTAATGTGGTGGAGGCGTTGGTTGCACTGACTAACTAAATGGATTTGACCGCTTAGAGATGTATGGACACATTGGACTGCCTTTCTCCTGCTTGTGATGACCCTTTCTCCTTTTCACATTGTACTTATTCTGTAATAAAGCAACCTTTTTTAAACAGTCTTTACCAGTACAACCTCTTTGCATTTACTAGAAACTCCGACCTTTTTAATAATGCATTCCAGATGAACCAATACAATCAGTGTCAAAGTAATTTATTACCACAAAACAAAAAAAAAGTCAATTTTTTCCCTAATTATAAACAGTGAAACTAGGCTTCGGATTCTGTACACACAATGAAATGTTGTGTAGTTGTATACAGTTCAAACGCAATAAAAATGTCATGTCTTTGTTATGAGGTTTCTTTAACACTAGCAAAAGACAGTAAAACAAAGGTGATAGAGGGAAAAGAAGTTTAAAAGTGTCCTTGTTTGAGCTGAATTTGCTCTTCTAACATAATATAGATTATGTCTTCCTCTTGTGCACTGTTGGCCGATCGAACACGTCTCTCACGCCCCCTGCCTTCTGTTTGAAGAACTTGCTGTTCTGGGCGCTCTCCTGAGCCCAGGCAGAATCGAATGAAGTGGTGTCCTGATCCACCAGATGTGTGTATTTCGTACGTCCGGAACGTCCAAAGTTTTTGACCTACAGAGTGCATGATTAGTTGTTAGTGTTAAACATGGATGCTAGACTACTGCAATTATGTACCCCTAAGGTGAAAGAGAAAATCTGGTAACTGTTTCCTCTTAATCACGGCCATGAATTAAGAAGGTTTAGCGCCGAATGTTTTTTTCATAAAACAGAAGCAAGGATCTGTGGTTACGTCTGTTTAGTTCGAGCAAATCATATCTAATCTTAGTCTCGAAAGGCAATTTCCAAAATGAGATTTTAAATAAATCAATATAAATAAACTGATTACTGCCAGACGAGAGTAAAAATCTTTCACTACTCTAGAATAAATATTTTATTTGTAATACTGTAGAATATTTTATACATTTGCTAACTTTATACCATGTATGAAGCATTTCTTAATTCTTATTACAGTTGTTTTTTTGTCCTGCTTGTAATTATATATATATATATATATATATAAAATAATAATACTTATAAAAATATAACTTTTTTTTAAAGCAGGAAAATGTAAGCTCACTGAAAACAAGTATAATTATATATAATTACTGAATGCTTATTTTCAGTGAGCTCACATTTTCCTACTTTTTAAAAAAAATTATTTGGCTTTTTTTTTTTTTTTTGACACTGGTGACAAGAATTATGATATTTGTACAGTGTCTAAAATTTCTATCATAAAGACATTATTTAAAGCAAAAAAATGTTTTGTGGAATATATCCCAAAACTTATTTTTGGTTTAATAATATGCATTGCTGAGAACTTCATTTGGAGTTCTTTTTTTTTGCACCGTCAGATTCCAGATTGTTTATTATCTATTGCATCTCAGCCAAGTATTGTCCTGTCCTAATAAACCATGCATCAGTGGAAAACTATTTTATTTATTTTTTTAGAAATCTTAATGAAAAAAAACAAAGAACAAAAACAACCTTATGACTGGTTTTGAGGTCCATGTTCACATAAAAGATTTTGGTCATATTGTCTATAACTATAACAGCCAGAAAATGGCATCGATGGTGAAACCAATAAGATGAATTCAGATAGATGGGACTGACCTGCATGACTTTAGGTAAGATTGTTTTGTTGAAATGGTCCTCAAGAGTTGGAGCACTGAAGTCTCTCCTGAAGATATCTTGCTCTTCATCCTGCAGAAAAGATCAAAGGTATGCGTTACATACAGAACAGAGTGTGCTCAGAGAAAGCGCATCTGCTGGTTACTCACCATGAAGAAAGCTCCTCTGTGATAGTACTTCTGCAGAAACTTGTATTTGCCCTTTGTTGCTTTGTTGGTGACAAGTTTTCCATTTGTCCGTAGTTCTGCTCTACGCTCTTCCTCGGTAAGTGTGCGAAACCTCTCGATATCGGCTTTGTCTTTCTCTATTCTGTAATTTAAGAAAAAGCCACATGGGATTACGATTTGCTTTACTTCTGTAAAACAAAACAGTTTTTATACGAATGATGGGTACTCACGCTTCTCTGTCCTCTCGGTCTCTTTTAATACGCTTCAGTTCCCTTACTTTCCAGGCCTCATACTCCTCCTCCTCATTTTCTCCATCAGTGTCCAGAGCATCAAGAGCAGCCAGAGTACGTTTGTTCTCCTCAAACTCTTTCTTGGCCTCCTCCTCCACGATCTTCAGCGTGTAGCGCCGCCTCTCTTCAGCCTGCTTTTTGGCCTCAATTTCCAGTTCTTTCTGTTTTTGCTCCTCTGCTTCTCGTTCTGCAACCGTCACTCTGTCCTTCCTGGGAAGCAAATTTTGAAATGTTAATATTTAGTATCAAACATCTGCTGGTAGCCACGGACTTCCATAGTATAGAATTGTTTTTCAGTAGCTTACAGCGAGATTTTTGTCAACCCCCTTGTACCCGTACAGATTTGGAACGACTTGAATCTGGATGAACTGTACAGTGGTTTTAAAGTTACAAACTCACTTGCGGATAAACACAGGTTTTAAGCGAGGCTCAGCTTCATCCTCGCTGTCTGTGTATTCCTCGTACTCGGACTCTGATTCCGACTCTTCCCCAGACTTCCCCTCCTCCTCCACCTCCATGATCTCCATATCCTCAGTCTTCCTCTCTTGTGCTCGTTGACGCATCATTGCTCTTCTCCTCTCGATTTCCTTTACAGAAGACGTAAATATGTGAACTCATATTTTACATTTAAAAGTCTTAGCTTTTCCTAAATATTTTGTTGAAATGACTCACTTCATCATCGACTTCCTCCTCCTCTTCATCTTCACTGCTCTCCTCTCGCTCAGGGTGCCATGTTCCTTCATCAGAGTCCTCGCTGCTTTGAGCAATCAGCTCTGGCTCTGCTATCTGCCGGTGTCTCGCAAGCCTGTGAAAGACACAGTGGCGCATTTCACACTAGCACCACCAGATCTCTTGTACAACTGTAATATATCTGTAGAAATACTACTTCACAGATTGAAGTCATTTACCTTTCTTCTACATCTTCGGTCACTCGATTCATGAGACGTCGAAGACGAGGATCAGATTTTTCCTCCTCTTCAATTTCCATCTCTGGTTCAGCCTCTTTGCCCTTCTTAACAAACTGGAAGTCCTCCTCTTCTTCATCCGAGGACTCCATCGGAGCATAGTCTGGACGCTTACCCGACACATATCTCTTCACCTTCACTTTCTCCATAGAAATTTCACCTGTAGTTAAAACAAAGCATTTATAACATCATCAGCTGTTACTACCTTTTAAAGATTTTGTTTTCTACGTTTTACATTTTGATTTATGAATAATTATGCTCTCCTCTTGCTTTAATTAATATAGATTTTCCCCCAGCACTGTCAGAAGCTTTTTGGACATTTAGAAATTGTATTTATTAGAATTAAAAAAAAACATTTTTCTCGCACAAATTTAGAAATAATAATAATAATAATACAGCACATGACTGAAATTAATTGTGTAAAGCTATTTGGCAAAATGATCATTACTGGTTCTTGCTTCATGTTAAAAGACTACCAGACTGTGGATACCTTGTAGATACAATACAAAATAAGTAAAATAAGTAAATTAAATAAATAAATACCCGTGGTAACATGTCAGCTGCCTGTTACCACTAAAACCGTACCGTTACGAGAATACAGCATACCGAAAGAGTTTAACTAATTGGGTTTGTTTTGTTTCAAAGCTAAGAATATCATGTTTTTATAATGGTATAACAGTGCATACTCGCACGAATCATGATATCAACACATGCTAACACTTCAAGCTAACTGCGTTTCGAAAAACATCCAAACCTTTTTCATTGCGGATGGGCACAGCTCCTGCCGTCGACTGGATCGGCGGCTGCTTGGCGTTTAATGCGTTTGGTCCTGACATTTTGGACAGTTCACGCGGGTCCCTTTACACTAGAAAACAACACAATCGCTGAAAGTCTCCGTGGAAATCCTGTTTACAGTCCTTTATCCACTAACATGGACGTCCCGGAAATTGTACGTCCCGGAAACCACACGAAAACCTGTCCCCGGAAACACTGGCCTGTTTAGTAGTTCCTACATTTAATTACTCTTTTATTGTTTAGCACATTATTTTGTGCCGTCCTTGCCTTTGGTGATAATTTGTCAGTAAGATAAAAGAATCGTATATTCTAAAATCATCACTATTATTATGAAAACACTTTCTAAAATCATATTTTGATATGTTCATTCTCACTCAAATTAATACCCAAACTCTCTCAGGTTTGCTCTCAGGATCATCATGCTACTTTTATTTTGTCATTTAATAGCTGTGGTTTATTCCACACATTTACAGTAACTTGTAATCTCATACAGTTTTACTGTAAATTAAACTATCATTACAACACAATATATCTAGGTAATAAAGCCTGTTATATTTAATTATTTATAATAACCTGCTTAAATAAAATAATACACAACAACATTTGTCACATTTACCAAAACTTTAATTTAAAAAAATCTCTTGTACACCACAAAGAAAAGAAAGTCCAAACAGCTTTAGAACAACTGCAGGGAAGACCGTCCCCTTTCAATTAAAGACCCCCAAAAAAGCACCATAATTTCAACCAGTGGCTTGTTGTGACATCATCATAACTCCACTCCTCTCTCCATAAACAGCTGCTGCAGTTTGTCCTCAAGTGCTGCATTGGTGCCTCGGAGCCCTTTTACCACCCGAGACGCCCACACAAAGTATGCTTGAACCCTTTCTGCTGTCCAACCTGTCAACATAGATGCAAGACAGCGGTCTTACATAAGCAATAATATTACAGACTGGAAAGGCATTGAGCAGCAGTTTAAACATCTCACCTGCGGGAGTGCAACGATTGAGGTCCCGCAAATTATACAGCTTGTCAGCTAGTTTGACGAGCTTGGCCTGATGGCTGCGATGCGGTGCATGCTCCACTTGCAGCCGTTTTCTCTCCTCTTTTGGTAAAGACTTGTCATCTGTAACCTCCTGCACGATTCTGGCCACTGTGGGTCCAAACATCGACTCCAGCTCATCAATGGTTGTGTCAGTGTCTTCTACTGTGTCATGAAGCAATGCAGCCTGAAACACAAGAGCATACAGTTCAATCAGTGCATTTGTGAAATTCCTTCAGCTTCTGCAATAAATCAATGCAGGGATCTCGTCATTTCTTCATAAATTAAGCTTTTTTTTTAAGATGGTGTAACTCACTTGTAAAACTTCAAGATCTGTGATTCCACCCTCATGACTTAAAATCCTTGCCACCCCTGCAACACAAAGGAAGCAATTTTATTATCTGGAATCTGTCGGATTATATATGACTCATTCTTGAACTGTCCCCGTCTGTCCCGTCAACTCTGTTACCTAGGTAGACTTACAGTGGAGAAAATAGTGTAACAGAATTGACTTTTTTTTTTCCAAAAACTCCACTTGCTGGCATAAAAGCTAAGAACACATGACACTAATGAAAACTTGATTTAAATAGCTTTAAATAACCCAATGTGAGATCAGTAATCATTTCTGTTTTCCTTTTGATATTGTGGTAACAGAGTTGACGTTTTTTGTTTTTTACTCTTGGTGTGAGATGTTTTTAGATTCAAATATTTTCTCAGAGTGAGCACAGATACTTCACATCTTATAAGTGAGTGAAAGTCACATCATTTCCTGTAACTTCCACAATTCTGAGAGATAATTCCACCAATTTACGGCAAAATATGGTACTGTATGGTAACAGAGTTGACACAAAATTTGGGGACACATTCTTTTCTAAGAAAGCAAATAATTTTAAATAATTTGATGTTGCATAATTAAGTAACCAACTATTTAGGGCTTTAATAAAAAAGTAAATAAACGTTTGTTAAAAGAAAAGTACTATAAAATATTTTGATTGAATTTTCATGATTTATAGCTATTTAAGACACTTTTACAATGAAATATTATATTGCTATAGACTGAACATCTTGTTATTCACAAAAAACAATAATAAACAAATAAGAATAACATAAAATGTAACCATTTAAAAAAAAAGTAGAAAAAATAATAATAATAATGTTTTTTTGGGGACACCTAATGTACCCGCAATTCTAGAACCCCCATCTGCTTCGTGTTTGTGGTGAAGTGCTCTGGTACTGTACCTATGGGGTGATTGATGTATGGTGTGGCATCAGGATCTTTACGGCGCTGATTTCGATGTTTCTCTGCAGCGAAATTCACCGTTTCCAGCAGCACTGTAGTCGACGAAGCGCTCATAGCTACTTTAGTATAAGATAATTTCTGATTATGCTCTATAAATAGTTCAGACTGATTTGTTACACACAAAACACGCAACTCAATCATATATTAAAAATGAGCGTCATGTTACATTATATCCAGGCTATGTGTTTGTGTCCGCATGTCGAAATGTCCGTAGTGAAACAAGCGTAGCGATAGTCGACTTGTGAAAGAACTGTTTTTTTGAGTCGAATCTTTTCAATGAATCAGTTCACGGGTTGAAATGAAATGAATAACAGAAATGCGAACAGAACACAAATTTTAATATGTTATTATATTTCTATCAACAAGCATATGAAAGAATGAAATACTATATGTTATAACGTGCAAAAAGTGTAAAATTAGCATGTTTATTGTTAAATTACTTGTTTTTCACGATGAACTAATGGCTGCAACAAACAGACTCGATTGTGTTATATTACAATAAACATGGTCATTTATCGAAAAACGTAGTAAATAGCAATGTGTGCCTATGTTTTAAAACTTTATTATGTTCACTGAACCACTGAAGACGCAAAAGAATCACTGAATTGGTTCTGCTGTTCAAAAGAACCGATTCTCGGAAATGAATCGGACTGTCAGATAGATAGCGAAACCACTTCCGGAAAAAGGTGGACGAGGTATGATACGAATTCACAGTTTTTTGCTGATTAAATGAATTCCCGTAACCACATTTATGCTGTGTTTTTTGTAGCTATCTTGAGGTGTGTAATAGGGACATTAGGACATGTTGGTAAACTGTGAAAACTGAAGACAGAGCTGCTGAGGGAAATCTAGCTTCAATGACATGAGCAGAATTCACACAGAAGCAGTAGTAATCATCGAGTGATGCTTGTCATTATGCACACGCAGCCTCTACAGATCTGAGTGACAGTAATGTTTTATAGGTATATCCAGCTTCGGACAGAGTGGTAGGATCTCTCTCCATATGGCACACACAGAGAGGAGAGATGCTCCTGGGCTGCCTGATTTCTCCCTGCTCAAAAGACTGGCCAGAGACCAGCTCATCTTCCTCCTGGAACAGGTGACATAACCATCCACATCTGTTTCTTCAGAAAAGTACGTTTCATTTTGAATTTGTATTGTAAATGTCAACATGCATGTTTTACAGTTGCCAGGGAAGAAGGATTTATTTATTGATGCAGATTTGATGAGCCCTATTGATCGAATAGCAAATGTCACAATCCTGAAGGTATGAAATCATGTAATTCATTTTAGGAGACAGTATTGGCACACTGTCTTTCTAAATGGCTAATATTTTTATCATCTTGAAATATTATTCATATACAAATATGAGTTCACACTCTAATGACTCTACACCTGATTTCTCCTTTAGCAACATGAAGTCGACAAACTGTACAAAGTTGAGCTCAAGCCAATTGTCAGCAGCTCAGACCAGTTAGTAAACTAGTCAGTTTTTATCAATTAAATCTCTAATTCCTCTATAAAATGATGGCTACATATTCTCTCTTTTCCGCAGGCTGTGCTTCCTGATACGTCCCAGAATACAAACTGTGAAGTGGATTTCAGGTTGGCATGGTTTGCTTTTACGTAGTGATTTGTAATCTAGGAGGAAGTGTAATTTAATAGTTTGTCTTAACAATGTTTATAGATTTGGTAAATTCAGACAAAGTGGCTGGAAGATTCAGAAGATATAAGATCATATTTACCCCCCAAAAGGTAACTAGTGATCTGAAAATTATGTAAAAAAATCCAGCATTGTTATTTTGTTGTGTGATTCTGATGTTGAGACATTCTTCACAGTTTTATGCATGTGAGACAGTTTTGGAAGAGCAGGGAGTCTATGGAGGTAGGTTAAGCGTGTTAATCTTTCAATCTTTTGTCCTGGGCCTCCTAATGCAGACATTAACTGTGATGTTTTTTTAGATGTCTCAACTGATGAGTGGAATTTCTACATTCTTCCTCTGGATGATGACATCTTAAGTTTAGAGCTGCCTGAGTTCTTCAGAGATAACTTCCTGGTAATGCTGACTTGGATGCTACAGTGCTTTTATCATGATGATGATTTTTTTTTGTTTTACATTTGGCGTGTTTGATTAGTTTCAGTAAGATTTTTATATGTATTTCTGTTCCCCAAAAAGGTATGTCACATGAATCTTTAGAAATCATTCTAATATTTTGGTGTTTAATATCCTATTTGTCACGAACGGGGAGCGAGGAGACGTGCGGGTTCATTTGCAGATTGTTTATTAAAGAGCAAGGGCTTACAAGCAAGGGTCGATCAGCAGCAAACAGGAATAACGTAGATAAAGCAAGAGAGTAGTCCGTGTCCAGGCGTGAGGCGGTAATCAGTAAATACAATCCAAAGAGCAAAACAGAGACGGTGGTCAAAAACAGGCGAGGTCGGTAACAAACAGATCAAAACACAGAGATTAACACGGAGTGTTTTACATTATTCATTATTTAAATAATCATTATTTCAAAAGTATTAATTTCTTAAAATAGATCACACTGGCCTGGAAATTTTGATTAGTATTGTATTTTTTAAATGTGGGATTGATGTAGGAGTAATTGTTATATGATCCTTCAGGAGGGAGACCAGCGCTGGGTGACCACTGCAGGAAGTGCACTACATCTTTTACAGTCTGTCTATGGTTCCTTCTCAAAGGTGTATGGGATTGGTAGATGTGCCAAGGTGAGGATTTGTGACACATTCCTGTCCATCGCAGATTTTGGTGGATGAGAATCCAGGCAGTCTTTCATGTGATGCTGCGTGTCTGTGTATGTAGATGGTGTATGAATCCTGGAGGGAGCTGATGGAGGAGGGGGAACAGAGAACAAGACAACCTGAATTTGCAAAAGTATTTCTTATTGACAGAGGTAAAGAAAATTCATTTATGTTGAGACATACTCTTACAGTTTTTGGAAAACTGTTATTCTGTTGTAATAACAGCTGGCATAATTAGTATTTTAATATTTTAGATGTGGACTTTGTTACTCCACTCTGCTCACAAGTTGTTTATGAAGGACTGGTAGATGATATTTTCAGAATAAAATGTGGTAAGCGATTTTATTTTACAGGATCTTTGTGTCGTAATTGCTTAAAGCATGTTTATATGACAGGTTAATCATGACGTGTTCAAGTTCATCCTTCGTTTTGATTTTGCTTCTAGGCAGTGTGGAGTTTGGACCTGATGCCACTTCCTCTGACAAGAGCATCAAAGTGATGCTTAACTCTCAAGACAAAGTAAGAGCTGCATAGACTTCTTATTACACTGACAGTGGTTAGTAATTACTATTTTAATCACCCTGCTGCTTGCTTAATTCATCAGGTGTTCAATGAAATAAGGAACGAGCATTTCTCCAATGTGTTCGGCTTTTTAAGTCAGAAGGCCAAAAATCTTCAAACAGCATATGATGTAAGTGCTTGCTATAGATGGTATGTTTCATAGCAAATAAAGATACATTTTTGCATATTCTCTATGTGACAGTTATCAAACATTTGTGAATTGCAAACAGAAACGGCGTGGGATGGACATCCAGCAGATGAAGGCATTTGTTGCAGATGAACTGAAAGGACTGAAACAGGAACATCGCCTTCTCAGTCTTCGTAAGTAGCTTATACACATGGTTTGAAAGTTTGTGGTCAGCAAAGATGCTTTAAATAATTCAAAGTGTCAGTAATAACATGGATATTGTTAAAGAAAAGTTCCTTTGCACTTTCAGTTAATCAAAAATCCTGACAATTATCGATTTTTAATTTATTTTTAATTTCTGAAGGATCAAACGACACTATAGACTGGAATAATAGCTGCTGAAAATTCAGCGTAGACATTTAAATGATATCATTTATAAAGCTAAACACAGTTATTTTGAATAGTAACAATATTTGATAAAATTACCGTTTTTATTTTACTGCACTTTTTGAGTAAATATTGATGATGTAAAGAACCGCCTCTCAAATAATGAAAGCTGTTTCTTAATAATACATGAAAGAATATGAATTGTTCTTCCTCTAGATATTGGTGCCAGTGAATCCATGATGAAGAAGAAAACCAAGCAAGATTTCCAGGAGCTGTTGAAAACTGAACATTGTAAGCTGTCTTGATAAGTATGATATATCACAAATTGAATATGTACTCTACAACACGACACTGTAATCGCACCCATGTTTTCTTCTTTCTTTCCCATATATCAGCATTACTTGAAGGGTTCGAGATCCGTGAATGTATTACCTACATTGAAGAACATATCAACAGACAGGTATAAAAAACAAATACTGTTGTTATAAGACCCTGGTATGATAATGCTACAATAATAATAACGCTTGAGGAACCTCTGTCCATCAGGTGTCAATGATTGACAGTCTTAGACTCCTTTGCCTGTTGTCCATCACAGAAAATGGCAAGTCTGATTGATTTGTGTAGATAGATTCCATGTCTTAAGCTGTTTGTTTCCAGAATATCTGGTCTATAATGCATCTAATTCTCTCCCAGGTCTTCTGTCTAAAGACTATAAATCTCTTAAAGCTCAATACCTTCAGGTATGTTATCATTTTATTTATAAACTACTCATTTACATTGGCCTGATGAAGTCATTTTACTTTATAAGAATGCTTTTTAAACAAGTGTCTAAGTGGATCATCTTAAATGACTGAAACAGTTTTTGAGGTACCTGTGATACCACATGTTGCCTATTGTTTAGAGTTATGGTATAGATCACCTGCTGACGTTTGCAAACCTGAGGCAGCTGGGTTTACTAGAAGAACAGCAAGCTGGAGAAACCCTGACAGTCATGGAGAGTAAAGTGGGGAAACTTGTCACTGACAAGACTGTAGGTGAGAATGTGGACAAGTGCGATCTCTCATTTGCTCTATCTTCCTCTTTCATGCTCATTTTTTTATAATGTACACATACATGCACTGGAGAGATTCTTATGTTTCCATTCAGGGAAGCTGACAGATGCCTTTTCCTCACTGGCTAAGAAGAGCAATTTTCGAGCTCTGAGCAAAAGACTAGCTCTGGTTAGCTACCATTTAGTTTCTTAAGGAAAAATAAATAAATACTCTGTGTTGGTGTTTACTTTATGATCATCTCATCTACACATGCAGGTGCCGAAGTCTGGTGAGGAATATGATCTTCGCGTTCCTCGAGACATGGCTTATGTTTTTAGTGGTGCTTATATCCCTCTGAGCTGCAAACTGATCGAACAGGTTAGCTTTCAAAGAAGGCTTTGTCTGCTCAGCCTTTTATTTTGTGTTGTTCTTGCTGAACAACCAAGTGTTTGCTTCTGGCCTGTGCTGTCTGCAGGTGTTGGAGAGAGATGGTTGGACAGGCCTGGAGGAGGTTACACGCATGCTGAATGGACAGGATTTTGCTGTAACAGGTTTGAACAAAGAATATATGTTTGCATAAAGCTGTTTGCAAGCCGAGTAACATAATACGAGTAGTTCCGAATATATTCATAATTATTTCGAATTTGTAATAAACATTTTCGTCAGTTTTCTTGTGCTTAGAAAAGTATTGTCCTCGTTATTATTAACATGCATTATTTTTATTGATTTATTTTTGCTATCAAGTCTACATTTCTCCCTCTTTTGTTCTGTTTTTGTTTCAGGGGGCGGTAGTAGTTCAGATGCCAGGAGCAAAACTGATGCTCAAAGGATTGTTTTAGTGATGTTTCTTGGTGGCTGCACTTACTCTGAGATCTCTGCACTCCGGTTCCTTGGCAAGGAAAGAGGTAAAACATTCTAGAATGCACAGAAACAATTTTAATATATGGTTAATATGAAATTTTTCTATTTCAAAGGTTGCAGATTCATAGTGGTCACTACAGCCATCACAAACAGCGCACGGCTTCTGGAAGCGTTACTGGACAACAGTGCTTGAGTCTGAGAAAACATACCACAAGAGGACACTTGATGATCATTTCCAGGAGAGGACAAAAAGACAGAACTTCATCCCAAAACAAATGTACTGTTAGAGGGGATGAAAAAAGATGAGATTATTCTTAAAGGGATAGTTTATCCAAAAAAGAAAATTCTGCCGTCATTTACCCACTCTCGTGTGTTTCAAACCTGCACGACTTTCTTTCTTTTGAAGAATGTTAGGTGACCATGGACCTTTATTATATGGGGGATAAAACACGGTTTTATTTTTCAAAGAAAGGAAGTCATGCATGTTTCGAAGGATACGAGGAAGGGTAAATTTGGACAGAATTATAATTTTTAGGTCAACTGTCTTTTTAGTTAGTCTGTGTTGGCGTCATCTGAATTTGTGAATGAAGAATTGGGATACAAAACTGCACTTTATAAAAATGTTTTATACAGTTTGTTCAAAGTTTGCCGTGCATGATTTCAGACTGATCAATAAAAGAGTTACTGGTGTCAGGTGTGTCTTTTAGCTCCAGTCAACTGAGTGAAACAGTGAAATGGATATGTGAAAGGTAGTTAGTTTATTTGTTTTACTGCCCAACAATGCTGCATGCAATACCCACACAAATATCTGACCATGTGTAACACGAGTGTATTTGAAGCAACGGTCAACAAAACATTGAATAGGTCAATATGATAAATTTTTCTTTTATGCCAAAAATAATTAGGATATCAAGTAAAGTTCATGTTCCATGAATATATTTTGTAAATTTCCTATCGTAATTAAAACTAAACTTAATGATTTTAACCCTCTGATGCATGAATTATGAAAGCCTTGGTCAGGATTTTTTTCTTAAGTGCTTTTATTCTTCTCAGGACATGAAAACAAATGTTCAACTCTTTTTTTTCCAAAAATATATTTTTTTGTAAAGTTATAGACTTGTCCACTCCAGTGGACTACATGCGCCCAAGCACTTAGCATGAAATACAGTGAATTTATTTTAAAAATGAATTACCTTGTGTTTTGTTGTAAATATACAAGCACTTGTTTGCTTGTATGCTTTGAAAAACATCTCAGCAGTTTTTTGGAACTTTCAACTCATATAGCCCCAATGTTTAGGCGTAAATAACAAAACCAATCAACATCCTACACCTGAATATGGCAAACTATCTCCAACAAGAGAAACATTTTTGA
>JAUCMT010000134.1:22643269-22653432 GCA_032357475.1 Enteromius thamalakanensis | reverse complement strand
CACTAACTGAACACTGAATTGACCTCAATGGAGTATGGCAGCAAAGAGCACTCTAGAGGCTAACATGCAGTTCCACCAATGCATTAAAGAGATATGCACGTTTTAGTAGCTGTCCACTCCAGTGACCACTATGCATCAGAGGGTTAAATATAAATTGTTAAGAACTTACCATTAAAACTCGCTAGTAAGCTAATAGAAAAAATATGCTAAACTATTTTTGACATAAATAGTGCAATAGAGACTCGAGATATTTATTAATAAATAAATAGTAAAATATAGTTATTATTGCTCCTTAATTCTGATTCACTCCATACAAAGATCCCAGATGTCCTGAACATAAAAATATAAATGTGAATAAATACTTTAATAAAATGTGTTTGGGACACTGAGCATGGAGATTAGTTTACACCGTAACTTTGAAAATGTTTAGCTGAAATGTCGGTACAGCGGTTGTTGCTGTATATTATCATGGTACATGATTAATGGAAAAAACAGGAGTGGTCGTTTAAAAATATTTCTGAAGTCATGCTGGAACAATCCCACTGTTTGATACATCCTCACGCATGCGCAGAAAGACTCCAAACAGCCAATCAGAGGAACGGTGCTGTTTTGACGCATATTTTGAATCAGACAGAAACGGTTACGCGCACAGCGGAGTGCACTGTACAGTAAAATATATTCCTTTATAAAACACAAAAAACAAACAAAGCTTGTCTTGGGGCGAGAATGAGGAAGAGGTGAGTATGTTTGCGGACATGTTATAATTTAGTGGTGTTTGTTTACGAATGCGGAGACACAGTTGTGTGTTGTTTGATCCAAAAGTAGTTTTGAGTTGTAACGTTAAGTTAGTTTGTTTTGAAGATGATAACATTAGCATTGTAACGTTATGATACTACACAATCGCGATCATTACATGTCTGACATTCGTGAAGTTACTGATTTGTAACGTTACTGCTATACTGCTACGGATAGCAAGTGTTTTCTGCCCATTCAACTCCAGCTTGTATGGGTGGGTTATATAATGTCATAGCACACATTTATGTTAGTGCGTTGCTCAGTTGTGCATTCAACGTTTGTATTTTCTATTCTCTCGCTCAATGATTTAGTGAGGTGATTGCTGCAGAATCTGTGGCATGTCTGAATAAAGCTCTCTGCCATCTAAAGGACATCTGGGAGGAAATCGGCATTCCTGAGGAACAGCGATTAGAAAGGACAAATGTGGTGAAGAATCATGTCAAAGTGAGTGTACTTGAGCAACATCTAATGAATCCTACAAAGAGTGCTTTCAGTGATGAACTTAATAAACATGTATCTCAGAGTCTTCTGGACATGATGATTGCCGAAGAAGAGAGTCTACGGAAACGTTTGATGACCAGTATTGAAAAATGTCAAAATGAGTTGAGTAAATTGTGCTTGGAGCTGCAGCTTCCCCCATTTCAGGTCAGTATTTACTCTAAATTTAGACCAATCTTCGCATCTAATACACTAAAAGACATATAACTTCATTTTTGATTTTATGGGGTCCCATCAGAATAAAAAACAAAATAATAATAATAATTTGGTTTTTTTTTTTCTAATTTTTTTAGGAGGACAGAAGTAGCACTATCCTGCAGCTGGAAAAAGACCTCCGGACACATCTTGAAGTGATGTTAAAGGAGAAGAATCAGAGAATGCAAGCGCTCAAAGCTTTAACCGAGCAGGATCAGGATCTCTGTGACCTCCTCTGCTTCCAGCCGTTTTCTATTCCTGCTGATTCTGTTCCGTCCCTGGAACAGCTGGAGAAATTCCATCAGCACATCTCCTCTCTCACCGCTGAGAAAGTATGAGGATACATCTTTGATTGAAATATTACACTCAGTCATTTATTGAAGCACTATTTTCAGATTGATATACAGTGTTTCGTATAAATATTTACAGGTACGAAGACACAAGGAATTTGTCACATTGAAGAAGCAAATAATACTTTGCATGGACGATCTGGATCAGTTGCCTGAGACTAGTTTTGAAAAGGATGTTGTTTGTGAAGATGAAGAGAGTTTTTGCTTGTCTAGAGAAAACATTGATTCGCTCAAGGTCCTCCTCCACCAGGTACAACAAAGGCTGAATCTGACATGCTATAAACATTATTAAGCGGTTATAATACAGTATTTATCATTCCAGCTGGAGAGCAGAAAGGCAGAGAATGAACGTGTCTGTGGCTCTTATCGGGAGAAGATACATGAGCTATGGGAAAGGTTGCAGATTTCACAGGAAGAGCGTGATGCAATTTCTGAACACATGACCCTGTCAAAGAAAAGAAATATGGAAGCGGTTAGTAACCTTTTGACAATTTGCTTCTATGAAAAAATATTTTAAACCTGTTTTTCTTCACTTACCTCATTTAAACAATGTCCCATGATTCAAGGTTTCCAAATCTCCAATCATTGTAATGAACACAAATTTCCGTTTGTTTTATGTACTGTCAGTTACAAGCTGAAGTCACACGTCTTGATGAATTGAAGCTGAAAAATATTCAAAATGTTACTGAGGCCATTCGGACTGAGATTGCGGTCTTCTGGGATAAGTGCTTTTATAGCATTGACCAACGGCAAGCTTTTGTGCCCTATTATAATGGTGAGTTGTCATTTTGTCTGAATTACACTGTTAACTGTCTTTTGTAATGAAATAAAGGTTTAAATGTTTTTTCCTTTCTCTCAGATGATTTCAGTGAGGAACTCCTGAGCTTGCATGATGCAGAAATACTGCGGCTTAAACAGTATTATGAGGATCATAAAGATCTTTTTGAAGGTGTTCACAAATGGGAAGAAAGCTGGAGACTTTTCTTGGACCTTGAAGTAAGTTAAATTGACTGAAAATAATCATCATGTTTTTGCATCTCCTAAAACTCTTTATCTGTTTTGTGGTAGGAAAAGGCCAAAGATCCAACCAGATTCACCAACAGAGGAGGAAACCTTCTAAAGGAGGAGAAACAGCGGGCTGATCTAATCAAAGGTCTCCCCAAGGTAATTAAGACACAAATGAAAAGATGTTATTTAGATTTTTTTTTATTAATCAGAAAATTCTGAAAAACAAATTCTACACCAATATTAAGCAGCACAACTGTTTTCACAGTTGATCATATATTGTTTCTTGAGCACCAGTTCATCATATTAAAGTGATTTCTGTTCGGATCACTGAGGACTCGTGTAACTGTTTCTGAAAATTCCACTTATTTAATTTAACTGTAATTTATCATAGGAATAAAATGTATTAGAATTGAAAACATATTTTTAATAACATAATATATCTCACAGTATTACCGTTTGATAAAATAACTATAGTCTTGGTGGCTTTATAAACTCATATACAGTAGTATATTATGTTATATATAGTAAGCCATTAGTAATTGAGTCTCTCTTATTTAGCTTGAGAAGAAGCTGAAGGCTGAGATTGAACAGTGGGAACATGAACAGAACAGAGAATTTCAGGTGAATGGTCAGAAGTTCATGCAGTTTGTTACTGATCAATGGGAGACGCACCGGCTGGAGAAAGAGCGGGAAAAACAAGAGCGGGTATGTATTTTAGTTTACTGGGCATAGGAATATTCCTGATAAATTTTTCTGGCTTTTTACATTAACCCAAACTTGCTAAGTTGTTTGTGTTTATAAATTATCCATTACTAGAGAATGACCAGTTGAAAACCCTAAAGATTTTAATATTGCAATATTGTCATGTGTAGCAACTAAAGAAAAATAAACAGACAGAGGAAGACATGGTTTATGGCACTGTGATCCGGACACCGACTAAACGAAGATTTCTGGGCAGCACAACACCTTGTAAAGCTCGAAAGGCAAGTACAATAGTATTTAATTTCCTGATGAAGACAGCATAATTAAAGTCAATGTGAAACCCTGTTCACAGCCCATTTTAGATGTAATGTGTCATATCTCTGAGTGAAAAACAGTCTTGTAATATAATACATGCAATGCAGGACTTGATTTTATCCATTGGAAATTGATTGAGTTGTGAAAAGGGGGTGTTCACATTGGTTTTATTCTCATTCCACATCTTGATGCTCACACTTTTTACATTTCAAATGAATGCATGGCTGATTCAGTATTAACTCTGGCTTTTCCTCAGCTAAACGCTACCTCCAGTACTGGCACTTCTAACAGCACTATCCGATCTGTCTTTGGTGGCACTGTCTGTCATTCTCCTATATCACGTCCTCCGATTTCAGCAAGCAAGGTCAGTGCACGGCCATAACAACACCATCTCAAGCTTTTAATTAACTAATTTCTCCAATCCTTTACTGAGTTAATGTGTTACTTCTTTCCTTACGCTTCTTTTTTTCAAAGCAGGGCAATGTAAAGACTCCAGGCCATGGCAAACCTCCTCATCAAGGTTTGCAAGAACGCAATAAGGAGAATATCTGTCATCAAACTGGTGGTGTGGCTGGGATGACGAAGGTACCAGCTAGTCCACAGCGTAACTTCAGCATTAACTCTGTCGCAAGCACCTATTCAGAATTTCAGGTAAACTCTTCTTTTACTCCCTCAGTAACTTACAGTCTGGTCAAAGAGAGCTAGAGCTTGAACCGACTTGTGTTTTAGAGGAATTGCCTTAGAAACCCAAAAATTACATCTTGCTAAAAATGTACTCTCCTTCAGGCCAACCAAGATGTAAATCAATTTGCTTCTTTATTAAAACAAATTGTATCACGTCAATTGTTCACCAATGGATTCTCTGCAGTGAATTTGTGTCGTCAGAATGCATGAACCATCACTTTTCACTTTGTGGATTATTGCCATGTTTTACATCTTGGATGGCCTAGGAGTGAATTAATTGTCATTTTCTAGACTGAACTATAATGCATAAAGTATAGAAATGCCTAGTATTTAAAAAAATATACAATACTGGAATAATGTTATGCTAATAAAAACTTGTCTCTAAAGGAATCTGTCAAGCCTGAATCCATATAATTAAGGTCTGTTAGAGCTTTATTTCCAAATATTTAAAAACAAATGTAGCCTACTTAACGTTATGGTTAACCACGCTGCTTTAACACACCTCGGTTTGCTAACACTGTTTTGTTTGTTGTATTTGTTCAATAAAATCAACACTTTCCTATATTTAAATAAAGACTTTTATAAAGTATGTAGGGACAATATGTAGTAAGATGGTAATTATTGATAAATAACCCTTTATGGGTTGATTAAGACTAACAGGATCTTGTATTACCCTAAAGAGGTTTATTTGCAGTAATGATGGGCTGACTACACATTAAATGAAAAGTGTACTTGCCAAATTACATCTCATATAGTCACATTCCTTTGCTTTGAACAGAACAGGCAAGTAGTACATGTTCCATATGATAGAGTTTTATGCAAACATGGTTTAATGGTACTCTGAAGACATTAGTGATGCATATATAATATCTGATTAGTTGCACTTTAATATATCCTCTTGGCCTCTCTTTGAACTGGACTGTTTTTTTTCCTAATACACACTTCTAACCAAGAATCTCTATTTATTAACAATTCAGTTAATGCCTGACTGCCATTATCTGTTTCTCTGTCTTCATTATTTTAGGGTATAAATATATCCAGTATAATATGTCATTAATTACCTCATATCAGAGGTCAGAGACATGTATTCATGTCAAAAGGTCTCTTAATCTGTCATTTTCTTGTTACAGCGAGACCTCTCCAAGTCATCTAAATCAAAACACGTACCTGAAATCCTGAACTCAACCATCATTCAGCATTAACTCTACTGCATGCAAACACTTTGTGCTATTAGGACTAGGATCTTTAGATGATGGCTTATGGGTTCTTGTTCTTTATAACTTTATCGGTGCATTTTATATGTAAATGAAGGTATATTTAAATGTCTCTTCATGGGATTCTAAATCTATGTTCACTTTAACACTAGGACAAGCTCTGCTTTACATGTACTTGTAATTTAACAAAAAATGAATGTTTATTTTAATGTTACAACCTACTCGACTATTCCTAACAAATTAAGACTTAGAAAAAAAAATTACTAGCTCTAGTATTTTTTTTTTTTAAAGTGCTAGTTAAAATAACTAGTTATTTCTCATTACTTGCAATATTGTCAGAATCACAATGTATTTTAATGTTGCTTTTGAATGTTTTGCACAATGTAAAAATAGAAACTTTATTGCATTCTTTATTATATTGTACAATTCACTATATTACAGTTAAGTTTTGAACATTTTGTGAGTGTTGTCATTATTTCAGTCAAACTATTTCTACTGTTCCTAATTTAAGATGTTTGAATCTTGAATTCTGTATTATTCCAAATAAGTTTCTGTATAATTTATGGATTTATTCACTTGTATGTAAATGTAAATTTACTACCTGCTGTTGCTTTTATTTTCAAAATTTTTAATGGAAAAAATAAATAAAACATAATGGGTAACTTATATAAAGAATATTAATAATGGAGCCTAATAGAAGGGTTTAGTCTTTGTTACGATCACAACTGGATTGGTTACCTGTCTGCCGGAAAACACTCCGGCTGTTCTGTTCACCATGGACTCTATTTACTCTCAGAACTCCATTTCCCATCATGCCTCTCTCCCTCACAGCTGTTACTCATCCTATCGTTACTCTGTCATTAGCTCCACTATAAATATCAGCCTCACCTGCCAGTTGATTGCGAAGTGTCAGTTCTGCTCCGAGCGTTTTTCTAGCCTGCCTTGACCAGTACTTTGACCTTGGACTGTTTAAAGCTGTTTCTGGATGTTTAGCCGGCTACCTATTGAACTTGGGTTGTGTACCTCGACTGCTGATTCTTGCCTGCTCCTTCTTTTTTTGGAATTCTGGTTGAACCTGCTCTTTTAATAAAAGTTTCTGCCTTGAATCATGCCAATCTTACTATGACTTCTCTATTCTACGTATTTTTGTTTTTGAACAGAAAACTGAAAAGTTGGAAAAAATTATGGTTTCTGGCCAAAAATATTTTTTAATAAATGAGATGAAAGGTGTTCGGTTTTAAGTCTCAATCTACATCTAGATTTTAAGCAACCATGCTGAAAAAACAAACCACATATTTCATTAGGATTTAGTGGTCTTAACAAGTGACCAATAGAAGGCCCACAGGATCCATTACAGCTTCCATTAAAGCCATTTCAAATTATACCATGGTTTCTATTTTTGTTTGTTTATTTTATTTTTTATTTTTTTGTCATATAGAAAAAAAGCTAAAAACCTCCAAAAATAACGAAGTAAAATGTTTACAAAACTGCAATTAGTAGGAAAAAAGGGAAAAAAACAACTTTGTATTGCCAAGTCAGTTTAATTGGTTCGTTGTATTGGGTATTATATTTAATATAATAATATTTATAATAGTGGGTAATGTATTTAATGCATCCAAAATGTTTGAATTGAGTTGTACGTATAATTATATTGGGTTTTTGTTGACTTTTTTTTCTACTATGGGTTTTTATTTTATTTATAGAATGTTATTAATCTCTGACTAACTATGAAGGCAATAAATTATAGTTTCGTTGACCTTGACACATAGTAGTTTAAAACAAGCGTTTTAAGCAAATCGCACGACATTGGTCTTTTTTAAAAAATTTTAGTAACTGGGAGAAAATAAAATATTTGGCGAATGCGTCCCAATGTGCATACAAAAACCCCTATTTTCCACAGAAAATGACAAATATATCACAGAATGTAGGACGGATTGGGGCGCAGGCTTTGGGTTCTGCGGGGGGCGGGGTCACTCTGTAACCCGGAAGCAGATTGTGGTGAATGACGCG
This sequence comes from Enteromius thamalakanensis, assembly GCA_032357475.1. Classification (NCBI taxonomy): domain Eukaryota; kingdom Metazoa; phylum Chordata; class Actinopteri; order Cypriniformes; family Cyprinidae; genus Enteromius; species Enteromius thamalakanensis. Next base: position 22,645,661 of record JAUCMT010000134.1, on the reverse strand, counting down.
AGCCTTTAGGGTCGAATGGACAGACGGTAAAAAAGATGGCGGATGACAAGAGCAATAGCATAGGCGATCATTCCACTAATAAACGGGTTGGGAGCCCTTCAGTTCGCGGAGTGGCGGTGCTGTTTATCTGTGTACTGTTGGTCGAATCCGCGCGAGCCACCACGCACTGGGTGGTGACGGAGGACGGCAAGATCCAACAGCAGGTACGCGGCTGTGCCGTGTTTAGTCACTCAGTCGCTCTCTAGACCATATTTACAAGACAAGATATGAACGGTTCTCAACAATAGCTTTCTAATCTAAGTGTTACTCAATAACACTGCTTTATACAGCTGTCAGACAGATGCGTGTGTCGATCTCAAGAGCTGACAGCTGGTGGCTGCTGCTTATTACGATATAACAGCGCACTAGTGTGTAGTGATTTAGTAATAAAGTCCAGATCATCAGCCTGATTTGGCTTCTTTATGCTTTCTAATCTCTGAGCTCATATCTGTTCGATAGTGACTCTTGCTCAAAGCATGTTTGCGCATTGATTTTGCCTTTGCCTTTTCCTTTTTCATGCTCCCTTTCGTTTTCAGGTGGATTCTCCTCTTAACTTGAAACATCCCCACCATTTAGTTCTTTTCATGCAACAAGAGACTCGTGTGAACTACCTCAAGAAGTTAGAGGTGATGTTAAGCCTCACGTTCATCATATCCTAAAAGGATCTTTAACAATGTACTTGTCTTGTCTTGAAGAAGGCAGCTCTAGAAGTAAAGGTATTCTTCCCTAATCGCTTCTCTGACAGTGAGTTATTGTACGTTTTGCAGAAGCAACTAGTTGCTCAGAAGATTCATATTGAAGAGAATGAGGACCGGGACACTGGTTTAGAGCAGCGACATTATAAAGAAGATGCTGACTGTGTCACAGCTAAAGTTCCTCTGGGAGACTTGGATCTATATGATGGCACTTTTATATCCTTGGAGAGCAAAGACATAAAGTAAGTGGCCTTTGCTTGTGTTTTTATGTAACTTTTTGTGGTCATTACCAAATACGTCATTCTGGTTTTATTGTTGCATTTTTTTTAGTCCACAGGATTTTTTGGATCAGATGTCACCTTTACCTCCAGACCTGGAAAAACCTGAGTGCGCTAAAATCCTCGATCTCCCTTATAGCATTCATGCATTTCAGCACCTCAGGGTGAGTGTTTTGAGGGATTCAAGCTTTACCCATAGATACACTACTGGTTGAAAGATTTTATCAGAGAACCTTTATGCTCAAACCTCCATTTATTTGATTAAAAATAACATAATATTGTAAGTTACAGTTTAAAATATTTTCTATTTTAATATATTTTAAAATGTAATTTACTCCTGTAATAAAGCTTACATTTTTCCGGCCATTGCTCTGGTCTTCAGTGTCACATAATCTTTCAGAAATCATTCTAATCTACTGATTTATATACATTTATTATTCAATTAAAGCAGCTTTGATGAATATAAACTTCTTTCAAAAACATTAAAGATTAAAGATGTCATTTTCACTCGAAGGTCCAGTTGTGTAATTTAGTTTTAACGTCATGAGATCAACAAATGAAATATGCACAGATGAATTGTTCACTATAAAGGCTGGAATACACTACAGGTCTTTTAAAATCTAGGGATCATACACTTATCGACTTTGTAAATAGTGACAAGGGAAAACTGAGCGTCATACACTACCAGACTTTAAAGTTGTTCTGATCACAACAAACTCAGAAAATCGGTGGAAAATCAGGGCAAAAATTGCACAGCGTATTCCAGCCTTAAGACACGTTTAGAAAATACGAAGGTTAATTTCCATTACATGCCAACTTTACTCTCGTTCATGGGTTCATTGTCTTCTTTCTCATTGTTTTTCTTTCCCTCTCAGGGTATACAAGAGAAGGTAAACTTAACATCACCCTTGCTTTCAAAGGATGACCCAATCTTTACCTCCCTGTCTCTTAAGCTGGGACAGAGTGTGGATGAGATTGGGCATCGGATACACCAGGCCCTCCTAAAAGTAAGTGGATTTGATTTCTAAAGTTCATGGTTCTCACAGTCATAGCAAACCTTGAAATGTTGCCGTTGTGACAAGTCTAGTATTTTCTATGGTGACTGAAAGTCGCGTCAGCTATGTTCTCCTAATATAAGATTATTGTGCTTCATAATATGAAACCCAGCATTAAAACGCACAATAAGGAACATTATTAACTTTGAGTCACAAAGGCATCTTTGTAAATCAAGGTAAATTAATTTTTATTTTATGGCACTTACCCCCAGTTTCACAGACAAGGCTTAAGCTAGTCCCAGACTAAGTTGCATGTTTGAGCTGTCTCAGATGAAAATATCTTTCTCTGACATATCTTAAAACATGTCAGTGTCATTGTTCTGTG
>JAUCMT010000134.1:22602306-22633471 GCA_032357475.1 Enteromius thamalakanensis | reverse complement strand
GCATCAACAAGGCATTTTCGCCCACAGGACTGCCGCATACTGGATGTTTTTCCCTTTTCACACCATTCTTTGTAAACCCTAGAAACGGTTGTGCGTGAAAATCCCAGTAACTGAGCAGAGTGTGAAATACTCAGACCGGCCCGTCTGGCACCAACAACCATGCCACGTTCAAAATTACTTAAATCATCTTTCTTTCCAAAAAACAAAAAAAATGTACAAAAAAATAAAAAAACCCTAATACAAATGACCAAAGCATTTAACAAAATTACTTTAAATATAAAATTAAAACTGATAATATAAAAAAAAATCAAATTCTAAATAATACTAAAATAACACTGGGTCCACTTGAGATATTCAACTAACAGTAAGTAACTTTGCAACAACATGTCTACTAGCAGTCGTTATGGCATTAGTAGACTGTTTAATTAATATCTTCTAACACTTTATTTGGATGGGTCCACAACATACTACTGTACATACAGACTATCAGAAATTATGCAAGTATATGCAACTTATTCTACTAAACCTAAACCTACCCCTAACAGTGCACTCTGAGAGTTAGCAGACATGCAGTTGTGAATTAACAAGAATGAGTTAGTTACTTATATTTAGTAGGATGTCTAAATGAACTATCGAAAAAAGGGGAAACTAACGCTGTTGCAAACTAATTATTTACATTACTCAGGTCTTTAAGGACTGGTTCCCAGGCAAAAACCTTATTCGGATTACTTAATATCATATCCTAATATCTCAACAACTTGAGCCATATTTGAGGTATTGTTCATGTACTCACCATCATTTTCATCACTCATGACTTCAAACAGCTCAGGACAGGGCATCCAGACCACTTGGTCAAGTTTCGCTGGCTTCCAGCAGGTGAGGTTGTCCCACATCCATGGGCAGACTAGATGATTACACAGGAAGACATGGAATAGCTTTAAATCTCTGCCTAACCAACAAGTACTGTATGTACATTTATTACATGTAGCAATCATATAAAACTGCTCCAGTTTATAATAGATTGCATACATGTTTTACTCTTTTTCACAATACTAAATATGTGGAAATTGAATATACAGTATGTGCATATACAGTATATACAGTTGGGTATGGAGCAACACTTGGAACACAAACCATTGTAATTAATACTATTTTAAATTAAAATGCCAAACTTCTGGGCTTATAAAATCTTGATATTAAAGTTTTGTGGTAACTTTGCCTCTGAACCAGTTTTTATTGGGGTATTTACGGCACCTGAGAATAGAACAGCCTAGTTTAAGATATATTTAGGTGTGCTACTTGACAGCCATTCTTATGATTCAGTGAAAATCAGCGCAAATGACAAGTGACAAAAATAGGCTTCCATCTGCTTCAATAAGGCAATAGATTGTAAAAATGCAATCAAAACAATGCTACAGCATTTTAGAATATTAATGAAAATACAACTCATGAAATATCAACTGAATGTTTTCCCCCAAATTGAATGTTAAAATAAATATAAACTTTAACCACATTGATCTGTTATTTTTGTTATGTTATTTTTGTTATGTCTTTCAGTATATATAATCACATGCTGTCAGTATGTCTTTGTGGTATGTTTTTTTATTTCTTTTGTGTATGTTTACAGTATATGAGCATGCAGAACAGGTTTTATTTATCTCTTTATCTATTTTTATTTTGACATGGCTCTTCAATAAATCTCTTTACTGATATATTCAGAGGGAAAAGAGAGTTTCACAGTGAACTAACCATGTGATGCTAAAGCATCTTATCCTCTCCATCAAGGATTAAGGATTCAAAGAGAAATAGTAAAGAGAACAAGTGTGTGTGTGTGTGTGTGTGTGTGTGCTGGAAAAAAAAAAGCCTGCTGATCTTGATTTGCATGAGCAGAACAGCATCTGCCAGCTGTGTTTTTCCTCTGCTCTCAGCCCCATCAAATCTTCGAATGTTTTTACAGAGCTTTCAAAATATTACCCAGACATTCTTGCAAAGACTTCATTAAAAGAGAAGAACTAACCATATATTTTATCTAGTCGTTTTACAGTTACAAGTTTTTCTTTGTCCATTCCATTTGCATTCTTACATTCTTATTAGTAAGCTCGCACACAACGCTCTTTCCTGCAACCTTATAAATCGCCCGAGTGGACACTTTAAATTACATGCATAAATTCAAACAACGCAAGGTTGACATTTGCTTCTTGGTGGTCTGCGTAAATGTCAAACATTTATAATAACAAAAGGCCAAGCGAGTGTTTTAAACACTCTGTATCTCAAGCCAAGCACTCAAACATCTTGTCTCTTGAATTATAACAATCTGCAACAACAACACATTACATTTTTTTTACAGTAAGAATGAATTGCTTTTGTAGTTTCATAAAATAAACATTCTAGAATGTTTAGGATGGAATTGTCCATAACAAAGTCTTTAGTAAATTTAGTTTAAAAAATAAATAAATAAATAAATAAAAAGTATTTTAGTAAAATTATAACTAAAATAATATAAAATAAAATAAATTAACTTTATTAACTATGAAATTTCAGCTGCTCTCTGATTACATTTTTATTTTGTATTATTCCAACAAATAGCAATTTCTACCTGATGAAATAAAATGTAAAGTAAAAAAAAAAAAAGGTTACAAAAGCATTTGGAGCTTGACATAACTAGAAAGAGCTATATTCATTATTAAAATGTCTTGTTCATGTCCCATTTTACATTTTAATCCAGATTTATAATAACATGTTCCTAGTACCATCAATAATGTCATGCTTACATTCTAAAGGCATTAAAATAACAATTGGGGCAGAACATTTTTTTCTTTAGCAACTTTCATGTATTTTTATAGTTGTTAATGGACTAATGGACCTCTGACAGCAGTATCTCAATAAAGACTCCGGCATAAAGCAAACTGACATGCATCACTCAAGAGCTGCCACTGAATAGCTATTTAAAACTGACAACTGTCGAACACTCTTTATTGTCTGTCATGTTAGGTATTTATATCAATCTCATTTTCTCTGCAGCAGTGCCAAACACAGACCCAAAGGAGGAGCTTGTGCTTGAGCAAGCTCCAGAAACTGAACAAAGCCCATATAAAACAGCTGCATAAAAGGAAATTGATGGAAAATGGCCCAGAAATAATACCATTACATATTCCAAAGCCTTGTCTGTTTAGTTGGCCATAAGCTCCGTTATAGCACAGACCCAAGGCAGTGTTTTTAATGTAAAATACTGCTGGTAGATTATTCTACGAGCAAATATACTGTATTTATAAATAAAAATTCATATAGAGAAATATTATATAAATGTGTGAACACAAACAAGCATAGTTAAATTTTTTGGGGAAGCAAGAAGAATTTTTTTTCTTCCAGGGATTCAGTGCAGCGCTCACACAAAATGACAGATTATGATTTCTCTCCTGAGAACAGCTTTAATTACTTGTGTAAATTGAACACAGATGTGTGATTAGATAAAAGACAGGGCTGTTTGTCTTTCTTTTTCAGAATCTTCCTAAAAATGCTGCACATCACTGCTTTTCATATTGTAGGAGAATTTCTGAGAGCATTACGGTTTATGAATTATGACTACTTATGAAATAAGTAATTGATTCAAAGTCAATGATCCAATCAGTTCTTATTTTTAGCAGCTAAAAATAGGCAAAGCAAATGGCAAAATAATGAGATAAAGATGAAGTGATGTAAACAGGCTACTGCACATACCACAGAAACAGCAATACTGTGTGTTATGTGCTTTCTGTATTGATTGGTTTCAAAGGGATAGTACAACTAAAAATGAAAATTTTGTCATTAATTGCTCACCCTCTCGTTGTTCCAAACTTGTAAAACTTATACTCCCAGTTTCACAGACAAGGCTTAAGCTAGTCCCAGACTAAATTGCATGTTTGAGCTGTCTCAGATGAAGGTATCTTGTTCGGACATATCTTAAAACATGTCAGTGTCATTTTTTGTTAAGAAGCACATCTGTAATTTTTTTTTTTACAACGCATTTTTGTAAAAGTTGCTTAAATATCTTAATTTAACTAATGCCTAGTCCTGGCTTAAGCTAAGCCCCATTTGTGAAACCGGGCCATAGTGTTTTAGATATTTTAACTTCTAAAATCTATTTCTGTTTAACATTTCTGTTTCAAGTTTTAGTCATTTAGTCCACCTTAAACTTACTTTCAGTTAGGTGCCAAGGGAACATTTTTAAGATTTTCATCAAACATTTGTTATATTTCAGTAAACAGAGATGTTTATGGTTTGTTGTAGGGGTGTAACGGTACACAAGCGTGATGGTTCGGTACTTACCTTGGTTTTAATGTCACGGTTCGGTACTGTTTGGGTAAAAAAACAGGAGGAAAAAAACATTTTTTGACAACATTTTTTAAACATAAATTGCTTCCTTTTTTAATTAGAGCAATTTGTTCAATAAACAGTTGTTTTTCTTTAAAGGTTTAGTTCACCCAAAAATGAAAATTAGCCTGCCTTTTACTTACCTTCAAAGCATCCTGGGTTTATGTGACTTTCTTCTTTCAGACGAATCCAATCGGAGATTGTTTTGGCACTTCTTAGCTCTATTATTGCAGTAGGCGGGTTGTTCCCTTTAACAGTCTAGTTTAATAAAACGTCACTCACATGGCTGTGGGGGGTCAATAAAGGCCCACCGTCGCTGCATGAGGTACATTTTATTATGTTTGCATGCACTTTACTTAACATGTTTTAGAAACTAACCCATCAAATAAATTCAATTAGAATTAAAATTAAAGTTATAAAAAAAAATCTACCTCTGCTCTAAACTAGGGAGCTCTTTTACATTACTATAAGGTTACAATTAACAACACAACCAAACTTCAAACAAATTCAATCACCATTTAATTTTGAAACACTAATCGAGTGATTATGTGAGAGGTGATCAATTCATGGTATTTTTGTGTTAGAACTATTAGTAAAGAGGAAGAGATGAGGCATTTATATTATCTGTTGCACCACATCAAAGAACATCAAAATTTCTTTAAACCTAATTTTTTGTTATGAATACATTTACTGTTACACCCCAGGTTTGTGAAGAATAAAACACTGACACAGAGATGATTCTGCTAGCATTGTAGCTGTGAAAGGCATCATGAGGTCATCATTTTTAATGTGTCTTTAGAGCGATGGAAGGACTACAGCAGTCTGGGTTGGCCCGGTCCAGAGGAATGTCAGCGTACTCGTCGTGTGGACCTCACAACTGTGGCTAGTACCTGGCTGGCTGTGTCTGCCAAGAACATAGAGTAGGATATCAATCGTAAAATCAGAATACTTTCATAGTAGGCTCTTTTCCACTAACACATGACTCTGTACTCCTCACAGTATCACGGACCATATAGACTTTGCCACGCCACTTCAGGAGCCCGCAGTGGAGCCGGTGTGTAATGCCAATCTCCCTGCTAGTATGCACACACTGGACCATCTGAGTGGAGTGGCCAACCGCGGAGGCATTCACTATACTGGAGAGAGTCAACTCAGAGAGGTGTTTATCTTTTATTTACATCCGCGATTCTTCTGATCTGAAAAGTTCTGACGTTTGTCAATGGCTGTTTTCTTCTCTCACAGGTGTTGCAGAATCTGGGAAAAGATAAATTTCCCTCACTGTCTTTTGAACAAGTGGGAACACGTATTGCAAAGGTGTTGGAAAAGGTATTACACCGAGCGTTATATGTTCTAAGAAGTAACTACACTTGTGCTCACACTCTTTAAGTTGCTTCAAGTTGGGGTAAAAGAATTAGTCTTTTTGTTATTTAAATTAAATCACACCAGTCTGGTTTTTGCAAAGTAAGACTAACAGACCTGTGCTACTTTTTATAGGTTTAAAGTTGGTAAGATTTTGATAAACTGGATGAAACTCATCCAGTGAGAAACTTTCCGCGGTGCAAAAATAAGTGCGATTTAAAATGCGTTTAAAAAATTAACGCACTATTTTTGCGTAATTAATCTAAATTAACGCGTTAAAGTCCCAGCCCTAATAAAAATTAGTAGATAAAATATTAAAGAATATAAAAAAAAAAAACTATTTTAAAAATGTATTCCTGTAAATGTAAAGCTGAATTTTTCACATGATCCTTCATAAACCTTTCAGGATTGTATGATAGAATAAAACTAAAAAGAACATGTTAATAGGCATGTTTAAAATTGTGTAAATGTCTTTACTTCTGATCAGTTTAATGCATCCTTGCTGAATGAACTTTAGTTCTTTAAAAAAGAAATCTTAATGATCCCAAACTTTTAAAAGGTGGTGTAGATAACATTATTGTAGCTTTATCCACTGTGTATACGTGATAATACTACAAAAAATTGTAACAGTGATTTGAAACTTGAATGTGCATGGCTTCCAGTTGTTTTAGCTGTAGAAAAACCGTCTGTTATGCTGTTTGATACTGCAAACAGGTATTTGTTATCATTTGTTATTGTAATGGTAAGCACACTGGTCTGTAGCATTAATAGCTTGAGTTTTAACTTTATAGTTATTTTCCTTTAGCGTCTAATAAATCAGAAGTCTCTCACATTCAAGAAAATAGCTTGCTTGCTTGTTGCAAAATAAGCAGGATACTAGGACTGACAGACAGACTATTCAAAAACCCGAACTGATGATTAGAACTGTGCATGTAAACATACTTTATATGTTGGGGTTGAGAACAACTCAATGGAAAGTTTATCAGTGATTGTTCCATTTCATGATCCGGGTGACCGTTTATCCATTAGAATCAGACGTCCTGGGTTCTGTCCAGCATGGCAGCGTTGTACTGGAGGGTGAAAGGTCAGGGAAAGAGAGCCATCGACTGCCTCCGCCAGGCTTTGAACTATGCTCCTCACCACATGAAGGTTCACCTCGTTCTTCTTCTCCATTGGCTGGCTTGTACAAAAGCAAATCTTATTGCAAGACATGAATATTTTTTTCTGTTGCGTTAGGATGTGCCTCTCATCAGCCTTGCCAACATCTTCCAAAATGCGAGGTTATGGGAGGACGCCCTGACTGTGGCACGCATGGCAGTGGAGATTGCTCCTCACTTTGTGGTTAACCATTTTACTCTGGCAAATGTTTATATAGCTATGGTAAGTCATTTTTTTTCAGTGCTATTAGGGATTTTATTGATTGTAACAGATGACTGTTTTTAATACGTACTTAATTTTCTTCGTAGGAGGAGTTTGAGAAGGCCATGCATTGGTACGAGTCAACTCTAAAACTCCAGCCAGAATTTGGGCCAGCCAAGGATCGTCTGCGCACCATCCAGTGCTACCTCCTCTCCAAGAGGGACCGGCGAGCTCCCTAAGGACACTACACACACACCCACATGCACAAACGTAAAATTAACATGCTCCTTAATCTTAGCTATCAGTGAGGAATACGGTGTTTGTCTAGTTGTTGTCTTAATTTCATAAATATAGACCATATCATTACTGTTTATAAGATTGCCGTTCAGTTGAGTTACAAAAACGGTTTCCCTTTTTTCAGATCTTTACAAAAATTTTATCATGTTGTTTTATGGCTTAAGGGTTGTTTATTTCTAAAACGTCTTGATATTCCTATAAAGGGATATTTTGGCTGGGATCGATATTCAACGCTTGAATGTGTCGGACTGTATTTGAATGCTATTTTTTAAAACAATAATACCAATAATACAATGCATCTTTTTGTCCCACCATATCCATATGTCCCACTCTTTCAGCAATAGCTGCTAGGTGTATAAAGGGTGTCTTAAAATGTTATTTCAGAATACAGATTGTTAAAAGAAACACTGTAGTCTTTTACTTTACACCGTTCTCTTATTTATTTATGTCTACTTGTAGCAGCTCTGGCTGTTGTAGGCTCTTCTTGTAGCAGGCTAAAGCATTTGGTACATCCTCCTGTTGCTTTTTTTTTATTTTTAGCTAAAAATATCCAATAGTGCAAACATGTGGAAAGAACAATTTCCCTTGATGGTTTACTGTACTGCTTTCAAACTTAGCTGACATGGAATAAATCATTAGCGTTTAGGCTGAAGACTGAGCCACTGCAAATATTTAAACCTAACAAAAGATCAGTATCAAAAATGTGTTCTTGAGATTTCAACAGATGTGTTTTCCTTTCAGTTTTAAAAAGGGACCTTTTAATAAGATTATAAAATACTCTTCCATTGAATTTACTTTGCACAGCTGCTCTGTTGACTCTAAGATCTTTATTTGTACTCTTCTATTTAAATCTATTTTTCTTATTTAGAAAGTCAAGATAAACGTCTATATGATACATATAGATTCCTCCAAAATTAAAGTGGACATGCGGTTTTTAAAAGACGTGTTTATGGTTGTTTTCTGATGATTTTACTAAATTAAACTTGAATCTTTGTTTTAAGCATAAAATATAATATAATTTGTGCCAATGTGTCTCTTTTAAATAAACTCAACAACCTTGTGAATGGGTCACATAAAAAAAATTAAAAATTAAACCCCATGAAAAATGTTTAATGGATATAGCAGGATATACATGATGGATATGTTTTACTTTATAATATATGTTAACAGGGTAATTTTTATTGGTTGTAGAGAGAGTTCATGCTATCCTGTTTTTGACCACAAGGTGGCTGTATGTCCTCATGACATTCAATATATGAAGCCATGCCATTAAAATAAACAAAGACATACAAGAGTTATTTTTGATATTAAGATATAACGTACTGTATAATGTAACATGTAAAATGTTAATGGTTAGCGATTTGTAATTTATATAATGTATAACAGTTATAAGTTGCAATTGTTCCTATAATATACACTGATACTACACACTGAAGTTCTCACTTCTCAGTAAAATATAATCGTTTATATATATATATATATATATATATATATATGCAGAATATGGTTTTTTTTGCTACTACGAAATATGCTAGCAGCACCACATCAGCAGCAGGACTTTATAAGAATAGACATCGATAGATTTAGCTTGACACTCCAGTAGTAACACCAAGTCTAGTTGAGTGCCACACTTACAGGAGAGCCCCCACCTACCCCGCCCCATCAAATCCGTTTTACCCACAGCCCCGCCCCCTCTCTTTGTCAGCTGAATTAATTTGATACTATTTTTGAATTTCTGCGTTTCCCAGGGAAACCTAATGACGCAATGACGTCAATGCGGGTCAATAGCACAGTGATAGGCTGGTGGCGGGGAAAGCTGTGCTCTCCACCAACAGAAATGACACTGCTGTATCTAAGAAGCCCTGGTGTCCATTAAATTAAGAATATTATACAGCGGGGCAAAAAAGTATTTAGTGTGCAATTGTGCAAGTTATCCCACTTAAAAAGATGAGAGAGGCCTGTAATTTTCATCATAGATATACCTCAACTATGAGAGACAAAATAAGAGAAAAAATCCAGAAAATCACATTGTAGGATTTTTAATGAATTATTTGGTACATTCCTCGGTAAAAGAAGTATTTGGTCACCTACAAACAAGCAAGACTTCTGTCTCTCACAGACCTGTAACTTCACCTCTGTCCTCCACTCGTTACCTGTATTAATGGCATCTGTTTGAACTCGTTATCAGTACAAAAGACACCTGTCCACAGCCTAGGCTACAGTATGATATATTACGCAAAGTCGTGGTTAAACACTGACAGTATAATTACATTTTGTCAGCAAATTTACGTATTCTTACCGTGAATTCTTTCCGTTCACCGCGTCGCGTTCTCGTGTCTATGCAAAGCAAGTTCGAGGATGCCAGCTCTCCTTTAACTTCTCAATAACCAATTTCAACCCCTCCCCCCCAAAATACACGGGGAAGCTGATACTTTCTCTAGGTATTTCTCGTTATTCTAAAACAGCGAGCGAGCTCATTCACGCAGTGGGCACCGTGGTCCAAACGCAGGCGCTCGTCCGTGTACTCCGTCTTGTCTAGATTCCTCTGTGAACGCTACGCGAACATCACTTTGCACTTCGATGAACGAGAACATACGGTGAGTAATATCTGATTTCTCATCTGACACTTTATTTTGACTTCGGATCGCTTTATACGCGATCAGATGTCGAACTAGATGATAACTCCACAGAGTTTTGTAGCTCGTGGTGTGATTGTACAAAGTACAGTGTCCAGATGAAAACTAGATCGCAAGATGCTACTTTTTTGTTTCGAAGGGTTACAGCCACTTTAAGTCTCAGGCTTTCTTTTTTTAAGGCTTTTTGGACGTTAAATTGAGTCTGTACAATTACTATTTGTTTATCTCGATACTTGGCAGAGTGTTATTGGCAGAGATAATTCGTCCTTGATATTACGCGGCTCTTTCACAACTTTAAATCCGTGGTTCTCCAAGCGTGTTGTTCTCATTGTTGCCGAGTGGTCACGATTCGCGCTGTTGTAACGTTTATGAATCGCACTGGCATCTCCGGTGCCCTTTTTGCAACGCTTCTGTGTTTTAAAAAGAGCAAGCAAACAGACGGAATAATGAAACAACCTATTTTTTCATGAAGTCAGTCGTGTTCGTGTTTTATTCCTCCTAATTGTGTTGTAGTAGAGGAGAAACATGCGAATCATTGTCAAAACTGTAGCAAATCAAGTCACTGAATATGCAACCTGGACTGTCTAGACCTGTCCTTTTGCACCCAGTAAGAACAAAGGACTTTGTAAAGCATGCTTTCCCTTATCAGCTGACATGAGCGGACGGAGGGTTTCAGCACCATAGACAGCGACTACCTCAGGCCTCAGCTCGAGCGCGTGCATGCGTCGGACTACATTTCACGACAATCAGTAGGCTATGAAATATGTAGCAATTAGGGCACCCAGCCCAGCTTTCACTGTTTGTTGCTTTTAAATGGATGCAAGTTTTATGACAGATGACAATGTCTCTGATAAATGTAAAGAAACACAATTCGTAGCATCTTGCTGCGCCGTCGTGACGTATAGGACTTGCATGAGGCCTCTGATCCAGAACTGGATTTTACTGGCAACGTCTGCTCGTCTTTGCATCATCATCACCATCAGCCATTGACACACCTAATTTGTGATTGTGTGTGGCGGGTGTTATTGTATAGTCTGGTTTCTGAGTAAGCTAAGATTAGAAACGTCGTTTTTGTCCATCTGCTTTCAAGAGTTTAATCATTGCGTCCATTCTTGCTCTTAGACTGACATTATTGACGTGTTTACGTGGTTGGTGTGAGGAGCTTGAGTGTTTCTCCACTTACTATACATAATGTTTATATTTTGGCTTCAAGCTTTTTTCATGCTATCGCCTTAAACGATAAAACAGCCGCCGAATCCAGAGGCAATGTCTTTCATTAAGGCATCGACGAAAGGAGGAGGATATGGACGTGACGTCAATGCAACTGACGCAGCTTTGGATAAAGGGGGAAACAGAAAATACTTATTTTCCATATATACATAATTGCATTGCGAGTTTGTGTATGATTGTATCTGTTATTGGTAATATGTATCGTTTTGATGCAATTAATTGGGGCGTAACAATTGCTCAGATCAGAAGAAAAAACCTCAGAGACAAATCCGCATCATTGAATTAAAGCAGAAATCACGATTAGTCTTAAAAGGGTGCTATGTCTCCGTACCCGAGCGTCACGATCCTTTACGCAAACCGCGTTAGAGAGTAGATGTGAACGCGCATGTCACGGTGATCACGTACAATTCCTCTGAGGAGCATTTGTGAGTGCCTTTTTTCTCCAAGTGCTCTAAAAATAGTAACAGCTTGATCCAGAAATAGACAGGGGTATCACCCTCATATGCAGCCTTCGTTTTGAGGCATAAAAACACACCAGAACAGCACGTTATGTGCTCTCGTTGTGTCCTTGAGATATTTATTTGTGTTATTGAGCGTTTCATTCAGTACTGATACAATGTATTTCTCTTATCAAGGGCTCCCTCCACCGGCGAGACCTCTCGGGCTCCTGGTGACCTCGGTTGCATGTTCTGGCTTGATTTGTGTAATTTTGGACAGTTTTGTGGTCAATCCATTCAGCACACGTGGGATATCAAATCAGGGAATCATCCTGTTTGCATTCACTAGGCTAAATGAAGCTGGAATGGGATCACACTGGCGTCTGGTTTAATAACGCAAACTCTAAAATACGAGGACAAAGGTTTCCTGTTAATTAACTTTTTATTATTCGTGGCTGGAATCCCGTGATAATGCTTCTTTAACGAAGAGGAGCTGTCCGCCATCAGTGGTCCTGAAATCCGTAGACTTTCATACAACGGTGCATCTACAGTGTCTAGTTCAGACCTGTACCAATGAATAAAAGGTAGAGTTGACTAGATTGAGTTTTCTGCTCTTTATAGCCTGTTCACTGACGACTGCTTATGTGCATCTAACCATTTCCTCAATAATTCAGTATATCACATGCGTTTAATAATTCATTCTTCATGCACGCGATCCTGAGGTTAGTCTGGTAACACTGCTAAAAACACCATCTTAAACCAGCCTAAGTTGATTCGCTGGTCTTAAGTCTGAGCAAGCGGATTGAGATGGTCTCCCACCCTAAAGAAAAACTCAAACCAGCTTGGTTCCCTAAAACAAGAACCTGTGAGAAACCACAAAGCCTCGAGATCACGTATCCTAGATGGTGACACCCTATTTTTTTTAAAGGAAAAGCCCTCTATGATTTGTGTATTAGCCAAAGCGTCAAAATCAGCAACGCTGATTTGTAAACAATCCGATTTGTCGTCAGACTAAACATGAAGCTGTAAAATCCCGGTCATACATATGGTTTATGTTTATCACTTCAAAGAGCAATCAGTTCTTCGCGTTTGCCAAACGTATGAAGTGGGTAAGAGCCCAGCGCTCCTTGGTAATTCGTTTTTGGCGTGCGGTTTCATCGGAAACAGCACAGATTGGCGAGTCGTGACTGCTAAAGTGAGTAATGCGCGTCGGCTGCGTCAGTAGGGGCAAAGCGCTGGGTGCCGGAGACAGATGGAGGGAATCGTGACTGACTGGAGACTTCCACAAATGAAACCACAACCTCATCATGTCACCACGAGAGCGCTATCTGTTAAGATTAGACTTAAATGTTAGGGTCTCGCTGTTCTCCCCTGTTACTCTCAGTCCTGACCTTGGAATCCGGAGGCAATTCAACACATTCAGAGAAAAGCGAGCGCAGGGCTCTGTGGTTATAGAGTTTATGTGTGCGTGTGCGCTCGTGAGGACGAGGTTATTTTATGGTTGTGTGTGTGTGTGTGTGTGTGTGTGCGCGCGCGTGCGAGAGATGTGTGGGGTATCCAAATATAGCCAGACTCAGAGAATGATGTTCATTATTTTATGAGACAAGGAAAGGAGGAAGCTTTGGTGACTACATACCTAGTACACGCGGATCTTGAGGAACTTGTGGTAAGTCTCCAGATGGATCATTTTGATATTTATCGGCGGTGGTGATGCTTATTATTTGATACGGAAAGATGCATTTGTATTTAAATGGACCATTCCGGATGTTTTGGCTTGATGCTCCTAGATCAACACTGGGTAAACAACCGAAACCTGTATAATATAACACTTTTATTCCTAAAATATGTCATAGCGACGACAGCTTTGGCACATTCGGATTAGAATAGCGCGCTTTACAAAGGCAACAATGAAGCAAATTTATTAAATGCATTTCGCACACCGGTGGAGAATTGGTTTTCTATATTTTTCCTTTTTTCAAAAAGGGGGGTCCCTGTGTGAGAAGAGCTCGGATTGGTCGAATGACGAGTTTTCGTATGCTCCAATGAAATCCTTCACTGCTCTCTATTTACTGTGAGCTGGAGCGCAGTAATTCCCCTCCTTCAACAGATCTATCGACTGACAGGAGTAGATCAGCTTTTTGCTTAACCACATCACGAACATGAGAATATGTACAGCATGGCCATAGGAAGGGCATCGGAGCACGGATAAAATGACGGTGCGCGGGCTCGGATGGGAAGGGAGTCGTACACCAGAGCGGATTCTGTGCATTTCTGCGCGAATGTGTAGAACTGGAGTCTACTGCACACGGTCCGGCCATTGGCTACAACAACATGGACTGTTAGTAATTATGGACCAAGCCTGCAACTCAGATGCCACATTCAAAGCGTATGGAAAAGTCTTTCACGAATCTTTTTGCGGTCTGGGCTTGCTGTTCTCAACTATCTATGGGAAGCCCTTACCCCAAAAAGCATTTGCGGAGGGCACACACAGCGAATAATAGAAGAAAGCGGTCTCTTACTTCTGCTCCTCTTGGACTATCATACTCATTGCCAGAATGGCAAACGTTGCAATTCTGATGAATGCTTTTTGTGATTTATTTTAACTGGAAAACGATACACAGTTTTTACTATTTTCTTTCTCTCTCTATCTCTCCCTCTCTCTCTCTTTTTTTTTTTTTTGAGTCTGGCACACCCTTTCAGTATCAAGTGGCTCCAACCGCGCCTTATCAATTTAACATGTGATTTAATTCAGAATTTTAACACTAAGGGTTGGGGACTGCATGCTTACTATAACTAAAATAAACCATGCGATGCTTAACGGTTTTACCATGTGAATGAACAACTGAATTTAAGCACAAAAGCAATAAAAAGAATATTACATCTGGATCGTGACATCTTATTTGGAGTTTTGCTGAGACGCAGCTGACGCGCGCGCAGGTGCTGTTACATACAGCTCGTGGAACATCAATTGTGTTTGGAGAGTTAGCATACAATTTCCAAACACGATTCGTGCCACTCCAACATGTTTGAATGGAAATATAGTCACAGCAGCCGATGTACAGGCAGACCGATCCGTGACTGACTCCTTGTTAAATTAAACTGAAAACACTCATGTTGGTTGCTCACTATAGGAACATGTCAAAATATCACAATGTTAAACTATAAGTGTCCTTACCTGCGCTTAAAATGATGGAGCCGGAGTTATGTTGTCCAGATACAACATATGGCTTGTTCACACTTACCATCATACAAAGTGACATTTTCCGAAGTTGTAAATAAAGCTATAATTATTACAAGAAAATTCTACCTATTGCAAAATTCAGCGCAGTTAAGTGTGTTACCTGCAGCTTAACCAACAAAATTTCTGACTCCACTTTTTTTTCTAGACCAATGTTGTTTTTGTCAGTGAAGACGGATTGATTGCACACAAGATAAAGTGAACTAAGGGGGTCCTCATACTCCACCCAGACTTCCTAATATTGATTTATCTATGCTTCATCAAGTAGAACACACACTCTCTGTTGTGACTTTTATGAAAAAAGTGAATCCCTAACTGAGTCATTAAATCATTATCATCATAGCATAGTATGACAGCTTCTGATAATAGAATGTGCTACTGTAAATACACTAAACAGTATATAGGTCCAGCAGTGCTCCAAGTAATATCTGTTATACCATAAAGTTCTACTGCTACTTGTTTTGAGATCCGTGATCATGCGTTTGGAAACAAGTGGATAATATGTGATTATGCCTGTTTCAGAACATGCTATGTCATGCCTGACAATTAAACTGTGGTAGTTTAGTAAAGATCAAAGACACTGGCGCTCTGTGATTAAGCTCTACAAACACAGCCAAATAATTGTTTAACTGACTGGTTTCAAAGTTATGTGGTTTGCAAAAAACGTAAAGAGAATTATTACATATACACAAATACATGAGTCATAAGTGTGTATGCGTGTGTAGCTGCTGACAGCACTTTCCTTAATTTACACTTGTCTCTAACAATCATATTCAACAAAAATAGCCTAATAAATATATATAGATTTCCAGACTATTTCATGACGAAACTGCATCATCAGAGTTCAGGCCTTTTCACGTTCTTGTTCCATTTCATGTTCCGCTCACGTTCTCTAATCAAGCAGAAATAACATACTAAAGTAAATCACTTTTAAATAAAACTAATGTATAACAACAATGCATGTTAATTTGTGTGCAGGTTATTCCAGCCCCAGGGTCTGAGCTAAAACAGAGAGAAGCAGACAGACACACACAAACACACTCAGAGAGAGGGAGGCATGGGAATCCGAGTCAACAGATCAGGACAGCCCATGCCTAAATAACAGATGCCATGCACGTGAATAATGGCATTTGTTTGTGTGTTTTCTCAAATGCTTGTTATCATGTCATTGATTTTATAGCTACTGGATACCTAACATTTCTGGAGTATCTTTTCTTTGTCTTCTTTTCATGATTGCTAACAGATTGCATATTTAGTGCAAATGTTAGTGTAACGTTAGTGTACATTATTTCCAGCGTTACAGTTAGGATTTACAGATCTGTAAGGAACTGTTAATTATTATGTTTTTATAACTAAAACATAACAGGAGGCTGACCCTCGTTCTCTGACTCTATGTTTAAGAGGTGAGGTGCTCTTATCGTAACTCCTCTAAGCCATGTGTTCAAACATTTTGTCATTTTGAATTAATTCATTAATCCGATAATAAATGTTTACAGTGACAAATGATGTTATCGTTCTCATTCATTTTTGCAATGGGGTAAAATATCGAGACGACATAGACTGATTCAGTTGTTTTGGTAAGCACACTACGCACTCAAAGCCCAGACGATCCTCATGTTGTGATATCCTGCGCTGTTAAATCCACTTCTACTAATAGTTGATAGTAGTTACTGATGGTTTCTACAAATTATGAAGTCCTTGAGAGGATTTTGTTATAGAATTCATCATTTCCAATACGTTTGTACAGTTGTCTATGCATCAGTGCCTGTTGACTATGCCTTTTCTCTTCTAAGGTATGTCAAATCTAATTTTAATATATGTAAATTATTAATCATTTAAGAAGCAATGTAAAAAATATATCAATTGAACTTGTATAGGAAGCTTGATAAAGCACTTTACACATGTAACTCAGGATTTTGCACTACGTTATTAAAGAAAGGTTTAAAACCTGCAAGCGTATTTAATTTTAATAGCATCTGAATTTACTGAATAACTTTCGGGGTGAATAATGCCTTTATTATATGCTCGACTTATTTCCACATGCCTTTTTCATTTTTTTTAATAGAAATGCGAACACAAAACATTTCAATTGAACTTTTTATTTCTTTTTGAAACATAAACATTTCTAATATAGAAGTACATGCTATCTTGACAATTCATTTTCGTTTTTTATTTCAATTTTTCAGCTGTGTTAAGCATTTCAGTCTGTGCCTGAAACAAAGTGAAGAACTTGTTGACTTATCTCCTTCAGACACAGACAGCCTTGTAATTTTGTAAGCTGTAACTTGCAGTTTTTCTTTACTTAAAGCAGGTTGTGGTGTGAATTTTACTGATTTGCACTAAAACCTAGTATAGTATAGGTCTTACTACACTATTATACTAATTAAACCTATACAATACGTAACTCTTCATCTTTCTTTTTTTCAAGTAAGGACTAACTAACTTTTATGTTCTTAACATCCATACCATTCAAACAAGGGCTAACATTTCCCCCTCAGAACATATTAAAGAAACAGGTTTGTCCTTGTTGTCTAGTAGTTTTCTAGTTAATCACTTATTTCTCACTCTTAGTCTTAATGTGCTTCAATGACATTCAGTCGGATTACAGTCGGAAAATATATGGATTCTTAAAATAAAATTATTATTAACATATTTTTAATTTATCTTATCTTAGTTGTTATTTTTTGACTCATTATTATACATTATTATAACTTATATGATGTCAAACTCACAAACTCACAAAAACAAACAAACAAAAAACAATTAAGCAATTGTGAATACTAAGTCAGGAAAGCATCTGCCAAAAATAATATACTCATGGCTGAGATGTGCACAGAACTGAGTGCATTTTATTTCTCTCTTTTTTTCCCGTGAGCCACCTTAGAGATCTCCTTATAGTTTTTTTTCTTCATATATGTGAAATAGAATTGGTGTTTGTTTAGATCTTACATTAGACATTTGATTTCCTTTCTTTAATTAATTGTTTTGTTTTGTTACCGTACATCACTTTGGAATATACCTGTTGTTCAGTAAACCTCATACATCTCTTAAATCTGACTTATACAGACTAGGCAAGAATAATTACAGAAGAATATTACACTTTACTAGATATAATAACTTCTCATTTGCACAGTTAAACACCGGGATTGCAGTTTCAATCCCAAATGAGAGCAAAAGGAGAGATCTCTGCGTCAGCACACACCGGTCTGCCATTTTGTACATTTCATATTTTGTACATTTGTACATTTCACATTATATACATTCAGAGCTACTGAATTTACAAATACGTTACATTGATTGACTATAATCTGATAATAAAGAGAATTCTTTACATGTCTTATAATGACTTTCACCTTTATGACGTTTTTACCTTTTTTTTCCAGGCATCAACATATTATTTAGAATGATGAAAAACCATAACCTAAGAACTTCTTCCCTTTCCACTTTACTGTTTGAGGTGAAAGCTGTTTCTACATAACTCATACAGACTACTGAAAGGAAACACTGCTAAAATGTGTTAAATCCTTAAACTGACTTTGTTTGAAATAATAACTTCTAACTAATAACTAATAACTGCTATCTGTGTAGTCTTCTGCATCCAGAACTTGCGTTCAGAAGTCATTTTAGTAATTTATATTGTTTGTTTATTTGTTGTTATTAGTGTTATACCACATTCAACACCCCTCATACATTTAGTTGTATTAAAACTTGCAGCTTTACGCACCTAACAATATTGTATACTTGAGAACAATTATTACTGAAAACACAGTTTATTTTTATGTCTGTTCTCAGTTTAAAGATTTTTCAAAGATTTTTTTATTTGATTATTTATGCTTCTTACCCATTACCCCGAATTCCTTTTTAATTTAATTTAATTTACAAAAATGTTTAAAAATAATGAAAGAAATTTTTGATATTATGTCATATCATGCTCCCTCAAAACTACAATAAAGCAAACACATCTATGAGGTAGGAATGAATTTGGCAGATTTAACACACACACACACACACAGACTGAGACTAATCGATCATATTTTTACCTGTTATCTTAAATATTTTGTCTGTCATTTCCGTCTGACTGTCCATAAACCATATAATCTGAAAACATGGAAATGTCAGTTTTCCAGCATTTTGCTTATAAAGTTGTAACTTGATTTGTGTGCAATACTGTAAATTTTTGTCCTTTACTTATGCTTTTATTTCCTGCATATCTAATTTAAAATGTAAAAATTCATAAAACAATTCAAACTGGCTAAATGTAGTCATACCTGTGTCCTTTCTGTCTAACATCCAACATATAATCAAATATTGAGCTATTATTCCCTGTACAAACCAAAATGTTGTTTATTAAAAACCAGACAAATTTTGTGTTATTTTAATTCTTACTGTGGCATTTTAAAAATTAAAGCTCAATAAAAACACTCAGTGCAGGCGTTTATATAAAATGTTTAACAGGTTTACGTACAGCTTATGCAGGCATGCCTTCGTGATCATCAGACGCATGAGAAACATTTTTGTCCCATCATATAAATGCTGTTTATAGTTTATTATAAAAATTCACACTGATCTGGTTTGTTTCCTAAAAGCACTGCAAGCATTACAGAACACATTTGTATCAATACTTTGTTTGTCAATCCCTGCAAAAAATGTAATGCAAAATAATAAAAGAATGATATTTTCCCTTAAACAAAATTGAGGCTTGGGCTAAGCTTAGACTTCAGTAATAATGTTTGTCTTTAAGTTAATAAATTGGTTGTTTATAGTGTGTTAGAATGCTTGTGAGTGTTTTAGGTGTGTTCAAGGATCTGAGATTGAAACTAT
The DNA here is from genome assembly GCA_032357475.1 of Enteromius thamalakanensis. NCBI lineage: Eukaryota > Metazoa > Chordata > Actinopteri > Cypriniformes > Cyprinidae > Enteromius > Enteromius thamalakanensis. Next base: position 22,613,744 of record JAUCMT010000134.1, on the reverse strand, counting down.
TTATCTGTTCTTGTTCAAACACTCTGGTTGTCTTGTGTCTTAACCTGCCCACTCATTACAGTCTTCTTTATCAGCAGTGTCTTCTGTTATTTGCACTTCTTTTTATACTTTTTTTTATTGTTCTGATGGTTGAGTAATAGCTACCTCAAAAAACAAATCTGCCAGTATTGTTAAAATGATACGTTGTGAAAAGAAGTTGAGTTCTGTGAAGCATGTTTATTTCAGTCATTGTCGAAGAGTAAATAAAAAACCAAGACAAAAGTTAAAGAAAAATTATGTGCAGTAGGTAGATTATGTATGTTAAATTTGACAATATGTGGGTTATTAGTGAGAACCAATAAGAATAAACTACTACAAGTGTCCCACTTTATATTAGGTGGCCTTAACTACAATGTACTTACATTTAAATTAAACATTTGATACTATGAACTTATTGCATACATGTTTTTACATTGTACTTTTATTTCTAAAAATACCTAGGTAAATACATCTGTAATTGATTTCTGTAATTACACTTATATTACCTTACATAACCATAACACCAACCTTGTCCCTAGCCTTACCAATATCCCACCTCCATAGCAGCAAAAGTGTTTTGCAATATAAAACCACAATGTGTACAATGTACTTATTTTCTGGTTTAGGTATATAGTAATAACAAGTAATTAGTATCTAAAACATATTAACTGTTTAATTTTTACTGCTTACTTTGACTGTTATCTTCAAACGTAACCTCAACTTCTAACACACACAAACACACACACACACAAGCAAACTCTTTGTTTACATGTGTTACTATTACAAAGACATAATGGTTTTTATACTGTACAAACCTTTACAAACCCTTTCCCCGAGCCTATTGTCAAAAACACCTCAAAACATTCTGTATGATGTATTCTCCATAAAGACCAACATTGTCCCCACACAGGAACAAGGATTTTGGATAATACATATTTATGGTGACATTTTATATGGTATACCTGAACCACACACACACACACACACACACATACACTCAAGTTTCCCCTCACACACTGCAGGAAGCTCGCAGGGCACGTGTGTTGTGGACATGCACATCTGTACACTAAAACAGCTTCTTTAAAGGGTCTTGTCATGTAGTTGTTCTACAGAACCATCTTGAAGATCTCTTCTGCTGAAATGGTTCTTTGTGTTGCCATTAAGTTTTTTTTTCCTCAAATCTGTAACTATCAAGGTCACCTGATTGCTACGTTTTCAGAGCTTAACCATACAACACACAGACCGTCAACAAAATCTCTACCGGGAAACGATTTCAATTGTTATCTACGAATTGTCTATCGATGTTATCTTCTAAGTGTGAGCAGCTCTGTTCAGCTGAGGATACTTCTCTCCTCTTCTTCACTGAGTAAGTAACTGTAATATTGAATTTGTGATCCATATGGTTAGAATCTGAAATAACTAGCACTTACTAAACATAGACAATGAATGAATAATACAGAATTGTTTTAACAAATGGAAGGGACCAATTCAACTCTAAATTAATTTGTGTATTTCTATTCTGTTGCTGTGGCATCCCACAACCAGCTGCAGAGAGAAACTCACTCATTACGATGGACATAAAGGCTTCAGGGAGAGGATTGGGAAGATAGTTCACTGGGACTTGACTGCATTGACTTCACTGAATTTATTTGTGTTTTATCTCTCTTTGTAATTACTCATGTTCAGTGTTGTTGTTATTGTTAGATCCCTGACATATTTGTTACATATTCCCATGCTTTGAAATAGTACATGGCTTAATGCAAAACCTAGACAATAAGATATTATAAAACCAGGCAGACAGCCAGGCAAAAACAATATTAAGAAATTATTATATATACCGTTTTTCAAAACTTTGCTTCTTTTTTTTTAAAGTTTACACAAAAATTGCAGACATAAAATGCAAAATGCCTCACATTTCTTACAAAATGAAGCCCTGCATTCAACAGATCCCAAACCAAAAAACAAACATTTGCAAATACCCTAATTTTATAATATCAATTTCCTGTTTCCTAATATGTGTGTTACATAGAGAACTGTGTGTTGTGCTTTGGAAATGTTTTATTTAATTGAAAACTGAGTGTGGTTCTGGTGTCTGAGTGTCAGAAATCGTGTAACATTTTTTGTCTGTAAGCACAACTAATACTACTAATAATTAAAAAACAGCAAAATCCTAATACAGATGTTCTTTCTAACATTACTGAGGTCTTATACACTTTCAAAGCTTGGTTCTTTAAAAACCTTGAAGAGTGTTCTATAAAGGTTCTGCTGTTGTAAAAAAGTTCAAGCCGAACAACCCAAGAAACCATTTTTCTAATTATTTCCCCATTGTGTTTTTTAATAACGTTGGATGTACATCAAACATCTTTCGAATGCATATATGAGGCACAGTAGTTTATTTTTCAGTATTCATTGTCAAGTAGCCTAGTGATATAAATGCTGTATGTCTGTGTGTATGTTAGGAACTTTCATTATATGAACATTTTGAACTCTTAGGTTAAACTCTTATTTAAAGTATTAAATATTTTATTTGTCATATGTAGTGATTAGTACCTGACATGAGTTACCATTTTGGGAAAACCCTAATAGAGGCTATAAGATATCATAAGACCAGGCAGACAGCTAGGTAAAAACAATATTAAGAAATTATTATACAGTATATATGCCTTCTACATTTTTACTCACTACAAAATAATACAAATTCTGAATTAAATAATTTATCAAGTAAGAAACAGTATTTAAAGTGAAAAGCTTTGCCCACGCTGTTTTCTACTTTCATAATACAATATAATAATATAAAAGTTTCCTTAGTTTCAGTGTTTATTCTCATAAATGTTTCTCCGACCAAACTTTTTTATTATTATTTTAAGCTCTCTGAAGGTCTGAAAATTTGAGACGTCCATATTTCTACAGTATCGTAATGTTTCAGCAAACTTTGAGTCTTCAGCCTTTCGCTGACAGAGACGACTCGACTCGGTGACGCGCCGGTGAGCTTGCTAACGAACAGAGCTGACATCCAATCAGAAAGCAGGCTGCTGAAAACGCAACAACACGTAATTAACGCGGAAGCGGATGTGCTTCAACCCTCCACACCAACGAGCCGACAGCGTGCAGCATCACATATATCGGGATTTGCAGCAAACACTGTGAAAACGGTAGCGATCTTGCGTGTGTGGGGCACGTTTGACTGTGTGATGATGGAGCTGCTGACTCAGGCGCTGTACTGGACCGGGGCTGTCACTGTGGCCTGGGTCTCGGTGAGCACTCTGTGGGGTCTGCTCAGCGGGATTCGCGTGTGGATTGTGGGCAATGGAAATTTGGTGCGGCCGTCCAAACTCGGGAAATGGGCAGGTGGGTCTACACACTGCAATAACCGATGTCACGAATACTATTATGATTATCAGGCAAACCGCTTCGACGATCAGTTACTGTGAGTCATCATTGTAACATGATGGTCGTATGATGTTTCATTGTGAAGCACCTAATACAACATCTACGAACATGAGGTTTGGAGCGAGCTTAACTTTTTATACTGACTTCCACTGAGACAGTCTAATCCGCTTGACTGATTCCCCTTGCAACAATACTCTTCCGGGTGCTCTGCTACTTTGGCTGAAGGTGTCGTATCTTCAATGCATTACTGTGTTCCTTGTTGCATGAGTGAAAGGACTAGAATCAATTATTATGATGTTTGATTTGCCCTCTAGGAACCACAGCTATGTCTTTTGCCTCAAACTCTTAATTTCCTGCTTATTAATAGTTAAGTTTAGGTATTATGTATGGATCTAAAACATAGTCTTGCATATTAAGACATTAATATGTGCTATGTGGCCTGGTTTTACAGAGAGGGCTTAACCTAAGACAGGATTAGGCCATAGTTCAATTTGGACCTTTAAGTAGCCTAACTTTTAAAAACATGCTTTTTAAAAAAAAGCATTTCTGGTTTGGGTCTTAAGACAAAATAAAGCACTGACATGTTTAAAGATCAGTCCGTGCAAGTTTCTTTCAGTTGGAACTAATCAGATTTGTATTTAGTCTAGGATTAGTCTTAAGCCTTGAGTGTGAAACCAGTGGTATAAGTACAAATAAACAGGCAATGTGCTAGAAATTTGCATGTTAAAATAGTACAACTATTTATCAGTGACTTCCTTTTTTTTCTTGCCGCTTTCTTCTATGGGTGCAACAGGTTTTTAAAGTAAAAAAAAACACTTGTGTGTGTGTATACATAATATATAATATTTTTACTTTTTAAGAACTTGTTGAACTTAAAGTCATCAGTTTGCATTATTTCAAGTTATTCTTAAATAAAAACAACTTTGTAATAGTGGTTGGTTTGGGTTGTGGCTTATGCTTTGTAATATTATATTTATAATATTTCTTGAACCAAAGCCACTAAAAAAGTGTACAGATATTTTTGCAATCTCTACCACCAGCATGCAATATTAAGAAGCTTTCATATCAATCGTTAATAGCAAACATCTTGTTTTTAAAAGGAAGTAAATGGCATGGGCAAGAAAACATTCAATCTTTAGTTTCCTGGAATATAGACTCTTAATCATAATGAAACAGGAGGTTACAGAAGCACAAGTTTATAAAGTAGTTAATGGCTCGTCCTCTGGGTTTAATTGATGTGTATTCACTATTAAATTTTTAAAGGTGATGTTAACCAGGGTCAAAGGGATCTGGAGTTAACCGGTGTACACTTTGCCAATGTCTTTTTAGCCCAGGTGTGGGAATGATCCTGCTTTATACATAGACTTGACTTTTGACCAAGGGCTTATCATACGTGGAGTTCCAAGAGTCCATCACTCTGAGAGTTTAGACCAGTCACCCCATCAACATGATTTGCTCTGATTTAGCTCATGTCTGATAAAATGACTTTTTTGCTGTCAATCATTTCTTAACTACTTTTAAATGCAGCTGTAGATCAGCTCTCAGATATTATTAGTCATCTGTAAAAACCTGTTTGTTTTGTTTTTTGTTTTAATGGGTACTTGAATGCATTTAGTTTTGACCGATATAAATCAGTGATTCTCAAAATTTTTGACTCAAAAGATCCCTCAACAGGGTCCATCATAACATTCAGGAAAAAAAAGCAGTTGGCGTTTTATTTATGAGAGTTAGATTATTTTAATGTATTAATAATGATTCAACTTGCTTGAAGATTCACTGAGACCCTGTAGTGGACAGGATTACTCCCCTGCTTTGAGAACCATTGATATTAATAAAACAGGGGGTAACTTGTTCAAAAAGGTTTATGCATTAAAAAAAAGCATATTTGCAAAAAAAAATACTTTCAAACATTGTATACAGAAGACAGTGGAATATACCAAACTATTTGCGCACGTTATTCCAAGTTTGAATTCATACAATTATTTAGCATGAGGAACAAATAAAAATACAAGTTGTTTTCACTGTTAATATTTTAGTGTTTTGGAGTCATTTCATAAATGATTTAAATGTAGATATTATCATGCACCATTTGAGAATGAATCATTCATAAGTATATTTGTGAACCAAACCCAAGTGAAAATAATTATTTGTTTAAATTTAGCCTACTCCTAATACTGAGCATCTAAAGCCATACCATAATGTTGTCTCATTTTAAGGGATATAAGAATATTATCATGGTAACGCATTAAAAGATAGGTTGTCTGGGAAAGTGTAGTTTTTAAAATGTATATAAATTAACTAGATTTGTGGTGAGACGCGATTGTTTGTGAAGCCTGTTTTCACTGAAACTAGAGTTTTAATTCAAAATAAAAGATCTCCAGCCTTTTCCATTAAAATAACTTAAAATGTACAACATTTTAAAAAGATGTGGTGTATAGTGCAAAAATCATATCATAACTATGATATCATGCATCTTATTGAGGCTTGAAAGATTTACTTCCCATTAGTTATTCGTTATTGCATAGATTAAAACAAGTAATTTATTCCAAATATCAGAAGGAAGAATCGCATTTAGCAGACTTTTAACAGACGAACTTATATATAACATAAGAACACATTATGTTCCACATGCTGTACATTTTTCTTTCTCCTCCAAGTCCGCCTCCTGAAACGGGTCGATTTGTACAAAGCTCGCCATTCTAAAAAAGCCAAGTTTGCTCTTATTGGCCAGCTATTCAGTGTGTTGTGATTGGCCGAATACCGCAAGTATGTGGCGGGAATATTACGCCCCTCACCATAACATGATGCCACATCCCGGTGCGGTGACCAATCGTTTTGCTTCATAAGACCTCTTTAGTATAGTATATTCAGGAGCCATGACTGGTCATCGTTTTGTGTTGTTCCAATATTCTATTAAAATAAATAAACTGACAGCAAATTTGACATTTTTGGTGAACTATCACTTAAATACCAGGTAATAATGTCTCGATAATAATGCCTTTGCCTTCATTTTCTCCGCCATTACTTTCTGAGTGTCCCTGTGTAGCTATTTTTCTGAATGAAGGCATTTGTTGGTTGGATGTAATTGGTTCACTGAACAAAGGCTGCAATTGGACATTTGAGTTGTTGTGTGCATTTACATCTCTGGTGAAGAGCACCCTCTGTAATGTGCCTTTTTATTATAATATCTCCCTCCATTTAACCATCTCATGGAACAGTGTGCATTGTTTACTCTGCATCCTTTCTTTCTCTCAACTTCTCTGGTGCTTTCTCATTGCTCAGTTAATAAGTAAGAAACTGAAAACTATTTAAACACACTTTTTAATCAACCAGTCATTTCAAAGTTACACTTCATGTTCAGGCATTATATAATGCCTAAACATGAACTAAGGGACTGCAGCTTTACATCTCATCCATGTCTTCTGGAAATGTGTGATTCATCTTTATTCCAAGGAATTCTCACGGTACACTGACTCAAGTTCTTAGCAAATGACGAGCCAAAGATTGCATATAAATGTGCATACTACATGTACGTACAGTTACACTCATGATGACATAATTGTGAATAATTAATTTGCCGTATTTTACCAAGAAATGTCGTGTTGATTGCAATTTGATGTGGCTGAATGCTTCATTAATAGATATTTATGAATTGCAGTAACGCTACTGTACTGCACACTCAATCGCTGAAGACATTCACATAGTTCTCCCCCTTTCTGAAAATATCTTGCCTCAGGGAAAAATAAATGCATCGCGCTCTATTTTTAGAGCAGCCGATTTTAAAACCGTCCTTTTGAACAGCGCTGCTGATGTGAAGCAAATAAAGCCGTTGAGAGAGGCACGTGGCACCCCATGCTATTTAAAGAAGCATGTTACTGGGAGTGGGGGCCCAGGAGACACTTTGAATCCTCTACTGCGGCATCCAATGAGGTGGGAGGATCCCGGTCTGCGGACGGAGAGGGGTGTGCTGTTACATAACACTGCAAACATGGGAACATCCAAGGGCAGTGAGGGATGGCACTTTTTGTTTTTCTCAAAGTTTTCCAGGTTTCAAAGACAAACTTGAACTGCTTGCTTGGTTACAACCTCTTGGAGGGGTTTAGTAAATAAACTGTAGCTTGAACCGTACTGTTAATGACGTTACGTTAATCGCTTAATGCATATGAATCTGCAATGAATTCCACAACATATGTAGAAAACTACAAATAAAATGGCATTGATGAAAGCAGCTACAACAATGCAACAGTCGGGTGCATATATATGTAATCGTGTACCATTCTTAATTTTTGTGGATTCGTTCACTCGCTCTTTATTGTGTGACATGCAGCTGCAGTAAATGCATGGCTTCTCTGTATGGATGCATGTACAGCCTGGTGCGTGAGCCCGGGGAGGAGGAGTGCGGTGCATGTGATGCCGGGGGAAGCTGAGGCTCGTTTGTATTCAAGTGCTGCAGCTGTTCCAGACGAGGCTGCAGTGCTTGCCTGGTATTTTTAATCTCCTGTTCTTTTTTTAGCCTTCAGAATATTTAGCGGCAGCAGCATCAGTGTGCGCTGTGAGGGGGCGTCTTCACTCTTATAAGATCATTTCTCAGTTGACCAGACTCCAGCATTTAATCTTTTGATATGTAGCTCGAGAAGGTCGACGAAAAACACTTTTTTTTTTTTTTTTTTCTCTCCATGCTTGTGATAACCTGCTGGTTAATAATGTGAAAGTAACATGGGGTGTTTCCCTGTTGCTGCCACACATGTTTGCAAAACTGAAATGTTTCTTTATCCTTGTGGTTTTAGGGAAGGTTTATTTAGCATTTTTCTAGTTATTTTTTTCATATGCTTGACAAATTCCTCATCAATAGGTTTGGTATCACCTTCCAAAGATTTTTCTCTGACATTTTCTAGTGGATGATGCTCAAAATCTGTGAATGTTCTAACTTAGATGCAAGCTTGGTTATATATATATAATTTTTCAAAATTGCCGAAACTGAGTTTAGGTATTACTTTTTTCAATATTTTTTTGCACAATGCAAATAAAGTGAAGGATGGATTAAATTGATCAAAAGTGTTAAAGACATTTATGATGTTAAAAAAATATTTAAAATAAAGGCTGTTCGCTGTATCGCAACTGTGTGTTTGTATTTATATAGAAATATCTATATATCTATATATCTATCTATATCTATATCTATATCTATATCTATATCCAGAATAATCTTGTTTTATGTATATGTATACTATGTATATTTATCATGGATATAAAAATGCACACAGATTAATTGGTCCCAAAAAGCGGAAAAATGACTAGTTTCCACTTTTTAACATATTTTGTGACCACTATTACTGTTTTAAGCAATGTGCAACACATATGTTATGTGTGTATAACATACACAAAAAACAACCCTGATCAAAAACCTTTGACTGGCTGTGTACTTTATGATAATTTATCATTTATTAATGACACGTTTAATATTTTGATTATAATCCATTTGTTTGTCATTCTCAGTAAAATAATTCTGTAGAGTGGGAAACGTTTGTACAATTGTCAAATGACTTGCATATTGGAGTATTTTTATATTCTGTTTATCATTGTGTGATTATAAAATGATTTTATTTTTGAATTGGTACATTCGTTGTTAATGTTTATGGAACACATTGTAATGCATTAATTTCTTCATAAAATTGCCTCGGTTTAAGTGAAGGACAAGTTATTTAGCCTTTTATGAAATTCTAAACATGTTAGAGCAGGGTTTCACAAATCTTACACTGCAGAGTTTGGACCCTAATTCAACACACCTGAGCATTCTAATCAGTGATCATTAGAAAATCACAGGTAGGTGAGTTTCACCGGGGTTGGAGCTAAACTCTGCCGTGCAGGGTAAGATTTGAGAATCCCTGTATTAGAGCCTCAAAATGCAAGACAATCACATAGCAAATGTAGTTTGTCAATTGTGCATTACACATAATAGCCCTCCTAGAAGATGAAAGAATGCTCTTAAATAGACTTCAATTAAGATATTTTTGCACCTCTCCGTAGACAGGATGTAAACGGATAAATCATCTTCAAACAGGATACAACAGCGTGAGGTCTTTTTACCAAGCAGAGTTTTTCTGAATAAGACTCGCATTCATTCACGTTTCCAGCGTGCGTTTGCAGACATTGCTCCGGGTGTGTTATGCGATGGAGGCATTTGGCCACAGAGCAGCATTCATACAAAATTTCCCCCTCTCTGTCCTCACCTAGCAGTACATGCTCAAAGCGATTCGTCCCAACCAGTGTTTTTACCTCCTCTCATGTGGAGTAATGTATTGTAAATGTGCTTAAAAATAACTGGGAAAATGGTTCCCTTGCCTCTAACTGTGTGCCGCCCCCTCCCAACTGTACTCTCCGTTAGCCGCTTGCCTTTCACTCTTCCCTTTCTATTTTTAACTGCCCCCAGGATCAGTCCTCATTCGCTCCTCCCTTGTGCTGTCTTATTGTTCGTCATCCACCCCTCCCTCGTCACACTCTCTTGTGTTACTCTAGCCGGTGTATGCGGGCTGCCCATGTAAATCTTTAATCTGTGCTGGCATCTCTTGACACCCAAAGATGCCAGGCTAAAGGGTGGGGATGTGTGTCCTGTGTCCTTGATGCCCGGTGAACAGGGAACCGAGCATGAATTCAAGCTTTCTATAAATGTGAAGCCGTTTCCATTTTTGCTTGCCTCCAAGCTATTTTTGCAAAGGTGAACCGCGTTTGGGGAGGGGTGACAGGGCTTGTTGTGTAGGTGATGTTATGACTTGTAATCAAAAACGCTGTTGTTTCCATGCTTTCATCAGCAGGCAACCAGGTTTAACATAGAGTCCATTTATTTATTTATTTTTTTATAATAGTAGTTATTTGTATAGCCGGATTTTATACATCTGTCTTCTCTTACAAAAGTAATAGCTTGCACTGTTTATTAAAATGCATAATTACACCTCCTATCATTGTGCCTACACTTTATTTGATAATTTGCATTCACCCCTCAGTAATATGACTCTGTCTTTTCCCCTGTAGTTGTGACTGGGGCCACCGATGGAATCGGAAAAGCCTATGCGGAGGAGGTAAGATTCCTCAGGTTTTATTTGTGTCCCCCCCCCCTCTCTTCACGGAAATCACAATGAGTCATCAAACTAGAGGTCTCAGTCAGAGTTCAGGGAAAACTCCGCTCTCAAAGGTTTGCCTCGTACAGTCGACAAACCGGCAAGCGTTTGCCACCCTGCTGCTTCTCATTTCTGCCATTTGATGGCCTTTATGAGCTGTGCTTTTTATTTTATACTGTTTGTAATGATTATACTAAATGAGATCTGATTCTGTAATAGTGTACCAGGATGAGTAGGATCATTTTGATGGTAATACGAATAGAAATGGGTGATTTGATTGGGAATGCTAGATTTTTTATGATCTGATCGTGAGCGATTTAATGTATAATCAAAGTAAAGTAATAAAATTAGAAGAATAATGTATAATGTGAAATGATTTTGTGCAGCTTGCTCGACGAGGTTTCGCTATCGTTCTCATCAGCCGTACTCAAGAGAAGCTGGATGAAGTGTCCAAAGCTATTGGTATGTATCTGCTGAGATCTTTTTAATAACACTGTGTGGACATGTTAATAAATAGAAGAATTCATTTTTTCATAAATCATTCATACAGCCATACTGACAAATGTTTATGAAAGTGCTAGTATTATCAAAGCTATAGTTGGTACCTGCTCTCAAACATGAGTTCATCATGTGTAAAACATCAGAACAATTAAAAAAAAAAAATTTAACAAATTTAAAAAGACATTTTTATAACAGTATTTTATTTATTTATTTTTTTAACCATAATACCACTAACTTCGTTATTAGCCATGTAGTCAGTGTTTTTTTAAGTATTGATTCCTTACTTTCCGAGCATGTATAGTAGGGCTGCACGATTAACCTTTATCGCATCGATATTGAGGTTTTAACTCCCGCGATTACCTAACCTCAGGCGTCTGAGGTTTTTTCCCCCGCCTCTGACATTTGAGTGACAAA
>JAUCMT010000134.1:22560935-22591533 GCA_032357475.1 Enteromius thamalakanensis | reverse complement strand
TCCAGGCCTTTGTGGACTTCTTCTCCCGTGGACTTGATGCTGAATACAAAAGCAAAGGGATAGTTATACAGGTAAGTGACAATTTCTTAACAATAAAGTCACAAAGAATCCAGACATGAGCGTGTTGTTGTCTGAAAAGCATCACCATTTCAGTATGATGGTGAAAGATGATTTTTAAGAAACACTCCACTTTTTCGAGAAAATAGGCATTTTCCAATTTCCCTAGAGTTAAAAGTTGAGTTTTATCGTTTTTGAATCCATGAAGCAGGTGCAATGATATCACACAGAGCCTGAAAATAGTCCCCACCAATTTCAGGCTCTGCGTAATGTCACAAGTTTTAAATAGGATTTATATTTTTGAGCGTGATGCTAACAGTCTAATCAGATTCAATGATCTATGCTAAGCTACGGCTAATATTGCTACCGCCAGGCCCAGAGATTGGCTGATTGGACATAACAAAATGGTAAAAGTCAACTGTTTAACTTTCAGGGGAGTTGGAAATTGAGCCTATTTTCAAAAAAGTGGTGTTCCTTTAAGTGCAGTCCCATTTGAGATATATAGTGATTGTTGTTGTTTTGTTGCTATATTCTATATCATCTACTTATACTGATAACGTGTTTTGTGTGTTGCCTTGAAGAGTGTGCTGCCGTTTTATGTGGTGACAAAACTGAGCAAGATCAGGAGGCCCACTCTTGACATTCCCTCTCCGGAGCGCTACGTTAAAGCCCAGCTGAGCACTGTAGGCTTGCAGGCTCAGTCCAATGGTTACTTCCCTCATGCCGTCATGGTAAGTCCCTTTGAAAATGCATTCATCTTTAATTCAGTGTTAGGGTTTATTGTGAATTCACAGTACAGAAGTTTGGGGTCAGAAAGATTTCACTTGTCTGCTCAGCAAGGCTGCATTTATTTGTTCAAAATGCAGTTAAAAACTGAAATAATATTACAATTTAGAATAAATCAATGTTTTAAAACAAACAAAAAAAAAATCTCTATATATAATATATAGTTAATTTTTTGCTTATAGACAGTTCAAAAGAAAAGTATTCATTTGTTGTTTATTTAAAATGAAACTTTTTGTAACATTATAAATGTCTTTACTGTCACTTTTTAATTCAGCACTGCTGTATTATTATTTATTTTTAAGAACTGCACTGACTCCAACTTTTGTGTAAATCCTACAAACTATACTTAAAATGACCATTTTGAATGATGAAAGCTTGTAAATGATATATACTGTTATATGGATTATTCTCATGTTCTGTATTTTTCCAGTCTAACAAGTCTGTTATTGTGTCACTGCTGCAGGGTTGGGTGACTACTGCTCTGCTTCCTGCGAAACTGCTCAACAAATATGTTATGAGCATGGGGTTGTCTCAGCGTGCACGCTATCTGAAGAAACAGAAGCAAGGTTAGAAACAGAAAAAGGACAGACAAGTGTGATTTAAACAAAGAGGGACCAAAAACAAAAAACATAAAACAAAAAAACCAATCTCTTAGTCCTTTTGCTGTCGGGGACTGAGAGCAATCACACCCAACTGCTCCGGAGATGCTACAAAACAAGCAATGTTGTTCGAGTCGTAGCTAACCAAAACATGATTTGCTTGAACAGCCTTTGCTGACCAACACAGCTCTTATTAGCTTGATAAGACAACCACAGGCTAGCTGAAGTTCTTTGTATGCTAACAGTCACTAACAGCTTTGATCAGTATGGTTTGTTTGGTTTTCTTCAATGTTTAAAGAGAGTAAATTAGTAATTCTCTGGTAATAACGATCTGATGAACAGGTATAATGAAAAAAATGTTCTCAACTTGAATGCAGTGTCTGTTTGTGCAACAACACGTCCATTAACATAATCAAAAGATATACGAATGATATGACTGAAATTAGGCAGATTGCTCACAATAATTAAAAAATTGCTTCTGCAGCGTCTACAAAATGGTGCACTTATAATTCTTGGTCCATATTTGCTTTTTTTTGCAGTCATTTACAGAATAAATGCACTACATTAACTATTTGCGCCCATTACAGATGGCACTATGCATTCTATCTTTAGAGCATCTTTTTGAAAGGAGATGTGGTTTCTATTGCACTAACATTGTGGAGCGTTTGTGTACGTCCTGTGTGGTTAACTTTGTAATTCTGGTACTGCTGGAGACAGGAAGCAAATATTAATTCTGACAAGAGTTTATTCGAAAGCTAAGGCTGTTGTTCCGTTATTGCCTGGTTTATGGCGATGCAGTATTTGGTCCAAAACAGTTCAAAACAGTCCAAAAAACAAGAATTCCTGAATTCATTATAAATGAAACGGTCTTGAGCTTTTATGAGACAAATGTCTAAAAACTTGATGCATTCAGTATGCCTGCTTGTGAATTGATCCTTCAAATAAACATCTTTCTAATAATGCTTCTCTTATTTTTCATTCATTTTTAATGCACAAAAAGGAAGCTGTTTGTTGACTGTAATGAAAATTATATATATATATATATGTTTTATTGCATGTGTTTGTGGAAAAAATATAAAGATGGTGAAAGGTTTAGACATTATTCAGTAAGACTTTGATGTCATGGTGTTTTTGGCCTAATAGATGAATACCATTAAAAGAAGAATGTTCTGTTGTAGCATGATTTATGAATCATATAAAGATAATTGTGTGCTTCAGTGGAGGCGAGGACATTTTAATTCATGTCCAAAGAGTTGCACAATCATTGTCACAAAGTTACAAAACCATTCAAAAGTTTGTGTGAGGTCAGTCATTTTTTGATTGTAATTTAAAGAAATCTATTACACTCATCTAAGCTGCGCTTGTTTGATCCAATTGCAGTATATTGTGTAATATCAATGCTATTTAAACATACTGTTTTCTGTTTTATTTTAAATATTTTAAAACATAATTTATGGCTTATATTTATTTTTTTAAAGTTTAAAGTTATTTTTTCAGCAGCAATTATTCCAGTCTTCGGGGTCACATGAACCTTCAGAAGCCATTGGAATATGCAGATTTTGGGTATTAAGAAACATTTCTTATTCATTTAAAAAAAATAGATGAGCTGCTTAATATTTTTGTCAAAACTTTTTTTTTTTTTTAAGGATTCTGTGATTTAAAAAGTCATACTTTTTTGGAAATAACATTTTCTTTAAACCGCAAAGGCTGTTGCTGTCACTTTTGATCAATTTAATGTATCCTTATGTTAAAGTATTAATTTCTTAACTAATTCTTACTGACCCCAAACTTTTAAAAAATAGCGTATACTTGTATAATAATACTCATATTTGATTAGTGACCTATAGTTTAGATTCTTTATTTTACATTGCGTTTTTCTTTCTTTAATTTTTCAAAAGGAATTAACGTTTTTTTTTTTTATCTAAGATTTTTAGTCTGATAAGCACTTTTCCTTCCCATTTAGGTCCATTTAGGATGTGTTTGTTACTCTTAATCAGGATCTTTGCAAGTTCTGTCATTACCAATAGAGTTCAATAGAACTTATGATTATTGTTAGCCGAAAACGCACCCCCAGATGGCACAAATCCTGAGCTAACTAGACTTTCCCCCATGCCTCTATTTCTCCCCTGCAGGCAAGAACAATCTGTGTCCAACCGTGTACATGCCCTTTATATTTAAATGCTACCAAAATTGTATTCTTTGGGCCTTGCTTGATACAAGTGAATTTTATAGCTTTGTAGCGGCATTTAAAAGGCCATCTGCCGGGTGTCACGTCCAACTCCTCTGATAGATGTGCATGAGCTCCCTCATGTTGTGTCTGAGAGCCAAATCCTCGAGCGCCGTCCCTCTGCCCACTCCCTGTTGCACACCGCTCGTGTGTTTGTTCCAGTCGGTAGTGGGGGGGCGATTCCGGAGGATAGTAATGGAAGTCGGAAGCGTGACAGTCCTGTGATGAAGGAGGAGCCGTGAGGAGTGTGTGGGAAGAGAAGGCCTATATAAAGCCTCAGAGCAGCACTGGGTTACAAACACTCACTGGGATACAGACAGGAGCAGCAAACCGACTGAAGAGCTTCTCTCCAGTTTCTTCATCTACTTCTACCAGCACTCTGGCATTTTAAGACTGACTCAACTCGCAAGAACTATATCTAGGAGAAGAATTTCTAAGAGACCTTCCTCGTTTATCCAAAATTCCAGAATGTCCATGCATGCAATGGAGATGAGCCACTTGAATGCTTTGGCCGTTCCCCGAATGTCCTTGGCTATGGAGGATTTCCCACAGATGGTGGGCTTGTCCAGGACCCAAGACTGCGACAGGGCCCGTTCCATCCTGCAAAGGAAGAGGCAGTTCAGCTGCGACAAGATTACTGAGGAGGTGGACGAGGAAGGACCGTTCACAGTGGAGGAAGACAAAGCCCGACGCACCTTCTTGAAGTCGCTTGAGAGTCTGCGCAGATGCACACAAGGACGTCAGTAATTTGAAGAGCCTGGAACCGGTTTAGACCTCATCTTGAACCTGAATGGACTGAGAGACTGAGATTCAGTGTAGAATGGAGACTATTTTAAGGGAACAGTCAGGGTAGATGCTTCACAGTGAAGCCAGACTGACTGACCCGAACTGTTTATATCCACCAAAGATGGATGATCTGCTGGTTGAGCAGTATTATACAGTACATTTGCGTTCAGATTTTTCTTTGCACTAGTAAATGGCTGTGTAGCATGTTGCGTTTAACGTTAACTGGAAATGTTTTGCATGCCTGTCCATCTGGCTTAGAAAAGCTGTGGAGCTACTGGGCTGCACATAGCACTGTTATGGTTTTGTCAAAGGCAAAATCTCGCTCGAGACTGTTTTCTCACACATGCTTATGAAAATAATGGCTTTATATTTGGTTTTTATATGATCTGTGCAATAAAGTTTGGAATGTGAAAGCGACCTTCTATGAGTCCTTTATCATGGCAAAACTTGATTAAAGAGTCTTTAAAGAGTTCACACAAAGTGTAAATTCGTTTGAGATGTCATTATACTCCCCCTAATGTCATTCCAAACCTGCATGACTTCTGTGTAAGAAGAATATAATTTGATAAATGTCTTTCTTTACATATTGTGGAAGTCAGTGCTCAGCAAATTGTTTGGCTACATATTCTTCTAAATATGGATTTTTTTGTTTCACAGAAGGAAAACAAACATGTATGGAACGAAAGGGTTACTCATTTTAGGTGTTACCTGGTAATACACAGTACAGTAAATTCATTAATGTAATGTAACAATCAATTTTTGAGGTTTGTACATTTCGGCTTCCATGCAGTTCAAATGTGGAAGATGCACAAGATATTTTGAAGAAAGTTTGTCCAGGCTGTTTTGGGTCACCTTTGACTTATAGTAGTATTTTTTTCTTACTATGGAAGTTAATGTGACCCAAACAATCCTGTTAAATTGTTAAATGTTGATTATAACTCCTTTTTGTAAACCTCTCTAACTGCCATGTTTGTAGTTTTCCTTCCAAGTTTAGTTCTCTTCAGCAAGGTAATGTGAGTTACCACACTGGCGTTTTTTTTTTTACACCATGATTGGATGACGTCATAGTGAGGGTAGGTTTAGGTCAGGGGGATCATATTGTTTGTTGGATTGAGAAGCACCTAGCAGTTTGAAAACACCCCAAAAAATAAGAAACGCCCACTTTTGTTTGGCAGAGACCTCAGTCTCAATCCTTCACCCAAGCGCAATGGATTGTGGGCAGTTTTAGCCATTAGAGTATGCATGGATCCACACTTCAAAAATGGAATTGAAACTTGCTCTGTATATTTTGCTCTCCATCACAAGTTGATCTCATTCTCCCCATTCTGTCCTGGCAAGGCTGTGACAAATGAATTTTTTTCGTACTCATTGATTATTCCTGGCATATATCATGATTTAAATAGACAGATGGTTAGTCTTGAAGTAAATAATGATTTTAATTTTGTACAACAGTCTTTTAAACTGTGTAGCAAATTAAATATAAAAATTGATCTGTTAATGTTTGTATATTGAAAGGCTCGCAAGGTTTTATTAAGAGAATAATTCGAAATCTTTCCTTAGTTTACTTTCCTTAGCTTAACTCAAATTAATTCTGGAATTGGCATTAGGTCAAGTTCTAATATCCAATAAACTTTATTTAGTAAAAAAGCGTTGCTGGGAGCTTTTCATTATGCCTTATGATTAGGGGTGTCCAAACTCGGTCCTGGAGAGCCATTGTCCTGCTGAGTTTAGCTCAAGCCTCAATTAATCACCCCTGAACCACCCACCCGAGGTCTAACTAAGTGTACTTGACGCAGGTGTTTTGGAGTTGGCTGGAGCTAAACTCCGCAGGAGTTTGGCTTATGGTCTTTTGTAAAACCACATCAGCACAGAAGGCCAGAACACTAATCATGAAAATGGTGAAGCACGACTCCATGGTTAAGGACCAGGATGTTCAAATCATAATCCAAGCCTCTTAATCTTTAGATAAACCGAAGCTTGTAGTTGTATAGAGAATTATTACAGTTGTGCTGTTGAGCAAAGGGGTCCAAGTTTTATTCCAGTGATACAGTCCTTGCTTGTGGTCAAACATTTCTGTAAATTGTCTAAAAGTTGTGGTACCCAGTGTTACATATAAGATATTTAAATGGTGGGCATTATTGGGACATATATTGATAGGTCAACATGAATAATTTTTGGGCAACAATAGTGGAATTTTATTTGTTTTTGTAAAAAAAAACAAAAAAAAATTTCATCCAACAATATTCTACGAAATTATTTTTCAAGTTTGTTGTTAAACAGTGTTATCCCTCCTCTATATCTGTACGTCCATCTGTCAATGTACTATTTATTTTTGATCTACAACATCGATAACATTGAAAACAAATGCATTTTTGAGTGTTCAATAATCATGCATTATTAATCCATGTGTGTCTGTGTATATATATACAGTATATTTAAATGTGTATATATATTTATGTATACAGTAGTCAACATTTGAAGTGGATTATAAAAATTCATTAAAGTTGTCCCGAGACAAAAATGTTCATTGTTTTAGTTTTTTAGTTTTAGGACAACTTTGATGAAAGGTTTTGATCCAGTTCAAATATATGAACTATATGTATATTACATATATAACACACACACACACACACATATATGTGTGTGTGTCACAAGTGTCAGTAAAAACGAATCAAGACAGCTAATTTATTAATCTTTTATTTTTTTACTACTCATTGCTGCGGAGGGATGAAGTGTTTCTTTCCTCCATTAGGGGTCTCTGTTGTCACATCATAATTCCTGTCCCACACCTCCTCAAGTTCTCCTCAATAAACAAAGATATTTTTGTAGACATTTAGCATCAGCAGAGCTTGACTGTCTCGCTGAAGTATATGACAGCAGCTTGCAGACCTTGTCTGTGCACGGGGTCTCACTGTACCTCTCTGACTGCTCCGGGCCCTTCCAAATAGCAAATACAATTACTGTTATATGGTAAATCCCAAACATTAATCGCTGAAAGCAGCAGCTCCTGTCTCAGTCTGTCTGTGAAAGGGCACTGTGATGGACTTTAGTGATGGCGACACTAGTACCGGCTCTTTGACCTAAGTGTAAAGTCCCATATGGCCTCCTGGTGCCTAATTTGCATGTAATTTTGATAGATGGCTTAGATTCCAGGCCTGCGTCTTTTGGGGGGTGGGAGGAGAGGTTAATTTGTTCATCATAATGATTCATTTTTTTTTTTTCTCTCCTCGAATGCCAGTCTCATCATTCATTCCCGCCCACTGGAATTAATGCTAAAACATTTGCTGGCTGATAAACAGTATTGATAAACGGTGCAATTAATGTGTTTTAATCACAGCAGCGTTATTGACTGGACACACATATTCGAAGACGTGTGATTTCTCAGTATGTCGAATGAAGAGCTAAACCAAATGAACAGTAAATCAGCACCTTTCAAAGCATATTTCTGGTGAGAAAAGATAAACGTGCTATAAATTGGACAGTTTGTACTTCTGCAAGTTATTCATGACTTCCACTCTTTTTCTGTAAAGGATGCTGGCATAGAAAATAGCCGCTAACAAAATACCCAAAGCGGAACTAAAAGACCTAATTATTTGAGCTCTTTGCTATTTATTGGTTCATTCCATTGGTTTCCATTCCTCCAATGACCACTTATATCCTCAGGGAAGAAGGAACATATTTCATGATACAAGACTCCTCACACGCAGCTATGGTGTATGATTAAGTTTTTTCTTTCTTCCATTCTTTCTTTACCGTATAATTCACCGCCACTAATTTAGAGGACCAAGCATATCGGCAGGGACATTTGAGAATAAATTGAGTGTGAAGATTGAAAGGAATTAATGTCCACTTGACTGTGAGAAGAATGCCCCTGCCACATGAAAAAGAAGCAAAATAGTGGCGAGGATGGTATTTTTACGCTGATTTGTACATTAAAGGTTCACTTAGCAAAGTCAATTAATGTTCCTTATGCTAGAGACTCTTCTTTCTCCAACCCACAATTCCCTTTGTGCATTAAAAAGACCAGTGGACAATTTCCAATATAAAAAGGAGCTTTCTTTATCACTTTTTTTAATATCACGTTTCACACTATATAGAACCAGTTAAAGGTAATATACTTACCATGTGAACCGTTAGTCATGTTGCTAAATAAATATCATGGTTATATATTTAATTTTTTAATATGAGGAAAATGCATTGGGCCATAATGACCTGTGTTCTTTTCATTTGACAGCTGTAGACAAAGGGATCTTTGATAATGCTGCTACAGGGAAAGACTGATAAGCGGCATCAGAACCAAGCAGGAAATTGAGAATGGGGCTGTTCAGATATTTGTTTCTATCGCTTCAAATTATAGCCCATCACAATGGATTCGTATTAACAACAACCTCAAAGTTTAATGAAATTGTTTAAAAGAAATGTTCCCTCTTCGCAAACATTAGTATTAATGTTTTCAGCTCATTGACTCTGATGGCATGTTAGTGCAGAGAGTGAGGTAAGCCAAAACTGGATTTTGAAATGCGTTTCGGTGAGAAAACATAACACTGAATCTATAATTACAATTAGGTTATCTGCAAGCCATATGCTGTAGTAGCATAGCTCATGTACACAACCAGCAATTTATTGTAGAAACACTGGTGATCTTTCATTTCTATACATAGCTGTTTAAAGGTTTGAAGTCAGACAAGTTTTTTTTTCTTGTATTCAGTATCTAATCCTCAAATGCATCGTGTGTTTTGCTTCAAGAGAGCGATGCATTTGTGTTGTTTTACTTATTCATTTATTCATTCATAATAATTTTTACCTTTTTATTATTGCATTTTATATAATTATTATGATATTTTATAGCAATACAATAATTTCATTGATTTATTAATTGATTGGTCATTTACATTTATGTTATTATTGTTTTTAATATTAGTTTTCCATTGTTGTTTAGACTTAAGATGGTGGCTTAAGGAATGTTTGAGGTTTATGGGATGATGTTGTGAAGCAATAATTTGTCCTTGTTATGGTTTGTGCTATAACAACACTTGTTTGCTTTTAGTATCGTTCAAAGAAAGTCTGGGCATTGAAACAACTAAGATCATTCAATAAACTCTGCTCCTTTCATCTACTTCTTTCATCATCTCCTGCTTCTGCTCTTCACTGGCTTTACTTAGAGAACTTTTTGGCTACTAGAAAGCTTAATACAGTGTTGAGTTTTGGACAAGGCTTGCTGTTAATGGGTTTTAGGCATTAGACAACTTTAGTTGTTCTGTTACCAGACAAAATTGATATTTTTTGACAGGATCTAGTGTCTGGGGCTGGATGGAGTAAACAACACAATAACTTGCAGGAAAATGACAGTAACAGTATTTATACACTCTCAGAAATAAAGGTACAAAGCTGTCACTGGAGTGGTACCTTTTCAAAAGGGACAAGTTTGTACCTGAAGGGTCCATCTTGGTATTATTACCTAAAGTGTACATATTAGAACCTAAGAGGTGCAAAAGTGTACCTTTTGAAAAGTTACTGTCCCAGTGACAGCTTTTGTACCTTTATTTCTGAGAGTTTAATGTTATTTACAGGTATGTATGTATATTAAGTGCTATGAATCCACAAAAAATTAGGCTGCACAGCTGTTTTCATCGTTCTTGTGAATCAAATCAGCATAAAATGATTTCTGAAGAGTCACGTGACACTGAATGGTTGCTGAAAATTCAGCTTTCCCATTACAGGAATAAATTACATATTAAAAATATATATTTAAATAGAGAATTTTAAGTTTTCCTAAATTTTACTTTACAGTTTTACTGTATGTTTACCAATTAAATGCAACAGTGCGCACTGGTGACCTCTTTCAAAATCTTACCAGACCCAAATGTTTAAACCTCTACCGTCTCTGAAGTTTACAGACACACGCTCCCACAGAAACTAGGCTGATGCCCTGCTCTTACTTGTCTCTGCAGTTTACCCCTGAGCTTCAAGCCTTGAAACAAATTCTCTCATCCTCTGTCAGCGAGTTAATTATAAAATCTAACTCATCATCCTGCCACCTAGACCCTTCCCTCACCCCCGTTTTAAAAAACTGCTCTCATTTGATGAAATGCCCTCTCTTCTGCTTCGGTGCCAATACACCTGAAAACGGATGCCATCACCCCTATAATTAAGAAACGTGGCTTAGATCCATCTGCACAGAACGATCTCAAATCGTCTTTCTTATCTAAACCGCTTGTTGCTTTCCAACTATACTAGTATCTGCTTACTCACAGTCTCTATGACCCTTTTCAATCTGTTTTCCACACTTTACACGGCACAGACGCTGGTCTCTTGAGTAATATCAATGACCTTCTTTTAGCTGCTGACTCTTGGTATCCTCATCCTGCTCGATCTTAGCGTTTGGGTTCAGTACATACTTCTCTCTTGACTCCCTTCTAAAGGAAACAGATTTTGCTCCCTTGCGGTTTAAATATCATTCAGCTGACAGACTTTGCTTTTCAATATTTACATGCTTCCCTTTGGTCATATTGTTAGCCATCATCTTTTCAGCTTCACACTGCTCCGCTCATGACTTTCAGATCTGTCCTCCCACTCTGCTCTTTTAATGCCTGCATTGGTGATTTGAAAGCATGGTCGCTCTAATTTTCTCACAGTCGAACTGGATAGATGTTATGCTGTTTTAGCTCTTCTCTCTTGGTTGGCCTTCAGTACCTGCTGAAATCACTGCAATATGTTAGAACTTCTGCAGCAAAAGTCACCCACACCAAACAATGTGCCCACATCCTTTGTAAATTACTTTTGCTTCCTGTCTCTTCTTTATATCCAATGGGAGAGGCTTCTCCTAACCTTTAAATGTCTCAACGGCCTCTGTGAGTTACTTCATCCCTAGATTTCGACTTACTTTTGTGGGTGGAAGTTAATTTTGTATCATGGTACCAAAGCTCTGAATCTCACTCCCATCGAGTCTCCTCAAATCCCATATACGAACTTCCTCACACTACTTTTTCTCTGACTCTGAATTTGTTTATGTATTTCTCGCTCTCTTGATGTGTAGTTACTAATGCCTGTCAGTTGCATCTGTCTCTTAAAAGTTAAAGACTTGTGACGTGACCTTGAGCTCTGGGAAAGGAGCTTAATAATAAAACGTGTTATTGTTTAATATTATTATTATATGAAAATGAGACTGTCTGAGTGAGGCTAATCCATTGTGTCTTTCTGTGCTGGTTTTCATAATCGTTAGGCCTAAACAATTGGAATAAAACATAACGGCATCCACTTTACTAATGTGAAATGTAAATGTGACATTCTCTATTATGTCAATACCTTCCAGACCTATTTTCCTTCTTCTGTCTTTGTTTTCCCTGAAGACTCTCCTTTCCACGACAATAGCTCAACACAACTCCTCTTTTTCCATCAGGTTTTTATTGATTATCTTGAGGGTTCCCAGCCGGCACATTATACTGTGTATAATGAAATCACAACATCTCTGTGATTAGTTTTTTTCCCCCCACACACCTGAAGGAGCTACACAGGAAAAACATTCATCTACATAAATACACATTGATGATGTGCCTATACAAGTATCAAGCCATATGTACTTTAATCATGGTTGGACCATTTGTTTTCATTGACCTTTAACATGAACTTAGCCTATATGGTATGGTATGGTATGGCTCTTCGGCAACATTCTCCTACACTTTCTCACCTTTTAGAGAAACCTGAAAATATATAATGCATTGCTGGAAATAAAAGGGCAGGCTTTAAAGTAACCAATTATATGTCGTTTTTATACCACATGAGTTTTGCCTTTTTTTTTTTTTCTCAAGACTAACTTTCATTTGATATAACCAGCTGAAGTGCTTCAAAATTGCTCTATTAAACAAATAGTTAATCCAAAAATGAAAGTGTGGAAAAATTTACTCCCCCACAGGCCATGCTGGATGTAGATGAGTTTGTTTCTTCATCAAAACACATTTTGAGAAATGTAACATTACATCACTTGCTCACCAGTGAATAGGGGCTGTCATCTATATCTTAGATGGCCAGAGGATGAGAGAACTGTCAGCAAATTTACATTTTTGGGTGAACTATTCTAATTTTTTACAGAATATTGAGAAATATGAATATTGTCAGCACTGACAATATACAGTGGGTGTGGAAAGTATTCAGACCCCCTAGACAGAAAAGCAATAGTCAGTATGGGGTGCTGTGTGTACACTAATGAGGAAATAAATGAACTTAAATGATTTTAGCAAATGGTTGCAATATAAAAAGGAGTGAAACATTTAAGGGGGTCTGAATATTTTCCGTACCAGTGGGAAACTGCTTTGTTGTCATATAACAAATAATAGTGGAATTTTAGGTAGTATCATCAGATATATTATTGCATTTATTAATATATTATTGTATAGAAAGTTCACCTTTTTCAAGTGACAATAGTGTGAAAGTTCTGAATTAGTTTTTAATGCTTCTAGGAATACTATTGAAGAAGACGTTGTGTTGATGCAGTCAGTTTTAGCTTGTAAGATTTTAAGGTATTTAAATATTTGTTCAGTAAATATTGATTTAATTCAATGAGAAACTGATCAGAAAAACTTTTGACATACAGTAATATTTCTTGTTTAAAAAAAAGGAAATGATAAAATGGAAACTATTTCTCTGTTACAGTCTACCACATCTAGATAAAATATACAGCTTCATATAAATAATTTGTGAAAGGTTTGGCAGATTCAAATTTTTCCATAGATTCACATTTCCCAACTGCATAGTAGAAACCATAGACAAAATTCATATTTCATTGCATCTTGTACAAGATGTTCTGGCTTCTTTTGTAAAGTTTGCTACTTTAACAACGCACAGCTAATACTACATATATGTGTATGTTAGTTGACGAATTTATGATGGAAATGATTGGCGGGGAGAGGGTCTCAGCACAAGGTAATCCATCTTCAAATTACTGGCATTAAGTTCACATTGTGAGAGATAATGTCATTTTACGGCTAATCAGCTAATGGAGCCCAAATCCATTTTCACCTAAATAGAAGATTCACGCACACACTCATATTAACTTAATGGCAGTGCAGAGACAAGGGATGAAACTAATGAATGCAAATGCAATTTACAGCCACCTCTTACTCAAACCACCTGAAACACAAGACTAAATTGAGGAGTGGTATGAAGTGTGCTCCCAGCTCATGCATAACCCAAAAATAGTTGTGAAAAAAAAACAAAAAAACAATGTTCCTTGAAGAAAGGAAGTCTGAATGCCAGCTATTAAATTTTTCTTAGCTGTTAGATTCCTCTAATTATGAGGAAGCTGACTTCCACCCTTGAGGACCTCAGAAGAAGCAGTTTTTTGTTCCTGTGTGAACACACTAATGCACCTGATTCAGTTAATAAATGTAGCTCTTGAGCCAGGTATTATGCTTTTGGTTCTGAATAAGTGTCATGATGCAGGCTGTTGAGTGGTGTGCGTGAAGGAGAGGTGTGACGTGAAATAACAAAACATTTAATAAAACAACAGAGTAACAAACACGATGGCAAAACAAATCCAGGGACACGTACACAATAAATGACCAAACTCAAAAGACACAGTTTAAATACACTCTGAAACATGAAACTCAAAACACCAAGACAGGAACTCCAAATAAGCACAAGACACGTTAGACCTCAAACCGAAACCGAAACAGACAGACAAGACATGAAACAAGACCAGACAGACACGTTACAATAAGTACACACTGTCAAGTTGTGTTTCAAGACAAGAGGTTTGGGCTGGTGTCTTCATAGAAATGGCTAAAAATGTGGACAGCATAAAATCTCATCTTAACATTTTTTATAAATGGCTATT
Organism: Enteromius thamalakanensis; assembly: GCA_032357475.1. Taxonomy (NCBI): domain Eukaryota; kingdom Metazoa; phylum Chordata; class Actinopteri; order Cypriniformes; family Cyprinidae; genus Enteromius; species Enteromius thamalakanensis. The sequence continues at coordinate 22,577,246 of JAUCMT010000134.1, read as the reverse complement.
TTAAAATTTGTTGTGTCATCTGAAACCTACAGTTTAATAAAAATCAGTGGCATTGATGTGGTTTATTAATGTTCTATTTGTGAAAGAGGCACTTGTGGACACTTAAATGTTTTCAAAGTGAAAGATGATAATTATATCTTTGGGGTAAGCTGACCCCCTGAATTGCCAAAAAAGCCACAACTGACATATTTTTACAAGTTCATTATCTATTCATTCAAATTCTAATTCAAACACTTTACACTTTTTATTAAAGCCTATGCAAGTAAAATTATTTTAAACTAATAGTGTTATATTAGTCTAATGACATATCTTCAGTTTAAATATGCAAATTAAATATACCTGTGTAATTCATATAATAAAAGCAACCTGATCTCACAGAATTGCGTGTAATAACCACAGACTCTTAACGCATAATTCCGTGTTAGTATCACATAATCATTGAAAATTCCATGATGGGCTCACAGAAAAGATTACAATGTAATTCAGTGACAGGCATCAGCCGTGATCCACTCACAGAGTTCACATCTTATTCAAAAGACACACTTGTCCTGTAGAATGACGCAAATCGATCACCAGACACACAAGAGACAATAACAAATCACATCATCATGGTGCATTCGGTCACGAGACACACGAGAGCCAATAGAATTTTACAGCCACGGCTGACGAAGCATTCTCCTGGCGGCATTTTTTGAATTTGTGCAAAGCAGCCGCTGCAGAACAGTTGAGTCACGGCAAACCAATAGATGGTGAACAATCCTTTTGCCTCGGAAGAATTAGAATATTAATCCTTTTTAAAAATAATGTTAGTAGTTGTATCTTTTGTTTTATTAACAGATGTTAGGTTTAGGGGCAGGTGTTGGGTTAAGTGCTCAAAAATGTATAAATAAAGTAATATAAATAAAACTGTTGTGACTGTTATACATATGCAATAATGGCAATATCATTACCCAATATTTGAATCCAAATCCATGCATGGATCACGTCTGATGCCTGTCACTGACTTACATTGTAATCTTTTCCGTGAGCCCATTACAGAATTTTCGATGATTAAGTGATACTAACACGGAATCATGCGTTAAGAATGCGCAACCTGATCTCACGTGAATTCGTACATATTTTCCGAGGTGGCTAATTCGTACGAATTTGTACAACCTCACTCGTACAAATTCATAAGATTTATTGTAAATCGTACGTATTTTACGAGATGGCAGTTCGTATGAATTTGTACGAATGACCTAAACACAACCCGCCCCTAAACCTACCCATCACGTGGTTTTAGACAAATCATACAAAATCGTACGAGTGAGGTCGTACGAATTAGTACGAATTGGCACAAATTTGGCACCTCGTACGAATATGTACAAATTCCTTGTGAGACTGTGTTGGAATGCATGGTTATTACACGCAATTCTGTGAGATCAGTTTGAGTAAAAGGAATAGGGATTCTATTAGATTGCCTCTTTGAAAAATGTTACATTCTGTGCTAAGCAACAAATTTAGTTTCTATTTATTTTCCTTAAAACACTGGCTGATGCATCATGACCCTGCACATGATAAATATACATCTAGAATTTAAAGGACACATATTATGCCCCTTTTTACAGTATGTAATATAAACCACTGGTGCCTCCAGAAAGTGTTTAAGCTCAAAATCCCCAACAGATCTTTAATTTTATATGCTTTTAAAAACCCCTTTTTTGAGTGGAAGCAGAAAAAGGCTTATTTTCATGCCTGTCTTTTTAAATGCAAATGAGCCGCTTGCTTCTTATTGCGCTGAAATTCATTTTTAAACCATATTCGTTTAAACTTCTAGGCTCATTTTTGCAGAAAAATGGCTTACTAAAACAAAGTTGCTAGGTTAATTATCTATAAATTTCAGTGCATATCAATATTTAATAGATATATTTCTTTAGTAGACATTCAGCTGAGTGGTCCAGATAACCCTGTTGAGGTTACACAAAATCTAGCTCTCCATCTTCAGACCAATTTGAATCAACTGAATTAATATTAATCAGCAATGGTGACAAACATCTCAGTTATTCATCCTTGGAGCAGAATAAGACATTTCTAGCCTGAGCCTGATTTTAACATGTGATTATTAATACGATCAGTTTTAGATTTGATGATTTCAGAAAGGGCTGTGATTAATCTGTGGCTAAAAACTGCTCGATAATAGAGATGAATTGGACAGTTGAGGCAATGAAGAGTCACTTCGGATACTAAAATCATAATACTGATTAAAAATATGAGTACTGATATTGATGTAATATTGAAAAGACTGGGTTCTACACATAATTTGGCATGATGTAAAATAGATGCAAAGCGTCTGCAGTGATACCATCCTGTTTTATCTGATAAGACCCTTTGGGGTATGTTTTCTCCTCAGTAACTCCAGTAGCGAATGATCAACTAAAAAGTGTGTGGCTGTGGAGCTAATTAAGCTAAGACAGGGCAACATTTGCATGTCTGACATGAGGAAAAATATGACAGTGTGGTAATAAACAACGTTAAAGTCATTTTTGGCATCAAATTATTCATGATTAGTCTGTTCTATGCAGATAGCTCTAATCTTGCCCTTTAGGTGAGGATAACTCTTGCCAAACATTCACGCAATTTAGTTGATTTGAATTGTAAATTGACAGTTCCCGTTTCTGTGCCCTAAGTCAAACTAAGTGTACAGGAAGGGCATCTCCGGCTTGAATAGCTTTGTGATCTGGACCAGTGGCCCTGGAGCCCCTTCTCTGACACAACCTGGAGTCTCTAATGAGCTGAATCAGGTGTGTTTGATTAGTAAATCATTTTGTGTCTATAGATTATAAAGATGTTTCAGGCACAGATTGTGTGTTTGACTGAAGTGTTGTTTTCTGTTTGCTGCCATCTCTTTCATTAGTCCTCTAAAGAGAAAATTCTTTTTAGCGGCATAAGTGTTTTATATAAACGTGCTTTAATGTCCATTGGAATTTGGCCATGCACACTTCATTATCATCTAATTTCAAAGGCTGGGTGAACAAAACGAAAAAAAAAAACAAAACAAATAAGCTCGGAGACAAGCTAATCATTAGTGCAAATTGCCTTGGCTGAGTTGTGAGATGTTTTTTGTTTTCTTCTTTTTTTTATGAGAAATGGATGAGATTATATTATTTGTCATTTATCGCTTATATGTACCTATACACACAAGTGTAAACATTCTTGCCAAAAGATTTCCAAAACACTTGTGAAATTCAAGTGGAGTTGGGCATCCACCATCCATGACATTTGCTGTGAGAAATACAGCAAGTTTTTTTGGAGTTCTGTTTTCACTCGAATATCACACTCCTCTTAGCCAATCAGGTCTGAGAGTGAAAGAACATGCGCACACACACACACACATATTAACATGTATGTGTGAAAAACAAATCTGCGAGTCTCAACGAGCTTCTCTTTTTCTTTCTTTAGAACACTGTTGTAGATATAAACAAGATTTTCTTTGAAGTAAAAGTGTGAATTGAAAGTACCCATTCAAAGCATTGTTGTTAGTACTTCTGAAGCCAAGGTTACCTCAGTTCGACATCCACTATGAAGGCTAGGTAATCAAATGCATGGTAGAAGATTCAGCAGCAAAATGACCTTTCTCATGCCTTGATAATTAGGAAGGCAGATAAGGAAATCAAGCCCAGAGCTCAGAACCATTACTATGCATGAGAAGGGGGCCCACATCACACAAAGGCCTGTCAGAGGTTTGCTTTTGTCATAGAGACAACTTATCAGAGCTCCAAATTTCACCTCGATGCATTATCATGTGGCTATTATCATTTACGGGGGGCAACATGAAGGTATAGTTTGTAACATCTTCTATACCTAGTTATCCACAAGCTTCTGCCAGGAGTTTGATATTCATGAACTGCTTTCATCTATAATGGTGCTGTCCAGGTCTCTTACAGCCACTTTTGTTGAGCTCACTCTCAAGCTTATTATTTATTTAGAATATAAGTAGATAATGAATGCCGTTGGTCTGAAATGAAAAGAGACACTCTTGCATATTTATGTATGAAACTATTACATTTTTGGCTTATTGCCACTGAAGGTGCTCATGGAGCTTAACTCTATCTAAACTTGTATGCTAACACACTTTGATTTTTTGCTTCATCTTCCAGTGACAGGTCAGATGCATTATTCTTTGAGTGTTACATTCATTAAACCATGCGCGTGCACTCACTCACACACACACACACACACACACACACACACACACACAGAGTGTCCTTCAAAAGTTTGGAAACCTTATATGCCAAGTGGAGTTTGGACACCATCAGCATAAATTGTTATAATGCAGACTTTGCATTGATAAGTAACAACAGAAGCTATGAAAACATAAAATAAATATATTTTAATATTTAATAAATAAATAAAAATCAGAATTTAATAACAGTGTTTTAGTGTTTTACCAGCTAAACTGTTTTGGTGTAATAACCTCAAAAGGCAATCAGTCAGTAAAGGTGTGCTATCCCATTAATTTTTCATAAAGTTTAATCGCAGCTGCCAACAAATTATATCATCTTTGGCAATGTTCAGTAGTAATTTTTTGTTGCTTTGCATTTATGTCAATAAATTATTAGGATTTATGGTGGTATTATTCAAAATATTACCATTACAACATTAAAAACCTAACCAAACCAAAGATAAATATAAACATTTGTCCAATAAATTCAAGATATTTACACTTATGCAGTTCTTCATAGAGCTGTTTATTTATTTATTTTTGAAGGTGTTTTATTAAGAAGTAATTGAAAAGCACGTCAAGTATTTGTTGATGAATTGATTGTGCTAATCAAATGTACTTGTTCAAAATAATTGTTATTCAATCCTCATCACAAGCCATTCAAAAAGGTATGTAATCAATCTCTCAATTCAGGCAATATGGCTCGTATATAATGTCCCAGTCTGTGCAATTTAGTGGAAGTACAATAGAATGTGTTACAACCCTCCCAGCCTGGTCAATCATGATATTTCTTTCTTTGCTATTTTAAATTTGCAAATGAAATTGAAAATGATGTTAAAATTAAACAAGAGAACCGTCTGACACCAGTTCTGTCATTTAACATGTTAATATGAACACAATGAAGCCATGCTACATCGTGAATATAGTCATTGCTAAAGGACATTTTATTTTTTCATTGTTTTATTACTTCTAATAAAATGAAAGTTCAAAAGTATTAAGTACTCAATTTGTCATTAATCTTTAAAAAGCTAAAGAAAATTAATTAAGTGCCATAAAGTCTTTCCTCTCTAGTGGTTATATTGTTAAATCACACACTGTGTTCTGTAAATAGATATGCTGATTGTCTAATGAAGTCTATATCACGGCATGCAGCATATTGTGTAACTAATTACAGATTTAAATGTAGTGTTTTCTACAATCTTTCGTGAACATGTCAAATTTGGAGCCATATGCAAACAACCAACCGTCCAACACAAACGCTACTTTATCTCCTGTTCCTGAGTCACCCATCCATCTGCCTTTTAGCCTCCGTCTCCGGCTGTTCTGTTCTAGCATTTTCACACAATACACTCATCACTTCATTTCAATCTGAACACAGTCTCACTCTGTCTCTCTCTCCCTCCAAGCAGAATAACGGTCAGAAATACAATCATTTTAACAAGACCGTAGTAAATTTTTACATCTACCACTGTTATATGTGAGTGCCATTATGTAAGAATGGTTATGCGCCTCAGTCTGTATCCTGTGTCGTTGTGAGAGTGAATGTGGGTGCAGTTTGTGAAGTTATATTGCATGGCCTGTGAGTGAGATGAAAATTATGTTTCTATGGCAACAAGTGCAGTATTGTTAGGAGGTCAGAGACAAACACAAGGAGGATACAGATTAGGGCATTAAAAAGAGCATAACAAAAAGGCATCTTCTCTTAGGAAGTATTAATGCCTCAATGAAATGTTTTAATTACTTATTCAAATTAATTTCACTCTACATTTGTCAGGTAAATAAAACAATGGTTTGTCTACCTGCTCACAGTTTGTAATGCTCAGTCCTGATTTTTGGCTCTCAATTCAGTTTTGCTTTGTCTTCCACACAGGTTGACATATTTATAAAAAATATTGTTAGCAGTTTAGCATAGGGACCAATTTTCACTACAAACTAGCTGCTTATTAGCACTGGCTGTTTTCTACAACTAATAAAGCATATATGTTTACATTCATGTGCTTACAATGTAACTACTTACTTAAAAAGGTACTGGTAATACAAGGTAATTACATGGGGTAGGGTTAGTTTTGAGGTTAGTACCTTGTTATTACCTTGTTTTTGCAATTACTACAATTAGTAGATAGTATGTACATAAGCAACAGTGCCGTAAATAAAGTGCTACTGCATAATTGCATAAATTACCATATTTTATATCCCTTATCCTACCAATACCTAAACGTAACGTCTATTAATAAGCAGCAAAATTCATGTTAATGGTTTGTAAATGGAAAGAATAAGACCTTGAAATAAAGTGTGACCAAAAGATTTAGATAATAATCACTGGCCCACTATAAGGTGTTTTTAAAACTCCTCAGAAATTCAATCTTGTCTGCGTCAAATGTAGGTGGAAAAATATATCCTGTTGCGCTGCAGTATGTAGCTTGACTAAAGCCAATGAGCCTGTAAGTGGTAGTTGCACTAAGCTGTCACCACCGTGCCCTGGTTGATTGATACAGGGTTATAGAAATCATCACATTTCTTGCTATCACACATATGTCTCTGCACTACTGTCCATGTAGAGCTGCAATCATTAAGAGTGCCCACCGGCACCCTTATTCTAGAGCCCAATGGAGGCTGTGCAGGGTACATCAATATCAATACTGAGCAATGGCAATAACAAAAGCTCTTTTGACACCAGCATTAGTCTTCCAAATCACCCCTTCTGCCTTTCAGCATAAGGCTGTAATGTTTGTGATTTCTCTCGACAGCACAATTTAACACCCACAGTTCAGGCAAGGCCATCGCCTTGGGCCCTAAATGTGGTTGACCGATCTCACTGAGCTATTAAAACCCAGCGAAAAGGAGTGAATATGAATATGATTTAAAATAAATGTCTTGGGCACATAGGAAGGAAACTAAAGGCTGGTTTGCACGACTACTAATGAGCTGATGTGATGGGAAATGTATAGTAAAAGAGGGGCGTAATTAATAAAAGAGAAAAACATAGCTATGATGTTTGTGTTGATGATGTGTGCACAGCAGGCTTTTGCTTTACCCCAAAATGATTTCAACTTCAGGACTGATCCCAAACGCCAGTCTCTTTTTGCTGATGTAATTAAAACCCAAACAGTTTTAATTGGACTGAAACCCGTACCTCAGCCAAATTTCAATGGAGGCTAATATGCTAAGCTGGGTTTTTTAGAATATAATTTCATTTTTTTTTTTCATTTACTCCATGCAACCAGTCCCTCAAAACAACAACAACAAAAGGGTTGTGCTTTAAATTACTTTTTTACCAGGGACATGCTCACTGGGACGACTGCTAATTTACTCAAGCATCTTTGTTGCTTTCTAAACAAGGCCATTTCATGATCCTGCTTCTGTATTTATTATGGTTCTCCCAGTTGGCAAAAAGGTTGGGCCTAATTGATCTCATTGGAGCACGAGGTCCTGTTTCCTGTTTGTTGTAAAAAGCTAAGAAAAAAGCATTAAGGCTTACAGGCTTTTATAGGATTAAGCATCATAAGCTTTTACCTCTGCTGCTCATATTAAATAGTATTGAACAGTTAAAAGACAGCTTTTTAGAGGATTACATAAAGGAAACAGTTAATGTCCATGTTATTCTTTATATAGTTGCTTACTGTAGCTAGCTCTAGCTAATTGCTTCATACAGTACATACTTTTTGTTTCTGCCCAGGACTAAAGTAAAACATGTCCTCATCTTGGAACCACAATTACAGAATATGCTACATTAGTTACACCTACAGCACGTCTTTGTCCGATAGTGTCTTTAGAATTAAAGTAATTAGAATATGTGTCCCTGGACCACAAAACCAGTTATAAAATGTAGAAATTGAGATTTATGCATCAAAGTTGAGTCTTGAGCTGACTACATATGCTTTTCATTGATGCATGGTTTGTTATGATAAGACTATTTAAAAATCTGGAATACAAGGGTGCAAAAAATATTAAGTATTCATACAAGGTGGCAAATTTGTGCTAATTCATACGCATTTCTACGAGCTCACTTGTACGATTTTGTATGATTTGTCTAAACCCCAGTGATGGGTAGGTTTAGGGGCGGGGTTAGGTGTAGGTCATTCATACAAATTCATATGAAGTGGCAACTCGTAAAATATATACGATTAACAAAAAACGTCATCAGGGAGGTCATCAGAATTTGAATGAATTAGCCACCTGGTAAAATATGTATGACTTGCTGTGAGACTGGGCTGGAAAATCACCTTTAAAAATGTCCAAATGAAGTTCTTAGCAATGCATATTACTAATCAAAAATTGCGTTTTGATATATTTATAACATGAACTGTACAAAATACCTTTTTTTTTTTTAAATGTGTTTTTTTAAATAATGCCCTAATGATTAATAAAAGAAAAATCTATAATTTTGACCCAAATATACCCCAGCGACTTAGGTCCTAGGTCACATATATGCAAATCATGCTTTCATGGAGCTAAAAAAACTGAAACTGTTCCAGGCTCGCAATAATGCTATACATGGTCTTTGTGAACCCTTCAGTATAAATTTTGACCGTAGTATCTATTATTTCAAACCATTGTTGCTGCATTGTCGAGAAAGAATTGTGATATTTTTACAGAAACAGAGATGTTACACTGCAAATATATAACTCACACGTTTGCAGTGAACTCTGTAAAAACTTCATGGAACGTCAGTCAGCTTGATTTGCGATCAGCTATATTTTCCATCTCATTTCTTAGCATGGTCAAGAGCTGTGTATGTCCTCAGTTCCATGCAGGTTTCATCAGGCTGGTAACAGGCAGAAGACTGGCAGCTACAGTAATACCCTTGGGTTTTCTCTGCTCATCTCAGGGCACTATTGCTGTCTCTCCCAGCGCTCACCGTGCACAATTCCATTAAACTGTCACATCTTTCCAAATGACTTTCCTTTGTCCAAGGAAAAAACCCACAGTACTGAGCGAAAGCATAAATACCGTAGTTGTTCAGTTTTACCATTAGCATAAAATAAAATAAAGGTCACTTGCTTTGGGAGCAAGCTTAAAGTGTGTAGACTATGCAAACGTTCTGATCTTCATTTGCCGTTTTTGCTTTACTTGCCATCTTACAAACCTCATCCCATTAGCCTCATTATTTTTTGTTATTAGAAACTCAGGGATGAGATACTGCAGCTGGTGGAAGCACAGCATGCTCTCCTTCACACTGAAAGGTATTCATGTGTGAAGTGTATGCATGTAATGCAATGATAACATCGTTAACCCTTTTACACATGTACAGCTTTAAAAATGTATTGGAACATTGGAACTGAACTAGAACCACTGTGAAGGTCATGGAGGTGTGATTCCCTCATTTATTGAGTTGTGGGTGTGTGCTGTCACAATAGTTCAGCTAGACTGTATAAATTGCAGATTGTAACGCTAACAATGTCAAATAAGGCAGATGGATTAACTGTGTTAAGTAAATGTGATGCTGTTAAACATATTCAAAGATTTCAAATCTCGTTGAGCAGACAGATGCCTAGGTGACAAGCAGCAGCTGGAATCCATTACTTTGTCCCTCAAAGTGAGTGTATGACCTATCAGCTGGAAATGCTCTTCACGTGTCGTCTGTTGCGGAGGAACAGTGTCTTATGGTCATTTCATTGGCAAAAAAAATCTTGTAGTAGTGACAGTTGGTTGTTACAGCTAGAGCTGTTATTTACCATCATTGAGTCTTGGAAACATACTAACGTCATGTGGAGCATGAATTAAGTGTGAGTATCAAGTGAAACTGTTTTTCTTGTAATCAAAAGAGTTGTCTTTAGTCAGGGGCAAACAGATTGAGTTGGTGAAATGCTTAGCTATATTTGGGCATCAGAGCCTGACAATATGTTTGCCTGAGGTTTGCTGCTGTTCGAGCTTTTGACATTTGCTGTAGAGGCGCTGAAATACTGATTGTATCTGTGGAGAGGCAGGGTTTTCATGTTTTTTTCAAACCTGGAAATCTACTAAGATTTAAATAGGCCTGTACAGTACTTGAGTTTATATTTTTTCATCATAATCCTGTGCAACAAAATAATTTAGGCTATTATATTAGACAACGTCTAGTTTGACCTTTTATTGCCAAATCGATGGATTGTATGTAACTTCAAGTCATATAAATGTATTTTGTAAAGCACAACTGGACTCTCCAAAAACGCCAAATTATTGTCATTGTACGAGTCACCATGGCACGGTTTATATTAAGACTCTAGGGCAAGGCTACTAGTATAAATTTTAAAGTGCAACCATTTTCCTAATCACATCTCCTCCTCACAGACATGCAGTTATTGGATAAGCACTGAATATCTCGTTTTACTCAGCTTTTCAAAATAGCTGTAGGCTGTGACATCCAAAGATATTGGTCTGTGCATTGGAGTGGCACTCCAATATTCCAGTTCTAGAGTAAACTGAAATCGAATGTCTGCTGATGCTGCATGTGTTGTTTATTCTAATGCAAATTAGCATGAAAAGCATGAAAATGAAGTTAATTACAGGCAGGGAAACAGTCCAGTGGTTGAATCCAGTTCCAAACAATTCCAAGATAATTGTTTTATCATACCGATTCCCCTCATAATTTCCAGCCCCATTTATTTTATCCACTAGAGGATTTAATTTAATACCGTATTTTCTATTTCTACATATACTACATTTTAGGGCCATTTTAGACTTCACATTCCCATTTTGTCCACATATAATTTTTTATAGCAGCCTGTTTCTGATAATTGCATCTATTTATCTTACAGAATTTTCCCCACAGTTCTGAGAAATTATGCTGGAAGCACAGGATAGGGAGAGTGGGGTAAATTGAGCCACCGCATGTATCTTGGCAACTGTACACTTGTATTGTATTGTGACCTTGTACTTCAGAAGCAACAGTCTATTCTGCCAGACTGTGAAAAGGAGAAACACACAGGAGGAGTGGAAGTTAAACTGAAGTTAAACAATATTTGGCTTTTCAAAGTAAAATTTTGGCATAACAGATGCAATGGCTATTATATTAAAGCAAAAAAAAAAAACTATATTATGCATATAGTTGAATTAGCAACATATAGAACTATGCAAATCATTTGCTAAATATTAGCCTGAATTGAGAAGCTTTGGAGTCAGTATTTTAACCTACAGCAGAGGTTAAGTTAAATCTCTCTAGTATAAACTGCTCTCTCTCTTTCTCTCTCTAGTTTATTTTATAGGGACAGTATACAAGTGCATCAAATCCTTTTCTGATAAGAATCAGAATATGCTTTTCATAACATTAACATCAGATATATCTTCCCACCGGTAGTGCTTAATGGCCTGTTTAACATTGCAGAAAAGCTGCCATAAGCTAAATCTTTTGAATAAAAAGGTTATTAGTTTAAGTGACATTTATTCTATTTTCCATGGGTTTGAATTGGATTCAGTCAGGTTCACAGTTTACACACAGAATTTTGCATCTTACCCACTGATTCGGATCAACTTATCCCTAACCTGGCAATTTTACAAAAAAGTTTCATAAGAAGCCATATTCTTAAAGTCATTTATCAGATACATTCTAATCATTTAAAATGAGGGATAAAATATAAAATTACTGTAAATATTTTCTAATTTTCTCATCTTGAGGACCACATAAGTAAAAAAAAAATGACTCATCTCTGCCCTTTGAACATGCAATTCATTTTTTTTTATATATACAGTAAGATTACATTTTCCTCAGAATTCTGAGTGTACATCTTACAATATGTTTCTGTCGTACAGTATAACAATAATTAAAACATTTTTTTAATCACAATTAAGTATTTTGTTCTTAGATTGGTGAGTTAATATCTTGCAATTCTGTTTTCTTGTTATCTCTATAAACTCACAAACTCACTGTGAGATAAAAAGTCCCCTTTTTATTATTAATTTTTAACCTGTTTCAGAAACAGTCTCTAGCCTTTCAAAGCACAGAGAACTTTATTTGTATATGAGAGCAGTTCTGGCAGCTGACAGGTCATAAAAGTGAACTGTTCCTTCTTTCCTTCCCAAACTGCGTAGTCTTATTGATGACGGAGGACCTAGGTGCTGTTTATCATCTTGTGACCTGGATTTTCTGCTGAGTAAGACTCGTTCCACCCAGCTCTCCACTGAACACAGATCATACATAATAGTACCCTTTCCCTTCTTCTATTACAGTAATATAGAAAAGTGGCATCTGTACACATAAACATCGCACAATGAATACAACGTCTGCCCTATTGGATTTTTTTTTTTAACCCCAAAAGAAAATAAGCTCAATGCATATTATGCTGGCATAAAATGATGCAGGGTTCTATCAGGCTGGTAAGTGATACATGTCCATTCTGTTTTTCATAACTGGATTATGAATCATCATGACACCTACAATGGAGCATCGTCTTTGCTTGTTCAATTGTTTTGCTCTGGTACATATTTCATATAAATGGAGAGTGATGAGGGTGCAGAATTTCACTATTAAGATATCCATTTCAAATGACAACACTGCACGCTCTGAAGGGCCCTTTAATTTTTTTCTAGCCTCTGCAAACCAATGAAGGGAGAAAATAATAAAGAATTCAGCAGAGGCCTCGGGTCAGTGTTTTGCAGCAGCACAGTTTGCAGGCACATTGTTGACCCACCTTCAAAAGGAGCTGTCAGGCTATTGCTGGCATTCATCGTGAGCGACTAGCTGTAACACTCCTCAGTGATAATATTTCATGAGCTAAGGATCATAAACAACTGTAAGCTTCTGTCAAGAAACCAAGGTAAACATATCTTTTCTCAATTCTGAATGGTTAAGAGCTGTCATCAACACATTAGAAGCGATTGGACTTTAAAATGATTCTAAAGCATTATTAAATAACTGTAAAAATTTTTAAACATGCTTTTGAAAAAAGCTTTACTGGTGTGCATCTTATGATAAAACAAAGCCACTGACATGTTTTAAGATCAGTCAGTGCAACTTTCTTTCAGTTTAAACAGCTGAGATTTACATTTTAGTCTAGGACTAGGCTTAAGTTTTGTTTGTGAAACCAGGGGAAAGTAATCCGTTTAGTCTCTCCAGAACGCTCTCTTTTCCAGAACTCCGTATTTTTGAAAACTATGAATAGACGTCACTTTAATATTCTTTTTTTTTTTTTTCCTAAAGCCATTTTTTTCCCCCTCTCTCACATACATCTCTTTCAAAAGAAATGAAAGCGCCAGTGACACCTCTTGACATGTCCCAGATATCTTTGGCTGACAGGCAGTGTGTGGCGCTGCAGGCGACTCACTCCCCAGCGCTGACAATACTGCAATACTGTCTAAAACTGTCGCTTCCATATGTCCATTGAGCCCACTGCGAAACCAGGCCTGAGTGGCTTGGCTCACAATGTGGATATTCACACATTAATGCCAAAAACTCTTGAGAGGCTGTCGAGGGATCGTGTGATGGGGGCAAAGGGTGCAAAAGGAGAAAATGGCTGTATGTATTTAAAGGAGCCATTTCCTTTTGACATGACCTGCTTGAGTGGCTGACATGTGGAGACTGTTTTTGTGTTTTTTGTTTTGGACAGCTCACCAAGCCACTGGCAGATCTAGGTCTTTTTTAGTGTGCATGAAATTGCTGCCAATTCTGTTTTGTTTAGTTTTTTTTTACATAGACTTGGGCACCATTTGAGCCACATCAGCTAAGTCTGTTGATGTTAGAAGATGCCATATGTTACAGAATCAATGGGCAGATGTACAGTACATACAGAAAATCAGCAATCACATAGTAGTATTCAGATACCATTACATTTACAATACCACACTGTCAATCAAAAAGTTATAATAATTTTTTTTGGGTTGTTTTTTTAAAGAAATCGTTTATACTGTACTTACAAAGGGTGAATTTATTTGACCAAATGCATTATATATGTGTTAAATAATTCACTTCTACATGAATCACTACTCCAGTCTTCAGTGTTACCTTCAGCAATCATTCTGAAATGCTGATTTTGTGCTCAAGAATGGACTTTCCTTTTCTAACTAACAAGCAGTAGTGTAACAAATCTGTGCTGGCGTGTCTAGCAGCATCTGACACTTTGCAAACATCTAATTATGTTGTAGCATCACTCACTCATTACCGTTTGATCATCACATGTCCACTACTGAAGTGGATTGTAGCTTTGTCAACTGACTGCCATCACTGACTGCTGTGTAGCAAATTACTGTAGATGTACCGTTTAAAGGCGGACTTTTCATCTGGCAGGTTTACAACGACTCGCAGAGTTTGTCTAAAAGATGTCTGTTAAAAGAGATAAAAAAAATAGAGTGTGGATTATACTGTATGTAAGTAAGCCATGTAACAAAGATAAATATGACAGGCCATATTGTTCCTCACTCGCTAAACTATTCCAGCATCATTTTGTCACAAATTAATTTCATTGTGTGTGGTGTGAAAGAGAATGTGTGAATTAAATGTTGACTTAACCTATTTGTGTTGAGACTACATCGTTTTGTTGGTACTTACTGAGCAGGGTATTTCCAGTTCCCAGCATGCTTTGCCCAAGACTTGATGGGGTAAATGTGTGAAATTATTTTAAATGGGTTAACTCTGTTGGTATTTACTGTAACACATTCAGCATGTGTGATCGTTTTTTCTTTTCTATTGTGCATATACACGTGAAACAAAAACAAGAAGAATGTAGGATTTTTTGTTAAAGATTATGAAGGTGTATGACTTTTTAAAAATAATGATGTGCATGGATAGATCTTTAAAGTAAATTGTAATATTCTTTAAAAAGACTTTGTAATGACTTGGTGAGCAATTATGCGCAATAGCTTCTTTTTCTTATTTGAGTCACTTTAGCATTTCTTATTTTATTGGACTAATTTCAGTTAGTAAGTTTGTGCAATACACAATAATTGAGTTTACATGGCAATTTCATGTGATGAAAACTCAGCATGTGGAACCACTGTTCACAATTGAATTCAGTTCATCCAAAGACTAATGTGCTTCTGTGAAAATACAAAAGAGATTAAGCCACTGTGCAGGTGTGCAAGTGCTCTCTACTAGTACTAAACTCACTTGGTAAAGCAGAACAATCACCCACTCATGAGCTAATGCCAAATAACTGGAAGGAAATCAAAGATACATTTAAAAAAAAAGGCAGAGTGTCTGCACAGCACAGTGCATCATTTACAGTGTGCCTTTTCGTCTGCAGTCATAAAGCAAAAATATATTGGTTGAGCTGACTGATTTTATGCTGCAAGGGGGAATCCAAAAACATACTGTAAGCTATATTTTTCATGTAGATTAAAGGGATAGTTCACCTAAAAATAAAAATTCTTTCATAATTTACTCACCCTACTTGTTCTAAACCTGTATGAATTACTTTCTTCTGCTTACTGTAAAACTAAATATTTTAACAGTAATGATAGCTATTACCTTGAAAATATTATGAACATTTGGATACCCAAACATTCTTCAAAGCATCTTCTCATGCGAGTGAGTAAACGCTGGCAGAATTTTCATTTGTTGTTGAGATCTATTCATTAAAAAAATAGATATAAATATTTCTTCTTCCAAACATGCATACTGACATTATTTTGAGACTGCTGCTGTTTATTCTTGTTCATTAGCAATTTGATGGATGCTATGCACTGTTAATTATTTCTCATAGGGTGCAAGCAACCTTGTTTTATATTTTATCCAACAGAAAAGCGTTGGTCAAGGCTGTTTGTCTGAATATCATAATGACTGGCATGCACTCTGGGAGTAAGCAAACTTCTATAAAAGGCTGAAGCCAACAAACGGACTGCCTGGGGCTAGAGAATTTTCACTCTGTAAAATGGCCTTTTTCTCAGATCTCAGAGGGCGTTTGCACGTTCTCTTTTTGTGACATGTAGTCTCAGACGAGGTGAACTGTGAACCAAAGTGTAGATATTTATGATCTTTTAACATGGAGTGTAAAATTTGACAAGAAAAAAAAAAAGTACAGTACAGGCCAAAAGTTTGGACACAGCTTCTCATTCAATGTGTTTTATTTATTTTCATGAACATTTACATTGATAGATTCTCACTGAAGGCATCAAAACTATAACTGAACACATGTGGAGTTATGTACTTAACAAAAAAAGGTGAAATAACTGAAAACATCTTTTATATTCTAGTTTCTTCA
>JAUCMT010000134.1:22513933-22556530 GCA_032357475.1 Enteromius thamalakanensis | reverse complement strand
CAAAACCCCATCCATGAGAGAATGGGGAAAAAAACCTTGGGAGAACCAGGCTTAGTTGGGTCCAGTTCTCCTCTGGCTGTACGTCCAGCACCTAATTTCCAGTTTAATTTTAAACACGGATTGTGTAAGAACTTATAGTGTGTACGTAAGACATATATTTTATAGGTAGTGTCTTAAGGTGTTTGTCTTGTTGCATAAAGCAATTGTTCAAATGAACTAACCCTGAAGTCATCCAAGATGTAAATGAGTTTGTTTCTTTATCAGAACATTTGGAGATATAGAATTACGTACATCACATGCTTACAAATGGATCCTCTGCAGTGATTGGGTGCCGTCAAAATGATATTCCAAACAGCTGATAAAAAGTACCACAGTAATTAACCCTTTGTTTTTTTCACTAAACCAATGTCACTTTAAAGTATCCTTATTATGGGTAATGAAAGGTTCATATTTTTATTTTAAGAATTCCCAACAATGGGTTGACATGGATGCAAAGTCATAAAAATACTTTCATTACTTTTAATATTCACATATTATTACATCACTTCCTCCATTACTCCAAGAAGATTCGCTCAATGGTTACATTTTCCAAAGCCCTTCTTTTGCATGACGCTGATCTGCAGTGATGACCTGTAATGCCTGATAAAGCAGCATTTGTGAGTGCTGTGGTGCTTTGTGTCCAGTGTTATCGCAAAAACAGCTATTTTTACAGCTCCAAGGCACCTAGTGGAACAGAATGAATTTGGATTTCATTCAGACAAATGCAAAAAGACCAACAAGTAGTCAGGCAATATGTTAATGTTTCATGTTGATGTCAACATGAAAAGACATGGGATTCGTTTCAAAAATGACTCTATTCAAGGATTCAGAGCTGACTCTTTCTTTTGAGAGACAGTAACTTAATACACACTGCATTTTCAGATTTGAAACAGCAGGATATTTTCATTCACACAGAGCTGTTTCATACACTGCATGAAAGATAATTTTAAAAAATCCATAAACGGGCACTCTAAGTCATGTCACTCGGCGGCCATCTTTGAAAAGCCTCTCGTGCATGCAAGTGCTGCTCATGCCTCTATAAATGGGGAAACATCAAATTCTCCAAAGCTGTTCACCAAGTTTAAATGTCATTTTTAAAATCACCAAAGAGATCAGACAACAACTGTAAATGTTTGCTTTGCTTTCAAAGTTCTTTGTTCTTGATTCTCCAGTGAAATGTTATTGTGTCTGAGTCGGGAGAGAAATAGTCAGATAAATGCTGAAACAGATCAATCACTGATTCAGTGAAAAAAGTCCAGGGATGCATTTTCCAAAAGGATTGTTAGACAACTATGGTCGTTAGTTCCATACTTGCTTTTAAGAAATGCACCCCAGGACAGTTATGTTGGTGGATTTTGATGTGAAAGAACTACAGGGATGGGATGGACTTTATCACTGCAGAAAGCATCATTATTGATAAGAAACTCAGATGTAGATCTATGGTCAGAAGTGATGGTTTAAAGCTTACAGTAATTGACTTGATGATGGATTTGTTTCCTACAAACACACAGCTTTATACTTCATAAAATGTTACCCAATGGACTGGAGTAATGTGGATAACTTATGGTTTATTTAGATGTTTTCATTAGGACTTTTGTGAGCAAGTGATGTGATAGCAAACTTCTCCAAATCTGTGTAAAGAAACACCTCAGGGTGAGTACATTTTCAGTATGATATCATTTTCAGAGATATTTGTTTCTTTGTGTTAATGCACACACACACGTGTATATATATATGGGTAGTTGACAAATAAAAATTGTACTGTGACATACAACAATGTAGAAAAATAAACTGAACACACAAATAAAATGAGAAAATGTATATTCATTCTTGGAGTTACAAATAGCTTGAGAGAGGTTTATCTTTAACGTTAGTAATTTGCTAGTAATTTGTTTTTGTCAAATTCCTTTATTCAAATATCTCCTCCAGCAGCCTAAAAATATACGATGAAGATGAATTGATATGATGCCTAAATGTTTCTGCTGAGGGAGGAATAAGAGGACTTCCTGGCAGAGGCAAAGCTTTCTGTATTTCATCGCTTCTTCGCTGCCAATCCACCAGAATAGATCATAACTGCAGATAACTATATCAGCACTATTTAAAAGATAAAGATGCCAAAGTGTGCACGGTTTCTTTGTAGAGAAACCAGTCATCGCTCAAATGATATGTTGTTGTAATTCATCCCTTCCATATCACAGTAATTGCAGTGATGGGAGATACCTGTAAATGTGCCGAGATTCAGCCGACAGCTTGCGTGAATCACTGAAGAGATTAATTATTACAGGCGGCGCTGTGGGCTGGGACAAGCAGACACACAGACTGCTCCTGTATTCTATTCCAGAGCACACCCGTCCTTCCTGTGCGGCTAATGGCGTTGTCCCTGCAAAATTAATTAACTGATGTACTTCCGTCTGTCAGGAGGCCCCGCGCAATTAATCACGTGGGGAACGAGACAATGCAGGGCACCTATAAATTCAATTCACAAGTTTCATGCGCTGTGAAGACCTCAGTCTAAACCCTATGGATTAGATGTCAAGTGGCTCATAATTCAACAGAAGGTGCTGTAAAATCAAGTTCATCTTAAACCAAAATATGCCTGTGGATGTCTAGGGGTCACTCGCCTCACAGTTTGATGTCGGTGCTATAAAGTGTTCAGTGTGAACCTGTGGCTTTGCTTCGTTTTTGCTCATCTAGATAAAGTAAAGAATTAAAATGATGTCTTAAATGGGTTAAACAAAAAAATAAATAAAAAACTTCCAATGGTTCCAAAATAATGCTGTATGCATATAAGCAACAACTTTATATATATTATGTGTGTGCACCCTATAGTAAAAAGGTACTAAAATGTATTTGAAATGCATTTATTTAATGCTAAGGATACTAAATACATTTTAATATTGATGTACTTAATAGAAATACTCTTTAATGTGCTTTTGGGATACTGGTATACTTAAAGTCTGCTAAATTGGAATAACTAAAACAGAGTGTAAAAAAATCTTTCTTTGATCATCTGAAGAAAGTAAGTCATTCCCTTCTTGAGGGTGCGTAAATGAGAGAATTTCAATTTTTGGTTATAGCGTATCCCTTTAAGTGCTTTTCTGGAAAACAACTTAATTGTTATTCCACAGGACACCCTTGCTTCATCCGGTTTTAGATTCCACAAAACACAAGTCTTTACCATAGACATATGTTAAGATTTCATTATCAACATCTTTAACATCCCACCCCCATACCGTACCGCTAGCTAAACCTGCATGTCTAATTTTTAACTGAAAATGCATTTATATGTGACCAGATGTCAGCTATAGTGAGCTTACTGTGAAAGACGTATATTTGTAATTGCACTATTTAAATAGTCTGATTCACACAGGAAATCGTGAACATGTGGCTTTCTCCAAAGTCTCGTTATAACAAGCCAGTTCACTTGGCGGCCATATTCTTAACACCCACAGGAAGCTATTTCCAGCATTGCAAGTTCAGCTCATATTTAGTTGAATGGGGAGAGACAGAAATCTCTGCAACAGTTTGTTGAAAGTTTGTTTAAATAGTAACGTATCTCAAACCAGAAATCAAATCTGACAACAACAGTATCATAAAATGTGCTTAAGATTTCTTCCATGCATGTATGTCTTTGCTTTATGAAAACTTAACACCTGTTTAACATAACAACAACAACAGCACTTATTAGTCCTGACTAGTGTGATATAAAAATATTAAATCAATAAAAAAAAACATCATATACTGTATCGTTAGAGCTTATGCACAGGTTGTATAGTACATCTTACCCATCAAGGCTTGAGCCATCAGTTAGAAATACAGTATTTCTATTTATTTAACATATTATTATGCCTCAGAAACTGCTTATACGGTTTAAAAAGTAGTTCACAGCTTAGATTAGGTTAGCATGTAATGGCATTTGAAGGTATGGCATGTAGAAATGTGAGTCTCCAGCTGTTATAGGCCTCAATTTTTTTTTTCTTCTTTTTTTATAATGAAGAGAGGGAGAAAGAAATATAAGAATGTTCTATGACAATTAGCCCAAAAGCAAATAATGTAAAATACTGAAAAGCACAGTTTAAAGGTCCCAACACTTCACACTTTAGAAAAAAAAACATTTTATTTACATTTACAGCATGTACTGTATGAACTACAATCTCTGGTATTTATTTCTTTTTTTTTCATGGTTAACGCTTAGTTAGCTGTATCCCCATACAGTAGCATTATGAATTGATCAGCAAATGTGTAGTTTGACAGAAATATTATTGGTTATTTTTCAATAACAGTTCTTGTAGAAATATGTCAATAAAGAGACATTCTCTCGCCAAAAAAATCACTTCAGTTCAGCATAGAAATCTAAAACGAGTTACCAATAACAAACAAATCACAAGAAGAAAACAAAAGAGAATCCGCTTAGTCCAACACCACAGATTTTCTATGTAGGCCATGTAGGTTTCAATGATCTAGTCAAAGTAGCTTCTGTAACCGATGCAGTGCTCAGGAACACTGAAGCAGATAGGAGCAAGCTAGCATTCATATACAGACCCTCTGAAAACAGAGACATTGTCACCATCTTTTTTTTTTTTTCAACAGCACAATGCTGTTTTTTTATATTGTACCAATTTATCCCACCTATTATGTACAATAAAAATGGTAGGAACATTTTTTAATTGAATACAAAAATGGATTAATTATAAAACACATATGCTGGGAAGCAACGGTTTATCCTTTATGAAATGCTTAGCATGATAATTCATCTTCCATATATGAATGTCAACCAGGGTAAAAGTAAATATATGCCCCCCCCCTAATGACAGTCTAAAATTAAATACAAAAAACAATAAAAATAATGTAAAATGAAATAGGTTTTGATCTCACATTCAGTAAATGTTAATTCACTGCTTAAATGTAAGATTAAAACCTAACATACACAATGTTGTGTGATCAATTC
Source organism: Enteromius thamalakanensis (assembly GCA_032357475.1). NCBI lineage: Eukaryota > Metazoa > Chordata > Actinopteri > Cypriniformes > Cyprinidae > Enteromius > Enteromius thamalakanensis. The sequence goes on along the minus strand of JAUCMT010000134.1, from coordinate 22,551,543 downwards.
CCTGCTGGCAAACACATCTATTTAAAATGAAACTGGTCAGCACATGTGATGAATTAGAGGTATATACTTCATGTACTGTTCTGATGCCTTTGACATATGAACCTATTAGGTTTACTTCAGAAGTTGACTGGTGAGACCAGTATCACATCATTTTATCATGCCCGCCCAAAATGATTAAAAGGGGAAGAGACATCACACATCAGCTTTTATGCTGAGAAACATTTTGAGAAAGCAATACACAAGCTGATGAAAAACAGAGGCGGAGCGTACAGGCGTACCACCCTTTTCACGTATGGACACACTCACACACTCATCATGTTAGGTGAGGTATGCAGTTGCCAGTCAAAAAAACAAATCCACACAAAACAGTGATTTTTTTTCAAAATACACAACAGAACACAAATTCTATAGACAATGGTAAAATAATGTCTCATGGTATATGGCAGATACAACACAAACATATAAAAGCACGCATACACAGTAAAAACCAGTGGTTTACAAATCAACACTATTAAAAATAATGCAATTCTCAAATAAACAATACATGTTTTAAGCACTGGGCTGCACTCTGATTGTGTCCAGTGTGTGTGTTTTTTTCCCCCAGTAGGTCATTGGTTTCCATAGTGACATTAGCAGGGTATTTTTTTATTTAATTCTTTTTTTCCTCAGCCATTTTTGTCTGAAAATCGCACAGCAAACGATCTTAGAAATCACATTCCCTTGTCCTCAGCCAGGGTTATTTCATATCTCCCATTTGGTTAACATACTATTATATCCCACATACACACATGGCATTGGATCTATAATTGTACTGCCTGATGTTCACTGATGTATAGAATTCATATTTATATTCGTAGGTTGTTGGCATTTACAGTTACAAATAGATTTTGTGAAAAAATGCGGAACCTGAAATGCTGAATTTCCATTGCCACATTTTAGATACTATCTTGACTTGAGGGCTGTAATTCAAGGCAATTATGCAAACCTATTTTCTGAATTGAAGTTAATTGATGTGTGTTCCGAACACTGGCTTCTATAAATACTAGAAATATGTCCTATCCCACAAGCTGCATTTGCAGCATAATCCAGGCCCTGACAATGAGAGCTTTTCCTTTTTTGTTCGGTAACAGGATTTTTCATGGGGAAATGTAACCATTTACACACCTCTCTAGAGTCTCCGCATCCATCAGGCCCACCATTCATATCTAAGTGCTCCATGCGATTTAAAGTCTGCTGTTTTCAGTGGCTAGTTTTTGTTTCCAGTGTCTCCAAAAACTAAAACGTTGGTGCAAAGGGATGTACTGTGATATGCCACAACTGAAAAAACAACAACCCACAACTCTTGTCTCACTGCTCTCATAACCACTGCGGTTGACCTTAATTCTACCATCACATGAAGATAAACCATTCGTTCCCCCAGTTCTCAAAATGTAGAAATGAAAAAAGAAGATACAGTAATAAACTTTTTGCCTTGTGATTTGATGATTCAGTCACTTCACATATCTTTAAATAAATAAGATTTGTAAAGACACTTGTTAACGTAATTATACACCCTGGCTCTCGCTGACATCGCTGAATGTCTTAATGCACGCTGTCATCTTCATGACAGCATGCCCACAACCAAAATTTAAACAGCATTAGTAAAGTTTGTTTATCCGACATGGTCAAATTTGCGTCTCCTGCACGTTATCCTTTGAGCTGGCTTGGATTAGTAAAGGTTCATGCACTGAACTATGCATTGAGGCGAGAGCAGACACATGGTTATAAGTTTTGTAGGAGTTATAGTGGTTGTAATGCTCATGCTCCAGGGGCGGGAGAGTCAGGTGGCTTTCCATGGCTGGGACCCTCGTCAGCTCCTCGTGTACGCTGATGATCTCGATGGTGCGAGGCGGCCCATCGTGATCCTGCTGGTGGTGCTGCTTGCGCATCTTGTAGAATATTATGAGCATGACGGCCGCCATGAGCGTGATGGCCACAAAGCAGCCGATGATGATCTTGGTGGTTTTCATCACCTCCTCCAAACCATTGAGAGTGCCTTCAATGTCTATGTCAGTCACAGGAATGGTGTACGCTCTTTCGGTGGCAATAGGTGTTCCCCTTGTGGTCGAAGAGGACGCCCAGTCAAAAGATGGCTGCACCGGTGTCCTGCTCTCCCCATCAATAATGGTCTCAGTTGTCTCTACAGTGACCGTAGTGAAGTAACTAAAGCCGCTGTTGTCAACGGATGTCACGTTGAGGACAGCGGAGGCCGAAATGTTGCCTAGCATGTTGCTTACCATGCATGTGTAGGTTCCGGTGTCCTGGATAGTGACATTGGTGAAGTTTAATGTTCCGTCATTTTGGACGGAGATGCGCATCTTGAGCACCCCATGTGTTATGATGGAGCCATTTGGTGTTAGCCAGCTGACAGAGGTCACTGAATTCGTCCGACATTTGAGCTCTGCTGCCATTCCTTCAGTCAAATTGAGGTCGGCAGGCGGCTCGACGATAACGGGTGCGTAGCACTGAAAGTAGCTCTGGTCCAGTTCGCCGATGTAGCGCCCCTTGAGGCTGGGAGGGGAATTGCAGCGGGCGCAGCAGCTGGTGTTAGTTGGTACGGTCTCTCTCAGCCACCAGCTCAGCCAAAGAATGTCACAGTTGCAGTTCCAGGGATTGTGATGCAAATGCACTCGCTGCAGGTGGTGCAAAGGCGTGAAGAGATCGTGGGGCAAAAAGGTAAGGTTGTTGTGAGCCAGGTTGAGCTCTCGTAAAGAGTGCAGGTCGTCGAAGGAGTTGCGCTCTATGGTTTGTACTTGGGCGTGCATCATCCACAGCTTCTGAAGATGGATGAGACCTTTAAAAGAACTAGGCTGAATGACGGTGAGCTGGTTCCCGGACATCTCCAGCTCATCCAAACGAATCAAGGGCTGAATATTGGGGACCTCTTTGAGGTTACACATGCCCAGATTCAGGTAGCGAAGGTTGCTCAAGCCCTGAAAGGCTCCACTGGAAATGTAGGAGAGACGCTTCAGCTCCCCCAAGTCCAACCGCCGTAGGGAGGGCAAGCGACTGAAGGCATCAGAAGTAATGCTCTCAATAGGGTTATTCCTAAGCCACAGCTCTTTCAGTTTTGATAGATACTCAAAGGCGCCATTTGGGATGGTCGTGAGGCGATTGTCAAAAAGCTCCAGAGTGTTAAGGCTGGTCAGTCCATTGAAGGCGCCAATCTCGATGTTGCGGATGTGGTTTCTGCTGAGCTGAAGAATCTCGAGGTGTCGCAGATGTTTGAAACTGTCTACTTTGATGACCTGGATCTGATTGTCCTGAAGGTTTAGATAACGTGTGTTGGTGGAGATGCCATCGGGGACATCCTTTAGCCCTCTGCGTGTGCAGATGACTTTACTGAACTGATTACTGCAGGAACATACGGAAGGACAGGTCTGGGCTCGTACCAATCCAGCGACAACAAGCAACTGCAGGGCTAGAAGCAGGAGAAACAAGGGGTCAAACCAAGCCCCTTTCCATCTAGGACCTCTCAACATCTGGCGCTGATGGTAAGAGGTCATCTTGTTCAACATTCATAATTTAATGCCCGCTGAGTTTCTCTCCCGAAACATTTATAGGCAGTCTGAAAAAGAGGAAAGAGGAAAATAAATCTGTTAGCAAAGAACGTCATGTTGACTTGTCAGCGTAGCATGATGGCAGTCAAACCGAACATCAGATTCAGCTGATGTTCTGCAATTTATCAAGAAGAACATTCTTCTGTCAAGTGAAAATGCATGTACATTTCTGATATTCTGATGACAACAAGAATTGCTTTTTTAGGCAGTGCACATGCAAAACAGAGCTTTTCTGATGTGATTGATAAATTGAGCATCATTACCATTACAGCTGTTAAATGAGCCTGCACAGAGAAGCACGCACAGTATAATACATTCAAAGTGTAAGTGACTGAAAAATGCAATTTCTTGATTTCTTTTTGTTTTTGTACCATGTGTAAGAGCAAACCTGAGCTTAGTCAGCTACTTCACTTTGACCTGACAATTTTTTATCCTCACTTTCAAGACTTCCAAAATGGGGAAGAATCACTAATAATATAAATGTAGGAATGTCTTTTTCAGAGGGAAAAACTAGCCACACCCAGTACCCATGTGTGCTGTTATTTCAATGCCTAAATGCAAGATGGTTTTTTTGCACATTTGTTTCATTACAATATTATCAAGCGCCTTGAGTGTGAAATTCCCTAAACTAACCTGAATCTTTTATGCTATGCACTAAAATGAGATATATGAAAATCCTGTCACAGCAAGCTGCCAGAGGGATGGATTAAGGTGCAGACAGGTCCATCACTGGTTATATCTAGCAGATAAGGATGTGTATTTGGCTTGTATATTCAACTCTATGTGCTTGCACATGCTATGAAGATCCAGAGCAAACGAATTTTCAAAACCCACAAGAAATGTGCCACTGCTACAGCACACACTAAATTTAAAATCCCTTCACCTGCAAGGCTCTGGTCTAACTACCTGCTCAAGTGTTCTTATGCAAAATAAGGTCTTATTACCTATACTGTTCGCAAATAGGTTACTATAACCAATATTGTTATAAATAATGAGAGGGAAATAAAAGAAGAGAGAAATTCACGACCAACAAAGCTGAATTTCTGATTATGAAGTGAAGCAATTGACTATCCTGAAATGCATAGAAATGCTTTCATTTATGAAATTAAGCATCTATGTTATAACTACTCTCAGAATTTCGTAACACAGAAATTAATTAAATATAACAGATAACTTTCCGATCAGTATGGCAACAGGCGTTGTATGCACCAGTAAAAACATCAGCCTCAAAGCATGAGTGGGCTGTGTGTTGGTACCAACAGATATACACTAATATGCACTGCATAAATACTGCAGATGATTGTGAACTTGACTTTTATCAGTATTAGATTAGTATGTTGTCAGAAGCAGTCTGAATCCAGACTGAAAAATATTACATATTTTGTCAGTCATGATCAAGTTTAAATATTTCTGTCTCCTTAGAATAAAATTAATGATTCAATTAGAATTATTCGTCTCTCTTGTCTGTAATATCCTACTGAAGCGTCTCGGATGGTCTCACTGTTCATCTGTGCTGCTGATCATCTTATAAAATTGTTAAAAGTGAGGACGATGATTGATTTAGTCACAGTGAGACGTTAATCTTGCTAGTAGGCAATGAATGTTACTAACATTATGTTAGTTAGCAGCAGCAGCATAATTGACACCTTACTGTGAGAAGCTGAGAGAACTTCCAGTGGACGCACATTTAATGGGATGCGTGAGGTAATCAGGGCATGTCCTGGCAGGAGCCTCTTTTTCATTACCAAAAATAACAATGGAATTTAAAGGGGTAGCACACTAATCTCTCAGGTATTGATTGAGTAATTAGCTCGAGGCCTGCATCAAAAATCGGAATGTAAAACTAACATTTTTATCTTGTTAATTACATAATAGCAATGCACACACCATCCTTCATGCATTAAACATGCAAGTATAAAAGACTTCTGACACACACTTTTCACAAATGTCACATTCAAACTCACATGTACTTGACATATTTTAAACCAGTCTCTATCTGTCCGATTATGAAAAGGCCTTATTATAAAGATACAAAATGGTCATTGGGGACATAATGTACAGCGGCCTTTTAAATGGTACTAATATATACAATGTATGTAGTAATGTGTATTTTTTTTAAGTACTAATATGTACCTTATTGAGTGTATATGCCGTTATTATTAAGATAGAAATACGCTGCAAGGGAAAAAAATCCAATTACTGTCATTATATTTGCATAATATTTAGTTTCTTCGAAAACTGCTGCCATTTTCTATAGGAATCAATACTTTTTTTAAATCACAAGAAATAACATTTTAACGATCATAAGCAATTTCACAATTATTTGAATGCATATACTGTATAAGACTTGTCCTTGCTCTTTGTTGATGATGATGAATCTTGAGTGTAAAGCACTAATTTAATGCGTTTTGACTGAATTTTTCCCTGCAGTACACTTTCCAAAGCCTGCATATTCCTTGAGGCCTCTTACGCCAATCAAATTAATTACTTTAGTGCTCCACAGATAAAGTTTTAACGCATATATAATAGCACACACACAAATTAAAATAAAGACAAGGATGAATTTGATGAAACAATTTAAAATAGGCTCTTTTACAAAGTTCAAGATGAATAAAATAATGGGATATCAGTGTAAAAATCTTAAGCTCTTTCTTTCTGTTGCTTTTAGACTAATTCATTTTAATATAGTTTTATTCAGTTTCAAACATTATGTTCACACAAGGGCTACGGTCTAAGATCATTTGCAATCAAAAAGCACTGTCTGTAAGTTTACTGGTGGCTATAACTTGTTCGAAGTCATTCTCTGCAATTTACTTCAAAGTCAATCTGATAACTCCTTAAAAAGCTAAGACATCAGAGAGAAGAAGTTAAATGAGTGAACTGGCAAATTATGTATTTTTCTTTCTTTTCTTTTTTATTCTTTAAACAGCTCTAGTAGGACACTAAGAGGGACACTGATTAAAGTCATTATACCAACTGCACTATATTGCACTATTGCTCATTATTATTTTATGTTTATTCCCAGATTACAAATTAAATATTTAAAAAACAAATAAAAACAGCTCATAATGATCTAAATGATTAACCAATCTTTTTTTTTTTATGGCGGGGTTATGTATTTGGTAGTAAATCAGCCAATTAATATTCACAGAATCTTATAACTTATCCTTGAAAGCAATCCTTCGGTACACTGTGCTTCTCTCTTTGTTATCTTAGTAAATCTCTGTTTCCTCCATTTAGGACACCAAGGGTCTCCACAAGGACAGCGATCGATTTAGTGCCATAGAGGAATATACATCCAAGTGCAGTCATGGTTGTCTTGTGAGTACAAAGCTGTAAACATCTCACGCTAAACACCTAATAAAAGGTGTGTGAAATATTTAATGCTTTTAACTAAGGTAAATGGTATGTGCATAATTTCTCTTTTGCATTTTCATTGCTGTGGTTAGAGGCAACATAAAATTGCATAAGCAGTTATTAACTAAATCTAAATATTATGTGAAAAACAAACAACAAAAACACCCAAAACCTTTAAATACAAAGTACAGTGTTCTGGAGTGTGCTCTGCTTATTTGCCCTAGAAGTATAAAAGGACAAACCAAACAACATGCTAAAGTGAGTTCTCAGGAGACACTGCGTTGGCTCCTCAGGACCTGGAAACAATGGCTTACAGAAAGGATTTTGCTTATGGGACGCCTGCCAAGGTCTTTACTTAAATGGGGAGACTGTGTTGAAGCCAAAGGAGAGGCTTTACAAATGGAAGCCCTCCATTTAAATTTACAAAGACTGAAGTGCACAATAAGTACATGTCATGTTCACCTTGAGTAGACAATAACATTAAACAATGGGATGAAACTGACGTTGTAGCATGATTTCCAAGTAATTGTGAAAAGTGTAATCCTTCTGCAATTTATTTCACGCTCATTAAAAATGATTGCAATGTTCCAGAACACTTAAATCAAACCAAAATCCTTGACTGCATTAAACGACAAGGTGTACAATAAAATGAAATTCAGCATTAGTATATTCTAAGGAGAGTGATGCGCATCTTTCAAATGATCAAAGCCCTATCCTACTGGTGTGTTTAAACAAGTAAAAAATCAATACCTTACTTGCCTCTTAGAAGGGCTTTTCAAGCAGTTTAGCCAGAGAAAATAGATACAAAACGAGGGAGTAATGCAAATTACTCCCACATAGATCTTCCTCAGCTTCCTCTCCGCATCCAGTAGGAGTCTTAGCCTGTCAAGTCATTTGGACCGAAGCATCTATGGCCAGGTATAATCGCCATAATCATCGGATTGTGCCAAAATAACTTATGCTGCCTCCATTATCATAATGACACTGATGAATAATCAGATGAAATGGCCGTAATCACTCTTTTTTTTTTTTCTTTTTTCTCCCTTCGCTCCTCTCTGGCTGTGTGGGTGGATCAGGCTGCAGGGAGATGTCCATAGATCTAATGTTCCTACCGAAAACGTCTAAAGCCAAAACTTTATCAGTGTTGTCTTTTTCTGTCTTAGAAAAACAGATAAAGAAACAAGAAACAGAAATATACTTTGCCCTGTATCCTGCTCTCTCATTGGCTGTGTGTCGTAGCTGATGTCTTTTTTAGCCATAACACATTTCACAGACAGGACAGATACCTGTATATAGCCTCTTTGATCATTCACACTGCGCAGTCATCACTGATGTTAATGAGAGCTGATTTGCCTTAGATAATGTGTTTATCGATCGCCCTTAAATTGTACTGTAAGTATAAGCATCTTAAGACGATTTTATTTCAAGACCAGTCAAGACCACAGCTAATCACTAAATTGCAGATGCATCGTTTGATTTATTTGTTAACATTATTGATATAATTGGATTTAAATTCAAATCTATATATTGTAAATAAATGCATACACTTACACCTATTTTGATTTCTTATTGGGTATTGTTGCTTTGTTTGTGTCTGTTCTTTTGTCACAAACATGATTATTAATGTTACCAAAAAAGTATTTGTATGAGATAATGCATTTTATATTCTCACATTTGATGCAGTTGAGTAATATCACAAGAGGAAGAGAGCTGAAGAGAGCAGATAGGGTAAGCCAGATTGCAAAAGGGATGTTGATTTCACACAATTCAGTAAGCCAGAAATTAATATTAAGTGACTTACAATTTAGACACGCTTTTAAAACGCAGCGGTTTTCTGTTAATAAATCAATCAGCTTCTCTAAAAAAAGAATTTGAATAAATGATTTCAAAGTTTGCTTATTAAAGTCTCTCTATTATGGGTTATAAAAGGTTTATATTTTGGTTTTGAGAGTCCCAAACAACAGGCTGGCATGCATTCAAGGTCAAAAAACACTTTTCTATTCCTATAATATGCATTTCTTTTAACTTTATTTGTTCAACGACTCTCAAACTATTCATTCAATTCATTTTTTTCATAACACCTTCAGTGATTGGTCAAGTTCATTTTTGACCTCTTTGTCGCCATCTATGTTTGAAAACCTAGAATTGCATTTCCGCCGCAGCTCCAGCTAGCCCAGTGGTTCCCAAACTTTTTCTGCCGGGCCCCCTTTTGCAGAATTACAAAAATTCAAGCACTTTTTGCAGTACTACAGGATGTTACAGCACAGTATGTGGCGCTATTGAAAACAGGAACAAGTATACATAGACATTTTTTGTCTGCGTGTTATTTGAGCGTACTTCGCTTTTATTTTTAAGCATAAGCAGTACACGAGTGAAGCATTCATATGTGTAGTGAGCAGCTGAGGAATGCACATTCATTCATAGAGAGGAATACTGAGCAGAGCGTCAAACATTGAGCAGTGGCAGACATTTCGGCCATTTATTTCTTTTGAATCTCTATAAAAATAATCTGACTGTACTAGCCTTGCCGTGCCCCCCAGTTTGGGAACCACTGAGCTAGCCTATGTCTTGGAATATATGACCCAAATAAGATGTTTCACTGTATATTGTCAGCTGAACAGGTATGTAACAAGTCTGCCATGTTTGTTCTGAGCAGCTGAGTGAAAAAACCTTACAGTACATCACGCTGTCAAAGGTGATTTAATCTAACGACTGTTTAGCTCATATCACAGCAAACCCTGCAAATTATTATTATTTTTATACTTTATTCTCTATCAATTAATATTAACAACATCAGCATTGCGTAACTATGAGTATAGATTGTAATAGTGTGTATTTATTTACTGTCTAATCTCTAATTGTCACATTATTTAAATTTCATATTAAGAAATTCTTAATATACTGTAAAACTCAAAAAGTAAATTAGGTTCCCTTCGAACTGGTATCTTTAAAATACAAATCTAGTGTAATCCCAGGATATCTGTAATGAGAAGCACATTTAAAACTGGAATATAATTTAATTTACGTGTGTTTCATATAATCCTTTCTGGATTACAATCCACCATCAAAATAATTTTTTGACATTTCGTTATTCCAGCTGCTGTGAGAATTGGCTATAATTAAACAATGCGTCACCTGCAGGATCCTCAGGCGAATGAGACGATAGCCTGTACTTGCTGGGACTCTTTTAAATGTTTACAGATGCTATTAAGTAAATGGGTGTGAGTCAGGCTAAAGTAAGGAGATCATTTTGAACACTGGCTGGTTATGTATTTTCTCAAATGTTAACTTTGGATTATTTTTTAACAAAAGAAAAAGTTACAGACTGCAGTTTTAAAGCAGTAATTCTGAACTTTTAATGCTACAAAAGTGACACCTAGTGGCAAAGAATAAATCAGCATTTTCTTTCAGAATCAGCATGAAAAGACCACCAAGTGGGCGGGCAATATGTTTCATTTTGTCATCAAAATAAAATGGATTAGGAGTCGTTTTATTTTAATGAGTCAACTATTTTTAAGAGAAAATAACTTTATATTTTCAGATTTAAAACTTTGCATGATTTTTTCATTTTTTGGTCTTGCTCTGCCTTGGTCTCAGTTTAGGAGGTGGTCTTGACTACAACATTATTGGTTCTTCCCTTGGTATCCTGCTAACATCCATCCCCAGATACTAAGCTTTTAATAAGCTCATGTAATTACTATTGATATTTGAACATTCTATTAGTCTTGCCACTTTTAATATCACTACTAATAGTATCAATCTGATGAACTTGTTAAAGAAACTACCTCAGAATCATCATTAGCTCAGTCCGGATACCCTTGGGCCTTCACACGAGAGCTCCAACTTTCAAGAGTTTGAATCTGCTGAGATAAACACAGACACAAACACACAGAGAATCACTTGCAATTTAATTGTTTTTCCTCTGGCCTATTAAATCAAGAAAATGAAATTGCAATCATTACTTGTAAGCATGTTAGCAACCCTCACTTGGGAAATTATGACCTTCCGCAGTTAATTTAGTCACCTATTTATATTCACAGCAAATAGAGAACTTGCATTCTCTAATGAACAACACTCAACTGTGCAATACTACAGGGAAACTCACAGTTATAGATGAGTTACAGATATTGACTTAAATCAAATCTGCTGTCTATATTTACGGCCAGTTGCTAAATCATTAGAGGACCTCGTGCCGATAGTCAGTTTTATGGTCTTGCGATGGCCTTAAATATTGACTGGAATCATTTAACCATGAGATATGGCATGTACTGTCCTGCAGAAGGCTGTTTGGATTTGCTGGAGAATAGACGGTGCAGTGCTGTATTAAGCATGTGACTGCAAAACTCAGGCAGAGGCAGGAGCCGTGGGGGTAATTCATTGGCTGTGGGATGGTGCACCCCCATGTTTCCTGATGTCGTGAGGGCCTTGTTAGCAAAAATATCGGTGCACTTTTAAACTGTCAGGACTTCTGCCAAAACCACATCCCACAGCACTGCAGCAGGTTAGTAAAAAAAAAGCTGGTTAGTGAAGATTTAATCTCCATCTTGATCATATTATCGCGCTGAAACCATAATGCCATAGGCAATGAAACTACAGTAAAGCACGTTTATCACTGTTGCGCCAGTTAACTCGGTTACTGAAAGCAGCTTTCCACAAATTGATGTCACTGCGGCAGCGAACAGTTCTGTGTAGCTATTCTAAACACACTACGTGGGAATATCAGGACTTCATCAGATTTGCCCATATAATGGTATTAGTCATCTTCATCACAACAGACCCTAGCAGATAATCTTTCACAGCGGAAGTGTTTGAACGACTCTCCAACCACATCCCTGGGAGAAAATCCATATTGTAATGGGCTAAGTTGTTGAGTAAGAATACAATTACTAGACAAAGGGAGTCTTGGCAGGATTTGGCCTTGGTGGAAATACACAGCTGGAGGGATGAGGATCTCGCATATTCTCATTGTGATTTAGAATTTTTTACTAAGCTGTTCACAACTCAACTGTCTTTGTGTAAAAAACACACATATATTACAAAAACGAAAAGAAAGAAATTAGTTACAAAAACACCATTTGTGTTACATTGAATTGTTACATTCCTGCAGTTTTTCCCTGTGGTTAAAGTCAAAGTACTTGTAATATCTGTAGTGACAGAGCACAAGATGCTCTTCTTCCAGACTATGCAAGCAGAGCGATAATTCCTGGGCCTGGCCCCTTCAGTTTACTTCAGTGTTCAAATTGAAAATCAGGAAGGCAGAGTGCTGACTATGCTAAAACACAGCAGACAGCAATCTTTAAAAGCGCACTGCACTGACCCCTGAATGCAATATAAACGAATCCAGAATCACAGGGACTGTACCTCATGAAATATGAAATGTAAAAAAATCAAGAGTAACCTTTCAACATGTTCCTGCAGTATTCGACACCTCACACTATGCCCATACTCACAATAAATATTCTGTACAACGAGAATTTTATATATCTGGATTTATTTTAAACATGGAATATTTTTGCACTAAAAAGTTTAAAACAAAAACAAAAAAAGTTACTTTTCTAAAATGTATTCACCCTAACTGTTATGCAGCCAATGTATATATAATATATTAAAAATAAAAACATGAAATTGGTCCCATAGTGGGGAAACATTTCTGGGACTATCACTCAATACTAAGAATAAGGAAAATCAGGAATTTTGTATTTAATGTTGTTTTCAATCATGCATATGCTGAGTTATTATGCGCAGTTCCAAATACGCACTGCAAATATATCATTTATCTTTTATTGGAACTAATCCTAAAATTTTATCTTAAAACCTTTAAATTTACATTTCTTCATTTTTCATTTTAATCTTTAGTTCAATAAATAAATAAAACTCAAAGTTTAAAGCAGGATGCTAAAGCTTATCTCATATTCTTGAGTTGAAAGCAACTGTATAATTGTCTGTAAAATTGTCTATAATTGTAGTAGCTGTAGTACCCTTCTCAGTGGAGATATCTAGCTATGTACTGTATGCATATGTACAGTAGCATACTGTATAAAAATGAACTTAAACCAACTGAATTTCTATAAGCCTAACTTAGCAAGAGTCATGTATTCTGAGCTGCATGTACTGAAATAACTTGTAAATGTTCACTCTTAACTCCAGGGAAAAAGGTAATTGTAAATAAAATGACTCTCCTCCCAAGTCCCATAGTACAAAGACAAGCCTTAAAATCCAAAAAAGACATCTAAAAGCAGGGCTAAAATGTCTGAGCAGCTCTGCTCTGCTGTGGCCTCTGTTTGACGCTAGTATGATTTAAGAATAAGTGGGCGGGAAGAGTGAAACACGCTATGTATCATGATTTTTCAGAAAACCGTGCAGTGTTTTACTGCAGTGAATGCAGGCTTTACTCTCTCAAGTTGCTGTGATTTTAATTCAACGACTGGACCCCACATTGTGTCCAGGCTGTTGCACAGCAGTTGTGAGTCAGAGCTTACTCTCACTCTCTCTCTCTGTGTCTGTCTAATTCTTTCTGTCTTCCTTGCTCTCACACAGACAGCTTGCTTCGAAATAATTCATGGCTTTGCATTAGAGCCTCTACAGTCACTACTAAACAACTGCAAAAGCAAATTGATACCGTTGTTTACAGTTTTTATGGTCTGTATCTTTGAAACGGGTGTTTTAATAATGGCTGAGATCAACCAAGTTTAATTTCACTTTGAAGTGTTGTCATTGTTTCCTGTTAAATCTACTGCACAGCCAGTCCATAAAACATTGCTCTGGCAACGAGAACGAGATACTGTCAAGAGTATACAGCATGACTGTTTTCATCTCACATCAAATAGAATAGGAATTTACAATGGTGCATGGCACACTACGTTATGTAAACACGCGGGGTCCTTCTCCTCCATTTGTGCAAGGTACCTCTCATATTCAGTGTCCCTTTAAGGCAAGCTGTTGATGCCCTGGACAGCTATTTTCAATGCGGGCAATGGGCATACAGGCACATCTTCTATCTCCCTAAAAGGGGAAAGCTCCAAAAACTGAAATGAGATCTCACAACAATGATACTATAAGCTCAAACCACACAGTTTATCTGGCTGCATAAGGTATTGTGAATGTAAAAAAACAACAACAAAAACAATTGGCTCTGTTAACTGAAACTCAGAACTTGCAATACCTATACTGTAACAGCTAGCTTTCTATGTGTAGCCCATTTCCATCACTCTATACCGTCTCTGTGGACATTTTGATAGGCTTTGAGAGTCACAGAACTTAACTGTCATTAAAGCTAAGCTTCAACATGTTCATTGCTTCTGTCTAGGGCATTTCATAAAGGAAACGCTGCTCGAGTACCATTTCTACAAATGAATTGTAATAGTTTTAGAGGCAGAATCTTGTGAATATTTAAATAAATGAGGGATTTGAGTGTTGTGGTAGAGGGAGAGATTTTCATTGAATATCGTCTTGAAGGGACAGTTCATGTTCATGTAATTATTATAATTTACTCACCCTCATGTATGAACTGTGACTTTTTAAAATATAAAAATGTCTTCCTTCATCCATAAAATTAATGTTATATTTGTTCAGTAGAAGAAAGAAAATCAGACTTCATATTGCACACACAGGTAAATAAACGTAAGTAATTTATATTTATCAATTATATTTTATTCAGCAAAGGTGCATTAACCTGATCAAAAATGACAGTAAAGACTTACAATGTTGAAATTGTCTGCTTTGAAAATAATAAGAAATGTTTTGAACCATTTTAATTCTGGGAATTTTTTACTGATTTCTGCATACCTGAATACCTGTACAGTAGGTGTGTCCAAAGGCATACGTTAATAACAGATATGGCTAGGATGTTGATTGTTGTCTATTTGAGAGCTGTGATTTGGGGCTTTTCAGACATATGACACAATACGTGAGGACGTAATTGGCGGCAACGCACATGTGTTACAAAAACTAGTCTCAAACGCATCATTCAGCTTTATTCAACTGTATAATCTCTCTTGATCGGGACAACAATGACATATTAAGGTGCAGATTCAGCAGACAAGCTCAAAAAAAAGTAAGTTTGTAGCTACTTCTAGCAGTAAGTAGTAATCGGAGCTAAAATGAGACATAAGCGTACATTTTTCAATCGTTGTGATACTTTTGTTCCCTATTCTCTGAAATTTGTTAAATATATCATATATAATTTATATATATATATAATCACATTTGGGGGAATGAGAGCCTTCATTTGATATATGCTGTATATGTTTGGTAAGTTTAAGCAATATGAATATGAATATTATCATGTTATTTTATGTATCATAAATGTAAAATAGAGTAATTTTAAAAGAAAGCTGAATTTCTAAGCTTCTGAATGATAACATATATGTCTATGTCACTGCTTTACAGTTATTGATTATTTACTATAACTCTGACGATGCGGGGAGGGTCAAGGAGGGGTGCAGACTCAGAGCTCAAGATCGGGTGGCCAAAGTTTGTTTTTGTTGTGGTGCACATCCTGTGCCCATAGAGTTTGTGTACAATGAATGTATTCAGAGGGCAGACAGCAAGACCATCAAGGGGTGATGCATACGGTTTAAGATAAAAATAAAATTGAGCTAAAATCCTGCAACATCGCATAGAGCACCTTTAAGCATGTTAGAATGGTTTTTGAAGAATCATGTGACAGTAATACAGGAGTAATGGCTGCTGAAAATTCTTCTAATTACAGAAATAAATGTATTGTATTGAAATAGAAAATGCGTTTTTCAATTATGATCATAGGCCTATGTCATAATATTACTGTCATGTGCTTTACTTTTGATCACATAAATGTAACCTTGGTGAACACATTAAGACTTTAAAAAACATTTTTAAAAAGTCACGCCAAATCTTTGTTACGCTTTTCTCCAGGAAGCAAGAGAACACAAGAGTAGGCGAACAAATAATACTTCTTTATTTAATAAAATCTTGGACATAGCAACGAGTAGACAGGACCCAGCACATAGGGACGAACACAATTTAAATACAAGACATAACGAGTGGAGAACTCAAGACACCTGGGGAACATGGCTGGAAACAAATCAACACAATGAACAGATCAAGGATAGGAAACACCAAATAAGGGCAAAGGCAGACACGTGGGGAAAACCAAAACAGAACACACAAAATACGTAATAATGTTGGACCGGTAGTGTGTTTCAAATGCAAGAGTGATGTTTTGGTGGTGCTGCGAAAAAAACACTAGACTGAGGTCTACTAATGAGTCTATGTTATTCTGCCCACAATCAGAGTCATTATCATAGCTTTACTTTCCTTTCAATATCTTCTTTTTTTCTGGCAAACTAATGTGAAGATATATCCATTCTGTCTGCTTCTTAAACTGAACTCAAGAGACAGAGGAAGACAGAGCAGAATAGAGAGAGTCAGGAGACTGAGGCAAAGAGTGATAGTGGTGCATTAAAAGGCAGAGCACATACAGTGCAGAGCCACATTCATTATTCATTAGCTAAGTTACCATGTGTAGTAATTAAAACACAAAATCTTCGTCTAAAACAGAAATTGCTTTAGCAGAATACTCCAAAAAAATCATTTCTGGATTTAGATTCATTGTAAGATCTTATGACTACACACCAGGCATTTAAAAGATGCATTCGATGGTGATGCATGTCACAGATACTGCAGATATGGCAGACTCAGTGTCGCCATGAAAACTTGGTGTTTTGCATTGTGATTCTGCCTAAATAGTAGACGGCAAAAATAGAGCAGCACTAGAAGAGCGCAGAAAGAGACAACAATGGCCTGACCCTCCTAGTTGGGCACAAATGAAGGAGCCACAGCTAGCATGGTGCTCATCCCGTGCATACAGATAGCATTACACAGCCAATCCACTCAAAGAGCCTTTGCTCCTCTAATGCACTGACATGCCTTAGTGTGTGGAAGCCGCCAGTTGCACTCAGTTAAGTGGTCCCCCATGGTCGATTAATAGAAGGGAGACTGTTTTACTCATCAACCACCACGCTCAATATCGATGAAGGCCCCGTTACTGAGACGCTAGTTGCTGTCATTATCACACCTACCACTGTTGCTCTCTGAAAAGTAGCGGCTGACGCTTCTTATATTGACTCGTGGTGGATGAACCGAAGCCTGTGTTTAAGTCTTCAAATGAGATGGGTGGTTGCTGATGACAATCTGCTTGATTAATTTAGCCACGTATGGAATGCCCTCATTTGTTTGCACTCCTGTCAGCAGAGGGATTATCCAGCTGGACACTCGGCATCCATTTGCGGGAATGAGATGTGGCTGAAGCGCTGCCTCTGCCGAGATATCTATCACACCGACACGGTGCTGTCACATACAAAAAACATGAATTACAACGTGAGCTTCGGCTGCATACGCATTCAAGCGGCAGTACTCGCTCGCTACAGCAACCCAACATCTAGCTTCTGGTGCCAAAGCAGCACACTGCCCCAAATCTCATTCAGCACACCTACATGTTCCTCTGTGAGCTATGTTTTTCACTGTTCAAAACAAATATTTCCGCCTAGTCATTAACCTTAATGACTGCACACAGACAATGCAGAAGAGAACAGGGGAGGCAAACAGTGGTAACCATTACTTTCCCTGCTTGAGATGACAATAGGAGCAGCTGAGGGCCTCCAAGCTATAATCTTACTGTGGCCGTATAGTCTCCTCCGTCATTAGTATTGACTCTGCATGAAGCCTGGCCAATTGAAGCACTCAGCTGCAAGCATGCCGGCACACATAAATCCAGTGTGCTTCAAGACCCTGAGTGGCTCTCCGAGGAGGCCGGCACATTACCTCAATTCGTTCTGTTTTCTAGTTTCATGAAATAACTGGAATGTTTGGATACTGTGGTAGAAGCTCCAACAGAAACTAAAAGCACTGGATTAAGATGAAATCATTGATGCAAGATGCAAGAATATAGAACTACTATAAATCAGTTCCACCTCTTAACTCTGACAAGATAAGTAAAAGCTAAGCTTATGACCACACGTCAACGTTTCTCTCAATGACACTTTCTCTAATTAAATGAAACAACATTTTTATATCTAGAACTATATATATCCTATGTTTTATTATACTGACTGTCTAATGCTAGTGTATTGTGTATTACACTGAGCTACCGATTTCAACAGCAAACATCAATACTATATTGTACAGTATACAGTTTATTTATTCTGGCAGCAATGTGTTGAAAAAACAAAAACAGTCCAGGTCTTAGATATTTATCAAATATAAATGTATGCGTGGGAAATTTTGATGTTTGCATCATTATGCATGTCATAACTTACACAATTAAATAAGGATCATGACAGTTGCACTAAGAATAAACTCATCAGTTTTGATTAACAAGCTATTTATTTATTGTGCCATCTGCCAAGATTTTACTCTTGTGTCAAAACATAGGACAGACTAATTAAAAGAAAAACTGGTGTGAACAAGACACTAAATCTTAGTGATCAGAACACTCAATCTCCAGTTGGAATTAAATTAAATGTGAAATAATTGAAGTTTGACTGCTATTTTTTTGTTATAAAAGTTTGTCAAAAAAGAAGGTTGAAACAAGGTTTGAAATCTAAGGTTTTGTATGCATAAAGGGACAAATACAATGATTGGATAATAGTAGGACAGCTAGAATAGTAGACACAATACTGTCAATAGTAGACAGAGTAGTAAAACAGATAAAACAACAGATAAACACATTTCATATTTATTGAAAAATTGCAGTATGACCTAAACCAAAAGCATTGAGACAAAGCGAATGTCTTCAGATCTTCCAGCATTTGCTGCTCAACCAATCTGTCCAGACACTGTCTCATGGTACAGTATGTGTCAGTACGCGTCTGCCAAGCTGTTTCAATCTATATTCGCCACTGCCATCATATTAGGGTAATCTGTTGGTTGGCAAATGTTTTATTGTGGAACAAGCTTCGACCCGGACACTGTCACAACAGTATGTATTCTAGGAAGTCTGTGATTTATCAGCCTCAAAGACACAGATCTCTTTGACACACTTCTGCTTGTGAATCCAGGCCAACTGATCTGAGAGGCTTGAAAAAGCCAACTGCCTTCAAGTTCCTCTCCCATATCCGAAATATGCTGAGAGTGGGAGAAGACATCCGCTCGGGGAGGGGAGGGTGGCTGTTTGAAAAGGGGTTCCGATATAATGAGCAACCCAGATTTGTACCGTGCCTTCCACGGCGGTGATGACAAACATACAGTGCAATCAAGGCAAAGTGATATTTATAAGCTGAGCTGAGAACACATTCCTATCTGTCGCCACTGACTAATCTCTCTGAACAGTACAATTTTTATGCCATTTGGCTCATCTGTAGGATATAGTGTTGACATAGGATTTCTGAATTAACAATCAACACGGAGGCTGTCGCTATTGTGTGACAGCACAATCTCTATGGCGGGCTCTGACTGAGCCGCAAAGCCTGAGTATTTCAAATGCACAGACATTTATTACAGTTATCGAGGCCTGAGGGCATGGGAGTCAATTTTCATTTTCACTGAAATGAGAGGTTTGCTTAATAAGCTGCTCAAAGGACCTATCTCCATAGACTTAAAATGTATGAAGTCTAACCCCTCCGCTCCTATGCATCTGTGCAACACCCTGGCTCCTCTCCAGTGCGCCAAATGTCTGTCAGAAAGGCTTTTGCATCCGCGTATGGCATTAGACATCTGCTGCAGAAATAAAACCAGTGCAGCATGTTCGCTCCATCATTTATCTGTGGCCATTTGGGCTGCATCCTGTTCCCCAAGACCTACATCTTTTTCTTACGTAATTCACATTCGGCGGTCTGCTCCTTGCAACTAATTATAAATCATGCACTGATATCTCCATCAAGAACTGATTCATTGCACAAGCACATAATAAAAGAGACCATGCAGGATCTAAAATACGTTCGCGCAAAAAAACATCAATAGGGTGCGCTTATATTATCGGTTCTCACAGCTTCCCGGGTCTATAAAGAAAAGCCATTTTGGATGGATCTAATTGTTAGCTTGTGTCACTGGCAGGGTAGCTCATTACGTATATGCTTGATGAATTTTGCTATAGCTCCTAGTGGGATTTGAACCCATGACCCCAATATAACTCGCCAGGCAAGTAGGCAATGAGCAAGGAAACCAGGTTAGGCCATTTCAGGAGCACATTCACCTCAGCACGGTCTAAATTGTTAAGGGAGATCTACTGTGACAACCAACATACTGCAGGTAATAAACCACAGTATCTTCGCTCCGCTACAAACTCACAGAAGAGTAATGCGAACAGGCATTCACAGAGGCCACATGACCTAGCAACAGCCTTTGGTGATTCCAGAATTATCATCAGCAAGAATCTGCCACTGGAGACCTTATTAAACATAAACATAAAGCCTGAAAAAAAAGCATTTCTTCATAGTTCAGTCATCCTGGGTGCTTGATCAGATATGAGGATTGTTACAAGTTCCAGGATAAACAAAGCTTTACAAGCTTCCACCTTGTAGTCTTGTGTCCAGTGTTTCTTTTTAACAAAATGATTCTTTAATTTATTGGCAGTACTGATGAATAAACCTAACTTATTTATTTATTTTTTTTTTTTGTAAATATCACAGAAACGTTGAATTAAATGTGAAAATATCAAGTAGAAAAAACTTTAAAAGAAAATGTGTTTGTTGTGTATGCTTGCTAGTGTAGTATTTGGGATGTAAACCGTAGATGATATTGTCTTCAACACATTTCATCAATATCCACAAAAAAATGAAATGTTGGTTGTTGCCATTTCACAATGGCTGAGATAAGCATGAATGCATCTAACAAATGCTATCGATTCTACAGTAATGGTCCAAAGGTCAAACATTTTAGCTAAAGAGGAACTCAGACATTTATCCTACTTAAAATTCCATCATTGTACTATTGTTACTTTACATTCTGCTGGGACAGAGGAATAGACACGCCGCACGATTAATAAAACACCGTTTTTAAAGAGAACGCCAGTGTGGCTGTGTGCTTGGCAGAAGCGGTGCTCACTGCTGGCTGGATTATATCTTGTCTAACAGCACTTCCTCTGACCCGAGAACAGTACACCAGCGGTGCGATCATTCATTCGGCCTCACTGCACTAACACTCCAGCACTGAGAGGGGAAAAAAAATTACATTTACAATTCTGCCACAGCACAATACTTCCCTTTTTTAGTACATCTTTTGAATTTAAAGATGAAGAAGCTAGTCTATACAATCCCTTCAATCTATGTCATTAAACTTTTTACATTTTGCACAGCCTGACCCACATTAGAGATGGTCTTTATGAAGCATCAGGCTGGGCAGAAGCATTTCAACTGCTTTATTTTTCTCTAAATGGCAGAGATTATGGAGGTTAATGTGTGCGATATTGGCTAAATGCTCTCGTTTACAGGCTCCTCCTTGCCTTAGGGGAACTGAATGGTATCTGGCATTTTTTTGGCTCAGCAGACACATTCAATACATTAACACTCATCTTCATGACAGCATGCCAGTGCCTGCATTACACATTGAACCTTGTTTCTTTGAACTGCTTCTGACATATTATCAATCAAATAAGAGCTTGGGGATAAGGAATTTCCAGCCCAAAAATTAATTTCAGGTCACAATCTTAGAAAAGAGAAAGAATCTTTCCACAACAGAAAGGTGGAGATACTTTACTGGAAACAGTAGAACTCGATTCTTGCAAACTGCAGATATATACAGCTATGGAAAAAATAAGAGACCACTGCAGAAAAATCTGTTTCTTTTGTGTTTTATTCTTAAAACTGTTCATCTCACCAATACACCACCAATACAAAACAATGCACGATTGTTTCATTTTTTGTAAACTGCCGTCTTTGAAATATTAAGGATAGAAGCATTTTTTACCATCCAACTGGACACAACTAGAGGAAAGTGTTGATTATAGCAGTGCTTTTTATAGATTTTCTGTTAAATACAATTGGATTCAGGTGTCACCAAATACGTACCTCATTAAACAGAATGAAGTATGCTTGCGTAGAAATGTAACAAAAACTGGCATGAAATGCTTAAAGAGCTTAGAATACTCAAATACATACTGATTTATGAGTAAATTGCAGTTGTCTCTTATTTTTTTTCCAGAGATGTATATATATTTTTATTTATTATTATTTTATATATATATGTATTTTTTTTTTCTTTTGTGTGTGTGTGTGAACCCAATGTATTTTAATCACAAATTTAATTTTAGAGAATTAATTTTCTCTAAAATATTGTAATTGAGCTATTTGATTCTTTCATTTAAGCTGGCTAAGATGATTATGGTCCACAGTGGACTGAAAATGCTCAGAACATCTGTCATGGATTATTTGCAGTGAAAGGGAAAGTTAAAGCCCATTTAGTATATTTATCTAACACAGAGAGAATCTTTATTATATCTGCAAGCATTAACTTGTCAAATATTGTTGTTGCTCTGTAACTCTTTCATCTTAAGAGCTTAAGAATGCTTGAAGGTAAGTATGCGTGAAAGGACATCAATAAAAAAGAAAAACATGAATTAGTGCATTTAGGTCTTATTTGATTGAACTTTTTATACAATGCATACACTAAGTACATAATGCAATAATTTGATAATTATTGCAGCCCATTTTAAACCAGGTCATTATGTTCTTTTCTACCATAAACAGTAATGGTTTTCAGCACTTTCCCAAAAAAGACAGCTCCTCAATCCTCAACACCAATGGTGAAGCAACAACCCACGAATCCATGAATCATCCATCATAAATTACGTAAGCTCTCTCCAAAACCAATACATGGCACAGAAGCTTTTCCAAGGAATCAGACTTGCTTATAGTGTCCATTACAGCACCTCTCTACCTTCTTGAAGTTCTGAAGACCTACATTTGCACCAGTGCGAGCTGTCAAGCCTTCGTGGAACTTCCTGTGGTTTTTTTCCAACCCCAAATTAATTATAAAATGGTTATGATGCAATGTGTTAACTAATAACATTTACTTGTGCAGCATTCAGAAAGCCTCAGAAGTCACTGGGGTCTATTAGAAGCAACGAGAAACAGTTGTGTCGACCATCATGGATACACTGCCTCTTTCCCCTTGTCTCTTTAGAGCATAGCAATGCACATGTGAACAGAATATGAATGACCCAACGCCATATTCTAGCAAAAGTAATGGTAAGTGGAGCAACAGAATAGCATAAGACAGCTGAATAAATATCCCAAAATCTACCACATCAAAGCAATAGCAATAATGCAAATTAAAACCCCTGCAGCATAGGTAGAATAGATAGATAGATAGATAGATAGATAGATAGATAGATAGATAGATAGATAGATAGATAGATAGATAGATAGATAGATAGGAACACATTCAAAAGAAGAAATGCATCTATTCAACGTCAACTTAAAAAGGAAATAGGTTCGCTTTAGAATATACAGTATCTGTACAGACCGGTTAGATTAGGCTACGGTTCCTTACCCATTTCTATCAGGAAATGCGAGGTGTGAGGCGATATCAGTAAACCGGAGCATCACTGCAGCCCTCACAAAACCCCCCAGTTCATGTAGAATCCATGCACGATGTACGGAGATGCAAGTAAGAGCAGCGCGCTCTAAAGCGCTCGGTGAGCTTTGACAAAGCAAAGCAGGTGCAAAAAAGGGGGAGGGGGGCTGGAAGAGAACAAATCTACAAAATCTGTAAAGAAATCGGGAATAAATCTACCACCGTTGACATGTTTTGCTGGACACATAAAATAAGCCTAGTATCCACATCCGGGGAGGAAATGTCTAAACCACATGGGTTCTGAACAGCCTCCCTTTGGGTAAAATCCAGTAGAGTTAGTACTTGGTAGGTATCACTCAGATCGAGATGTGCCCTTTAAAACCACTGCTATACACCGCCGTTCTTCAGCGCGCACTGGCCCCGTGCTCCTCAGATCTTGCTCACATCCACCACCGCAGTCCATAGATGTAACACAACGTGCTGACTCCGCTGAACGCTGTTGAATGTGTCACAGCGTCACCTCAGAGCCTCCTTGAGTGCGCACTCCTTCCTCTCGCCTTCATCATTTCTCGTGAGCGATGTCCACTGCAGAGCTTCCTCAAAGTTGAACCTTCGGCTCAACGTCCAACGCTTACGTTTTAACTCGCGTTACTAAAGGAGCTTCTGGCTAATTCTGCCGTTTAATGTCAGCGTACTAAACTTAAAACGTTCCCTTCGTGAATCTCAGCTCAGCTCGTCCAGGCTCATTCAAAGGGACGTTTGTTTGGCGCTGCAGTTTTCTCTCTCCTTCCGTATTGCTTACAAATCGCTGTTGCGCTGGCCAGCTCTGTGTTTTGTCAGAAAATGTAAATAGAAACATACGGAAAGAGGCACCGTCTGTGAAAATGTGGCTGAGGAGAAGGGAATTTTTGCAGCGACTGACGGATTATATATTAAACCTGACACTGCGCGTTTGAAACGCATCTGTTGCTGAATGATGCGCATCATTGTGTGTGTGCGCCCAGTCTTTAGTTACTCATTTCGCCTAAAAGACAAAAGCAGCAGCATGATATCTTTATTCAAACTTGCATTTATTAATATGTGTGGACTTTCTCCGTTTTTTCTTTTTTTTGGCACAAATTGATGTGGGATTGCCACCTACTGGCATGCATCGGCCTCTCGGTATTCCTGTTCCCTGCCAACCATCAGCAGGATAACACTAAATGTGATATACAGGGAAGCATTAGGCTACTGTTCCTTTAATACGGAGCCTAATGAACGCAAATAATTCGTAATATATAATTAATAAAATAGGGTAGCATATACAGTACATAGCCTGTATTTGTCAAATGTTTCAAATGCACTGTAGTGAACTGTATGCAGCTAGCTTTAAATAATTCTTTGCGGATATATAAATAAATTTTGAACCAATTTACTTTATTTTCCAAGATTTAGTTCCTTGGATTTAGCACATACTCTTCTATGATTAGGTACAATGAAGCTAAAAGCCCATTGGGATAAAAGGCCCCGATGTAATTTTCTCCTAAAACACTGCATAGCAACAAACACTAAAGCTGTTTTCTAACCATTTGTGTATCAGTAGGGGTTGGAAATAAATATTGGCAATAAATGTGCAAAGTGGATCCATATTGACTGAAAAGCACAAAGCTGAATTTGTGAAAAGCACATTTACTAAAACCGTTCTCCCATAAAGTGCTTAATAATGCAGAAAATAAAATAATTAAGTTGTTAAAAAGTATGAGATATTATGAAATGACAAAGTTATTGAAAGTAAAAAGAATGCCTTTGATGAAGCTGTATGATAAAGTTCTTTAACTTGAATTAATAATTTGTATGATCAAACTTCAGCATCGCACAGATCTCTGGAAAACTCGAGCAAATGTGAATGCTCTTAATCATAAGCTTCTATAAAGAATACAATGTGGAACACTCTGTATAATTGTTCTGAGGTTCATTAATCATCATGCTATTATGAGATATCATGTAATACAAGTTAGAGCCTGGATATTTCCTAATATGCTTTAATAGCTTAATTGTATAGCAGTGCTAAAGCTCATTTGTGTCACCCCTTCTGGAAATGTGGTGTATGATGGCAACTGGTGTGACTTTGAGCAAGTCGCTCATTTATGGTAATTCGCTTGTCTAGATGATTGATCAATTGCACTATCAGTGCTGACGTTAACCTGGTCTGATAGAGTCTATCAGACCAAGTCAATGTCAGTCCTGTTAGTCTAACCGATCAATCATATAGACCAACTTATCAGCGAACACTCCAAACGTATCAGCTATAAACTAAAAATCTGATTTTCATATTCAAATAATATTAATTGTTGTTTCGAAAAATTGATTTAAGAAGATGTGTTATCAGCGATTATACAGCTTGTTTTAGCTTCTTTTTGCATAGATTACATAACACCTTGTGTTAAATTGTAACAGCAGCCGTTGGTATGTTAATATCCCTAGTGCATTTTGTATTCCAGCATACAAAAAAACAGTGGTGACTGGGAGTTGTTTGCATGCAGGTAATCTCCCACTCTTTTCCCCATTTCCATAATGCAACCAAACTGAGATACACTCTGTAAACTGAGGCACAGCAAGCCGGCTTAGAACAAGGTCAAAGACACAGATCAAAATCACAGAAGAAAACTAAAATTAAATTTAATAGCAATCTCCTGCCTTATTTGTAGATTAAATCATTCGGATCTTTCTTTGTGATTTAACTGCACTAAGATATTGTGGACTGTGTTACATAATATAACAATTATGACAAAAATGAATGAATTTTCTCTGCTTAATTTGTTTGAGAAAGCATTTTATTATGCAGTTATGTTTTATGGTTTAGTTTAATTAACACTTCAGACTATTCCAACATTTATTAATAACTACACAGGAGAGAAATACAGTCAGGCCTGGCGCTTGTATCTTCCCAACACGTTCTCACTCCAACCCATTACATTTTGACGCTTGGTCAATGCTATTTTTCTTAGCTTTTTGACGATCAAGGTACCCTTTTAGTCACGCTATATCATTTAATAGGTTACATTTTTTTCAGCATTTGAGAAATGGCTGATGATTCGTGACTCTCTGGATCTAAGTTGCATTCTCTTTCTTTCATTTAACACAGAATACACCTTAAATGCTAAGAAAATACACCACAGGAGTATTATTAATATATTACCTATTGATTATGTGGTTAAATGTTAAAGGACTGCATGAAATCAAAATTAATATAAGAATTCCAAAAGTGTATTATATAAATGCGATGTAGCAAATTTATACTAATGTTAATATTAATAAGCAAATCCCTCCACTAATCCTCCTAATGCTTCAGGTATTCTGAATATTTGTAGCTTGTATTAAAAACAACTGATATTATATTTATAACTGGGTACTTCAATAATTGCACATGATCTTGGGTAATTTTACATTATTTAGTTTTTTTGTTTTTGGTCCCCTGCCCCCCCCACCCAGTGAAGGCCATTTGGTGACTGTTGGTATACATCAAACCTAATTACACCCTATTTTCTTATAGGCCTGTAGCATTTTTCAATTGCTGATAATGATTTTATAGACAGGAAGGGTTATTAGAAGTTTTCTTTCTGCTGGTTCTGCTGCCAGAGAAGACGGCAGGAAAAACGCTGCCTCAACAACTATGGTTCATCTGCTTTGCATACATAGATTTATTTATTTATTTTTTATGTGTATGTGTGTTAGGCTGTAATACTTGTAGTAGAAGGAGAAAACTATAGTGACTGAAAAAATGAAATGTATCAATAAGACTGTACTTTGAATAGATAAAGCTTCAATATTGGAAATACAGACTTATTTTGCCGCCTTTAAATAGGTTTTCTGAAGCTCAGCAGTTCATGAATATGTTGACAAAATGAATGAATTCATTTTCTGATAAAACTCTGTGGAGAGAAAAAAAGCTTCAGTAGGTATAGGCTTTATGATTATAATTTGCTATATGGTGCAGTGCAGTTGGTCAGATGCGGCTGAAAAGCTGCATGAATGGATCTGTTGTCAAATCTGTCGTTTTCCGGCAGTTGTTGTTTGATTGAACTCTCTAGCATTCTTGCACCCCAACCATTAATTCTTATATCTTTTTCTTTCTTCTTCTCTTTTTTTTTTGCTATGTCCCACCAGTGTTGTGCAAGTTAATTCCAAACTGTAATATATTATATATTACTTGTTACTGCTATTTAAAAGTAATGCCTTACATTACAATATTAGTGATTCAAAATTGTAATGTTACATGACTCCTGTATTACTTTTAAGTTACTTTCACCAAAATAACTACAGAGAGTGTGCTTTCAGCTCAGCTGCATTCAAATACACGCAATAGACTAAAGCTTGTCACAGCATCAGCAAAAGTAGCCTAATTACCAGGGGAATGTCAGAGGAAAATAGTAGGACGTTATTTAAATTGTTTAGTGTTTTCTGAGTCTGTGTCACAAAGATAAATTTCCTGACTCACCATCTCCTCTGATGCACCTTAAGTAATCTTTATAGATTCAAATTATAATTAAACAGTTTTTGTTTTCAATTTTTTTTAAGGTCATTTAAAGCTTTTTGTATTCGTGTCTTTTTTCGCTGAGTTTCAGTTCATTTTTGTGACATGTACACATACTGCTGTCTTTTAGTATTCATTTACAAACCTGTACACCACACATGAATAATAACTGACCACGAACAGAAAATAGAGCTGACTTGCAGCATTTTTTTACGTTAATATCTTGTGTCTTGCTGTTTTTTGAACAATACAAATTTTGCCTAAAAGTGCATTGTAACGCAAGTGAACATGTACCGAGTAAAATATTACTGAAACTTGATTAGCAATGCCTTACACTACTGCGTTACAGCCAAAAGTAATATATTACTGTAATATATAACACTGCGTCTCACACATCTGCAGTTCAGAGCCAGCTAGCTTGCATTCAGAAACCTGTCAGCTTTCTGGGACAGACTTCAAGATGTAGACTGAAAGACAAGAGCAGAGACTTTCTGAAGCAACTAAGGCTATAGCTTTAAATTATTAATACTGCTGTCCCACTGCTCTTGTTTTTTTCTGTCTTACTTTAATATTAAATGACTTATACCTCAATGATAAGGACCATGCAGATGAGGCTACCAACTTTAACCTTTTTGCTACATACCTTACAAATACCAAAACATATTACCTTTACATATGACCAATAACATTGTGAGGAGCAGGTCCTAAATGTATAAAATTGGAAACGGCAGAAGATATTAATTAGTGGTGTATTTAGTTTTATTCTTATTTTGACTCCATAAAATGATTAGTGTAATAATTCATTGGGTTATATAAGTTTTTTTTCTGAATGCAGTGCGAAAAATGAGTTCATCCAATGCTTAATGACATGGTGCAGTTTTGGCCAGGAGCCTAAAAGGCCAAATAATGAGCAGGTCAAACAATGAGTCACAGTTACTTATATAAACCAGCAGGGATTTGCAAGTGAGCAAGGTTAAAAAAATAATAAAAAACACTTTATTTTGACATTCAACTTCCTAACTATAACTAGAGTTAATTATAAGTAGTATAAACTATAAGTAGCCTAACTCTGCTAAACATAACCATAACCTAACAGTTTACTAATATGCTAATGAGAGTTAGGTGACATGTACAATAATAAAGAAAGTACTGGAAGTTAGATGACATGTAGTTGAAGTTACTTATACTGTAGTTAGTAGAATGTCAAAAGTAGACTGTTAAAATAAAGCATAACCAAAAATAACCAAAATACAGGGTGTAAATAAAAAAAGCAAAAAGCAGAAAATGATGTATGAGTTTACTATTATATTTAACAATATTTAGTGCACATCATGTAAAGATAGGGTGAACATTGTGTCTTCTCATTCCTCAATTTCTAAAACAACAAGCCAAATTTATAACCCTACTCCAAAACGAAACAAAACGTTGTCATTAAACTATTCTTTAAGGACTTAGTTGAATGTGTTGCTTTCATTTTAGTGATAACTTAACTTATTCTAATGCAATGCATTTGTTTATTTAATAAACAGAAATGTTGTTCTTATTTTTTCACTGTAAAAAGATTCCGCTTTCCTCTTAGTCACATGGGTTTAAATCAGTGCACTACCACACCTAAATAAGAAACCAAACAATTGAACTGTGCACATTTTTGAATGCAAATACTTCAATAAATTAATTCCTTCCCACAATCTACCAACAAAATAGATACATTTACATTCATCACTTTTAAAACGCTTTTCACATATTCTCTAATTCATTTATCATAATCACATTGGTTTATAAGTAACATAAAAATGGGCATGGAAAATATGCCACATAAAAATAATACTGCAGTACTGGCATGAACATTTCACTTACAGTAATAGTGCAATGAAAGACTGGCCATGGGCCCTGACATTAAAAATAATCACCTGGGTAACAGAGAAAGGTCTCAATCTACTTGAAATTCCTTAGAACTCTAAGAATACTGTACTCATCTAGGTAAAAACCATCTATGCTGAGTAAGACTATAGGAGTTTTAGTTTTGTGTGTGTGTTTGTGTTTAAACTAAAGGTATGATGTGATGCCTTATAGGAATTACTTTGGAAATTAGCTGCAACCCATGTTAAGCTGAAGTTGGTTGAAGTGGATAAGCTCAAAATTAATTATATTCCCTACTAGACTTGGCTGACTTTTCAATGGAGAATGAAACACTCTTCCCTTTATATGTCTTTTCCTGTAAAAAGCCATTAACTCATTAGACAGACTCTTACCATTATGCAATGCTAAAATGACAGTCTGTGTGTGTGTGTGTGTGTGTGTCTATAATTTTGAGGTGAAATCTCAGATCTTATTTATATTTATATAAAATGGTATAGGAACATTTGCACTTTTGGGGTCTAGTCTAAATTTTGCGAAGACAGGAAAGCAAAGGCTCAAAGCGGAACTGAACCACATGGATACAGCAGCTACATTCATTATATTAGCATTGAACGGTGCAGCAATCAAAAGAACCAAACGTTTCATCTATAATTCATTTAAAGGCAAAGTACATCCTTCTCAAAAAGTTCAGAGTAAAGTTTTGCCAAGGTGGAAGAGGAATGCCAATGATGTGTTGTGGCTTCATCAAAACATTGCAAATATTTAGCAAACTTGATTAAAAGCCAAAGAATTTTCAAAAATGAAACCAGTGTTTGGAATTTTAAGTGCAGGGCTTTTGCTCTAATCTTATCCTAATGGAGTACTGGATCTAACACATTGCGGAGCCTAGAGAGCCTTTCTGTTCATTTTGCTGAACCAGTGTCTTTTGCATATTTACTGCATGCATTGCATAATGAACTTTAAGTCATTTTGAAGTTTGATGTTGCTGCTTTCAAAATTCTAGAGAGATTTTCATCATCCTTAGTTTGTTGGATTTATTAATAAAAATGAAAACACATATTCTGTTTGGATTTGATATATTTGTATTACATTATGCTTATTTTAAGTCCCGAGTTAAAGGTTTCAATGCATTTATAATTATAGTACATCTCATTTGGGTCAGCTTTTTATGGTACTGAATATCATCACTTTATATCATCAGTTTTCATTTTTTTTATTTAATGTTTACTGAACTTTTGCTGAGTTTGATAATACAATTCTGACGGTTTGAGGTAAAACTAACCTTTCTTGTGGATTTTCTTCTAAAAATAACTGCACTATGCTAGTGCTGAGCAGATGTAATGTTGTCTGTGATCCTTTTTTGATCATTCTGTCTTATCGGTTCTTCAGAATTACATCAGCTGTGACCTCTCTACTGGAGCATTAAGACCAAATGAACTAAATGAAGTAACACAAAAAAAGGAAAGGAGCATTTAGCTCTTGTCTACAGTCACAATTTACTGCTCTATATTGCCGTAAAACATGTCTTGCCTTCCCTAGAGACAGTCATGAAATTAATGCTGCTTTTTAAAAAGAAAAGCAAACCTTCTATCTCTCATTCTCAGTGCTTGATTTATTCTGTTTGCCTTGAGATGTAATATAATACACAATCACCCTTCCAATTTGAAAAGGTACCCAATGTATTATAGAACAAGTGGGCTGTGAAACTGATGGTCTCTGGTCATCGTCTGGAATGATTCCAGTCTGTGTTCTTCATACTTCCTGTTACAATCAGAAAAAAAGTGTTTTTTTAATCTTCACACGGAAGCATTTCATATCTCGTTTTTTGATAGTGTTAAACTTACAGTAGGAGCCTATACTAATTAGCTTGGCTGGCATGCATTTCTCATTGAGGGTAAAAATGATGCAGTGTGTAATTCATTTTCTGAGATTAAAATGAGGTACCTGAATTTGGGATTGACAACCATATTTTCTTTACAGATGTGAGTCTCGTTCACACAGCAGCTTTCAGTGGTGTTTAAAATTCTGTCTGTATGAACGTGCAACTGAAATCAAGCCTGTATTCTTTACCAGTAACCATAGCGACAGTGACCAAAGTAATCTCAAATATGGTGACGTCCACAAACTGAAAGTCTTATCACTTTCTGACACGACAAGAGTTCAATGGACCCTTTTCACGTTTCCAGACCAAGAGCGGAAGGCATTATAGATGGGTAAACTATAATAGCAGTGAATGGGGTGGTCCTACAAATATATTTTTTTGCATTCCTGATTGCTCATATAGGAAAAGAAAAACTCCACGTTAGTGTTTTCATGACTTCAAATAGAAAGGAAGAAATAGAGAGAGACTGATAACACAGAACGATGTCAAATTTACCGTCCCTCTCATAGACGCTGCATTAGAAACACCCTCACATTTGCAATTTGTGATTTGATGCAAAGGTAATATAATACAAAGAATGGTGTAATAAATGTGCATATATTAAAAAAAAAAATAGAAATAAGAAAAACTTTTAAGGATTTAAGATGCTGTTGACCGCTAAACATATAATCACAGTCTTACCAGATGAAACTTTCAGATCACACACAGCTTATTTCTCTGTTACTGTAAGTTACCCAAAACACACATGAAAACAGTAACACACGGTAGATGCGCGTTATGCAGCAAAGCGGCTCTCTAGCAGTATATAATGCTAGAGTCAACTAGTTGTTCAGTCCTGTTCAGTTCACACAGTGTGTCTGTGTGTGTGCGTGTGTGTGTGTTTCGAGAATGCGGCTGTCACATCTGTAAATAACTGAACTGTCTGAATGTAACCGTAATAAGGACTCAATACAAAACTGACAATCACATTCTGCTGCTGTGTGAACGTGGCCTATGTTCAAAACCAGAAGTTAGTTAGTCCTGAACAGGTCGGTTTCCTTCACATATAATTTCATCAGCAAAGGATGTACAATAACACAACAAAGCCCCTGAAGAAATCCACTAGGCTTCTCCGGCCCACTAAATAGACTGGCAAAATAAATCATTCAAATCTTTACCTCAGGGCATGGATCATTCTCCGAACTCTTCTCTCTTTCTTTCTTTCTTTCTTTCTTTCTTTCTTTCTCACCCGTCCAGGTACAGTAGCCCATGAAACTTTCATCTGGGATGGTTTCTTTTATCAGTTGTATCCCCAGGCTATGAAGGCATACCAGATGGTGACTAGAATCAAAGAACACTTCCCCCAAAAAGCAGTCCTCTGGTGACACAGCCTTACAACTCAAGATAACAAGAACTGCTGCTACTCAGAATTACACTTGTCCTAAGATATTCCCAATTGAGCATGTGAAAAGAAAAACGAGATATGAAAGAAAGAAACATTGTACTATCATGGAATAGTCTGTCTTTGGTCTATAGAGTTACCTGAGCACTGCGGCTCTCCAGAATGCCACGGCTCCCAGAGAATCACTTCTGTGACATAGTACTGCATTGCATTCTGCCCCAAATCCTCAGCTGTCTCCATCACCCGCTTTCTATCTCTCTCTTTTACTCGCTCTCTCACTCTAAAACATGTGAGGACGCGAGGGGACAGTCTAGACTGCAAATCAGATCCGTGGCCCATATGCCTCAAAAACAACGAAGGCTGCTTTTCTCCCAGTCATATTATGTCAGAAATACAAGAGGAATATTTGGAAAGGGAATTGAATTTGGATATTCTATTATGTTTCATTAAACAGACTCGAAAGAATAATACACTGCTCAAAAAAAAAAAGGGAACACTAATATAACACATCCTAGATCTAAATGAATGAAATATTCAGTTTTTCTCGATTGCTTAAACACTATAACCAAGCTTTTAAACTAAAATCTCAAAACCATAACGCTATTTTTCTAAAAGCACACCCTTTTCCCTGAACTAGAAACACTATTCCCTGCTTTTACACATGAGTCAAATTTGGTGAACTATTAGTGCAAAACTCTACACACACATCCCTACATTTTTCATTGATTACACCTTGTGGTCATTTGTGGAAAACACTAGCATTCAATAATGTTTACTCAGTTCTGCACAGCTTGAGCTCAGTTACAGTAGCACACAATTACCCAGCTGGAAACACTAGGAGTCAAAATTTATCACACACCAATCAGAACCTTCGATGGAGATAAAAGGACCAAAGTCAGTTTACAGTTATTCTCAGGGGCTTTGGTCCGTTTCTCAGATCAGAAATGACTGTACTACAGTCATTTCTGTAATACATTGTTTATTGTAAATCATTATGGTAAACACAAATTGGTTGAACTAACTGTCATAAACTGTCAATCAAATATTCTACACATTTCTTTTCATAAACAGTATTTTTCAATCAAGATCCCACATACAGTAATGTGTACATTTGTACTTTTGAAATGAATATATGGCATATATAAACAGCACAGTCTTCTGCACTTCAGTACAGTAACTGCCACACTGATGCCGTAGTTCATAGATCAGGTACTAGCAGAGTGTACTGTCATATCGACAACATAACTA
This sequence comes from Enteromius thamalakanensis, assembly GCA_032357475.1. Lineage (NCBI taxonomy): Eukaryota > Metazoa > Chordata > Actinopteri > Cypriniformes > Cyprinidae > Enteromius > Enteromius thamalakanensis. The sequence continues at coordinate 22,517,215 of JAUCMT010000134.1, read as the reverse complement.
AGCATATTGTTTGTGAACAATGACACAAGGACATCAGGCATGAGAGAGGATTTTACCCCCGCTGTTTGTCCAGAGCTAGTATAGCCTGTGATGTGGACCAGATTTTTTGGCCTGACCCAGAGCATAGACAGGATGCTGAAGTAGTTTAATTTTTTTTCTTTTTCACAGTTTTACTGTGTAGTAGCCTACATGAATGAATAAAAATGTGTCAGTATATGTATTAGTTGTTTCTTTTGTGTTCATGTAAAAAGGTTTTTGAGGAGGAGATCGATGTGCAACATAACTGCTGGAAATATTGTTTCAAATTAATTGCACCAGTGTGTAAAACTATGTTGTAGTGTGTGAGTTTTTGAGGGTTTGTGTTTAATGTCCGAGGGCAAAGTTTGGTTTTTCAGAAAAAGTTAATGGTTTTGAGTGAAGAGCTTCATTTTGACCTGAAAATAGGATGTTTGGGAAATTGTGTGAGATGTTATGGATTTGTGTTTACTGTGAGAATATGAGGCATAGTTTCAAGAAATGTGTTTAAGCAATCAAGAAAAACTGTAATGATCTATTTCTTTTCTTAATATATATTATTTGCTGCAGTTTGAATGTACTTTTGTGTCTGTCTTACTCATGCTAGTAGCAAGTATCAAAAGCACTTCTACAAGTTTATTTCAAATTTTCTGTCCACAGTAACATTTAAAGGCCAGTGATTTTGAATCTTCTTTTTTTGCACTTTTTTAAGATTTACTTCTTTATGTTTTAAAGGGAATATTTCTTTAATGTTTAATTGGGATATGCATTAATTGTAGGACTATTTATATCTGCCAGCGGTATGTGTAAAATATTTTGTTTTGAATGTATGATAATGATAGAAATTAGTTTTAAAGCAGCATAACTGTGTGCTGTCAAAATGGTCCAAAGATGATTTGACCTGAAACTATACTGGTCTGAGGGGTGATGTCATCAGCATGACAACTGCAGTTAGTAATAAATAGTCATTACATCAGCATGGACTTTTGTGGACTCTTTCACAGTCTGAATAAAAAGAGGCTGTTGAGTACAATCTTTTTGTTTGTGACTAGACATTGTGGTCATTGTTTTTCACAATCACTGCCATCATAATTATAGCTTTGTGTTTGGTTTGAGTGATTAAACATGCTGACCAAAACAACACAGATTTTTCATTGATTTCAGTCAGATTTTCTTTGAAATACTGTTTAAATAAATACACGTTTGCCCTCTAACTAGTGTTTTCAATTGATTGTTTTCATGAGTTGGTCATAAAAGAGACAGAGAGAGAGAAAAAGAAGAAAACATACCTGCCCATTCATTCCTGCCAGATAATGATAAACAAACTTGGCTTGCTGTCCGGAAAGAAGATTTGACTCATGCTCTGAGTAAGAACCTTTCTATAATGGTACAGTGTGGAAGAAAAGATTAGAATTTAGGGGAGAAAAAGGGAAGTTGGATGTATGCCAGAAGAATTGTTGCCAGAAAAGGAGCAATGACTGCTGATTATATTTAGTTGTAACAATGATTGACAGAACTTTAAGATGTTGTTGAACCTGTGTTGTGCCCATTCAGTCCTGCCAGATAATGATGTCCTTGGAGTTAGGCTTACTCTCCTGGTGACTGTATAGAGTCTTACGGAGACTTAAGAGACTTACAGTTGGTTAAATTGAATTCCTTGCTTAAAGAGGTTGGGCTAGGTGACACAATGAGAGCTCCCTGCAATTTTTGCAAAAGTGAGAGTAAATTCTTTTTCCCCTTAAAGGAGATAGAAGAAAAGTCATGTCCACTTGCATCCCTGAGAGAATTTGAGTACAGAGTGGAATAGTTATTGAAGAGGGGTCATGAAGAGGTACTAGGATTGAGGATAGGCTGAAGAAGAGGGAGGAATGCTGAAATGAGGAAAAGACGAGGCAAGCATCGTTTGCCAAATCAGCCCTATATTAGGATTTGTGCTTGTTGAAGGGAAGAAATAAGTAGATGAGAGGATAAAGGGAGGATTGGGGGATGGGGATGTCAGCCACAGAGGAGGAAAATCTGGTAGTTCACGAGACTGATTCTGCCTCCTGGCTGAAGAAAACTGGCCTAACTCTCTTAGACTGACAACTGGGGCCTCTTGTGGGTGAGCGGGAGGGTAAATGTATCTAGTCTGTCCAAATTGTAACTTCAGCATACAACAACAACTGCAATCCATTAACTGAATTTGGAGAAGGACGCCAGGAAGGACGACCTTGTTACTAGTGCCATGATCCATACATGAACCCTTTTTTTTGGAGAAACTGAGTTTGGCTCTCGTTGGCAGGGGTTTCTTGTCTAAGGTAAACAGGTAAAGCTCGTCAGGGTGGGACATGTTTCATGGAATAGGGCCAGACCATATTTGGAATAGCTCGCTGGAACAGAGCAATGACTTTTGCTTATATATAGCCGTAGCAATGATTTACAGGACTGGATGATAAGGCTCCTCCCGAACCTGTAGTTAAAATGCTGCGAGAGTGGTGTAAGAGCAAAAAAAGGGGTTTGGTATAATATCTGCTATGAGACTGGATATAAAGACTAGCTCTGGGGTGGGTGACAGGTCATTATATAAGCCAATGTACTAAATTTCTTAAATGCAGAAACAGAGAAAGAGACTACCAAATTGAATTTTAAAACCTTCTAAACTTCCCGTTTTAATTATTATGCCAGTGGAAAACCAGATTTGCCAACTGAGGAATGACATTAGTTCAACAGAACTTGATATGCATTAGTTGAATTATTGATTGATAGTTTTATAATTAAGGCTGCTGCAGAGTAGAGTAATAATGTAGTGTAAAACATTAATGTAAATTAAGATATCAGGTACTGATGATACAGGCCATTTTAAGGACCGGATACAGTCTGGATCTGGGTGCTGTGACCATCTGATCTAGACACAGACTTGTCACAGAATGGGCATAGGCATACGGATCCATTTGCAAGACTTTTTATTTGAAAATGGTAAACAATCAAATCAGCAGGCAAAACAAAACATCCAAAATCGTTGTTATTTAACAGGCAAAAAGTCAGCAAAAAAACGGGAAAAAAACTGTCCTATTAGTGCTAGCCAGACAGGTAAAAACTAAAAGAGACTAGTATATATACAGGTACTGATAATGAACTGAATGGTTACAGCTGTGCAAGTGTGTAGGCAGAAGGGTGCAAAGTAGTGGTGGGCCGTTATCGGCGCGTTAATGCGAGACTCTTATCGCGCGATAAAAAAAATATCGCCGTTAATCTATTCACAAAGTTGGGTTGGGAGCTGGGTCTGCA
>JAUCMT010000134.1:22482089-22505363 GCA_032357475.1 Enteromius thamalakanensis | reverse complement strand
GAAAACTCACACAAGTCTCGTCATGTTTTCGTCATCAAAGAGCAGTGTTTATCTCGTCACCGTCTCGTTATCGTCATAAAAAAAAGTTGCGTCAACGAAATGATTTCGTCATCGTCATCGTTGACGAAAACAACACTGATTCAGAGAGAGATTGTTGTCAGCACACCACGTGGCCAGGCGACTCAATGCCCAGATTTCAGACACAAACAGAGAATAAAGTAACGAGAATGGCTTGTCCTTTTTTGGAGGATCCCATAAATGAAGAGGCTGTATTAATTCGAAGAGAATTACATTTCCATTACAAGGATTTTGAGACCCACAATTTTTTTGTTTTTCGTTGCTATCATTTAAGTTACGTATATTCATAATCTAATCCGTTCTTACATCAGTAACATTGCATATCGTGGCCGTACTCTTACATTTCTTTGCTAATGGAGGCAATCTGTATCAGGGATGCAGATAGTAAGGCCACTGTATACACTGTGTGTATTTACTGTATAGAACATATACTGTAACTAGATGAATGGGATTATTACTCGTTTTAAAAACTACTTTTAGTACTGGTTACATTCTAAAGGTTACATCAACCTCTACCACTCGATCAGTAAAAAGACAGACACATAAGTGCACTTTTAAATCTTTTAAAAACTCAGTTTGTGAAATGTAATCCTAAACTGATCAACGAGGGAACCTTAAATTAAACATTTCCACTGAACATTAGGTTCATATGCAGTCTTGTTTTATCAAATGTGTTGTAGAAACTATGCAGTAGCCTAATTGATATAATTTAATGCAATTTCGTCTGAAATAATGACCAATTCCAAACTTTTTCAAGTGAAAAGTCAATAAACGTCACACATTACATTACTTATTTTTTATTATACTTCTATATTTAAACAATTTAAATGTAAACTGACACAATAACTTGAGCAGCTATGTTATGTCTCTGTTTCGCCGATGCAGTGGTGTTGCTTTTATGTTTAAATATGTGCTCATATTTGCTGTAACTTGCATGCGCACATCAAGTTCAGCTTTATTTTTCAGATGTTGCCATGGTGACTCGTAAGGATTAGTTTATAAAGTTTTATTTTGAAATGAAAGTCAATAACAATTGGCTGAAGACAGCCAATGGTAAAAGTCCTTTTTTTGGTATGCAGTCATACCCACTTGGAAATTATGCTCACAATCCATGTTTGGTGCTTGTACATCAGAGTCAGTCATCTCTGATTTTAGGCAGTACTCATGGGTAAGGGTAGGTTTAGGTGTAGAGATATGGTCAAAACTATATTTTTGCATTAAAATGTTGTTCCAGGGTCAACAAAATTTGTAGAATGAGGACGTGCGAGAGGGATACAGCAAAATACCTGTGTACAGTTGATCTTTCTATTTATTATGTATAGATAAAAATAATGAACTTTAAATAAATAAATAAATAAAACGTGTGGTTTGAGTAACAAACTCCAGATACTTTAGATATCTTGTTTTATGGTATGGTGGGAAGAGTGTGTCATACTTTTAGTGACAAAGACATCCGTTTTAAAGAAAGTATGAAAAATGTGCAGTCTTCATTTATTAATATAATAATATTTTGAGTGAGCAAGTCGGTAATATGATGCTTAAAAAAAAACCATGTTTGAGATGGGTGACAAACCTGAAAGACTACTTTCTCAGCAGCATACAAGCCAACAGAGCTATTTTCCAAATTGAATCAGTCTCAGGTATCATATTACTAACTAATCCAAAGGATATTCTAGTTTTTTGGAATTTTACAAACGTCTTTTTACTTCAAAGTGTAACATACCCATTTTTCTTGATATAAGAGACACTCTGAAGCTTAGTGATGATGCCCAAAGAGAACTTTAGATGAAATCTTGAAGGCCATTAAATCTTTTCCAAATGGCAAGGCCTCAGGGCCACTAAAAGATAGGGATGATACTGGTCCTTCCAGTTATAGACAGACTGGTTTTATTGTGGGTAGATTCTCATTTTCAAATGTTTGTCGCTTATTGAACGTTATGTATAATGTAGGCTCTAAATCATCTAAGGCTGCAGAGAAGGCTTTCGATCAGATCGAGTGGCAATATCTATACTCAGATCATTTGCTTATAAGACGCTGTTGATTCTTTGCCTCCTTTAATGGATTTGATCAATCGGTTTGGTTCTCTTTCCGGGTATTCTATTAACTGGAATAAAACTATATTTGTTCCCCCTGGAAGTCATTTTTCAACAGTTTTTAGAGTATCTCCCTTTTGAAATTGTTCGGGACCATTTCACTTACTTAGGATCGGTTATTCCTGTAGATCCAAATGATATATTTAAACTTAATTTTGCTGCAATAATCATTGGAAAATCGAGGCTTTTGTCATTATAATTGATTGTGTATAAAGGTGGTTCTTCCAAGGTTTCTATATTTGTTTCAGAATCTACCTATTTATCTTACTTAATCATTTTTAAAAAATCTAGATTCTATTATTTTCCCTTTCCTTTGGAATTTTAAAACTCATCGTATCTCTAAGGCACACTTAGAAAAATCTAAAGAGTTGGGGGGATCTTTTGATCACCTCCTCGTTATGCTCAGCAAGCCTTTTCTGATTATAAGATCCAGCAGGATGAACATTAGTTCTGTAATCTGGTGCAACAAGCACCATTAACATTAAAATTCGCATGCATAATGCGCTCAGAACAAAACATTGCACAATGCTTTCAGTTTCAAAAACCTTAAATACAGCTTAACTAGCTAAAGCTTTAAAAGAATAGAAAACAACAGCACTTCTGTGATTTCACACAAATGATTAAAATGTCCCAAAAGAACAATAAATAGTCATGTATTGTATGTTCTCAAGTACTTCACATGGCACCGGAAATACAGTGTTTTACAGAGGTAGCAATCATTTCCACAAATTCTGTCAGTCTCAGTTTTGGAAAGATGTACTCTGGACAATAGAGATCAAAACTGCTTTTCAATTTTATGTTCTTTATTTGAGTAACTTCTACGTACAAACCGACTGTACCTACCTGGAGAATATACCTGTTCACAATAAGAAGGGCAATAACCTGCTTCAGCCACAATAGAACATTAAATAAGCGACTGTAACAGAAATATATAAGATGGAAATAATTACATTTTCTTTTAAATTAAATAAGCTTTGTTGTGCAAAAGATGGATGGAATGTATGGAAAACTGAGAAGTAATTATGACACAAATGTCATACATAACTCCAGTTTACTAGATGTGTATCGGTCATCAGTTCTCTCTATGCTGCCCTCCAATGGACGAATCCAGAACTACCTGGAAAGTTCCTGAACTTGCTGGTGCTGATGAACACACGGTATAAAGCTAAGAGACTGACAGAACTGGAGTCAAATCTACAAGCCTTACGACGACACCAGAGAGAAAACTCGACTGAGGAGCAAAACTAGAGCACAAAAGCCACTGAAGATGTTGAGCCTGCATGGATTCCAGCCTTCCCTCAGCTCGTTCATGGGAATGGACTGGCCAGTGCGCAGTCTCTGGCCGGAGATCACATCTCTTTACAGACACGGAGAGGGACCGCAGGAGCTGAAGAGCAGCCTGGAGCAGCTGGAGAAACTTCAGCACATGATCTTTGAGGAGATCCAGCCACCCTCGCAGGAGATCTACCCAGTCGCCTGCTCAACGGAGAACGAGGGAAGCGGCTTTGCTTTGACGCTGGACACTAAAGACTTTTCCCCAGAAGAACTGTCAGTCAGACAGGAGGGCAGGAAGCTGCATGTCAGCGGAAAGAGCGAGAAGAAGCAGGAGGATGGGAAGGGCTCGTACTCTTACAGAAGACAAGAGTTCAGACGGGTGTTTGATCTTCCTCAAGCAGTGAATCCTGAGGCGCTGACCTGCTCCATGGCTGATGGAAAGCTCTACATACAGACACCAGTAAATCATCCATCTGAAGAAACTGAGCGGATGCTGCCCCCTGACTGTCAAACTGTGAAGACAACACAGACACAACACCACTCCAGCGTCACACATCTATCCTGAAAGCACTGCGCACAGAGCACAGCCCTCCGCTGGGCAATCTTAAACAACATTTAATTTCACAAGATTTGCATATTATGAGTAAGAATCATAGTGGTACCATATGCAATGCTGTGTAAATCAAAAATATAACTACATACCTAAATACTTAAAGATTTAGCATTTATCTAAAATTGCACATAAATTATTTTAGAGAAAATAATTCATTCTGGATCATATTTTATTTTCTTGATTAATGTTTGAAAACTATTTCAATACATAATTTGGAAGTCTCTGTAAAATACTGTATAAAAATAATATGGATCTAAAAATCAAATAAATTTGATCAGTTCTTGTGTTTAGCTCAAAATCAGATATCCTGTCTTTTGCTGGAAACTAGGAAATGAGAAGCACACTCTCAAGACAGAAATGAGTAAATGGATCTGATTTATGATGATATTTTAACGGTATGCAAACACAAATGAACATGGATTCATCTCATCTCATGGGAGTTTTGGGAATTTATTGGTTGGGATATGTCTCTAAATGTGTATGTGTACTTTACAAACTACATTTGAACATTCATTTACAGAAAACAATTTGCAGGTAACATGATGAAAAAAACATTGTAAATAAAAAATTTGCATTGTTGACATCTATAAATTCTATAATAGACACGTACGATTCTGACACAGAGTAGATAAAGTTTGCATCCTCAATGCAACGGGTTATAAAACACTCATTTGTGACAGTCAAAAAAAGCACACAGTTGTTGTTTTACTGTATAGAAACATATTAAATAAGACATTGAATCCATTATCACTGAGATATGCACAACTGTTTTGCAGCCATTAGTTTGCCAAAGATAATGCAATAATCTTCTTTTCCCTTTTACATTTATATTAACTTTATAATACTTCTCAAGTCTGAGAGACCTGTTCTGTCCTTCCTTATTCTCTCATTCAGTGATGCTTCAGGAAAACAAAACAAAAACACAAAGTCCATTACTCTCTCTTCATTCCCTTCTTCTTGCATTTGTTACACAAGAAAGTGGCAGAGTCTGGTTGGATTAGGTCATCTTTCCATCACTTATGGATGATTGTTGGGTGTTTAAAGAGCTCCTCTTACTCCGAACAGCCTGCTGGACATTACCTGAACATCCGCACATGGCTGTCCATCAGTTCTGACATATATGTGCATGAATTAAATATTGAAAATTCCCACTTTACCGTTGTTTAATATATGATGAATAAATGCTTTTCCATAATCTCTCAGTCTTTGTTATCTTACATGAGTAGGTCTTATATTTGACTTTTATGAGAACTGTGGATGATAATGATGGTCCTGTAAGGACCAGGAATAATAGTATCACACATAATACTCCTTGTTTTTGTTTTTCTTGCTCTTGCTGACACTACTGGTGCCGTCCATCTGTTTCTCCTTTACAACTGTTCCATTTGACTGGGCTGAATTGCAAATGTAGTTGCGGCTCTCATCTACTTGGTACGATCCTTCGTCACGGTTGCGGTATTTGTACATGGCGTAAAGAAGAATGAGGATGCAAAGTGCGGCCGCAACCACGATGCCGACCACCATGCCTGTGGTACTGCTGGACTCCCGGAAAACCTCCGACTGACCAGGATAGCTCTTCACCCCGGGGACTGTGGGGTTAGCTGAACAAGCAAAAATATACCAACATCATGAAAAAATAATCAAAACTGCTCATTCAAGTCAGTACCTCAAACACACTATGATTTGATTTCTTGTACTGTTGGGGTTCATGCAATTACCGGACCCCAGGAAACATCAAAATTGAATAATATAAAAGCAAAACAGGCACTATATGTGTATATATATGTGTATGCTGCCTCATTCTAAAAATTGTTAATATGCAGATTTTACAGTTTGTGTACTCGTCACATATGTGATAAATATCTTGCACCAACAGACAAATGAGTGTAACACAAAGTACCTGAAGAGTACAGGGTAACAAATAAGAAACACAGCTGTACGAAACATTCATCAGTCATACATTCACGGTAATTAGTTTGTACATATAGACAAGAACGGTCACTTACAGGTACCCATGCATGGTAACTAGACTGCACTTACTAGTGTTTATACATGGTAAATATGTAGTGGGGCAGACCGGGTACGTTTGTAAAATTTCCACCTATCGGGAATAAGCTGAGAGTCCTGTGATAATTTCATAATTTACCCCCTACTCTCTTAACTTATGAATTATATGAAAGGCTGTAAATAGATTTCATAAAGGAAAAATGATTTTGGGGGTAAGAATCTGATTTTTTAAAATCTACATAAATTGTAGATTCTCAGGAAAAATGTAATGCATTTTTAACTGCTAATTTCAAACCATTATGCTTATTCAGCTAATTAAGCACTGGATGACAGGGGTGGGGTAAGTTGTAACACAATTTAGTATTCCCTTGCACAGAACTGAAAACCTTCATGTTGTCTATATGGAGCTTTTTTGGGTATCTTATTTTTTGGGTAGCCAAAGGAGGTTTGGGTAAAATGTGCCCTATGCAATTTCTGGATCCAACAAACCTGCACTGTAGGGTTTAAAATATTGGTTTGACACCGTTATCAATCTGATCGAGAAAATGTATACATAGATACACAAATTCAAATTTTTTTGTTAGATCTACATATCACTGTTAGATCTCTGTTCACTGTGTGTTCAGTAAGCATACATACTTTCAGGAAGGTTTTTTAAATTAGTCTGTTTACACACACACGACAACTCTACTGCATCGAACAGACAATAGATTGGAGATGTGGTCAGTCACTGAAAGTGTGACATTGTTCTGTATTGTTCTTTTAGATTTGTTTAAAAAAATAGTTTTTTAAAGCAAACTTTATGAGGAGCCTGCTGTTTTTGCTTATTTTTTCTGACTGTTACAACCTACCCCGGTGGGGAAAAATTGTAACAAGGTCACTCCATGCATTTAACATCAACTTATAAGGGCTGTGATATCTCCTAGAGGTTTGAAATGCTGAATTTTGTAGGGATCAAATGTGGGTACTAAGTTTGAGCACTCTAGCTCAAAAATTCTACAAGTTACAGATGCTAAAACAAAATTGTTACAACCATACCTGGTCTCTCCTACTTAGACAACTAAAGGAATAGTTCCCCCAAATATGAATATTTTGTCATCATTTACTCATCCTCGAGTAGTTCCAACTACTATTCCTTGAAGGATAAGTGCGTAAAAATAATAATGTCCTTACACCATCTGTAAATGGTAACTGATAAGACACAGTATACACTAATGATATGTACACTGTAAATGTCTAGCACCTACAAAAAAATGCTGTATTATGTGGAAACAAACAAGACACATACTGTACTTTGTGTACATATGGTAATTTTTACAAAAAACTTCTGTGCAATGTTTATGTAAAACGTATAGTCCTATTTCCTTATACTTACTATGTACCATCTACCATCAATTACTCAATAAGTACCTTGGTCCATGTTTATGAGTACCGCATACCATTCTGTACATTAACTAACAGGTACACACACCAGTTCTTACTGTCATGGTTCATGGGTTCACGATCGTGTGTAAGAATCAGTAGGTGGGGCTCAGTGTGGGTAACAAGCTAACTAATTCCAGCTGTGGCTCGTTATCAACACTATTTAATGTGTGCTAACCTGCCCTGTCTTTGTCAGTTCCTCTGTTTTGCTGGTTTGCTGTGCGGAGCTTCGTCCAGGATACCCTGCTATGGTCACTGCGTCACCAACCAGTGTGTCCTGACAGCCTTCACACTGTTTTACCTTTCCTCCGTTTTTCACTCATCACAGTAGGAACTGACCAAGATGGATGCAGCAGATGCAGCTAACCTACAGGACTTCCTGGTTAACCACTCCGTCCGTATGGATTGTCCGTATGGGACTTGCAATACAGGAGGTGTCACCGTACCTGGACGAGAACCCGTGAGACTCTTCTCCGGGTGCAGGAGCGCACCAAGGCTAAAAAGCCGATTCGATTGCCACCGGTCTAAGCCTCGTGTTTACGTCGTTGGTCAAAAAGTCTGGCTTTCTACCTCTAATATTCCTATCTGATCCATGTGTAATAAACTTGCTCCCGATTTATTGGCCCTTTCCCTGTCACCAAGATTCTTAGTCCGGTGGCAGTCTGCCTCAAAATCCCTCTTGCTTACAGGAGAATTCATCAACCAGCCAGCGTGTCCTGACAGCCTTCATGCTGTTTTGCCTTCACAGACTTTTGATTGGATTGACATTGTCACTTAAATTGGCACTACTTGTAAGTATACTGTAGCTCCTTTGTATTTGATGGCCTATTGTTTGCTAGTGCACTTATCCTTGTCTAATGTTAGTATTTCAGCAAAAGACTGCCCAGATGATGAATCATGATCTACTAATCTCTCTTGGACTGTTTCAGTCACATATTGCAATATGACAGGGCACTGAGCCTTAGAAGTTATGTCTTGCATATCTTGTGTAAAATATATATATATATATGTATATATATTCGCCTGTTTTACATAAGTAGGTAATCGGGATTCATGAATGATACTGTGGACAACATCAATTATCATACTAATAAGCAGTCTTGAAAAACGTAGAGAAAATAAAACCCGAGCCATTTTCAATGCCTAAAATGATCCAATATTTCAATATTTGTTTAACAGTAAAATCAAATTCAAGAAGGTCTGGCAGTCCACTGTGGTCTCTTCAAGCACATTTACAGCCCCATGTCGAGTACCTACTTCCCAACAATATTAATAACGTCTGCACAGCGAGCAGTCTTTTGCTCTGATCTCGGAGAGCTAACATTTGGCTGTCCAGCTATTCAAGACTTGTCCATAGAAGGCTGGCATCAACACAAACCGCTTCTCATTCCTCTCAAACATCTATGTACCTCCATTCCTTCTGACTAATAAAATTGTTACTCATCAATCCCAGACATAGTGCATAGTGTTTTTTCACAGGAAGAAAGCAATGTTCTATTCAATAAAAGGACTTGTCGATGACCGTGTTTAAAGAGGTTTGATGTACGCCTGAAGAAGGCCATACAAAATAGTGTAGAGACTTCATATTCATGACTCACATACTCGGAATCACATTCAGATTTGTTCCCCTTTCGCCCAAGCTGTGTTTGACTAGAGATGCCCTCCCTCATCCTCTGTCAAATGTCACAGCAGGCGCAATCTCATCTTCTGACCTACCTTCATCTCCTGAAAAGTTGAAGCAGACAAAGGTGTTGATGGGATTCAAAAGGTCAGTCATTTTTGTACAATTTGTTGCAGACCTTTAACCACAAAGTTTTCTGCATCAACTTTTTTTTTTCTTTCTGTTTTTGCTTTGTCGACAAAGCCAGGCCTACACGGCAAGTCAGAGGACAGGTTCGGAATAAATTATTGGGGGGCTGTTTTTATTTCTGAAATAATGTAATGCACTATAAATATATTTAATATGGGATTTAATAATATAATTTGTTATAGTTAATAATTTGTAACATTTTCCATCATATTCTCCACTGTAACACGGCACATTTATAACAATGATATTACAGGAAAAGTGCAGACTGGTCTCTGCAAATCGCCACATGAAGTTAAGGATGGTCATGTATGTCAATATTTACATTACATTTTACAAGAGCCCACTTCTGGTGGACCCTTGCAATGGGTTCAACTGGAACATCCTAAACTCTCGCTCTTTTGAAATCTGCAATAAAGCTAATTATTTACATTTTTTCCCACATAAATTTGTTTGTTTGGCCAGAATTGTGTCTGTTAAAGATCAAATAAGTGTGATTTGCTGAAATGCTAAATTTTGACTCATTCCCTTTTGCAAATTTGAGGATTTGAGGGCCTGTCCATAGAAACTTCCCCCATGCACTTGATGCTCAGGGAATTTCACAAAATTGTAATTGGAACGCACCCCTCGTTTTTCTCACTGTCCTCATTGTGCTCACCTGTTCCTCATGTGCTATCCTCCATATTTTTTCATCAGTTTTTTCTAGTGATTAGCTTAAAGTCTTGTTGCACTTTGTTTTTTCCTGTATAATGCCCAGTCCTCTGTGTCTCTCTGTCCTGCTCTGTCTAACTCTGCCCCGTTTGAGGTTTTTCCGGTTAGCCTTCACTCATCTGCTCCACCCTGCTCTCTGCCTCCTGCTTTTGACTTCCAGTCTTTTCCAAGCCCCTTGGTATCCACTTGCACTATCTAGCCCATTGTGAGGCAAGGTTGAATGCTTCTTACAAAAATGCTCTTTGATACGCCTCATAACTTGTGGAAGTCTATGATAAATGCAGCACTTTGTGGTCAAAAGAGCAAACCTATTTGCCACAGAGATGTTAATGGTAAACTAAAAAAACAAAAGACTTAAAGATTGTACTCTTGAGTATGTTTTAGCACAGGTGGCTGTAGCCACTTTATTTTTAAAGGGGTCAAATGATGCTATTTTAAAGATTTGTTTATTTGATGTAACAGAATATTCTTTTTTAAAAATAAACAATATTGTTGTTACTCTATGCCCCGCCTCTCTTAAACAGGTAATTTTCTACAAAGCCCCTCCTTCCGACAAGCAGTCTGCTCTGATAGGCCAGCTGACCCTGTGCATTGTGATTGGTCGAACATCACAAGTGCATGTCAGAAATGTAACGATCCTGACCATAATTGCAAGCTTCGGCTTTCAAAATAAATATAAAGACAGTTAATAATGACCTTAGTTTTAACATGTTTAAAATTGAACTGGAAATTAGGTGCTGGGCGTCCGGCCAGAGGAGAACTGAACCCAACTAAGCCTGGTTCTCACAAGGTTTTTTTCCCCATTCTCTCATGGATGGGGTTTTGATTCATTGCCGCTGTCGCCTCTGTCTTGCTTAGTTGGGGACACCTGATTTCCAGTGATTATCGTCATCTTGACTACAGAGGCCATCTCTGCATTTAATAAATAAACTTTAATCCTCGTCATTATACATTACCATTACTCTGTTCTTCTATTTGATAATGTTCAGTGCTTTGCTACATTCTGTATTGTTAAAAGCACTATATAAATAAAAGTGACTTGACTTGACTTATTTTTGCACCACGGAACGTTTCTCTCTGGGTGAGATTCGGTGGACCGGCACACACAACATTATGCAAAACACAAGCAAAATAAATTAATTAATTAATACATAAATACAAATATATACATAAATAGATAGATAAATCCATTAATATGGATTTGATATATATGATAAATACATATACTGTATACAAAATCATTAGATAGTTTTTAACAGTTTTAATTTGCCAACAGTTAAATGAAATGTATGTAATGTGCAATCTACTGCAAAACAGTGTTTTGTTAGGGCATCACTCCTGAACCAGTTGATGAACTTGTGATTCGCAAACCGAAAGCCTCTAGCAGAAGCTGTGTGCAGTCCACTCTGTACTGTAACAATTAACCAGAAGCTTGGGGATCCATTTGCAGCTTTTTATTGATCAAGGTCAGACAGGCAGAGGTCGGAATCACAGGCAATCAGATATAACAGGGACAAGGCAGAATCGTAGTCAAATAACAGGCAAAACAGATCAGGGCATGTGGTGAGAATCAGAGTAGAATGAACAGTCCAGAAAAACACAGAAAATCAAACGGAAAAATGCTCAGAAATGACACCGTTGGCAATCAAGACTTTGCGTCCGTCTTTAGGAATGTCTGAGTATATAGCACCTGTGAGAGAATCAGCCAAGGTATGTGAGTGTAATGAGTTTGGGTAGGAATAATGTTAATATTTTGGCAAAGGTTCCCGCTGCTGATGGCCGGAGAGAGCTACAGAGACACAGCTTGTGACAGTATAAAGCATTTGGAGGTAATATCCACATAATAAAACACACCTTCAAGTTAGGTAACAATTAAAACAATAGCAAGAACCTTTTTTAGGACCTTTACCTGACAATGATGTCATTGCGGGAGTGGCATCCCTCGTTTCATTTCATCCACAACCCCTAATAGCGAAGATAGTTGATGGAATGTCTGCATTATCCATGGTGTCTTCTAAATTTGGAGAGGTCCCAAAAGGATCACTGCTGTCTTACCAAAATCCAGCTGTTATGGTAAAGGATGTACGGACAATTCCAAATGCTCCACAATTTCCACTCTTACCTGTCCAGAAATACAAGCTTGCACCATACCATATTGTCCCTGGCAGCTGGGCTGAACTCCTGCACATACAAAGTCTGGAGGTAACACCTGAAATGACAGGGATCATTGATGAGACGTGACATGACGACGTAAACAATCAAAAAGCCTACACTGGGTTAGTATGCGCCACCCTTGAATTACAACAAGCAGGTTCTATGAATCATTAAAGGTGAATCATTAAAGGTGCCCCCAGACCAAAGCAATGCGCAGAGGAATGGAACTTGAGCCAAAGGTTCTTCACCGCTATGCAGAGACCTTTGATGTTAGTGTTCTTTCATCTGGTCTCATCATCCACCCCGAAGCTCCACACCTTGGTGCAAGTCCAGACGGCAAAGTGGTGGACCCAAATGAAGAACCTTCCTATGGCCTGATTGAGGTTAAGTGCCCTGATGTGGAAGAAATCGGAGAGGCATCCCACATTAAGTTTGTTGGGGGCCAAGGGAAGATAAAAAAAAAAAAAAAAAGAACACACACACATACCACTGGCAAGTCCAAGGTCAGCTGATGGTTACTGGTTTAGCTTGGTGTGATCTTGTGATCACAGAGATCAAGGCTAAGGTTTATGAATTCTACTTTGGCACATACATTAATTCAGGCTAATGTAACTTACATGTGAGGAGACAATGCTGATGTTGCTTGCAGGTGAGGAGAATATGTTGATATTACTAGCAGGTGAGGAGGAGCATGGTGTTACTAGCAGGTGAGGAGAAAATGCTGATGTTACTAACAAGTGAGGAGGAGCATGGTGTTACTAGTAGGTGAGGAGACGATGGTGAAATCACTAGCAGGTGAGGAGGAGCATGGTGTTACTAGCAGGCGAGGAGACGATGCTGATGGTACTAGCAGGTGAGGAGACGATGTTGCCCCCCCTCTCTCCATATGCCCCAAATCCAATGCTTTTTTAAATTTTCGGCGGTGGGAAAATTATGAAATGTTAAGTAAGGCTCTTCCTGAAATCAAGCCATTCTGAAATATGATAAAAAAGGCGAGACATGGCAAGCCTGAAGACAGCTAGGGACAACCTTTCCTGTGGCGTTAGAGAGGCTAAGAGGCAGTACTCCAGGAAAATATCCCATCGCTTCAGAGACAGCAGAGACACATGGAGCCTGTGGCAGGGCTTTTAGACTATCACAGATTGCAAGCCCTCACCACAGACCTGTAACAGCACCATCCCCCTGCTGAACGAGCTGAACACCTTCTTCGCTTGCTTTGAAGTACAAAACAGCACCACAACACAGAAGACCCCACCCCCTCCTGGTGACCTGGTGATGACTCTGTCCCCGGACAGGCTGAGGAGATCCCTCAGCAGGATCAATGCACGTAAAGCCGAGTTCAGACTGCACGATTTTAGCCCTGATTTTGACTCGCCAACAGGTTTTGAGAAATCTCAGACAAATGCACGAAACACAGGCAAATTGGTGCTTGTGCACGCGAGTGACAATCACACAGTGTGAACAATAAATGACGCGATCTGAGAAAATCACCAACACGTCGCTGACACCCATGAGATATTTGGCATGCTAAATATCTGGACCTGTAAGCGATTCAGAATCATGCCATGTGAAATGTGTTCTGACTGAATAACATCAGCGATTACCTACAGCCAATGAGAGAGCCATA
Source organism: Enteromius thamalakanensis (assembly GCA_032357475.1). Taxonomy (NCBI): domain Eukaryota; kingdom Metazoa; phylum Chordata; class Actinopteri; order Cypriniformes; family Cyprinidae; genus Enteromius; species Enteromius thamalakanensis. The sequence continues at coordinate 22,491,575 of JAUCMT010000134.1, read as the reverse complement.
TCCAGAGCAGCGGGAAGTTGGGGGAGGAGTTAAGAAGGTATAGAAGGTAATTATCTTCGTCCATAATCTTTTTTTTTTTGTTGCAAATGAGCGCACATGCAATTTGTATGACAAGCTTATTTTGCTAGCAATTATTTTTAATAATAATCCCAGCCTCACGTGAGAACTCCTGCCTCGCACAGAAGATCTCGCGTTGTTTTCTAGTGTGTGTTTGGCAAATAGACAAAGTTGATGGCAATTCTTCCTATTGTAAAGTCATGCAGTGTGAAACCCCCTGTCACAGACCTATCATACAGTGTGAACACAGCAGCGACTGAATGATACCCCAGTTAGTCACGCAGTATGAAAACATCTGTGACGTGACTGCTTTGAAAATCGTGCAGTCTGAACTCGGCTTTAAGCAGAGCGAATCAGGGCTCTAGGCAAGACCCCAGTCTGTCGTCACGACATAACGTCAGGGAACAAGGGTAACACACGTAACCCAGACGTTCTTCATTTGTAGTTTTTTAAGCTCTAGGTATAATTTTCTTATCAAGAGACACATTTTTGGCTGAATGATGAGCTATGTGACATCATGGCTCTTCAGATCAGTGTTTTGCTTGCGACGTTCTTTAACCTAGGGGTTTTAAACCTTTGGATGTCATTGACCTCAAATATTGCTAAAATATAAAATTATACATCTAAATTTTTAAAGCTTAAAATTGTCCTTTTCTCTTCAATACTCTATAGAAAATATTTCTCAGTTCACATTTATTTTTATAGCACTTTATTTGTATTAGTATAGTTTTAAGGTTAACTTCCACAGTAATTTTGTAAAATGTAAAATTTTTTTTCATGTTCATGTTTTCCATGAACCCCGCACATGCAGAGCCCAATTATAAAACCTCTGCTTTAAAACGGCAGTATGACTGCATTGTAAAATTGCCCAAAGACTTCCAGCATCTCTCACATAACCTTGTTTTCTTGAGTGCAAGCAGACGGTGAAAGAACGCTCTCAGAGATTAAACCAAGCATGGTACAAGAAAGGCCAAACACGAGTTACGAAAGAAAGTGCCAGATGAAAAATGAATGCTGGTGAACATTCAGTACATCTGTGTTTGTGAGGAATGCACATTGTTTAACGTCTGACAGCTGTGAACGTGAAGCCTTGATGTGAAGTTTAGAAATTCAGCAGCTTATATATGTTTAATGACATTGTGAGTCAGTAAACAAGGTTCACTGTATGCCTGAGATGTCTGGTATAGTTACTTAGTTTTCTGAATTGTATTCAGAAGCATAATATAATGCAAATGTCCTCCTTTGAAGCTTATCTGCAGTGCTTTTCATGTGGCATGCTGTCAGAATTTGTTGACTGACCTTTTGCGGCACTGAAGTCTCCGGGGTCAGCGGCCCTTCGGTGTGAGATGGGTTGGAGGCTTGGGATGAGAATGAGAGAGAAAGAGATGACCAGCACCTAGGAAAAGAAGGAATATTAAACGAGAGGAAGTAAATAAGCAAGTCCTTCTATATGGGTCAGCTGATGACCTACATCCTTTAAACGGCTTGTTCCAATCAACACTTTCATTATAATCATTATCCTCCTTCGCCTTCTCTTTACGCTGCATGCACAGGAAAGATAAAAAGATGCAGAGAAGCAAGGATGTTATTTGCTTATGCCAGCAACATTGCATTATATTTTCTCACATACTTCAAATAATTATTATATATACTTTTTTAATCATTTAATCATGAATTCAGTAAAATAATGTTAAAACATTTTTTCATTTTAATATAACTGTGTTCGATTTGAATATATTTTAAAACTAATTTATTCTTGTGATGCAAAACTGAATTTTCAGCATCGGTCTCTGTCACATGATCCTTCAGAAATCATTCTAATATGCTTATTTGCTGCTCAAGAAACATTTCTGATTATTATTAATGCCAAAAACAATTGTGCTGTTTCATATTGTTGTGGAACCATGATAATTTTTATTTTTCAGGATTTTTTGATGGATAGAAAGTACAAATTAACTGCATTAACTTCTTTACTTTGACTTTTAAACAATTTAGGCATTCTTGCTGAACATAATTATAATTTTTTTTTAAAAACTAAAAATAAATAAATAAAAATAAACAGCAACAGTTGTATACAGTACTAAATCATAACATTCAGTCCTTTTATTTCTTTGTTTCAGTCAGATTTTTTCTTCTTTTCTCCCAATTTTCCTTTTTTTCCTTTTCAGCATTTTCCTTCTAAACATGTCTTTGAGATGCTGTAAATCACGAAGTCTGCTCTGTACATATGTCAGCGATATTGTAATATCTAGTCCACTTCATTTATCTTCATGTCATCTGTAATCATTTGAATTCATATTCACATATTTGAAACGATTCATTCATCTTCTCAATGGAAAGATTAAAATTTGGATTTATTAATAAAGGAGAATGTAATATGCATCTCGACAGAGAGCCGGCAGCTGCGAGTATAAAACTTTTTTGCAGAGACAGTTTAAAAAACCACAAAACTTCTTTTTTGTTATTTTCTTTAATGTTACGAGTATACAAAGGAGTGTGTGAAGAGCAAAGTTCAGATCATTTGAAAGAAATCTGGTAAAAATATTTTGATAGAATATTAATCTAATCAAATTGATTTAATTTTTGTAAAATATATATAATATTAAATTATTATAATGTTTAATTAAATTATTTCATTTACTCTCGCTCTCTCTCTCTCTATATATACACACACACACAAACGCACACAAAAACACTTATATAATGTAAATTATATATATATATATATATATTACAAATTTACATATAATACAGTAATATTCATACAGTATAAATGAATGTAAAAAAAATGCCTTGAAATATAATTTATTATATTTCAATTAAATATAAATATTTATTTTAATAAAAAATAATAATAAATTACAGAAATATTTATATCGGATTTAAAAACAAAAAACAGACTAAAAAGTATATAAAACTATATTATTTTGTAAGTAGTTAATTTCCAGTTATTTAATATTATTTAGTCACATTTTCCACTGACTACTTTGAAGCCATCAGGAAAAGTTTCTGACTTTTTGTTGCGGACTTAATCTTGGAATATCTGTGCAAAGTTTCGAGACATTGTTAAGCTCTTCTGGAAGCTGGCAGGGAGATCAGTCACTGATGTAATCATTTGTAATAAAGAAGAAGAGTGAGATAATTAAGTAATGCTGACGACACTGCTGAAATCTCTCTCTTCTTTGGCCTATGTGTCACCGAACATTTACTTTCCTCCTTTTTCTATCTCTTCTACAAATGTTCACTTTGAAGCTTGACTCTGATTGTGCTTCATTTATAAAAATTCCTGGAGCAAATTACTTTAAAGCTTGGAGCTTCCTTCCTTCCTTAATTTCTTTTCTTTTCTTAGGCTCCTCCTCCTGAGCTGTCATCTTACCAGGATGCAGGTTCCCGTCTGAGCAGGTTTACTGGATCCGTTCATCACCAGAGACTGCAGCCGGCGTAACTGCTCCATCAGAGACCTGACAGATAGATGGAGAGAGTGTGCTCGAAATTAGAGGAAGAGCTAGGCTAATGGAACTTCCATTTGATGCGAACTTTAGAAGAGTAAAGTACAGAGTCTCGCTTTAAAAGGGACTGGCTTCATCTAAGGACAAATCTGCAGCACGTGGGAGGATTTCATAGCGCTGTTTTGAAAATATCAGTAGGGTTCAAATAATTTTGAAGTTCAATCCATCAACCCAGATGCTTCTAGCTCATTCATATATTCATCAGAATGCTGTTTTAGAGCCAAAAGGATCAACCAAAAATCCTCAAAAAAGATCTTAGTGAAATTCTGAATAAATTCTGATTGATGAATGAATAAATAAATACATAGATAAATGAATAAACAGAAAATAAGCTCACTTGATCCGAAATCTTTAACAATAAATAAAGTATTGTTGTTTAATTTCATTTGGAACTGAAAATTATGATTTATTATGATTTTTTGACATGGGCATGGACATATTTTTTATTAAGGGACCAGTAACTCTGGCCCCTTTAGTGATTGAAGCATAATTATTCACAGAAGAACTTTGCTCTGGTCATTATGCGAGTTGTGTCTTGGCTCCGCTGTTCTGCGCTGATGAATCTGATGCGTGCTGTGATCGCTTTATCATTGCAGATTACAATAATGACATCAAATCTCTCCCAATAACAAAATAAAGACTGGTATCTGAAAAACATGCCTTATGAGCAGGGAAGCAGCTATGCCATTGCTGTTCAAAATTGTTCTAGAAAAAACATTAGACTTTAAAAGTTTGTAAGCACGTACTTGCTATTCATATCATTCAAGCCAGGCTTCCACGACTGTTAAGCCAACACAGTCTCACGAGCAATTCATACATATTCGTACGAGGTGCCGAATTTGTGCCAATTCGTACTAATTCGTACGACCTCACTCGTACGATTTCGTACAATTTGTCTAAAATCACGTGATGGGTAGGTTTAGGGGCGGGGTTAGTTTAGGTCATTCGTACAAATTCATACGAATTGCCATCTCGTAAAATATGTACGATTTAGAATGAATTCGTACAAGTGAGGTCGTACAAATTCGTACAAATTAGCCACCTCGTAAAATACGTACGAATTGCCGTTACATCAGGTTGGGTTGTACGGAGCAAAGATGGAGCTTTAATGCAGCAAAAGAGGAAGCTCCATTACAACAACAGGGAGAGCATTTCTTTGCTTTATTGTAAACAGTCAAAAAATGATCCCCCCTGGTACATATGGATGATGTATAGTCAGCATATCATCACAAAATAAACACCAAAGGGTGCTCAAGACCCAACACAGTCTCATGACCAATTAGTACGTATTTGTACAAAGTATAAAATTTGGGCTAATTTGTACAAATTTGTACAGCCTCACTCATGAGATGTACAGTAGGTCATTCGTATAAATTTATATGAATTGGCAACTCATAAAATATGTATGATTTACCAAACATATGAATTCAGAATGAGGTCGTACAAATTATAAGAATTAGCCACATTGTAAAATAGGCTATGTATGAATTGCTATGAGATTGGGTTGCAGGACCACAATGTAAAATCCTAACAAATAAATTTGTATTACCTTAATGTTTCCACTGAGAACATGACATAGTCCACTAAAAAAATAGAAAACAATGAGCAAACAGAGAAAGGAAGAACAGCATGTCCCTAACCAATATAAATAGTTTTTTTTATCTAAGAAATAATACATATTTATATGCAACCACTGAAATGAATCATACAATGGCATTACCTAAAAAAGTTAAACAATAATAATAAAAAAATACTTAAACGTATTTGAAATAGATTTATTTCTAAGTGTACTAAAAATACAATTAGATATTTATGTGCTTAAGAAAAATAGCCTGCAATTTGAGTAAAGTTTGAGTAAGAATTGAAAAGACTCATTTTGTATACTAAATCCATGTTAATTGTGCAAAAGTAAAACTGCAGATATCTGAATGTGCTGAAGTGGAACTATTGCAAGTATACTTAAAGCATACTTTAAAAATCTTTAAAAGTCATAAATGAAGAAATGTCCACAATTGAGACTCCAATTAAAGTTATTTTAAATGTATAAAATAATTTACAGAAAAACAATACATGGGTTTTTTTTTTGTAAAAGTAAGTCTCAAACTATATCTCAGTAAATATGAGATTTGAACTATACTTAAAGTAAAGTAATAATAAAAATATGAAATTATATCATATAAAAATGTTATATATATATATATATAAGAAAATGAAATACAGCATTGCTGTCAAGAATACAAAAACATATCTAATCAACAAATGTCTCAATTAACAAACCGGATTTAAGTAGAGGGCTGTATAATAAACTCACTTTTAATAACAAATGCCATTATAAGACAGATCAGCATGACCTATGAACATGTAACACAGTTTACTTAAGCAGAAGGTCGAGCTGAATTTTCTATGTATCCTATTCACAGCTAACTCCTCTGGCTGTTGTTCAAAGACACAAGAGTGTGAAAGGAAGTTGCCAAACGGAGGTCTGTGTGTCACAGATGGACATGATGGCTTTCAGGGCATGACACTCTGCTTCTTCCCATGCAGAGCAATCATGGATAGTCCCCTCGGTCCTGCCTTGTTTGTTCAACCTCCTGTGAACATGTGCGCAGTCTTGACCTTGGCTCCACCTTGACGGATAGATAATCTTTTGACAGCATGCAATCGACAGCATGTCAGAGGGCTTACTGGGAGACATGTCTACACACAATGCATCTTTACACCCTAGATTACATTTAGCCCTAAAATGGCATTTAGGAACCTGTTATATTTAAGCAATTGGATTTTCATTTGGACAAAACTGCACTTTAAGGGAAATCAAACATTAGAGCGAAATCACCCCTGAGACAATATGTTGCACCAAATGTCTGGTTCATAAGATTTATGCAATATGTTTGCACTTTCTCAGCTCATTTCCCATTAACGTCCCTGTGCATAAAGCACAAATGGGTTTAGCTGAGCGATTGCAGCCCTGCTCACAGTATTATAAATGCAGACATTTTGTGTTTTTCACCAGCATTTGCTCATTGTGCTTGTGCTTATCCTCTGGAGCTCCATTCTTCAAGCTGAAATAATTAGCATTAAAACCAATGGAGAATGTGCCAGGCAATAACTCAGTTACTCTTTCAAGAGTAGCATCACTACTGATGTATCTCTAAAGTCCTCAAAACATACACCCTCGTAGTTTGGGCTACCAGTATGAAATATTTATGACAACTTGTTTGACAAGCAGAGCAATAAAAAACAGAGTCAATGCTGGATTAAAGTATGTATAAAAGCACCTTTACATGAGAAAAAAGACCACCAACACTCTCCAGTACCAATCTATTTTATGTTAATGCTCACTGCATTATTTTCAAGTAGGCCATTCAACAGGATTTTAAATCACTCACTACTGGTTTGTACAGTCTTGGCTTTTTAAAAGAGTTGTTCATCTGCATTTGGGCTTGTTTTTGGTTTTAGCAGTTTTATGCTAAGCACTTTCATATCTGATACTAAAACAGTTTATGACATAAATGCAACAATGGCGGAATAATAAACACTCTTTTGAATACAGTAAATAATCATGAGCAAGAAAAAGCAGCATTCCGTTTATCTCCTATTGTTCGGTAAGGAATTCCAATGCATGCTGCTGAGTAAAACAGCCATTTGCTTAAAAGACAACATGTCTCAGTGGTGGGGAAACAGAGATGTGTCTTTCCCACTTTATCTCTGTCTGTGTTTCTTTACCCTAAAGCGATGATAAAACTTCTAAATAAGGCGCTGGAGGAGCCCATCAGGACCTCTCACCTGAGAGTTGAATCAAGATTCAAACTGAGCGATGAATTTACCCATGAAGCCTCAGACTGCTGATAACAGACAGCTATCAGATGAATCTGCAGGCTTCAGAGAAATGCTCAATTATATCACTTCATATTATATAAGCCTGCACATTTTGTCTTATTCACTTCGACTGGCTTACACCCCAGAATACACAAGGAGAGTTGCAATATTAAAACATTACACAATAACATTTTAATCAGCTCTCTTGCTACTCCAAACTGCAGATTATTCAGTTTAAATGAAATTCATTAAACTTCTGTAATTGTTTCTGTTTTGTAATTTAATATTAATAGCAGTGCATTTGATTGAAAGGGGTGTCTAATATAATTGTCTAATATAAAAAAGTTAAAATTACCTGACTGCCATTAATTGGTGTTTACCATCGAAGGCCAGTAGAACATTTACATATTGCACAAAAAATTGTGTGTATTCAGGACTGGCTGCTGCTTTTGTTTTTAGAGTTTTAAAAACATCAGTTGCCTGTGTCTCATAAATTATTAATCTGATAAAAAAAATTTCAGTGGAAAAAAACACTTCCAAGTCCCTACAATTCACTGCAGCCTTCATCTGAAATGACCACTAGAGGCAGTAAAACAAACTTTGTTTCCCTTTTTACACAAATTATGATTATACTGGCAGTTTTACTATTGATAAAGAGCTCATGCAGTTCTTGTATAACACATTTGCAAGATTCGTAAAGAAATACATTTTGACAATTGCCTTGCATAATCAGTTTTATATATATATGGCTTTTTTTATGTAGTAAACTTGCTCAGCAGATCACCTGGTACAGCGCTGCACTGAGCACAGGCGTCATGAGCCAAAAGACTTCAAAGACCTGTAAAGGCAAGCTAAAATGCTATTTATCTCATGTTTGCTTTATTGAGATAAAGTGTAGGTGGTACATTATTAACTAATATTTTTACCAATTACATAATGTTGATCTGTGCTCCATGTTTTACACAGTGGCTGCACACATATTCCCTCTTGTCACACACTTAGTTTGTAGTCTTGTTCCTGTTACCCCAAAGACTGCACAGTTTTATCTGCATTTACCTCTCCATCTTTATTGTGGTATTTTTTGTGTGAACCTCTAAGAGTTTATTTTTTTATTTTATTTATTTTTTGCTGACTGTCCTGCAAAGATGGGGTTATTCTTCTAAGTAATTTCCAGTACCATTGTTGATCTGTTTGTATCTATTCCCAAACAAACAAAAAAGTCTCTGCGATCCTGCATCTGCGTGTCCCTGACAAGTGTGTGTTTAAATATAGCAATTGGGAAAATTACAGATAACAACAAAACACAAACCAAAATGCAAAATGTGCTAACTGATTTGCTATTCGCAAAAACAAAATAGAGCCACAGTGACTGTGAAAGAATAAAACAAGAGGCATCCAACCTGCTGAGAATTGGCAAAATGGTGGTCTTGAATAGAAAAGAGGAAAGCTAAGAAGAGCACATCTGCCTCTCAAGGACACAAGTTGTTGAAAGCACCGATCAGGTTGTGGATGCAACTGCGCCTCTGTGACTGAATTATGATGTGACTGCATCTCACGGATGTGACAAGAACCTTTTGTCTTTGAGACGACAATTGTGTTAAGAGCTGACTTGAAGTCATAGCTTTGGCAGACTGGAGAGTTTCACAGGGCCCGAAAAAGCAAGAGCACAGAAGGATTTCCACCAATTCACACAGCAGCATTGACAGACCTCAGCGATGAGCACAACATAGATATATCTCCTGCCTGGCAGAAGCCATGCAAAGATGGATAGCAATGGATTGTGGAGGCAGCCTCTCAGTCCATATTACTGTGATGCTTCCAAGTTTGTGTGTATCAAGACGCTGCGAAACTGTTTTTAAGTAGCAGTGCAGTTGTCGCTAGCAGAAGCTCTGCGTTTCAGTGGATAGCACAATAGTCGATGCTGTCTGGAGACCATGTTATGCCTGCAAGGCTCTCTTAAATTAAATATGTAAAATACACTGGGACTGCTCCAATGGCTGATGTCAGGGCCGGAGTGGGACTCCTTTTCAGCCCTGAAGTTCCAAGTCTTAGACCGGCCCACTTTAGTTCACGACTGACTATATTAAAATAATGTCATTTC
>JAUCMT010000134.1:22454562-22472397 GCA_032357475.1 Enteromius thamalakanensis | reverse complement strand
TTATACATTACCATTACTCTGTTGTTCTATTTGATAATGTTCAGTGCTTTGCTACAATCTGTATTGTTAAAAGCTCTCTATATAAATAAAAGTGACCACAGTATTCTTCTTTCAGATGTTCGTCACACATTTCCAGGAATTTTCTGTCGCACAGATGAGATGGATCTGTGAGAGAACAGCTGTACCATCTGATTTAAAGTATCATGCCCATACAGGAATATTCACTAAAATTTCGTACTTTGTCAGCTTCAAGTGGATGGAACCAATGGTCTCTCCTCACCACATATTGACAGGGATTGGAACCCCGGCTACGGTTAATGCTGGCTGCCTATGATGTTCCTGTGGGTTCTAAAAAATTAATATGCTGTTTCCTCCCGCCTCCAGTCTTATCTCCGCAAAAGCACGTGCACTGCAGCCATATTTCCCCACCAGCTGAAGATCAGTATCCCTCCAGAACTTAATCCTGAACCCATGCAGATAGACAAGAGACGTGTGACTCCCCAGGAACGACATCAGAGGTTGATTCGTGTGCTGTGTTTATACTGCGGTTTCAGTGGGCACTTCATCTGGGAGGATTCTCAACATCGTGATAGTACGTTGGAATTTTTAGTAGATTGGGAAGGGTATAGAGTCGAAGAGAGGTCTTGGGTCCAAAGGGATGATGTGTTAGATCCCCTTCTCCTAGAAGAGTTTCATGCTACCCATCCTGATAGACCTGCCCCCAGGGGAAGAGGAAGAACACCACGACATCGGAGGCATCGGCCTTCTGGAGGGGGACCAGCCAATTACAACGTACACTTTCGTTCTGATCACCCCCACCTGTCACTCATTACCTCCCTCATCAACAGCACTATAAAGTATCACACACCACAGTCTATGTCCGAGCTTGTTAATACGAATACCCTCACTTCGCTGTGCCGTCTTATTGATACTCACCTTGCACTTACCTCTTTGTTCTCCTCAGTCCCTGCGTCTCTCCAAGTCCTCCTGGATTCCTATCTCTATGTGGTGTGTGGCTGTTTTCCTGTTCCTGCGCCTCTCCATCATCTCCGTGATTCTCCTACGTTCCCCTGGATCTGTAAATACAAATCCTGTTTAACTCTCTGGCATTCGTCGACATTAACCTGACCAAGCTTACTATTGCTCATCCAGTTTATGTGTCTCCTCTCGTTGTCATCCCCAGCTGTGTAAACAAACCTTTCATATTCACCTTACCTCCAGTGTCGTGTCCACTTCCGTAACAGTAATACTCCAAATTGGAATTACTGGCATTAGAAATATGCTCTATCCTTTCTACAAGAAAGGGCTTGTCCCAGTTTAATAGCAAATTGTGGTCCAGGCAATTGCCTGAAATCAAATCCGGATAGATAAGGGCTAAAACTGCTTATCTTTGTCTCTGAGTCATACATCATCCCACTACACATGCATTTCCTCTCATGACTCCATCCTTATTTATTAATTCTCCTACTTACTCTGCACCTTTTGATCCATCTCTATAAATTGGAACAAATTGAATCCAATTCATTATCTGAAACAGAGAATATGTCGCAAGTCCAAGGATGGCACCGGTCCTAAATCCACAAGCTATTTTCATGTGGCTAGTCTCACCTCTCTGAATGGGAAGGACACTGACAGCAGTACAGTCCCGTGAACCTGCAGCGTGCACAGCATGCATTTGGAGGAAGGCACACTGCTTTCTGATTAATGAGAGTGATCTGTCTGCTTCTCTGTATTAATATTTCTCTTGCTTTCTTTTTTTTTTTTTTTCTCCCATTCAATATTGTCAGAGACTTGCTGAATGTGCAGTTGTGATTAAATTCCTCTCAAGCCTGCTCTGATAATGACAAACTGTCCTCATTTTCCCTCCTACAGAGAAAGCTACCCAACCATTGCAAACGTGATCGGCTGGTCGAGCTGATGGTGAAAGAAGAGCAAGGGTTCAAAATACAAAGATGGAACAGAGTCAATATTCATGTGCCAGTGTCAAGAACAATATGCTTGTCATTAGCCAAATGAGTGACTGTGTTTATTATCATTTCGGGGTGTTTAGCAAGCCCAGAAAGCAAATGCATATGGAGCAGTCATTTTTATTAATTTCACTCTCGACGTTAGCTGCTCCTTTGTTTCCATTTGGATGGTGACTTTTTAAATGTGCTCCTGAGCATCGTTATTTAAAACAGATTGAAAATTACAGAAGGCTCATCAAGGAAAGGAAATAGATTCATGCGAATCATCTCACGCTTTTGCTTCTCTCCAGCTTTAAGTGCAATAAGAACCCAGGCAGAAGCAGATGCCGGCTGCTAAGACAGTTGCAAGCACCATACCCGGAAATCAATGTGCCAAGTTGCATCATGAATCAACAAAATACAACTCATCCAGCCTAGTTCCTCCATATTTAATTGAGCTAAATGTCATTAAAGTACCTTTTATCTTGGTAACCGCAAACCACAGCTGGGACATTTTTTTTAAAGCTGCGATAAGAAGCACTAAAATACAGAATGCTGCAGAGAAATGTATTTGGTCTAGCAATATTTGGGTAAGATTAAAAGAATGAGTCCCATGGTAAGCAAAAAATAACTGCACATGAAGTGGACATAACAATAACAATAAGTACAAAAACTCCTTTATACTGTCAGCGAGCGCTATCTCAAGGGGCTTGAGGGGAAAAATGATCTGGGCTTGTAATTCATCTTGAGGAGACATGTTTATTTTCGTTTGTGCTCCCTTTTTAAACCTACGAAAACACATGTAACGAATCGTCTCTTGGGCCGGAACCAAAGTCAAGGAAGTCATCCTATCGGATATTTAACTGTAAGCCTGTATATCAGAAGGTAAGCTCAAAATGCCTGTGCCAACAATGAAATGAAATTGCTCATTAATTAAAACGCTGACTCATCTCATTCCTCATCTAAAACATGCATTATATAATATTAAGGTGGGGAAAAGCCATTGACTTCAAGGACACCATCATGTCGTTCTGTATTTACATTTCATTTTATTTCTCTCTTGGGCAGTTTACTGAGATGTCATGCTGATCATAGCATTTCAGACTGGAACAAATACATTTCATCTTTAATACTGTGCTAGAATCTAAGCGCCATCTAGCATTTGAGATGTAAGAGTGTTTTTGAAGAGCTGTGAAATATAGTGGCCCGGAGTGGTTTTTAAGCAAATATGTGGCCACATGGTCAAAGGCTAATCGCAGGCAGAGTATTTCAATGCTCCTGTGACACTTCCTCTATGGATTGTCTGATTTACAAGGCTGAATGGAAGGGCTCTCTGCAGGAGCTTTGCCCATGTAGCCATTCCTTCATGTCCTTTCAAATAATAGAAGGGTAATGACTTCCCAAGGCGTCTCTGTTTAGTCTGATTAAGACTCAGCAAATTGCAAGATGTAGGACCATCTATCCTCCTGTTTGCTGCAAAGATCGCATAAGGGAGAAAAGTCGGGATAAAAGGAACTGGCGACATCAGTGTTTTATCTGCTTAGAAAAAGGGGACCAATCTCTCTGTTGCCTGACTCCTCACACTAGATACCTATCCCTCTCGAAATAAGAACAAGCCGACCCATCAGAAGACTTACGGCACTATATGGAATGTTAAAAATAAAGAGCTCCAGAGAATAGCTCCCAAAGGACTCACAAATTGACGTCACCCCCCTATCACTCAATGATCCCCCGTCTTCACAACCTGCTGGTGCAGTTTGCCGCGAGCAATGACTATACTTGGCAAACATTGTCACTACTAGGAAAGTCACAACACCTTCATCTCTACTGCTATGAAGTTTTTTGCGGCAATCCAGCACCTCCATAATGATTTGACTGTGGAACTCTGTCACAATCCCATAATTAGCAATAAAGGAGTGTTATGAAACATACCAGTTTGAATCAGTTCTTTTAAGTTGCCTTCAGAGAGAAGTCTAAAAAATGTAAAAAAATCAGCATGCAGTCTTCAGATCAATACATTGTTATCTTTAAAACCCTTTGAATTCCAGAATTAAGTCCAAATAGACACAAGAAACTAGGCTTAATGGGAAACAAATCGCACAGGCACCTCTCTAACTGGAAAGGCTTAGAATCTTAAGAGTGTGATTTATGCTCGTGTGCTCGCTGTTGGCTTTCATGACTAGGTATTCCTTCTTCTCGAAGGGGTTTGGCTTAAGCAATGCCCATTTTAGGGTGGACCTCTCCTTGGAAAGCAATGAGTACTTCCAGCCTAGCATGGCAAAGAAACTCGGCGATGTGCATTATGTTTCATTATTAAACTGTAGCACTAAACCTACACACACACACACACACACAAAAGAGGTCCCTTAAGCACTTCTGCGCTTTCATACAAAGGGAATATTCTCATTAATGGTATCAAATTGAATTTCCGTCAAGGCACCTGCGTCCTTGTTAAGAAGCGAAGAGCAAAACTAACAGAACATCATGAACAACAAATTGGAAGGCAGGCACAGACTGAGAGACTGCAAGAGTTATTTGTCTGATGTTATGTAACACTGGGTTTATTTCAATCCTGGTTTATTTTTGTGTCTGGAAAAAGTCTCTGCAAAATGAGAGTGGTGTATCTAAGCACCAGCAACTGGCTTGCACTGCATAACAGAGCAGCACTGTGCGAACACAATTCCCTGCAGTTATGTATGATGCAATGACAGTTTATTGAATAAAACTAAGCATAATAAAATACTTTCAGCGAATTCGTGAAACGCAGAGCTCCCCAGAACCCCACCACCCTCAATTTCAAAGTTTAAAGACATTATCTTCCTAACACAAAATGGAAACATCTGAGACTCCTGATTGTTACTCATTTCTTCCTCTGATGGACTGACCTTCCTATGGCCTTTATTAATAGCTTCAAAATCGAAAGACTAATATTCATGGTGACATATCCTAAAGACAGCAATGGCAACACAATTCCTGGGGACTCTTTCAATAAGTTAATATTAGAGCCAGAGCCATGGCCTCATTGTTATTCTACAAGTGCTCTGTGTCTCCCCTCAGTTCAAAACCTGTTCTGATAGGAATCTCCCAGCAATAGCCAGCAATTTCAAAGAAATACAAAGGGAGCGGTGAGAGGAGCAGTGGGCAAGAAAAAGACAGGAGGATGGGGAAAAAGAAAGTGAGTAAGGAGAGTAAGAGAGAGAGAAAATGGCCATCAAAGCACCTAGTTTACTTGTCAAATCATACATCAGCTTTTTAAAATATCTGGCTATATAACAGACATGGAGGTATCGTTATATCATCTCTTTGGCTTTACTTTGTTATAGGAATTATTTATATTCAGTCTGTTATTTATTTGTAAGATATTTTTTACATTGAACCCCTTCTCACTTTGTAGAAATGGCATTTTCAAAATATCTTTTTTTTAATGTTCCACAGAAGAGTGAAAGTCATACGTGTTAGGAATGACATGAGGGGGAGTAAATGAAGACAGAATGATCCCTTTATAAACAAACTGAGCCATTTTGCTTGATGGAACTGATTCGGATCGTCCTGACATAAAGCAAAGCATCAAATGTTGCATGGTTTCAGGCAGTGACTCATCAAAAATAAGGAGATCAAATTTGGATTAGAGAGCAAAAAAAAAAAAAAAAACATCTTACAACCATTTGCAAAGCTTGAAGTGATATTAAGATGACTCACACATCTGTTGTGCCTCCTGACACCTTGCAAAATTGCTGTTTTCGCAATAAACACTCCTTCGGATGGAACAAACCCTGATGTTTAGCTACTTTTGTCCCTCAGACCAGGGGCCGGTTGCATAGAGCGCATGAAAGAGTCGCTATTAAGATAGCATCTTTAGAACGAGTTTGACCAGCTAGTGCTTAATAATCAGTCTTATTTTTGGCTTCAAATTAGGCTAATCTATGATTTGATATAACTAATTATATATATATATATATATATATATATATAGGCTATATATAAAAAATACATAACTACATAAGAATAGTCTAAACCTTTTACACAACTGACCCCAGGTGAAATCACAAACCAGAAAAATGTCAACACTTTATAGTATGTTTAAATACACACGCTCATCATACTGTTCAGCAAAAGCTGTCAGTTACATAGGTTACTGTATTTATTTGTATTAATTAAAGAAATAAAGGACTGAAATATGGACCCTTTTTACAGACTGTGATGATGTTTCCACAGTTAATTTTTTTTTTTTTTAATTTAAATTATTTTATTTTTTTTTTTCATTTTCTATTTATAATTTTTGAATGAACATTGTAACACTATTGGGAGATTTGGCCATATGCAATTAGAAGGATTTGTTCCCCTTTATGTCTATAACAGTTATGGCCTGTGTTATGGACTTGTTTTCATTATATTTTAGGATAATTAGCTGTGGTAGTATAATGCAGGTTTGTTCACTCAGCTGCATATCCCTGTTGCTATGGCTGTCTCTATGAAGTAATGCGAGCATTGTTATACCTGCAATTTGAGTGCTCTCAGACACATCTGACTCTTGAAATACTGAAAAACAGATGAGAGATTTTCCATCAACAACTCGCTGCGACTTTTATATCACACGCCACTAATAGCTTATTTGCAAATATACTCACTAAAATAAATAAAAACATGAATCGCAAATAACTTCACACTGCTAATTCACACATGCCCACTTGTCTCACAGCTTTAATCATCAGTGCTTTAGCTTGTGTTTTACTTCAGCGATGGCTAGGGATATAAGATGTCACTCTTGTAATTGTGAGGACATAGCTGGTTGATTCAAGGCTTTGAATCGATGGGGTCTGAATCAATCTGCAAATGAGCATGTGTGCAAAACAAGCAAAGCTTGTGGAAGGGGCCTGGGATGATCGATGTCTCTAGAGACGCAGCTCAGGGAGAACTGAATATCCTGATTTTCCACTGCTGGGCATTGATGAAGCATAGCCAAAAAAGCATTGTGATAACCTGCTTAATGTACCCCAGTGCTTACACCCGTTCCACCAGATTCTTTTCTTTCCGCCAAGCGTGAGTTAACTGCATCAGACCTTCATTACAGACAGACGAAAATATCACATATCCTGTTGTATATTGCCCACCTTGTGACGAATGATTAATTTCAAAACCTTTCAATGTGGCTCAAAGTTATTCTACAGTGTTGATGAAAAAATGGAAAAATTATATAAAAATGACATTTTCTCCTGCAGTTTGTTGAGTCACAGAAATTACCTTGAATCGACATAAAAACATGTTAGTCCAACAATATTCCTCCGAACTCTTTCATATTCAAGAATATTGCTGATTTGTCTAGGGAGCTCCCAGAATGCACTGCAGCATGAATGAATTATTTGCTTACTGTTTATATTGTTTTGGTTTTTGCTGACTTAATTTATGCTGTTGTTATTGTTTTTCATTGTCACTGTTAGTCATTTGTGATGTGCTGATGTTCAGAGCTCGTCTTTTTGCTTAATGATGTTTTTCTGATTGCCACAGTGATTGATGTTTGTGTGTTATGTACTGAGATCTATGTGCATCTAAAAAAAGGACTGAATATTAAGAATCAATTTAAACTATTCATTTACATGATATATTGGTTAAGCAATTGTTTTTTTTGTTTTGCATTTAGCAAACCATCTCTTGCTTGTTAAATAAGATAGCTACTACAATTAACAGTAGGTAAATTGTTGTGTATTCTATTCTTCTATATGAATTAAAGATTTATTATCAGGTTACTATAAAAAAATCTCAACGTATCATGTCACCTTGATTTAAATTTTTTTCTTACACAAACAGTGTGGTAACATTAATTCAGCTATAACAAAATAATAATAATAATAATTCAGATATTAATACATTTTTCTAGACAGGTTTTTCCCACCACACAAACAACAAACAAATCAAAATAATAGAAGCTGAGTATTAAGCAGCTGGTAATAAGTTGATGATGCTCTACTCTAGTCATAACTGGTAAACATGAAACATAACACATGATGCACTACAGGACACACAGAGGCCAACCTGTTACCTCACTCTTCATATGCGCCCACACTAAATCCTCTAAAACCTGTCAGAGAAGGCTATGTGCTTGAAATCAATAAGAGCAACTTATGTTCAGAGTACCTGCGTACACACATAGTCAATTTATGTAGCTTTGGTTCACTGCACTCTTGCTAGCAGATTTCCCGTTTCATTTTAGCCCATATCAGACATTTTCAGCCTTTTGATAAACAGGTTTTGTAGTCTCATAACATCCTCCCCAGGATATTCAGGTCATTAGCCACATTTCTTTCTCTTGGATACATTCAACAGTGCAGTTGTCCCTTATAGAAGGAGAGAGAGAGAGAATTAGTTATCTATCATGATAGACAGAGCTCAGTGGGAGCAACATACAAAGACAGCAAATTACGCTTGACCCCTGATTGCCTGCAATACGGCCCTGCTGTTTCCAACAAGTAACCAACATTTTCCTTAATCTCTGCAGTTTGGGACCTCTGTGCAGGAAGAACCAAAAGATTTAACTTGACCGAATTCTCATTTTGATTTATGTTAAGGTAAATAGAAATGTTGTAAACTACAGCAGCCTGTAGATAACCTTCTTAGCTACTTTCATATATTAAAGGGTTAAAATAAAACCAAAGACAAAACATTTAAATTAAATTATGACATACCATTTAAACAGGTATCTCTGCTAATAACTGGCTTGAGGTATATGATAAGTGGTATGTTGATGAGTGTTGGTTAAACGTTTTAGTAAATGAATGTAGCCTATTGTTTTAATATTTTAAGGTTCTTTACATATCCATCTAAAAGTCAGCATGGATTGCGTCTGGATGTTCGTAAACAGTTTTTCGCTTTAAATGTCTTTCTAACTTCTTCTAGCAATGGATAGCATGTAAGTTGCTGGCGGCAGTTCATTTAACTGCCACTGGTGTCGCTGCAAGGATTTACCCATAGACTGGATCTCTGATAAATTCAAAATAAAGGGTATGCTGCAAAATAATGGCGAGAAACTTGTGTCTTCTTCTGGAGTTACATCTGAAACATTCACTAAAAAGAACGGCTTATGGAGATTGATTCATATAAATAAACATTGATGTAAAGGACTCCCATCAAATAGCCTACACATTCAGAAATTGCTTGAATGGTATTTGATTTATTATCTTTAATGATCTTGTGTCAATCTTAAAAGACATATCTAAACATTAAAATTCTGCTAAACATTAAGCACCTTCTTCACTCAGCATTAGTTGTGTTACTCCTGTCAATCATACATTAGCATGTAAATCTGTGCCAGAGCTAGTCTGCAGCAGTTTTGAAAGGAAGGTGTATCAGACTTGATCACATTTTGATTGCATCGAGTGAGCTGATGAAACCTGCTCGACAACAAGAGGCATTGCCTCAGAGATGTTAACTGCAAGAGCATATGGAGGGATGATGAGACCAGCCTCTGAGGGGGTTTGAATCACCCAGGCTCAGTTCAGACCAGCCCTGTAGCTTATAGCAGGCACAGGCAGCTTGTGAATTACGGGGCCTTTGAGAATAATGTTCATTCAAATGGATGGGCAGGCAGGAGCAGTACAAAATGGAAGGCAGTAAAACATGGCTACATGGATTCCCTCAAATATAATTTGATAGAGTCTTTCCCTGAGCCATGGCTCTGGCACAATACAATTGTTTTCATATTCCACTAACACTCAAGCTGTTAAATGCAGACATACTAAAAATGACTAATACAAACATGTTTGAAGTTGCAGTTCATCCACAAGAATTCTTGCGAAGTACAAAAGGCCATTGAGACAACAGTGCCATCTGCTGGCTTTATTAGCTGAATTGTGTGCTGTATATATGGTTTGAATCCCAAACGTGTGACTAGCAGTACACACACTTCCAGGGTTAATAATACCATAAATCAAAAGCATAATATTTATCAAACCAAACTAAACACTCCTAAAATAATTCAGCAGTATCCCTAAGTCATTAAATGAATCGATATGACCATTCTGATCAGTTCATGAACAGTAACAGTACTACTGTTATTGTTTAAGAGATTGTTGACAAAGTTCTGAAAAATTAAACAATTGAGACAAAAATATTGTGTGTGTATTTATATAAATTATATTATATATATTAAATGATGCATTAAATTCAGTGACATTTCAAGGGCATTTATAATATCAGAAAGCATTTAGATTTTAAAATCTGCTTTTTGAACTTTTCATTCATCTAAAAATTATAGGAAAAAAAACACCAACGACAAGAAATATTTCTTGAGCATCGAAATCAACGGTTTTCAAAGGACCATGTTACAAGACTAGACTGCCTGCTGAAAATTTGATTTTGCCATATAGGAATAAATTACATTTTGAATATAAATATAAATATATATATAACAGAAAACAGCTTTTTTGAATGACAACAATATTTCACTATATTTTACTATATTTTTGATCAAACAAATGCAGCATTTTTGAGCAATTCAAAAAACAAGTCCACACTTTAAATCATTTTTAATTCTGTAAATCAATTTTATATTTTCCTAAATAACGAAACAAAAAAAAAAACCTTGTTCACAAAACCAACCAAAATACATTTATAACTCTGTATTTCTAAGCAATTTTATTTTATAGCTATTTAATTTGAATACAAACCGCTGCCAAATTAGGCAACAAATGCTAATCATGACATTATGATGCCATTGTTGCTAAGCATCATCATCAAAAAGAATGGCATTAATTAGTTTCAGAATGCTGCAGATTCTAATTCTCAGTATTCAGTAATAATGCATTAATGCATGCATAATAATCAGTATTCTTACATTTCATTGTCTTTCCAGGTAACTGGAAAAAAAAGAATACTGAAAAGAATATTGTTGTGAACATCAAAAATTGTGCAAAGGTGCAATAAGCGTTTATTATTCTGAAATCACAGTTGTAACATTTGGTAAACTTTGTTTGACTTGAATGTATCAAACGATGCCTTTATCTTCAGTGGGAAGAGCAGAGGGTTCCAGGCCACACTGTTTCATCTGCACAGCTATGTCAAATAAGTAGTCATAACATTCACACCTGGAAAATAAAACCAATTTAAAAGTTAAATAGTGTACATACAAAAACCATAGCCATGTGGTGTGCCTTTCATTTCCTATAGCTCACATTGTCTTTGCTTTCTCCCAGGTCTCTCCCCAGACGTAGACCCCGTGTCTGCGGACGAGAACAGCGCAGGAGTCAGGGTACATGTCCATGGCTCGGGCCATGCGCTCTTTTAAGTCCTTCTCCTCTGGGGTGTTCTCAATAATCGGAACAACTAGAGTGTCATCATATCTAAGTCAAACACACAGTACACAACACACAACACATTCTTTTATTAAGATGGTGACATAACCATTACAGCTGTTCTTTTTAAGTGAGCTACTATATGACAAGAATGTGTTACATATTACTAATAAAAAAATGGCAAGAGTGAAGCCTCTTAACAGCAAGTACAACCTGTAGTTTGTACCAGAGTTTCCTTTTCGTATCCCCTTGATCATCTCTTGATGTGTGATGCGGAATTCCTTGCCAGGAAACATGAGAGTTGCCATAACAGCTGCCTTTGAGTGTGTATGGATAACTGCCTGGGCTCCTGTGAAAAAGAAAGCACAATGTCTTGTAAGTAGAGTATAAAACAGATGCAACCCACTGTGTGTGAACAAGTACCTCTCATTGTGTAGGCGTTCATGAAGAGGGGTGTGCATTGGCTTTTCTTCAGATTCTTTTCTGGAGGTGGACAACTGATGTCCTTCTCATCAATATCACACACAAACAAGTCCTCTTGCTATAAACAGGAGTGGAAATATAGTTTGTTGGCTTTATTTCTTTATGTGCTGCAACATGCTAGTATGAGGTAATAAAAAAAAATCATACTTGTATTCTCTCCTTTTGAACACCTGAGGGCGCTATATAAATGTGCTCGCTGGAAGAAGAAATAATTATACAGGACCATGTTTGGAATTTCATACATTTGCAAGTATATGGTACGTGCACGTTTTTAGTTTCTCAAATAAAAAACAATTTGATTGTCTAGGAATGATAATTCTGTCGTTTACTCACCCTCATGTTGTTCCAAACCTGTATGATTTTGATTCTATTCTAAAAGAAAAAATCGAATTTTTTATTATTGAAAACACAAGTGGTTTCTGTCCCTCTATTGAAGGTTCAGGCAAACAAAAAGGTTGTAAAGGCATTGTAAAATTAATTGATTATGAATCAAGTGGTTTAACTAAAGTTTGTGAAGAAGTTTGATCACTTTAACAGAATTATGAACCGAATTAATTTAAGCCTTTATTTGAATCTAAGCTGATGCATGCACAAACACACACACTGCATTACATTATGGTACTTAACATATTTTTTTTTATTTATATGTTTAACTTATACATTTCATTAACTTTTATATGTTTACCTGGATTTTCAAAGAAAAGACATAAACTTTTAATGAGTATTTTATAGTTTTGTGGGTTTTTGAACAACATGAGGGTAATTTATTATTGTCAGGACATTCATTCTTGGGTTTAATTAACAAACATAATCGATAAATCATGGAGACAGATTAATTCATTTTTTAAAAATACCGTCATGGTCTGTTTTAGATACATTTGCATACGTTTAATCATAAACACTTTTTACGTCATTATCCACACTAAAAGTTCATATTGCGGAACACAGTGGATTTTATTTTATTGGTGTAAAATGCTATTGCGACTAACCCATGCCGCAGGCTTATTCCTCCCCCGGTTCCTGTCACCCAACCCAGCTTATAGAAGAGTCTGCAGAGCTCTGGGATCAGCACGCGAGGATGGTCCTTGTCCTTAAACAATATTATAAGATCTGTTACTGCATGGTTAAGTTACCCCCATAACGCACACTCCTGATCAAATCTTTAACTCTGCTGTCTCGATAAGACAGACGCTTATAAGATTCAGAAGAAACAACGATATCGTATATTTTAGATTCCACAAAACTAGGCACATTATATTTAACGCATGGTTTTACCCCTAACGTTACTTCCTTTCCGTTGCACTCCGCTTGTGCGATGTTTATCATCGACGACATTCTTAACACGTTTAAAAAGTCTGTAAATTAATGCTAAAGAGACTCAAGCTTTTAATAATATATTTTTGAAGAGCTAAACACAACACAACTCAAACCGACACGTGATTAAACAGCAAGCGCTGCAGCGGAAGACGGAAGTGCAGATCTTTAAAAGATAAAAGACACGCTGTGTGGGTTTTTTCAACTTTCATTGTTTTTATTTGCATATCGCTCGATAAGCTGTAACCTAAGCCTCACATAATTTTTCTGAATTTTTATAATAAAACATATGGTCAAGTAACGTTAGGTATAATAAATATGCATCAGCAAGCGATACATTCATTATTGTATGCAGAAACGTGAGCAAAGTAATAATACAAAAAGGTTTTGGATAGAAGTCAATAATTAGACTTTTTCATTTTGTGTTCACTGTTAACTGTTTTTGTTCCCTGAATAATAGGCCTACTTAATATATAACAGTGAAATGTTTTTTCTAATTTTGAGAATAGGTGTTCATTAAATGTTTAACAGCATTTTAAAAAGCATCCAGGGGCGGATTTAGTGAATTTAGGGCCTCATGCAAATATAGGAATGGGGCCCTGTATTTGCACACATTTACTGTTATTTGCTGCTGCACAATGATGCCACATAGTTATGTCCAGTGTTTCTACATTTTCCATGTGCATATTATTATGGGATTCTGTCATTAACATTAACATTTATTCATTTAGCAGACACTTTTATTCTTTCATGTTGCAGACCACGAAATAGCAGTTGATTTACAGCTGAGATGCAAGAAGTAGGCTAGGTTATACAATTAGCATTACTTTTTATATTTCAATGACACAACCCTGTTTAGGCTATATTTCCGTGCACATTCTGTATTTTGATGCTAAGGGATGTTTTAACTTAGTTTCGGGAAGAGCACGCTGAGTGTCAGCAGAGTCGGCACCCATCGACGCTCATTAGTATCATTGCCACCAGCCTACTATTATTCCTGAACTCATTGTCCACCACAGCATAAATATCATCGTCTCACTCTTCTCTGTATCTAGTTACGCATGATCCCGCCTTCCTCCCCATCTTCGCCTTTTCTTCGTACATTCAAGGGGGGCGAACGGGACCGAGCCATGCTCCGAGCTCTACCCTTGCTAGGGTTCTAACCAGCAGGGCTCGGGGTCTGCTGAGCCCCGGCTCGCTCCCCGGACAGCACGCCAAATTTGCTTATTTAATTTAATGAAGAAGTGCGAATTCGTGAAATTCTCAATAAATCAGTTTTTATTTATACTGTTTCTGTTGTCATAAAACGGGATGAATATTAAATAGTGACTAAATAGTAACTTAATAAAACGTAATAAAATTAGGCCCAGTTTAAATTTAGGCCCCTGTGCATTTTCGTTTTAAATCAGCATTCTAAAATGAAAACAATTCGGGTTTTCAAATTAAAACAGGGCCTGCAGCATTTTTTAAATTGTCAGTTTTCGAGGGTGGAAAACGTTTTTTTAGTGTAAACGATAGTCATAATTGTAGCAGAGTAATGCATTTTAAAATGAACACCCACCAGTGTAAACAGATCTAGTTCCAAAGTTCCCAAGTCTAAGACTGGGAGTTAACTGAGCTTCTTGTCATGGCAGCTGCCATCTTGTGCGTATTGGCTGCACACTGCTCTTCACTTCATTGAGTTCCCGCCCTTTCCTATCTCTACTACAGAAGTGGTTGTTAGTCATCCTATCTGTCTTGTTTCAGCTGCTGAGCTCTCAGCCTCTCCGGTTATGGCCTAGAAGGTCGTCCCTGAACTCCTTGCCTGTCTTGTCAAGGAGGCCATTCTTGAACTTCCTGTCTGTCCTGTTACTGTATGTCCACAGAAGCCATTAGCTATCTTTTGGCACTTTTCTACTGTGTGGTGCGACTCAGCTCATCACGGTTCAGTACAGCACGGCGGGTATTTGTGTGTCTCACTCCAGGGCATATCCTGGCTTCCTGCTCTGTCTGCTCCACCCTGTTCTCTGAATCTACTTTCTTTCTCTAATACATCATGGTTACACCTCAGTCCAGGACACGGTCCAGATCATGTTTAGCTTCATGGGCCCAGCCCTCCATCCCTCTTCCTTGTTTGCCTCCTCTGCACAGCCTTTCTGGACTTTTTGGTTTATGGGTTTCTGCTCTGCTCTGCTCTGTTCTGTTTCCGTCAATTGGTTCTGTCTAATTTTTGTTTCTTTCTGCCATTAGTTTTTCTTAGTTTTGTATCTAAACACTGTTGTTTGCTACATTATTTTTTTTTGTGTAGTGTCGAGGAATCGCTGAAAATTCCATGGTAGGCTCACGGAAGATATACCAATGTACGTAACTGAGGATAATATGGATAACCGGATTCATTTTATATAAATTTATACTTTAATTTTATACTTTAATTGTAGCACGTAGCCCCACCTTTACCCACTGAACAATATAAAACACACAGACAGTTTAAGCGCAGTCACAGGTATTAATCAAGCAAGGTTTGAAGTCCTTCTGAAGACATAGAATGTATTAATGCGAAGAAGAGATTAAAATACAAGGTTTTAATCGCTGAAATTATCAGAATCAATCACGAGACATACAAGAGCCAATAGCATTTCACAACAACACGAAGCGATCAGTCACGAGACACACAAGAGCCAATGGAAATTTACAACCAAGACTGACGTAACAATTCTCCTGGCTGTATTTTTTTGATTTGCTCAAAGCAGCAGCTGCAGTGCAGAGGAGTCACGGATGGATAGATAGTGATTGGGTTCTCTCACAAATCAATCCTTTTGCAGAAGAATTGGAATATTAATCCTTTTTAATAAATGATATTGTAGATGTATCTGCTGATTTATCTTGTGTCTTATTAACGGATGGTCAGTTTGGGCGGAAAGTTTTGGGTTACGTGCTCATAAATATAGATAAAGTAATATAAAAAAGAAAACCGTTGTTTATTTTTCCTTGGAAACAGGGATTGTCTCTGTCTTGCTCAATTTCCAGGGTATTATATCATTTTTATACCAGTATCAGTTTCCCGTACCTTATAGAAAACCTTTTGTGTTTTTCACATTAAAAAAACATGATTTTTGTCATCACAGTTTCAAACCTTTAGTGTCCTTGTAGGGATTAAAACAACGGCTTTATTGAACAGAATCAGTTCCAGTATCATAGTGTGAAATCATAGTGATGTCACGCAATGATACACTTTGCACTTCTGCGCTTTCCAGTATCCAGTTTTACTGCAGGTATGCGTATAAAAATGTGTGTTACGGTTCAAAATATCACAATGTAAAACAGTAACTCAGACATGGATTTTCTTACTTAGATGATATAACTGATGGATTACACTTTCTGGCTATACTGTAGCGCTGTAATTGCTGTGTAATATCTCATAACATTTCAGTGAAACAGGATGTTGGATTTCATATACTGTATATATTTATATATAAATAAATATATATATAAATAATCCAATATGTATATTTGTTATGAAACCCATTTTATGAAATTTGTTTCTTTAGAAATATAGCAGGAAAATTAGCATGTTTTTTCGTGCCCACGAGCAGGAGTTCATTTTTCCTATTCTGCTCAAGAACATTTTTGATATTGGTCAATTACAATATTATGCAGCTCCTGGTTTTTTATATACTTGTAATGTAATGATAACTTCACAATTATCCTTCATATTCTGAAAAAAAAAAAAAAAGATATATATATATATATATATACACTTTTTCCCCTTTCTCAATATCTTCCAATGTCATAGACTGAATTGACTGAGTCAATTATTCATACTGATAAGCTTCACAGGTAAAATGCTGAAATAAGTCATTCTTGACTTCTATTGAATATCTACAGGATCTACCATGAGAAGAAAAAAAGGTGATAACCTCCAATCAGCCACCTCACTTTATTCCCGCTCTTGAATCAGGAAGTGAACGTGTATGAGCACACATGAGGGCGAGGCATTTTGTCACACACCTGAGTCAGCCACACCACAGCAATGTTCGCCCTGACTCACCATAACACATGAGGCTACCCTCCTCACCGCAAACTAGGCTATTCACTCCCACTGCTCACCTGTTGTATTTTGAGAAGAGCAATACTATTCATGTATCAAACCATAAACATATATAGTATTTTTTTTGTGCTTAATATTAGGTATCTTTAGTATGTTGCCTATACTTGGACTGAATTAAAAAACACTTTTGCTGCTACTGAGATAGAAAGAAAGGTAAGGATAGGGACAGGTTGGTGTAGTTAAAACTGGGTTTAGGGGTGCATGCAATTACAGTACAAGCAAAAAGAGCATGCTATGTTACAACTCTTGGTTTCAGTTTATACATTTTGTCAGTGTAACTTGCAGTATCTTATAGTCTTCACGTTTCATCGTTAAATGCTGTTTTGATATTGTTAAACTATGTGATGAACAAGCTGTGTGAAGTGACCGGTAACAAAGCTGACAATTTCACTATTTTGACTAATTTTAATGGAAGGCCTTGTCTGACCAACAAAATATTACTTTTTTGATCAGATTAACCTATTAATTAGAATTAAAAAAAAACATAAAAATTTACATAGCTGACAGGATATTAATATACTCCTTGAAAATATGTCATTGTATGTCAATGTGAACACCACAGACAGTTTTATCATAAATCTTTTTGTTATTTTTAGTTGGATATTTGGTATTTGATTAACACATTTCAATTTTTAACTTTGAGGTATTTCAAGAGTTTTCGTTTCCTGGTAATAAACTAGAGTATGAATATAGCGCAAATTTGGCGAGCTGTCTGGGGAGC
>JAUCMT010000134.1:22427087-22454462 GCA_032357475.1 Enteromius thamalakanensis | reverse complement strand
GCGGAGGTGGGATAGAGTAGAAAAGCCCTCAGCGGAGGTAGGGGAAGGGGAGTGGGAGGCCTACGCGGAGGCCGGGAATGAAACCTACGCGGAGGTTTGGCAACCTCAGCGGAGGTGGGATA
Source organism: Enteromius thamalakanensis (assembly GCA_032357475.1). NCBI lineage: Eukaryota > Metazoa > Chordata > Actinopteri > Cypriniformes > Cyprinidae > Enteromius > Enteromius thamalakanensis. The sequence goes on along the minus strand of JAUCMT010000134.1, from coordinate 22,454,340 downwards.
GAGTAGAAAAGCCCTCAGCGGAGGTAGGGGAAGGGGAGTGGGAGGCCTACGCGGAGGCCGGGAGTGAAACCTACGCGGAGGTATGAGGAACCTCAGCGGAGGGTGGGAGTGAATAGTTGGCTGGAGAAGGGACTGGGGAAGCCTACGCGGAGGCTGGGAATAGACCTACGTGGAGGTATGAGGAACCTCGACGGAGGTGAAAGGAGATGGGTTTAGGGAAAGTAGAGGGGAGCCTACGCGGAGGCACAGGAACCATAGAGGAGGTGAAATGAGAAGGGGCTGAGAGTGACGACCTGCGCGGAGGAAAGAAAGGGGTAGGCTTAGAGAGGGTAAGGGGAAGAAGGGAAGGGTAGAGAAGGGTTTGATAGAGGAAGTATTTAAATTAAGGTCTGGATAGGGAGGCTTGGGAATCTTGGGCTGGCTGTGGGCTGGCGATAGCAAGCATTGCTTGGCGAATGGCTGAGGGGTCTAGGCGGATGTAGCTCCTGAAGGCGTTGGAGGACCAGCGGCCTAGAGATTGGATTTGGCTTGGGGAGAGGCCTCTTTTAGCGGCTGTGGTAGCTGCTCCGATCCTGAAAGAATGGGAGGAGAATCTGTTTGGATCTACTCCGGATTTTGACAGGACAAACTTGAGATGTTTTTGGAACCAGAATCTTGATGCGGGTTGGTTTGAATCGTCTAGGAACAGAGGTTCGTGGGGGGAGGAGGCGAATGAATTCCTGAGGGTCAGATAAGCACGTAGCGTTTGGTACGGCTGGATGGGGCTTTGGAGTTTGAAAATGTACACAGAGTGACCTTTGTTTAGCTGGTCAGTTTTACTGTGTTTAATGAAGAAAGCCATGGTTTGGTGGTCAATGATGGACAGGTCTGAAATGGTGGGGTGGATATGGGGGTTGAACGGGGAATTAATGGTGAGTTCAGAGCATCTAAGGAAGCCGAAGAACGCTAAGGTGAACATAGCGTCTAAGGTTCGGTCGACCAGTGGGGAACAGTAGTGCCTTCTGAGGGTGGAGATACAGAGTGTTAAGATCTCCAGGGTTATGGGAAGTCTTTGGTCGGGACGGGGAGGGTTTTCTCTTTGAATGCCTTTGATGATTAGGCTGATTTGGGTATTGGAAATAGAGGGAGAGTTGGAGCCATGGATCAATTTATGGAAAAATTGGATCCCGCTCAGGTAACCCTTAATGGAGCTGGCTTGGAGGGATCTGGAGGAACTTAGGTAAGATATGAAGGATGAGATGGCCAGGAGGGAGAAATCTGGGAAATTAAGGTTGTAGCTTGAGTGGAAGGTTTTGAAAGCTCTCCAAGCGGTGAGGTAGGATTGGAGAGTTCTTGGGGCGACGGCCATTAACATGGAGTTGGTGGATTTATCGTAGAGTTCTCTCAGGGGGTGGTCTAAGGGAAGATTAGCTGCGAAAAGGGAGGTACTGGGGTTGGCTTGGGGTCTGCATCCGGAGCAAGCATCCTGAATTTCTGAAACATAAAACGAGACAGAGAATCAGCGATTGTGTTGTCTTTCCCGGGAATATGCTTAGCAGTAAGGATGAATTGGTTAAGGGCTGAAATCCAGACTAAGCGTCTGAGGAGGGGCATGATAGCGGGGGAGTGGGAACTGTGTTTGTTGATGCATTGCACGGTTGCTTCGTTGTCGCAATGTACAAAGATACATGAAGAGGACCACTCGGTTCCCCAGAGGGCTGCGGCCACTACTATGGGGTAGAGCTCGAAGAGGGCTGTGGAGGCTAGGTGCGGGGGGGTATCGGATAATTCGCGGGGCCAAGGAGAGGCGAACCATTGGTTGCGGTAAAATCCTCCGAAACCTATGGATGGGGCTGCGTCGGTGAAAAGTTGGACGTCTATGGGGTTAGCCAAACAGTCTTTGTAAAAGAAAGAATGGCCGTTCCACTGGGAGAGAAACGAAATCCAGAGTTGGAGCTCGTTTAGGCAAGGGCTTGGCAGGGTTAAGGAATCCTCTAAAGATGGTACAGAAGAGGCTAGGGATAGCAGGTGGGATATGAAGGGCCTGCCTTGCGGGATGATACGCATGGCGAAGTTTAAGTGCCCTAGTACTGAAAGTAGTTCTCGTTTGGAGCAGTGGGGTTGGGCTAGGAGATTGGAGGCTATGAGGGTGATCCTGTCGATTTTCTCTTTAGGAAGGGAAGCCTCGAATTTTTGAGAGTCAAGAGTAATGCCCAAAAATTCGATGCTGGTACTGGGCCCCAAGGTTTTTTCCTGGGCGATGGGAATACCTAGTTTGGTGAAAACTTTGAGGACGGTAGAGAGGTCTGCTGCTGGCGGGGCGAGGGGGGGGGAAATGATGAGGAAATCATCAAGGAGATGGATGAGGTGGTGGATTTTATAGTTATTGTGGAGAATCCAGCAAATGGCTTCGGAGAGCATGTCGAAAATTTTGGGACTGCTTTTGCATCCGAAGGTGAGGCGGACTGCGAAATAAAATAGATTTCGCCATTGGATGCCAAAGAGATGCCAAAAGTCAGGGTGGATGGGCATGACTTTAAAGGCTGAGGTAATATCGACTTTGGCCATCCAAGCTCCTTTGCCGACTTTTTTAATGAGCTCGATGGCTTGGTCGACGTTGTGGTATTGGAGGGAGAATTCTTCTATGGGAATTAGACTGTTAATGCTGGGGGTCGGGGAATTGTGTGGAGAGGAGAGGTCGATGATAAGCCTCTTTTTCCCTGAAAATTTACGAGTTGCAATGCCTATGGGGCTGACTCGAAAAATACTGAAGGGTGGGGTTGGGAAAGGGCCGATCATGAAAGTGGAGTCTACTTCTTTTTTGATTAGAGCATCCACTGTGTCTGGTTCAGTTGAGGCGGATAAGAGGTTAGGGCAGATGAAAGATTGTGTGGGCATGGAGATGACGCCTGGATGGAAACCATTGGTTAGTCCTGCTAACAAAAAATGAGAAAAGTTAGCATCAGGATGGAGAGACAATTCAGATGAGAGACATGAAACATTGACAGGAGTCGATAAATATTTTTTGGGGTGTTTATTTATGGAGGGACAAATGATTTTGGAGTGGGCCCCCCCGCAGAAAGAACAGATGTGAATGTATCTGCAGTTTGATCTGTAGCATTTGTTGGTGTTAAAACTGAGGCATATGTTTGACTGAGAAGGAGAAGGTTGGCGGGTGGAAAATAGAGAGGGGATTTTGGGAGTGTAGCTGGTGCTCTTAGGTTTGGGGGGAGGGGGGGAGGAAGATTTGGCGGGGGAAGCAGAAAAAGGACAGGCGTGAGTTTCGTGAGTGATAGACCGGCAGATCGCGCAGGTGAAGTTACGACAACCTGTGAAAATGCGGTTATGTAGATCGAGGTCCAGGGCGCCCCAGTAGATGTTTTGATTCCACAGGGACACCCTGGCGGCGGCTTTAGCTGAAAACATGCGGTGGTATGTGTAAAAATGTGTGCCGCCGTAGGAGGACGCGAGCTCTGACACGATGGCTAAATAGTCATTAAGCTCGCGCCTCCTACGGGGATAAACTGAGCAGATGATATCTGTGTAACGGAGGAAAGCTGTAGAGAATTCGGGGAATGTAAGTGGACGGGAGATGTTGGAGGTGGGATTTTTTAATGTTATTGTCAGGTTGTCGTACTCCACCTGGCGGTCTGCGGGGTTAGGGGAAAAAGGTGAGAGGAGTGTAAATAGGTCGATGTCTTTACCTTGGAGGATTTGGTGACGGATGTGATCGGAAACCAGAGAGGGATCGGCGGCTAGAGCGTTGGCTGGGGCTGGCATGGGTTTAGCAGTAGCGAGAGTGAAGGAGGAACGAGAGGAAGAGGGGTGGGGAATAGAGGAGAGAGGATCGGGTTGGAGGGAGTGAAAATCGGCAGAAGGAGAATGAAAAGAGGGGTTGACCATGCGGGAGGGCCCGGGCTGCTGGGGATCTGTAAACAGAGAGAGAGAAGAGTTATAGTCCGGTTGTGGGTTGTGAGGAGCGGCGGGCCATTTAGCGAAAAACTCCGCTATCGCTTGTTGGAGTAGCGCCGGTGAAACAGTTCCGGATGGAGAGGTGGTGGAAGGCGGGCTTGCTTCGGCTGCGGCTCTGGAGGATCTGCGGCGTGGAGTTGGTGAAGCGGCTGGACCGGCGTCGGGATCTCGACCCATGCTGGCTGGAAGAGTGGAGCGGCTGGAACGGCGTGGAGTTTCTGGGATGAGGTAAGTGGCGGTTTTCTGGGTGTGTTTGCGAGCTGGAGTGTCCGGAGGTAGAGTGTTAGGCAGATGGGTGTTGACCAGTTTGAGAAGCTCGGCTTTGGTAGCTTTGCGGGAATAGTGGATTTTGGCTGCTGAAAGAGTCTGGCGGAGAGAAATGATGGTCCATTTTCCAGTTTGTGATTTGGCTGAGGTGTAGGAAGAAGCAGGGGAAGCGGGTTGACGGCTGGCTGGCGGTGGTGAGCGAGATCGGACTCGCGTAGCGGGAGATCTGGCCTGCCTGGTAGGCCTCCGACCGCGGCTAGCCCCCGCGGCCTCGAGTGGAGCTGCCGGCGGGGCTGGAGCTTGCTGCGCGGCGGGTTGTTGGGCCTTGGCGGGCTGGGTAGTGGTTTGAGGAGCAGGCTCCTCGCGAGCATAATCTGAAGAATCAGATGACATGTTGATTAGGCTTGTTTGCTTGTAAAAGCGGTCTTGGCAACGATCATGCGATCAAAGCGAGATGTGGAAACATCTAAGCTGGGATATTTTATAGGGATGGAAGGTGGATGTGATTGGGAGAACTTGATTAGGAAATCGGCGAACAGCCGTGGGTAATTACTGCGTCCACGAATCTCTCGAAACCATGTTTTTTGCAAAACATAAACCTTCGATTGTAGAAATAAAATTAAAACTTAATCTACATAATCTTGCTTTTAACATTTTTTATTTATTACTGCAGATTCAATTAAACAAGCAGCCAGTGCAAAAACCGTAACTTAAGAGAAATTGAGACATTTCAGCAATGTAGCATTCTCTTAATTAATACAATACATTATTGTATTCCAATAACACTGTTCAATCATTCCATCAGTGACATGAAATGTACCTTAAAATATAGAACATAGTAGTAAAAGGCACTTCGTAGAACGTCGGTTCAGTATTTTACACAATGTTCTGTAAGTGAACACATGAATAATTTTATGTGGATTAGTGCAAATAGTTCACAGCATTACTACACATGCACTGTACTTGCAGCAATACTTAAATTGCAGCAAACATAAACAAATTGATCTCTTTAACTCCATGAGATTCACCAGAACCGTGGTTTTCTCTGAAGTGGATTATGCAAAGGTGTCTGGCATGTTAATGCTGGTTTCACAGACGCAGATCAAGAGGAAGTTGGGAGACAATGACGAGGGTGTGTTCTTCATAGCACCACCCATCATTGCTCAGAGTGTGTCACAAAGTACTTCACTCTGAGTGCATAAAAGAGGCCAGGTACATCTCTAGAGGGTTCAGAAATTACAAAGACTGGGAGAGAATCAAAGCATTGTAAGAACCATACCGGTTAAGGCCCAACAAACAGGTTTCCAGTACTTTCCTTTGTCTAGCACATGACACAGCACTGAACATGTGGACTTTGCTACTTGTAGTATTTGCTACTGGATCACCAGCTCTACTTCAAGCAGCCCCGGTTCAGGGTGAGTGATGGTCAATGTGTAACTTTTTTATCTTAGAGGTGTCTTTGGTGGTGGGTGGCTCAAATACTGTATTGTCTTGGTTAAGGAGCATTTACAATTGCAAGATGAGGTCACATTTGCGATACTGATAAGACTGTAGTAGTCTATGGTTCTAAACCAAACTATTAATCTGACTTCTGCTGTTATCTGGGAGACCTCAACCATTGAGGAAAAGACAATGTTCCCACACATTTCCACTAGTAGCTAATCACTGTAATCATTCTAATCAATGTAAATGCTACAAATGGATTTGCACATCACATTATTTTTAAAGCACATTAAAAAAATGTATATAAAAATGACATTTAACAATGTTATTCAATTATTGGTGTTATTACAGATTAACTTTACTTGGCTCTTAGATCAGCTGAATGTGAATAAAGTTCTTTTGCAGCCTCTCGTTTACTTTTAGCGCATTGATGATGTCCTTTGTAGATAAATTTCATACGTTATGGTTTAAGATAAAGGCCTGATGCTGCATTACATAAACTTTATATCTTTATGAACGAAATTACGATCTGACAGGTTTTGGCTGTTATCAGTGTGGCTACAGATAAGATAGCATTCAAGAGTAATGATCTTTCTGTAATACAGCCCATGGATTGTTACATTTATTGTACATGTAATTTTGTTTCTCTCTCTCCCTCAAGAGTTATTTCATCTCCTATGCTTCCTATCTCAGACTTTAACTTCAGTGCAAAAAGTGTTTTCTTGCTCAGTATTTTTATCTTGTTTTTCGGTGCAAATCTTAAGATCTTAATAAAAAAAGAATCAACTAATATTTCTCTAGCTTCAGCATCATTTTGCTTCTTTAGTAATGTATTTGGATTTCAAGACAGTCTGGACATCAATTCACCTGGTTTCTAGTCCCGTTAAACTCACTTATTGCCTCTTCTGCGTAGTATTCATCACTTGTTCCACTAATTGATGTCTTTAAAACCATATGCTGGTCTCAACGTGTTATTTTCAGACAAAAACGAGAGGTCATTTACAAAGTCAGTGAATTACAGATGGCCTAGATGTGTTACAGATGTTTTCACGTCTGCACATGCAATGAATCATTAAGAGATCTATCTAATGATACCTAATGCTAAATTGCTCATTCGTCACACACACATCTGGCCCTCATTTACAGACTGATCATTAGTGTGATTGTACATGGGAAACAATTAATAAATCAATTACGATTTATGATTTTGAATATGTACATTAGATTTTTTTTGACAGGTTCCAGTGGCAGATGCAGCTTTGCCGGTGTTTCCATATGTTGAGGGAACTCTCTTACTTTCCAGCAGGCTTTAGAATTGTGTTAGATTACAAACTGGCAACACAGGAACAGGTTAATGATGCTTACCAAAAAGGCTTGAGAACATGCAGGTAAAGAAAGCAAGCTGATTACAATAGACTTAGCCTAGAGCTAAATAACATGTTCAGACATCAATGCACTTCTTTTGATATTAACTAATGGCAGTATTTAATTTTTTTTTTATAAAACCCACACCTTTGTTTATACATGGCTGAATAGATGGACAAAATGTCATGTTCCTCCCATACGTTAATGGTCCAAATTGTGACTCCAGTTCCACTGAGATCACCTCCCATCCCGAAGCAGCAGATTATCTTTCTGATGTCTATTGCTTTAACTCGTCAGGTGAGATCACTGTATAAAAAACTGGGATGTCTTACTGGAAAACACTATGACAAAACAAACAAGTTTTGCTTATTGACCTTTTTATTTCCCTCCCACAAAGATGCATCACTGAACCGTGATGATACTGATAAATCTAACTAATAAAACCAATGGAAACACAGTCTCAGCAAGGAAGTTCCCTTTATTGTTCCCAAGAATTGAATTTTGATATCAATGCAGACTCTTTGTTTTTGTTATTAATGGCTTAGACTATTGGTGCATTAACTTTACCTTTTGAGTTGAGGGGTGTGTATTGTGAAGAAGCAAGACATGCAGCAGACATACACTTCATTGTTCATTATCCAACCACACCTAATCCAAAGCATTAGTCATATCTCTGTGACCTCATGCTTTTTTACGCACCTGCTGTACCACAATGAAGGACGAACAAAAAAGGTGCTGATTGTATTTGAATCCTCAGGAAGTGATTATTGTTTCTCGATTAACCATTACTCTGAACCAGCGTACTATCTGTGTGGTTTAACTCGACATTCCACTCTTTTATTTTGCTTTGGTATGAGCTCAGAAATGCAAAACACTGATGTATCATTAACATATTTACACTTTTTGGCAGTCATCCTTTATCTGTTTTCTCACAAAGGTGAAAAAAGACATGACGACATTCTTACGGAGGTCGAGACTGAAGGCTTTCTAGTAGATTTGGAGGAGATCTTGGGAAGGGTGAAAAGAGACACATCTGTTCAGAATGACATCCCCAAAACTGACATGGCCATCATGAACCCTTCAACTGTACCAGCCTTGGAGGAACTCTCTAAAACAACACACAATGAAGACAATCAACGCCCTACAAACAAGCCTCATTTTGGGAAGAGCTCTGTTACCCCCAGTGTTTTATTTTTTGATACAGAGGGCAGTGGATCAGCATTCGAAATATCAGTAACAGATCCTGAGTCTAGGCAATTCACAACAACAACAATAGCCACAAACACTGAGAAGGAACTGATTAAAGAAAACCGGAGGATCCCGATTAATTTTGCAGGTACAAATCCTGACCCTTATATTAGATGATGTTAAGTTAGGCTAACTGTCAGTGAGACGACTGTGTGGCAGACAGGTGCCTGGTTTCTACTAAAGCCAGCTTAAAATGAATTGCAACCACATCAAACAATGATATTTCTCGTAATATTTCACAGTTTAACTTTGTATCTCACAGTACGCCTACTTAATCAACTTAATCAAATTACCCTTTTTAGACTTTAAAAACTTGCTTCCATATAGTTGATAATAGTTACATAAAAAAGCTACTTTTTAATTAATATTGTTTAATATCATCAGTGTTGGGAAAGACACTTTAGAAATGTAATAGATTACAGATAACAAGTTACCTTATTTAAAGTTACCCTACTTAAAATCTAGTAAGTGGTGTAACTTTCAATTACTTTAAAATAGTGTAACTGATTACATAATTACTTTACAAAATTTCTAATGTTTTCAACTGTTAATCATTTTAAACCATTTAAAGCAGACAAGGTAAACTGTACAAAACACTGATGTAGTACTCAACAATGAATAATGTTAGACTTACAAAATCCTTTTAAAATTTCGATTTAAATCCTTTTCGATTTAAAATTGGAATAAGTATGTGATAGTATACATCTTTGTTTTGCAATAACAACCGACTGGATGTATATCACTTATGACACACGGTTGCTTACCACAAAATAATAATTAGGCATAGAAATTGATTCAGTTGAAATATTTGAGCGCATAGCTTTGAAAGTAATTGCTATCAAGAGGCAAGTTCAAACTAGACAGAAATTTAAGGTATACGGTCATACCACTTCTTACACATATCTCTTTACAGAAATATTTAATAAATAAAATATAAAAATATGATAAAAGATAGGGATATTTATTCAAGATTAAACTGTTTTATAATTCTACCAGTTTGTGTGTGTGTGAAAAGTATAACCCCTTTTGTAATTTCATAAGTAACCTTAATTTAATTACACATTTTTCTCAGTATAACCCCAAATTAAAATTGTATTTATTTTGTGCTTAAATTACTTAAAGTCTGTACATGTAAGTAACTCCCCAACACTGAATGCCATGTGATACATAAAGTATTAATCTGTTGATGAAACTTTTGGTGTTAATACATAATACAGTATGTTATGTCATTAGATTTCATTCCAAAGGAATCTTCTGAAAACAAACAAGTCAAAAAGGATGGACCCTCAAGTAAGTTCTTATGACAGCACTGCAGATAACATCAGTTTCTTGACTTTTTATTTAAATAACATGTAAATCTGTCAATTTACCATTTTCTCCCTTCTTTAGCTTGGCTGATAATCTTCGCATTCTGTGTTGTTGTTGGAGCCATAGTATGCATTCTTGCTGCTATAGCTACTAGAGACAAGTAAGTTTGCTTTTTTCGCTTTTTTTATTTCATTAAGCGAATTCATCACATTCATTAGCTTCAGTTTACCATTTTTAACTCTTTACCAAGGTGGTACGGACCGAGAGAGAGCAGAAACATCACAACTGAAGTTCACAACAAAGACTACAGTAAAACAGAGACACTGCCACTATCAGATAAAGAGCAGGAGGTGGTGGCACTGATGAGCGTCACGAAGCTGAATGGCAAAACGGATGAGATTACTGCTACCAGTCTGGAAGAGCATGAGAAAGAGTATTTAATGTAATGTTTTAAACAGGTTATGAACTCTTCTATACTTTTTATTTGCACTAGTTATGCCCAGAGTCGCTTCTGTTTTTGCTTCAGATTAAAAAAAAAAAAAAAAAAAGATTATTGTATTTCACATTTCCTTTCTAATGTAAAGTATTATTTTTCCTCCAGTAATATGAAATGCCTATTATCTCTTAATGACTGATGGTTAATAATGATATGGTTTTCATCTGTTAGTAAGTACTATGTACTATGTGAGATATAATGCATTTTTTAATACAAAGTTTGAATTTAAACCCTATGCAGTTTGTAATGTAATGAAGCAAATGTAAATATTTCCATTTATTAAAGTACTCAAAAAGATGTATTTTTGCCAGCTCTTAAAGCACATTTATGTGGGATGAGTCTTTCAATAAAAGATGAATTTTGAACAAAGTATTGGATTTGTTGTTGTTGTTGTTATTTGTCCAGTTAGAGCTGGATGTAAAATGCATGTCAAATTTATCATCACACCCGAAAGACTTGGAAAAAGAAAGAAAAGAAAGCAAGAAAGAAAGAGTTACACCACTGAGACAAGAAGCATTGCCTTTATTTACAATTTGTTATACGTGTTTCATAGAAAAATAGAGGAAAAAGACAAATTGAAAAAGATGCAAAATCAAGTTTGGTAAAACAATGTCTTTGAAACCAAACAGGGCTGCACAAATAAAAAGATACAATATTTGTTAATGAACATCCCTGTACCTCTACAGATGTGTCAGGCCCTGCCTGAACAGATATTCGAACAATGCACACTTTTACCTCATGTATCTAGGTTGTGTACAATTTCCTGAAGATACTCAAGATCTCTGCACTCTACAAGGCTGTTAAATCCGTAGCAAGCCTGGTTTATAATGATTAGTAATTTGACTTTTCCCCCTAGTGTCACTATTCCTACCAAAATGTTTAACAATATTTGAGACACAATATCATCATGACAGTGAAAAATATGCTTACGTTAATATACTGTACATGCATTTTTACTCATCAGTCAATTTCACAGCCACCTGTTCCATGTGACTTGTACAGTATATAATAGGAATATCTACTTAAAACAACCTGTTACACTTTAATCTACTTAGTAAAATATTGAATACACAAATTGCTATTGTTTTTTTGAAAACAATAGGCAAAAAGTCATGACGTTAATACTACACGTAAATTTGCATGAAAAATACATCTAAACTATGACAGCATACATGTGTGTATTTATACATAAATATATATTTGTACAGAAAGTGCAAGGAGGCACTTTAATGAGAGCGTTTTAAGATTCTGGTGCAAAAGAGGAATGCTGATAGTGTTGCTATTACAGACTACCACATAAATGGTGGATATGTAATGATAGATCTCAGTTCTGTCATCTCTTTTCTGTTACATGCTAACAACCTGAGCACCAAATAACTTGAGGGCCTCTCTTATCAGCGTGAATATAGAATCCATTCAACTGGACTTAATATCTGAGTATCCAAGAAGGCTCCCCAGAGAATCAAACACTATTAGTGGTCTAAGATCCAAGAAACCGGGATTGCATTTAATATTAATGTCAAAAAGTCTTCTCTTTGCAGTTTGCAGTTGATATCTTCAAGGCAAGATTGTAACTTAGCAAATAAACACACAAATAAATCGATAACTTAACAAAGCACACAGATACATACAAAACCTACACACATGCAAGTCCCTTCCCTCAAACATAAACATCCATGGAGACTTATTAATGTCTAAACTATTCAGTCCACCAAACAGGATATTAACCATCGCAACAGCCCTTGCAGATAACGTCAATCGACTCAATGTCATACTTCATGTCTGATTGCTCTGTAATTGCTTTAACGTCGGCATCGTTTAAAAATAAGTGGCAGCATTTGGAGGCAAACCACTATTTCAGAACCTCTAAGTACATTGGTAAGCTCTTATAAGAGGCTGATCTGGAGTACCGCCACCAAGGTTTAATCCATCTAAGCCAAGCCAGTCAAAGGTATCTCCAGCAAACAAGCTGCTCTTCTCACCTCCTGCCACTAGTAGCGCTGTAGCAGAAATCAAACCATTGGGGTAGCCTTAAGGCAGCAGGTTTCAGACTGGTCCTCCAACCCAAGCCCTAGAATTCTAACTATCGTGATCCTTGAGTGTAAATATTACCCAGCCTGACTGAACCACCCGCTACTTCAAACTACTCTTCCCTTTTGTGTATCCGATGTACTGAGATTGTTATACAAAAGTCAATGCTTGTGCAAGTGAAACATTCTGTGGTAACTTCTGACTGTTTATATGTAAAACATTTTTGGTTTTCACCAGAAAGGATAAGCTTGCGGGATTCAGGATAAGGCGAAGCTGGATCTGTGTGCTGTGTTACTCGCGTATCCATGGTTCCTCCTCAACAAGTGAGAACTCCGCAGGGGAGCCATTTGAGGCCAAGGTTACCTGAAAGCAATTATCAGGGACAACTAACTGTTGGACCAAGGCACAGTCAAAATGCATTAACCGCTGCTAACTAACTGTTTATGGTTTGGAGCAGAGAATCCAGGTAGTTTAATATGTTAACAGCACAATTTATGTCCAAATTCAGAGAAATGTACCCACCACAAGAAAGATAATAATTAGCTGCAGCAGGATTCCTTACAGAATGCTGAAAGACTGAATACAGATAAAATCATTTGATTTGTTATATTTTGTTAATACAAACTTGCATTATTTTACTAATTACAGTGAATCTCTGCCCAAAGCTAATCTTCTAAAGGGGTTGTGAAAAAGTGTGACGCGTGCTACCACACAGACCTATGCATTTGTGAAACACAGGGTCAAAAAGAGGCATGCAATTTACAAAAAAGAAAGAACACAACGGCTGTTTTCTTACTGATGTAACACTTTTCTGTCAAGCTTATAAACACTGAGGTTGAAAGAAATGAAATAGCAGCCTTTGTTGTCTGAAAATAAAGGTGGCAAAAATGAGGTGTGCCTTTCTTGCGCTGCTTTGTTTTACTTTCATTTTTTTTTTTTTTCATTTGAGAGCAGCCAAAGGCATCTTGGCATTAGTACTATACAAACATTTGAAGGATTTACTGTGCACATGTGTATGGTTGCCAAATGGATGATGTCCAAATACCGATATCATTCATTTTAAATATCATGGATATATAAAAACTGTACAGAAACTGCTATTTCACCAAGTACCAGAACAAATAAATAAACCATATTTATTTATTCCTTCATTCTGTTTAAAGTCTTATGCATTCGCATCTGGAATGACCGGAAAAATACAAAAAGTGTCAAATAAAAAAAAAATCACAATGGTACATACAATGTCGGGGGAAATAAATAAAAGCAGCTACATACAGGTTTCTATGTCTGTGAGAGTGAAATGTACCTTGCAGTCATCTATTTGGACCGGCTGACAGGAGTTGTGAGATGCATATACACCGTTGTTAGTGTTATTCTCAAAAAAGGATTGTGTCTTGGCCATCTCAAAGTCATCTGGCCTTATCTGCTGAGCATCAAACATGTCAAGCTCATCTTTGGAGAGGTGGTACACGATTCCAGCACCGTACGAGTCACCAACGACATTGACTGATGTTCGGAAACGGTCCCTGTTTGATAAAGCAGAAAGAAACAAAGAAAGGTGCCACATCTCTCAAGGCTTAACGACTCCAAATGCCAAAAGGGCTTGTTCTAACATGCAAAGCAAATGCAGAAACATGCCATGAGGTTTACTTTAAGAAATTTTAATCATGTAATTCATATCTCAATCATAAAATATAACACTACTAATTGAATCCTTGACTATGAAAAGCATTTCATGAGAATGTTTGTACCACTAAAAAGAGCAGAGAGAGAGAGAGATTGGTTAGACTTACAGGAGCCAGTCGACTGCTACCAGTAAACTGATGTCTTGAGTCGGCAGTCCCACAGCTGTCAAGATCAGGAGCATCGTCACCAGACCAGCACTGGGAATACTGGCAGCTCCTACGCTAGCGAGAGTCGCTGTAAGGCTACAAACAAAACCTAATTATTAGATTTGATCACATGACTCTGCTTCCTCTGAAAAAAAGTATAATGTGATTTTATCAATATTTCGTTTCACACAATAGTAGTTCTGATGATGAAACGGTAAAAAAAAATCTAATTTGTTATTATTTATTGACCCTAATCTCAGCCCAAAATCATACCGTATGCTGTGATTGGTTTTTCTGTAGAAATGAGAAAGTTAGCTTATCAACAGTTTATAGTCCCCAGATCTATCAAGCTAGAAAAAATACCATATTTTTAAGTCATCTGAAACAATATGACAGTTTTATATGACAAACACAATAAAATGTATTTTTACTGATATTCATTCAAGCTAATCGGTTGTTAGCAGCTGCTACATGATCTATGGAGTCAAAGAGTTGCACAGGAGGACCAGATCAGTCCACTTATTAAAAAAGATTACTTTTCAGTGAATCATAGAATTCATAAATCAGATTGTACTGTTCTTTCCTGACTCAGTGATCTAGATGTACCCAGGAATACAGAGCACAATTCTATGGACAAGTCCTCTGGTGATTTTTTTTATATCATTATAAAAGTTTGAAGTCATGATAACTATGAGCTGTTATTGTGCAACCCAGTCGCACGGCAGGTCGTGACAATATCACAAAATTATTTTTTTGTTAAACAGAAAAAAAACAAATTATATAACTAAACAAGTTTGGAACAATGTGAGAAGTTGGGGAAAGAATTACTGAATTTTAATTTTTGCCAGTTACCAGGCATTGCAGTGAATCAGCATAACAGAATAACATTTTTGTAAAGTACTGTATACTGTATGTTCATTCCTGTATTCAGACATTGGTCTTACCTGACTGTGGCAATCTGACCAGGATCAAGATCTATTCCGTTCATCTGGGCAATAAAGATGGCTGCTACGGCCTCATAAAGCGCTGTACCGTCCATGTTGATCGTCGCTCCAACAGGTAACACAAATCGAGTCACTCTCTTGTCAATGCCCAAATTTTCCTCCAGACAGCGGAAAGTAACTGGTAATGTCCCAGCACTACAAAAGACACATATTAAGATTTCAGAACCCATTCTGTGATTATTCATAACTCAACTTCCAAACAGACCAAGTGAAATCATTGCCCGCCCTTTATTTTACTCTATTTCACTAGTTCCCACTACCTCGGCGATACAATAGCTTGTTTGGCGAACTCTCCGGGGGACAGGCAGGGAGCACGGCGGCCTCCGAGCCCTAGGAGGTCTAACCCTCTAGGAGGCTAGGGTTAACAGATGCTCGGAGCCCAGCCTGGTCCCCGCGTGTCCCCCGGAGAAAGTGGAGAACGAAGGGACCCTTTGCGAGGGTCGGCTTCGGCTCGGGTGGCAGAAGGGGAGGTGAAGGAAGACAAAAAATGCAGAAGCTGAGGATAGAGAGTGAGCGGTATTTAAGGCGGAGGAGGAGAGATTGGCGGGGTTATCAATAATAAGGAGATTGTTGGCATCTGCGATCGTTCGTGCATGCTCCTCCTGAAACTCGATTAATTGCTTAGTCGTCATTTTACAGCATGTGTCCTAAGTTTTACAAAAATCAAGGTACAGTACAGCCTTTTTTTTTTTTACCTAGAAGCTGTTCCCAGAGCGGTGACCCATGCCTGGAAAAGTCCCATGAAGAATGTGAATGGGTTTTTTCGAACAATAACAAAATATATTAAAGGAAGGAAGATGGCTCCGTGAATAATGAGTCCAATGATAACAGTGACCATGTACATTCCCAGCTGCTTGGCCACCACTTCCAAATCGTTAATTGAAATGATCTTTCCACAGATCAGACAGGCAATACCAACCGGGGAATACCTGTTACAGGACACAGACATGCAGCAAAGTCAACCAACAGGTTAATCAGACAGTTCAGTGCAGTTAAAGTCATCATCATTATACTACTGTTGAAAAGTCTGGGTTCAGTTAGGGATAGTAATACTTTCATTCAGCACATTAAATTAAATAGCCAAACTAAACAAACGTGACAATACATTTATACAATTAGAAATTATTTATGTTTATAGTTATTTTTAACTTTCTAGGTGTCACAGTTACCACAAAAAGCTGCCATCACAGGTATAAAATACGTTAAAATATTTGTTAAAATATTAACATTTTTACTGTATCAACTAAATGCAATCTTGGTGAGAATTTTTTATCTCTATCTTTTACCAACCCAAACTTTAAAACAGTGCACAGACTTTATATTTATCACAGTTAACAAATTATTTAACAAACACATTACTAGTGCTGTGAAATGAAATCATGAAAACTTGGTAGCACTTTATTGAAATAGTCCACTTTAAACATTCTGCTAACTTTAAGTAACTTTGCAACTACATATCTATTAGCAGTCATTAGAGTATTGCTGTCTTAATATATTGTAACACTTTATTTTTATGGGTATATTTCAACTTATTCTACTAACCCTAAACCTGCCCTAACGGTCTACTCTGAGAGGTAGTAGACATGTAGTTGCAAATGAATGAGCATTAGTTGACATGTAGTTAGAAAGTTACTTATAGTTAATACAATGTCTAAAGTGGACTGTCAAAATAAAGTATAACCAAAAATGTTACTCTATTTATTATTAATCAATAATAACAGCTGACCACATGATCATGCCGACAAGCCTCATAACAATCTCGTTGAGTACATTGAAGAACTCAAGCATCAGTTTGGCCCTTTCTCCCATCTTTCCCATGCAAATCCCGAACGCCACAAAGAACCCAATGAGACCTACAGAGACAAACATTGCCGCCATGTTAATTTAAAGAACAAAAATTACAGCTTTGTGCATATACTACATGATCAAAACCATTTATTACCCAAAACGTTCATGCCACTCTTAAATTGAAGAGACTTCTTGATTACATATTTTGCTGCCCCCTTGGTAGCATTTCGTCCAAACCGAGTTGGATTTGGAGGAGGAAGAGGGGCTATTTCCACCTTGTTTGAAATGGTCTGGATCTACATAAAGAGATATAAGAACTGTTAATGAAATGAAAACTATTTAATATAAGCAGATGAAAGATCAGCAGAAATGAAGTTATAGTTGATATTAAATAGGTAAAATTATCTGCAATTAAAAGCACTTTGGACACACACACACCTGCTGAAAACAGGCCTGAACGAGATTTTCTGGAAACAGATTTCGGATGAGATCAAAGAAGGCATCTAAACTGGACACTTCGTCGTTCTTTTTGCCCTCGCCCAGGTTTGCCTTCAGTTTGGGGTTTCCAGGGTGGATGAGGAGCACTAAGATCACCCCCAATACCGCTGCGATGATGGTGGTAGACATGTAATACACCATGGCCCTTGTACCCAGACGACCACTGGATTTGGCATCCAACCCTGCTAATCCTAAAAAATAATAAACAAAACAGCATTTAAACTTTATTAACTATCACAGAATTTTCTCAAGGAAGCATTACTCTTTTTGTTTTTTTTTACACTGTGCACTAAAAATTACACACAAAAGGTATTTCCCAGGGTTACTGTAAGTTTAATAATTACTGCTGTGATTAGTGAATGAGTAATACATTTGGAACGTTTTAAAATTCTAATTGTGTTTTTTTGCGGGGGGGATGGGGGGTATACGTTTAGACATGTTCTGCTGATGAGTTTCTGAAACTGATCCACCCTAAATTTGAAAGGTATGTTTTTTTAAAATCTTGTACTGGATTACAAAGAAGAGGCTGAAGAAAATGTCAAACAATGGCTTAATCATTTCTGTAGTTGTCCCACAGCTATAACACTGTGGTTATAACACTTAAAATTGTATAGATCATTGCAGGTATTATTTTTGCATCTGATTTTTGTTTATTTAATTTATTTATTGTCTGCCATTGTTGAAGAAAAAAAATTGTTATGGTGTGGATAGCATTGTTTTGGACGTGTATGGCAAAGAATATAATTTTACCTGTGATCAAACTGGAGACAATCAGAGGTAAAATCACCATTTTTAACATCCTCATGAGAATATCACCCGGGAAGGCAATGACCATAATGACATCAGCGGGGAGTGGTGATGCGTAACGAAGTAGAATACCAGCTACTGACCCAGTGATCACACCTGAGACAGAGAACATGGAACATTTCACTGAGAAATAATACTAAATAAACCTTTTGTGAAGTATAACACAGAACAGTTCCAAAATGTAGAATATTAATCTAAAATAACCTACTCAGCATTTGAATGTACTCTAATACATGTGAGCACTTTTAACAGCTCAGAAAATAATTTTCTTTTCATATATTTTATTTCATATATATATATATTATTTATAGATTTTAAATAAATGCAGAATTAAATATATAAATATTGATTTATTATATTATTGATGTATTTATTTATTAATGAACATATTTATTCATTCATTCAATCATTTATTTATGTGCACATTTATTTATTATAAATATATAAATAATTAAATAAGTGAATGAATGAATAAATTAATACATACATAAACAAATAAATGAATACACAGATAGCAAAATATACATATAAATAATTACAAAAAATATATATATATATATATATATACATATTTATGCATTTCTGTATTTATTTATGCATTTATTTTATACATTTAATTATTTCATTATGTATTTAACAATTTATATATATGTATTTAATTTTGAATATTTTGGCCCTCCACAGAAACCCTTCCTAAGGCGTAAATGTACTTGCTGTTGAACGATGGCTTCACTGTGTTGCATTATCATGTAAAAGCTTTCAGGTAATTATAATTATTATATGCATAAATATTTTACAATATTTTACAATTTGATCTTTCATTAGTAGATTTATCCATTGTAGCTACATTCATCTATAAAAACCACAGGACAAAAACAAAATTGCTGAAGTAACTTGCCAAGAATTGTGAGCGTGAGTAACAGATTCTTCATGAGTTTGTCACAGAAGCCTCCACACATGGACTCTTCAGGAGGAGGATCCAGATGACTCTCGTGCATTCTTATCTCCACTTGCTTCTGCATATTGTTGGCACTAGTGGATAGAAGAAGTGGAGCATAAAGTAAAGTATGTCAATATAAATGATCTAATCAAGAAACGGTATGTGAAGTATTTCACATACTTACAAAAATTACCATTTT
Source organism: Enteromius thamalakanensis (assembly GCA_032357475.1). Classification (NCBI taxonomy): domain Eukaryota; kingdom Metazoa; phylum Chordata; class Actinopteri; order Cypriniformes; family Cyprinidae; genus Enteromius; species Enteromius thamalakanensis. The sequence continues at coordinate 22,435,163 of JAUCMT010000134.1, read as the reverse complement.
ATGAAAAATTGATTCATGCCATAAATGCAAATCCTCTTTGGTGTCACGACTGTGACCAAGATATGTTTGTGCATGATATGCTGAAAATGCAATGACACCAAATGACAATGCTGTGTTTGCATTTACATCTAACGTTTTTATCTGCATGTTTTGCAAAGATGCAATCAAAATCTGTGGACTGCAGAGTGGAATGCAAATACATATTTCAAAACTGAACCAAACGTGCAAAAGGATATAAGTCTTGGCTTGTCTGTCCAGGTATATTTAATGCAAAACTGTAATCACAAGGTAAAAAAGCAGCATGATATTGCACTAAAATATCAAACTAGCTTCATTTTAATGCATCACATCAGTGGTACTGGGAATATGCTGTTAAGGAATGCCAATAACTTTAACATGCCTGTGATTGTTTCTTTGCTTTCATTTACCAGCTGTATACCAACTACCAGCGGTCATGTCGTGTCACATGACACAAGGGTTGTTTAGCTTTACTGCAGCCTGGATTAAAAGGTTCTTAAAAGTCAACCACCCCCCAAGCAGAGATAACCTTGTGTGGTTACATAACCTGTTTCCTTGCAGTAATTAGTCACATGAACGCAACAGTGTGTATTACTGTGCCTAGATATGTTTCAATCAAGTTGCATGTCATTCTTGCATTAGTGCAACAAAACAACAACTGATGTGTGATATGCATCTCAAAGGCCTTTTTTTAGGACCAGCATTATCCATCAATCATTATCTGCATGAAAAAACATCAAAGAAATGCAAAAAAAAAAAAACACTGCTACACATGCAATAAAAACAACCAATAAAATACTCAGGAAATCAACACAACAGAAACCTTTCGGTGTTTGTGTACATTGTGAACTCTCAGAGTAGCTGCACTGAACGATGCCAAGCAAATCAGAGACTGTCTGATACACACAGCTCCCGTCCTAATGAGATAAAAGCCTGCTAACTGGTTAATTTTAGCCACTGAGCACAGCAGTAATTGTGTTGCACAATATTTGAGAGCATGTAGGAAAAGTCGAGGTGCGAATGAGTGGTAGTAAATAATAGCTAATTAAAATGATGCAAAGAAGGCCAGACCATTATATCTGTAATTATTGATTCTGAGAACTAATTGTTCATTTAAGTAAAAACAGTTGAATCTCATTAGTGACTACATTACATTAGCTCCATCTCACTGACATGAAGTCTGAGGTGAACAACAAGAGTTTATCTGCGGGTTATTTACAGATTAAGTGCTTGTCCTTTGGATCTTTACAGGAATCAGTTCATTTAAGGCAGTTCATTAGACGAAGCAACAATATTATTGCACAGGCATTTCTTACAGACTTTGCCGACATCTAATTTTGATTTGCTGCAAATAACTAGAGTATAAAAGTAAGCAAAATACTAGCTTTGCAGACTAAATGTAATGAAACTATTAAACATTCATTAATTGCTCTATGAAAATACGGATACGCCAGAAGATCCTGAGAGGGTTTCATCACCCATCTTACCTGTTGTAGTGCAGTTACTGGAAAGGAAGAGTTTCACAGCAGTTTTCTAGACAGCCATGGGCTACAGAAAGGGCTCTTAATGAAATGCTGTCAATCTACAGTTTATCCATCAGGAAATCCGGTCCAGGTCATTAGAAATGTCAGTCAAAACTCCAAGCACCAGGTGAACAGCAGTATAACAAGTGATTGCTCTGATGCAATCCGCAAAACTTCCTTGCAAGATCAATTAAATTGATGGATAGGAGATTCCATGCACAATCTTCTATCTTTGAATTGATCTTATCCCACCATTAGTACTAGAGAAATGGGCGAAGAGGTGCTGCTAAGGGCTCCGTGGGGCAACACGGAGGAGGAGTCTAGCACCCAGATTACATGTAAGTACCAGTTAATATGCTTGGGACTCCTCGTCCTCTCTCTCTCATTGTTTCACCTCCTCCATCTCACTCCCAAGGTCTGATCTTCTCTAATCAGCTCTGGAACGAATGAATGGAATCAAAGAGTGATATATGGAAACAGATTTAGACGAGTTATCAAACTACAACTTTCATGCATTTGGGTTCAACATATCATGAACGGGAACCCAAATCTAATAACGGGACAAAATCATTACTTCAGTACTTAATAGCAAAACCTGAAGTGTGACGTCCCCCTGCATCAACATCTTTGTTGACCGTTGTGATTAACCAATCAGATCTGAAGAACCAGTTTTCTTGTTTAGGCATAGTTAGATGCTTGTACATCAGCATCATTTATCGATCATTTCTTCTGATTTTACTCTCTGACAAAAGTTTAGGTTTAGAGATATGGTTGACCTATAGGAGCACATCTGACTAAGCACAGTCAGGATGTGCATAATATATATGGGTCCCTGCAAAAATCATCATTTTCTTAGCTTTTTTTTCAAATGGTAAATTTTGTATTATTTTATTATATTTTTATTATTCTTTACCAATTTATTATGAATTACAAGATGTTACAGTCTATAAAAATATAATGATTTATTTTAAAAGTATCTTAAATAGCTGAAAATCAAGATTTCTAAGAAATCAAGATACTTAATTCTACAATATTATATTATTTAAAATAATCTTTTCTTAGAAAAATGTGAGTGCCCAAATCACGCTTCAACTCTGTTACCATACAGTAACATGTTTTGCTTCTAAGTTGGTGAAATTAAGAGTTGTGCAAGTTACAGGAAATGATGTCACTTTCACTCACTGATAAGATCTGAAGCCCTGAAAAGTATCTATGCTCTCTCTGAGTAAATATTGTAATCTAAAACATCTAACACCAAGAATTACTTTTAGAACAGCAACTCTGTTTCCACAATATCAAAATCACAATTACGTTTTAATTAGTGTCATGATCTTAGCATTTATGCCAGCAAGTGGAGTTTTTGTAAAACAAACAAACAACCATAAATAAATAAATAAATAAATATATAACTGTCAGTCCTGTTACACATTGTTACTCTACCTTGGTAACAGAGGTGGATGGTAACAGACTTCAGACACCACCCGCAATTATAGAATGGGATAATGTGATTATTTGCAGACTATGACCAGTGCAAACACACATTTATACAGACTCTATGGTTCTTTTCATGGAGACGTCATTGCCTGAGCGTCTTGTCCCATGATGACTGCTCAGTTGCTTGCAGGCCTAAAATTACGGTAATAGGCAGGGGCTTCTCATGACATCAAAGCACAGACGCTAACAGATCAAACATTTAGTGAGAACAAAGTTGATGACAGAAAAATGCAAACTTCTGCTTGCTTATAAATATTCTTCAAATAAGTGTTTAGAGTGTACACTATGGAAATGTGCATCATGTAACTTTCTTTACCACCTCTGATACACTGTAAAGAGGATTGTAATTAAGTTGTAATCAAGACAAATATTATTGGAGTGTCTTATAGTATATATTATTTCAGTATTTCTACTTCAAAATTTCACATTTAATTCAGTGTTTTACTTGCTGTTTCTTTGCTATTAATTGAGATACTAGCAATTTCTGAGACATATTTCTACATCAATATGTTGATGTATTCTGTGGTCAGTATATGTTACAAAGTTTTGTTGCCGCATTGCCTTGTTAATTCAGCAGAAAGGTTTTAAACTTGGATATTAGTTATTTATTTCAAATTTTTGTATTTTCGCAGAATTACTAATAAATGAATTATTTAAAAAAGACCAGATTTTATTACAGTGAATCGAAAAAAGGCGAAATGATGGCTAAACACATACTGTAGTACTGTAAAATGTGTCCTTTAAAGCTTCAATAAAAACACTGACACCGCTTAAATCTGTCTATAGCCAGTCTGCAAGTCCTACTTGAGACTGAAACTCATTTTGGACAAGGGCAGAGGTTGGACTGGGGCCACATGCAAGGAATGTGCACAGGCACATGGTCTCACATCTGCTGTCTGCCCCCACCTGTGCTGCACCACACTGAATGCTGTCCAGCACACTCTTCGAGCTCATCCACCTGACTCCAGTCTCCGTGCTTAGCAGACAGGTGTCTATAATTAACTAATCTGTTCCAAACCTCTCTAATCCCTCATCCATAGACATGGTTTACACAAACACACACACATTCTCAGGTGAAAGTACTGCATGTACACTTTTAAAGCTTCACATGTATTTATTACACAGGTAAATTGCTATACATAATTGCAATGGAAATAAAAGGCTTTAAAATCACCTTTATTATGTGGTCTTATGACGATGTGCAATAATATGCATCTTTAGGAATATGAAATTCATATTGAACGTGACTAACAAACAATCTATCGCCAAAATCTGATTTTCTCTCAGTTCTTTATGTGTCAATGGCTCTGTCTATTAGGAAAGGTTAACTACAATTACTACAGTCCTCAAGGGTCATGCACTTGGATAAGTAACGCCAGCATGTGGCGCATCACATGTGTGTTGTCTTCGTGTTGTCCACCTGACGTAGGGTCAGGGTTGCTTGCATGCAATTATACATAATTTATTGTTTTTATAATAGTAAGTACATGTAACAAGAACACTTTTGATTAAAGTGTTACCAATGCATAATGAATGATTTACTGTATTTAAAATAGAGCTCCTTGAATTCATTTCATTTTGGTGTATACTATGGTAATAGCAGTTAATTATGCGTAATTGCATACGGCTAACCCTAAACTATATGTCCAACCGTAACCCATACGTAGGTTATGGTGTTAATTACCATTACTCAGTACACTACAATTATATAAATATATAATTACACTTTAACCAGATACTTTGAAATAATGTATGATTCAAGTTACTGATTCAGTTAATCAAGTCTTCGATTAGACTCAAGTGCAGACTTTCCTCAGTCACAGGTTTCAGAGGTAAGTTAATGGAGGATCACGTCAGAAAACCGACAGGTCTGTACCAGCCTCGACAACCACACTGAGGTCAGTGAACTGTGTTTGTCATGAATCATGCATCAGTGGCAATAAATAACAAGTAAATTTCAAAATAAATTCATTTCATTGAATGAGGACCTAACATGCTACAAGAAGCTGAAATTATTAAAGGAATACGTGGATGTGGGCATACGTAGTTGACATTGTCCCAGACTCTGATATGACATTATTGTTAAAATAGAATAGGTTTTGAGGTGTAGCCATCACAATCAAACACAAATCCTTGCAGTGAGTTATAAAGGGGCAAGGTTTAAGCAAACTAACTAAATAGTCCAATGTACAACAACATCAGAGAGACTGTTTTCACCAGAAGATCCAGTTATGACTTAATGATGGTCAAGAAAAAATTAAGCATGCACATGAATGAATCATTCACAGATGCACTGTATGTAATATAACTAACTAACAACTTCAACAAAATAAAATGGTTTAAAAGTGGTAAAACAATTGATTACACAATTAAAATGTAATAAATATAATAGAAATAGTTACCTCAAATTACTGTATACACATTATCCTTTGAAACCTTGTTCACATCCATATTACTGTCAACTAGTTGGATAGGTTTTGAGTATTGCCTCTTCTTTCAAAAAAAAAGATACACAAGCTGTCACTGGGGTAGTAACCTTGAAAAAGGTACTAATATGTACTGCACCTTTTAGATGGTAATATGTATACTGCAGGCACTAAAACGTACCTTTAAGGTACCAAAATGCAGCCTTTAAAAAGGCACAAAGGTGTAAAAGCCTTTTTTTGTCCTGAGAGTAAAACTTCATCGCAAATTACTTTGCAGTTGTTAATTTAAAGTTCTGGTGCATTTTTTTGATAATCTTAACTAGAGACAATTAGTATGTATTGTTTTCTGTTCAATCTGAATCTTTCATTTAAAACACTTTATTAGGATTTAAGTGCGCCCACTCCTCCCCACAACCTCCCACAATGCAATAGTTTCACACGTGATGCTTAGTCAGCCTAAATAAATTCTGCAATGTTTGTCATTACTGAGAGGACGGCTTTAATACTTTAACATGCTTTTCACAATTCTCAGTGAATGCATTTAAAGACTATTTACAAAGTATGAGTCAACTAAGTACATAAATGAAGCACATGTTTCCAAAGGAGAAAGACTTTATAATTGAATCTTTGGATGAAGCACAATATCAATCATTGTTCCTCAGATTATCTTGCAAAATAAGTTAGATAAACAGACAAACCTAGAAACCATACACATAAACATACAGCTCTGCCTAGACTTGCCCAACTTCAAGAAACACACTGAGCCCCCTTTCACTATTACCAACCAACAGATTGTCAGCATTCATTACACACCAACAAACATGCACACACACACACACACACACACAAGCAGACACATGCACAAGCAGAAGGTCAGGATCCTACCTTGCAGTTTATAGGCTGTAACAGATTAGCTTCTACACCTTCTATTTCCAGACACACAACATCACAGAAGAGCAGGGAAAACAGAGAACAACCCCCAGGGATATCCAATATCATGATTCTACACTTCTCTAGGATGACATTTATTTATTTATTTAATATATTAAAAAAGTAATATTCTAAATAGTGCACTGCTAAAAGATCATTCTGTCTTTATCTGTACTATATGTATATGTGCTGTATATGTGTGTACATATACACATATCGTATATACATAATAACTTGTACTTTATACTTATACTTTTATTTAGCAAGGATGTATTACTGTAAATTAATCACACGCGACAGTAAAATCATGCATTATGTTACAAAATATTATCATAATATAATTAAAATAAATGCTGCCCTATCATAGGACAATAAACTCATTAATTAATGAATCCTGAAAAGAAGGGTCAATTAAGTGTTTCCAATATTGATAATAACAAGAAATGTTACTCGAGCAGCATATACAGTATATTAGCTAATTACTTCTTATTCCTTAAGTCTTTGGTGTCCCATAATCCTTCAGAGATCAGCCACACACATACACACCGGAGCAGTGGGCAGCCATTGGTGTGGCGCCCAGGGAGCAGTTGGGGGAACGGTGCTTTGCTCAAGGGTCTCACCTTAGTCGTGGTATTGAAGGAGGAAAGAGTGCTGGTTATTTACTAACTCCACCCACAATCACTGCTAGACTTGGGACTAGAAACCAACAACCTTTGGGTTACAAGTCCAACTCCCTATCCATTAGGCCACGAATAGCACATCACATTCAGCATTAGTGAGCATAAGAAAAAAACAAAACCAAACTGTAATTAATTCAAGAGTTTTAACAAAATGGTAAGGATTTTGATAGATTTGAGAAACTCCAACATTATAACAGCATCAGTGTTCATAGTTAGGTAACTGGTTTGATCCCAGTAAGGAATGGACCATGAGTTACCACCAGTTTGTCCTTATGGCCATCCTTGTAAGTGTACAACAATATTTGGATAAAGTAAATAAAATGACTACAAAAATAAGGAACATTTGTGAAACACTAAATACAGCATTTATTTCTTGAATTTTATTTATTTAAAGGCATTTTGAAAAATAAATACACTGTCCCAGTTTAAGTCGACAAGGGCTGAACTAAAGGCACAAATACTTACTGTATATATGTCTGTACTGGTAAATACATAATGATGGTGTAAAAAGTATGAACAAATTGGATTGTGAAACATTTCGAAGACAGAGCAAAGACAAGCTAAGGCCTGCAGACCCAGTGACTGAATTCAGATGGAACGCTTCCTCTTCATTTTACCATGCAAAAACATATTCTCATACACACGCAAGGCCATAAAGTGATTGGGAAATCTCAAGTTTCACACCTTTTCTCATCAATTAACTTTTGATTTTTTTATGTGTTTTTAAATACGAAAAGATTTGACTGATTACAAAAAAATAGAGAAGTTCTCTGTAAATGAATGAGAAATCTGAAAAGATAATGCAACATGTATCATCTCCATTTAGTTTTAATGATCTACAACATGGAAAATGCTGTAAATACTTTAGTTTAGGGACCAATTCTCACTACTAACTAGATGCTTATTATTAAAGGAGAAGTTCACTTTTAAAAAAAACTTTTGCTGATAATTTACTCACCCCCATGTCATCCAAGATGTCCATGTCTTTCTTTCTTCAGTCGAAAA
>JAUCMT010000134.1:22400487-22423172 GCA_032357475.1 Enteromius thamalakanensis | reverse complement strand
ATCTATCTATCTATCTATCTATCTATCTATCTATCTATCTATCTATCTATCTATCTATCTATCTATCTACAGTATATTTTAGATTTGTAATAATTTTATATTTAATATTAAGTTTATATATATATATATATATATATATATATGCTTTTTATTAAATTATAAATAGAATTGCTAATAAAATATACTTAAGAGCAATTAAGTACCTAAGTAACTAACTAATAACAACTAAATAAATTAATTAAGAAAATGTAAAAAATAAAATGAAAACATTTATATAAATTTTGTACCTGAGACTTCCTGGAAAGTTGCAAAAAAACCATCATAATTATTATAGCCATCTGACACAAAACGAATATGCAGACTGTTTCCAGAACTTCTGATTGGTAAAGGGCTTTCATCCCCACAGTATCTGCCAATCACAGGCGACTTCGGACTGTCCCCATCCCGCACCTCTACATAGTCATATTGACAACTATGGTCAGATTCCAGGCTAATCATTGAAAACCTAAACACATGTGCGTATTGAAAAAACTGAATTGAGAAAACATACTGTACACATTTGCAATATAGTTGAATTTGAGATTGATTCAATTGAGAAATATTTAAATCACAAAACATTAATTAGCCTATACCTGAGTTCCATTGTTGCTCCTTTGCCGGCTTGTAGTGTCCATTCACATTTGGCATTGATCGGATAACTTTCTAAAATCACATGACCATGCGGTCTTTGTATAACTTCTCCACATGCTAAAATTGGTGAAAAGAGTGTGTATGTAAAATTATGTTTATATATTTGACAATAAAAAGCAATAAACGGAAATATCATGTATTAGAGGGATTCTATAAAGGATCAGATCACTCACTGAGACAGTCTCCACCAGACCAGCCTCGACGACACGATATGCAGTACCTGCCTCTGATGTAGAAGTCATCCTTGGCCTGCCACGTGCCATTGTTGCAAGTCTTGCAGTTATCAAAAATGCTGCAACCTTATTGGAAATTATACATTTAATAAATAAACAAAGTTTCTGAAAACAGCAGATAGAAAGCATAAATAAATAATACACAAATTAAGTACTATATGCTGAAGCTCATTTATATTTTAAAAATCTGTTTTGCGCAGATGCATATGCAATACAAATCCATAATATAAACTGATTAAGTTTAAAATGACACTTCCAGGTCATCTAAAGTTCAACACTTCTAGAAAGTTGTGCTTCCTCTTACCCTGGTGAAGGATGCAGGGGTCACACTCATCCAAAACGTTTCGACAGCAGGGTACAGCATAGCCCACTTTTGTTCCCTGAGATGGGCACTTACATGAAATCTGCTCATACTCACAGCAGGTACGGCACATGGCGTTCCACTGTGGGCCGGGACATTTATCCTCCTGCGACCTAAAAACTAAATCAAGCAGACCACAAGTCAGAGATGTCTTGCGTGCTTGTCTATAATTCATGTGACGGATGCTAAGTGAACAGTGTCTTCTTCAAATGGAGTGTTTACTGTGCTAAGTTTTATTTGGCATGTTAGAGGGTAAAAAAGTAAGTCAATTTATCTTCCTGCTCTGACACTGTACTCAACATCTGTCTATTAAAGATGTGGATGAGTTTGTTTCGTCATTGAACAGATTTGAAATTTGGCATCACCAATGAATCCTCAGTGAATGGGTGCCATCAAAATGAGAGTCCAAACACCGATTAAACCTCTGTGTCTCTGTGTCCATAATTCATAATATTGAATTCTCCAGTGAAAACCTCATCTCGTCTGAACTAGTAGAGAAATATGCACAGATCAAGCACTGTTTGCAAGTAAAAACACACATTTGTTTGCATGTTCAAGTCACGCTTTTGTCATAAATCTGATTAACAGACTTGTAATTATAGTCTGTGGTCTTTAATCGCCCCTCAGACATTTAGCTTTTATATAGATAAAAGATGAGTCAGTGTGATAATTGTGCAACAGTGCTATAATTATAACACTGCTTCTGTTTTTTTGCCGGAGCAAGATTCCTGTCTGTATCTTGCTATCTTTGAGTTAGCAAAAAACGGTTCCTATAGTCATTTCCTGGCGCATTTACTGTAATTCATGTCTGTTTTTCTCATTTGTGAAAAATGTCCAAAGAGATTCATGCACATCAAGGACAAGTATCCAGGTTTACTGGACCTCTATATGTTTTGGACATTGGTAAATATATCACATTTGCAAGCAACACCAGGACATCTGATGAAAATTTAAACAGATTTACCATTTTCATCAAGTCTCATATGACAAACATCAGCAGGGACTTAAGGAACACTCATCTAAAGCATATTTTAATGGGATGTAACCTGCAGAATAACATTATGTGCTGTTAAAGGACTAAACATACAGTCAGATAAACACACTTTCCAGTGGCTGTGGTATTTAAATTACACAGTGCATTGCAATAACGGTGTCTGTGTCAGAAAAACACAGCCATTATTCTTGAAAGCAAATGTTACAGCTTTTTTACAAAACTCTTACCATTGGGCCAAGATGCTCCAGTGCCTAAAAGGTGAAGAAGATAAAAAACGATATGGAGCGAACCAGCATGGTATCCACACTTAGGGGACATCCATATCCCTGCGCTCACAGCCAGCTGGCCTGAGGGAAAGAGCATTCTTCTGCCAAGACTTCTGTTGTGTCAAATGAGCTCCTGCAACATGAGGCCAGTGATTAGAACCCCCCCAGTCTCTCTCTCTTCTCTCTCAGACACTTCTCTCTTGCTTCACTCTCTCCCTCAATTTACAGTCTGTTGCAGTTTCACTGCTCAACTGGTGCTGTGACGTAAGACGTGTGATACACAGCAAGGGGAAACCTTTAACCCTTTCTCTTCCCAATGTCATGTTTGTATATTTGTTAGACACAGTTACTTCAAAGTATTACTCTTCCAGCAAACCAAATTGTTGTAGCAGCTTGGAACAAAAGTTGTAAATGCTGTAAGTGTATCGTTTCTAGAGAAGTGTAGAGGAGATCATTGTTTATGTACTGACAAAGCACCTTTGGGAGAAAACATATGCATATTTAAATAAATACAGTAAATTGGCACCATTTGACTGGTCAAGCAGATAATAGGATGTGGAAATGTATTCTACAAATGGCTGACTTTGAGAATTCTCTTTCATTGCCTCTCTCTCTAACCCCTCCCCCATCTTTTGCTCTGCTTGACTGATCCATTTGGATTTTACATTACTTGTAGACTTTCAGCCTTCTGCTGCAACTTTCACTTTTGATGTGAGAAAAATATTTGTGACTCTCTAAGGCTGCTGTCACAAAGACAGATGCGGGTTGTTTTCTAGTTTGGTAGAACGATACAGCAGGACAGTCTAAAGAGGAAAACATTTCCCCGTTTGTTTTGAGTTCCCATGGAAACCGAGTTTCCATGTTCTTAACTGTTCCGTCTAAATGAAGGAAACCCCCAGCTCTTATGACTGTGATGATTAACAAATGTGTCACACGACACGAAGCACAAACACACTGCAAAACATGATCCTGCTGGTAAACAACAGTTGATCATAACTATCAATATGCATGTATTACACAAGCATAGTCTAATGGTACCTTTGTTCGAAATAGGATCTCTGCCAAAAGCTTTAACTGCTTTCCAGTTTATTTTTTATTACTGCCTGTTCCCACCCTCTCTACACCATACAGTATTCATTTTCCATATAATCCCTCCTCAAATTCTTTTCAAACAATAAAATCCGTACCCAAATACATACACCATACAGCTTTGCATGTTTATTATTATGTGCTTATTGAAAACAAATTCTACGATGCTGATGTCTCCAGAACGTTTAGCAGTTTTACGGCTATTGAAATCAGATGTCAATGTGTCCAACAGCTGGCAAACAACATACGCGTACAATACATTTACTAAAATCACCTACATGTTTTTGAGGGGGTTGTCAGAGATATTTTACATGCAACTCTGACATTTCATTTGTTTCAGCTGTGGCAGCTACATACAGTACAAACTTTTCAGTGATTATTTTCAAATAAACATCTTCTTCCAAACGCAGTGTTTATCTTGGACAGATATCAATGACTCACACCGGCAGATTTAAAGGGATATTTGAATGATTGTTTCAAATATCGCAAACTTTTTACTAATGTTCAGGGGCAGTCACAATCCATCAATGTCTGAACAATATTGGATTATATCCTTGCACAGCTATATATCTTACACTTATTGAAAACCTAGACTTGCCTCTGGATATTTTGAGTTAGTGTCAACTACCAAATAAGAAAGATTGCTGATGGGGTGTTCTACTTAGCATCTCTTGCTCGAGGGCACTATGAAGGGAAAAGGACTTCTCTCTAAAATATTCATAAACATTCTGGACAAAGTTCGTTAAAACGTGCATTTGCAATGAGAAGGAGCACAGAGGGAACGGACACTTCTGTACTTTGCCACTTTGGCGCACACTGTATTTTAATGTTGGCTTTTTCTACCACCTGCATAATTATTCTAAGATGCTTTCACAAACTAAAAGATTAATGAACCATTAAATGCATTTAAATAGAGTGGAATGAAAAATGGAGGAAAGTGTCTGTATTACGTGAGTTTTTTTTGTACAAAAAGTATACGTAATAGTTTTCAAATTTGACAAACTGCCCCTAAAATATCCCTTGTTTGTTATAGGAACCTTGATGAAAGTATAGATTTTTTAGATTAATTGCCAAAATCACCTACAGTAAAGTTTCTTACATTTACTATTTGCTTTGCTAAATTACAAGTCTAAGTGATTAATATGATTCTTCTGGTTATGTTGGAGCCGGCCCAGTAATGAAGCAGTCTGGATCAGACAAATAGTGTTTTTTTATATTTTATTAAGGTTTATTTTTGACAATGTTGTCAGTCAGGTCTCTTAATTTCTACCACAAAACAACTTGCACCTGGCTTCAAAAGTACACATACCACATAGACTGCACCTTTAAGACTTTAAGACAAGTCATGTCACTCAACGGCCATCTTTGAAACATCAAATTCTCCAAAACCGACCTGGACTACTGGACTTGTCTCATGCATTTCAAGCTAATGACACAAAGCTCATACAAAATGACAAAACATGTTCTTAAAGACCAACTCACAGACTCTGCACCAATCTCCTTTCAGACAAATAAGCCAGGGTGAAAGAACAATACCTGGGGCCAGTTGCATAAACTTCATGCATAATATTCATATGCTCTAAACTAGTTTCAGTGTACTTCGAAGTGTTTTTATACATTGCAGAACTTTACCAGTTCAGTAACAGTTCTGTGATTGCTTAAAGATTGCTTAAAAATCTTAGTATGATGCCATGTTGATTTAACAATTTAAAACTGAGTAATAACTTTTGTAAATTAATCAATTTGAGATCTCTGAGATTTTGTTTGGAAATGTTCAATTGAACTTTGGAAAAAACGTATAGTTTAACTACATTGGCGGCACAAAAACTTGCCATCAGTTGGCTAATAATGGTCCTGGTCTAGCTTTGTTCCTCTAAGCCAACATCCCATTTTGGGGCCCTGCAAACAGGTTTCCAAACCACAACATATCCTAGTTTTCTAAGCAGGTGCAAAGCTCCAAAATCAGTGTGTGCGCAATCATGTGAAGAGTGACAGAATGGTGGCAGGGGGAGGATTTAGGCACAACACCTGCAGCTTTTTCATGCTCCTGGCCAGACATTTTGGGAACATGGTCTGACCAGGTGTATGGCTGGCAGTGCATTCAAGTAATAAGTAACAAGTCAAAACAGAATGACAGCAGGATCAGCTCACACATGCTAAAACAACACAGAGTGTTATGACCAAACAGTACCACACCAAAATGAATGTTGAAAGTGCAATTACTGAAAACAATGCGAGGTTTAAAGGTGACTTTTTAAATGTGCTATATGAAGAAATGTTATGTCACTGGTCGTGAGTTTTCTCTCTGCAGTAGCTATCATGGATGCCTTTTGCAGTGTGGCAGCTGTGACCATCATGTGTTTGTGATTGGCGCTTGATGTCCCCGCGTTTATTCCCAATCTGTGGTGTGAGAGCTGAAAATCATTGCAGTTCATTTCATGACTCCGGTAGGGGCTGCTTGTTTGGACATAATTTTTCCTTTCAGACTAATTGTGTTTGGGCTGTCTGGTGGGCCTGTTCTGTGTACATTGTAAACATTTATCACATTTTCTAATTTGCTTGATTTAGATGTATCTCATGCTTAAACCTGTTAAAATGCCTTAAGCACAAGCTGAAAGCATTATGTAGAGAGAGCATCATTATAAGTAGTAATAATGTTGCCTTTAAATGCAGCTGGGAAACGTTTACCTTGTTATTATATGTCCGACAATCTTTTTTTTTTTTTGTACCATAAACTCAAACAACTCTCTTAATTCAAAATGATGAAAATGTCTACTTTTATCTCTTATTTATACATAAGAACTAAATAACTAATAAAGCAAACTGTGAAAGCTAAGTGATTTACTTTATTTTGATAAGCAATGATGATAGAAACCTTTATCTCAGCGTACGGCTTAGTTATATATATATAAAACCTTTTTAATAAGCAAAAGTTACTGAGTGTTCCTTTAAGTAACAGCCCGCCAAGTAATCACGCCACGTAACTGATAGGTCGCTAGAGACCTCTGGGTCGTTTAGTCAAATAAGTAGACTACTGTTGATGGACAAGTAAATATATCAAATCTGAATTCTACCAGAGAACTCTAAACATCCTCGTCTAACCTTTTCGTCATTGGCATTAGCCCTGGAGAAATATGAAACCACATTTGTCAAGTCTCACGATCTGATCTTGGTCACATGATTCGCGTCCATGCGATCGTAGCTGTACTGTACTGAAGGCTGGAAGAGTTTGGGAGGAGATGCAGGGAACATCGCATATGAGAGGAGAATTCCTAGTGCATATTTTTCCTTAGAAGTCTCATGTAAGAAGAGCTAAATGGAAAGCGAAATGGACTAAAATGCGTTTTGAAATCATGAACGCCGGCAAGGTGAAATTATGCGCGTCACTTTGCATGTGGCTTGGAATAGTTACCTGGATTGGAAATGTGAAGTTGCATCTTTGGTTCGTATTTGTCCAACAATCCACGGAACGGGACGTTGTATTTTCTGTTGCAAACGAGCAGGTGAATATTTCTAAAAGACACGCGCTGGTCAACGCAGGATCGCGCGATGGAAAAACTTTTAATACTGTGGATAACGCGATCGAGCACCGGGTCTTCTGGAGCGCGTGGCTGGACGGTCTCTCCACTCGTGTCTTTGGCGTGGAGCACGAGAGGGAGTGGAGAGAGCAGGTTCGGGACGCTCGGGTGGTTGTGCTGGAAGCGGGCTGCGGCAGACCCACAAACCGCCTAGCGACATTCGCCGACGGCACGAGAGCATGCGTGCGATATGGCATCGACGCGGATCAAGTGCTGGGAGAAACGCTCTCCTATTATCTCGCTGAACTGCTTGGGATCTCCAACCTTCCGCCCTTGGCGCTTTCCAAACTGAACCTGTCCAGTGAGCAGTGGGCAAGTGTGCAAGGAAATATCGAGGCGTTAGAGTGGTCGCCAAATGCCATTGTGTCTCTCACTGAGTTCATCCCAAATGTCACTGGAGTGTTTATCCCGTTGCATTTGCGGAAACAGCGAGGAGGAGGTCTGCAACTCTCTGCTGAGGCTTTATCTAACATGACTATAACGTATCTGGTTGAATTAATGCAGTGGAGCGATCTAATCATATTTGACTATTTAACAGCCAACTTTGATCGAATTGTCAGTCACATTTTCAGTCTCCAGTGGGACGCACGCGTGATGGAGAGGAGCACTAATAACCTTCTCAAAACAATCAACGGACATTTGCTTTTTATCGATAACGAGGCAGGGCTAGTTCACGGATACAGAGTGCTAGACCTGTGGGAACAATATCACAGATTGCTGCTGAGTTCGTGGTGTATATTTCGCAGAAGTACAGTCCAGCGTGTTTCTGAGTTGAAGCGCTCCGGAAGCAGCGCGAGGCTGCTGTGTGAACTGTACCGCGCGAGGGAACCGTTGGCTCGCGAGCTGGGCTCTCTGTCTGAGGAGCACGCGCTTACGTTGCAGAGGAGGATTGATGTGGTTTACAAGCACATTAAGCAGTGCACAGAAATCACGTAGACATTTGCCAGCTCAGGTGTTTCTATTTGTAGGTGCTATAAATACGTTACAGTGTCATTCCAATATGAACTTACAATGCTTAGTAGAATTCATGAATAACGTGACAGGATATGGATATTAACAAAAGGCTGCTATTGTTTAGACTATGGGTTGAAACATTCCCCCTCTCCTGCTGAAAAAAAGAAAAGAAACATCGTAAGCCATCTTAAGCAAATGTACTGGTTTCCAAGGCTGCTCTTTTGGCTAGGTTTAGAAGAATTTGGGACATTCTTTTGGGTTGGACTTGGAAACCAATCTGGACAGCAAGCTGGTTTAAGATGTTCTGCTTTCATAAGGGTTCACATAAATAAGTAATAAAGAGTTAATGGATCTTACAGTCTATCACGTCTCATATTTTCATGTTTCCTAAACTTTGGACGTTTCACATCTTTTATGCTATATATTTATGTCTAACCTGCAGATGAATGTTGTACCATACCCAGGTGAGTTGTAACAGAAAATGACTAAAGTTTTTTTTATAAATTACGCTTTGCTCAGTTTTTACATGTTGACTTTGTTCAATATTTGTAGCTCCAACAGAATTTAATTTTTAAGGATCTGTGGCAACCCTCCTTATCTGTACAACCATGATGCTTCTCATTTCTATAATATGTAGATGAGATCATCTTAGCATTGGTTGAATGTGAATAGGCTTGACAGAATGATGTATGACTGCTCAATGCAGCTTATTATGAATGCTGAGACAGCAATGCGTTTCTATGCCTTCATCTTTATCATAAATATCGATCTACATGATTGATATACTCTACAAAACCCCTCCTGAAAGACAATTACATGCATTATTTTTCTAGTTCAGAAATATGCTTTATTACTGTATTTTTATTGGTGGAGCAGTGTCAGCATTCTGACTTTGATTGCAATTCTAACTTTTTTATTTACATTATTATATCTGTCAATTATGTTTGGTTTCATAAATCAGATTTGATGGAGGCAGAGTGAACTGTCACTAAATATTAAAGTCAAATTTGATAGCACATTTTCATGAGAGCACAACTTTGTGGCATCTCGTCAAAAGTTGCAGAAATGCTCATTTAAAATGCAACACACAGTTTTAGTCGTGTAAAAAAAATAAAATTTTGTTAGTATTGGGAGAGGGACTTGAATTAAAGCATATAGTTAGAACAGAGGGCCTCATTCCTGCATTTCCCTACAGACTCTCAATCCTTTCATAGGCTTCGTCGAGGGGGATTCAGTTTCAAAGACATTTGCAGCTTTCATCAACATCACTCATAACCTCTTTAAGCTATTTTATCTTGACTCCTTAGGGATCAGGAACACTAACAACAAAGTGAACTTTTTAAATACTTTGCTCTGCCTCATATATTTTTAGTATTTCATGTTGGCATGATTTGGAGTTCTATGGCTTGTATACAGTGGGGAGCAGCAGAAGTGATTAAGCGGAGGTCAGAGGTTAAGCAGAGGGGAATGTTTATACCAGATCAGTCACAGTCAATGTCAAACACATCCCACACCGCAGCTAAATATGTTTACTCTTACAGTTTGCAGATCATGAACTATATCAGTAAGTCTACTTTAATGAAACCTTAACTGTAGGATGCTGGTGTTGTGTTTAACATGGACAACAAGCTTTTGAATTCATTGGTTTGTTAAAATAAATGTAAAAAACAGTAATTTTGTAAATATACACTATTGTTTGAAAGTTTAGGATTAATACTGGGTGCATTAAACTGATCAAAAGTGACAGTAAAGACATGCCACTACAAAAGATCTCATGTCAATTCATATACATTTTCTGAGGTGGGTAATTCGTATGTGTCACGAATTGCTGGTGAAACTCGCGCTCTCGCTTCCAGGCTGGACTCGGAGGTAGGACTGAATAACAAATGTGAACATTTATTAAAACAAAACAGAACAGAAAGAAAAGGAAACCGCAAAAAGCAATGCGGAGGTCCACAAAACAACATGTAACGTTAACAATCGCCAAAAGGGCTTTGAACAAGACAGTTTAAATACTAGACACAATCAAAGGATAATGGGGAACACCTAGACACACACGGCTGGCAAGGAGTGAACACTGATTACAAGGGCGGGGTTGCAGATGATGAGGACAGCACAAGGGCACATAAAGTTCATGACTAGCTGAAGTGCCATCCTGAGCTGGAATGGCACATAAGCTGATCGTGACAATATGACCTCAATCGTACGAAATTCATACGATTTTTGCTAAATGGAACGAATTTTACGAGTTGCCAATTCGTATGATTTTGAACGAATAACCTGAACCTAACCCGCCCCTAAACCTACCCATCACTGGGTTTTAGTAGAATCATACAAAAGACTGTAAAATATGACTGTCGATTTCTCCAATAATTGCTGTTCTTCTGAACTTTCTATCCATCAAAGAATCCTAAAGAAAACTTAATTCCATGGTTTAAACAATTGTTAATCAGCACAACAATTTTGCACCAAACGAACAATGTAACCGAAGTTCTGTCATGAAACTCTAAATGGCGCAGTATAAAATAAATACTGTTTTTGTTTTCTTTTTGATTATGTATAAAAAAGTATCTACTAACCTCAAACTTTTGTTTTCCAAAACCTGAAGCTCAAAAAGTTGAGTCAAAGTAAGTTTTTCTGTATTTAAAGCAAGGCCATAGGCGTTACGTAATAGCCCCAGAGACAAGGCCTTATTCTATTTTTCAAAGGTCTGTGGTTTTGTGTACTACTGTAGCTTTTTATTTTACAGTGATATATGGAGCACCTTGTAGACTATATGGGTTTTTTAACATTTTCCAAACTTCAACAAAAATGAGACCAATTCCCTGTTGTGAAGGTGTCAAGCATGTTTAAAATATTAACCCATTTCCCCCCTCTATGGAACACAAATAATTGACTCTGCCTCCACACGAAAGGCTTTTTCTCTCTCTGTGCACCACTAACACTGATGGAACCAAATAGAAACCATCTATAATAATGACAAATACATGAAGCCGAGTGCAAGTGAGAAGTTTGAGTTGGATCACCATCTATCAGAAACAGACGTGGGTGTTGCAGAATGGCAAAGGGGGGCGTAAGCGTGAACTTATAGAGATTTTAATGACTCTGTTTTTCCAACCTTGGCAAACAAATGTATTGTGCATTTGTGGAAAACTGTACATAAAATTCTTCATTATTTTGCCAGCAAACAGTATTTTTGCATTTCTTGCCTGTTATAGCAAATATTTTAAGAGAAATACTTGCTCATGAATGCAGTGTTTGTTGTAGTAAATCTCATGTACACAAACACATGTACACACATGCAATTCATGGGTTGCTATGGAAGAACAGAGGCGAGGCCAAAGCACTCTGTAGCAGACTGGCAGTAATTGGCATTTCTCCCTCTCTCTCCCCAGGCCCTATTTTGCTTCCACACTGAGGAAAACGGAAGAGCCATAAAAATAAATAGGAGAATGGCACACAGCGCATTCCCTCCCCTGTGTTTCCCTCTACTGATCTCAAAGCACATTGAGCACTGAGGAAAAATGGCTCTTTCACGAACCCCTACAAGCCCCAAGACACCACTTCCTACTACATCCTAATGGCTCAGAAAAGATGAAGTCATCCCTTTTGTCAAAAGTAAAGTAATGGCCTCATCCACATAGGCTCACTCACAAAGCTCTACACATAAGCCCTGGTCCTCTTTTATAATACGTTCTTACTATAAAGAGGGAATTCATTTGTGTATTGAAAGAGATTTTTGATCTACAGTATATGTATACACTACCATTTTAAAATTTGGAGTCTTTTAAAATGTTTTCGTGCTTTTGAAATAATTATATTCTCCTCACCATTTATTTCTGTGTAAAGAATTGCAATATCTTTACCATTTAAAATAACAGCTTTCTATTTTAATGTTTAAAAATGTAATTTATTTAAGAACCCTGAAAAAAGTTTAAGTAAGAGTTTAAGTACTATGCATATACATAAACAATTATTCTAACAATTTGTAAATTAATTTTTTTTTTATAAATTTATTTAATTTAATCCCTCACCCAAAATCAATTATTATGTGATCTTTTTCACATTTAAAAAAAAAGTAGCAATATGATGTCATTCATCATCTATAATAACAACAATAATAGTAGTAGTATTCATAATAATAACAATAGGCTAATAATAGTATTGATTAAGTAATTTAATTTAATTATTGTCCTTATAAGAGGCACGAATAGTAATTTGGGTTTAATTTATCAGACTTTCTTTAAGTTAGTAAAAACACACACACAAACAGACAAACTGTGCATGTTCAGCCACCAGGTGGCGGTGTGTAATAATAAAATGGACTCCTGCTGCAGGCTATCATTTGTGTACCCGTGTACCACTCTGTCAGACAGCAAACAAACAATAAAACCAACAAAGAGGTTTTAAAAGAAGTTTCTAATCTTTATGCATTTTAATGATGAAAGATAAAAATAGATCATAGGTATGATTCTATCAAAGTGCCCAATATTTTGGAAATGTTAATCCCATAATATCATGTCTAATTTTGTGTTTCCCTCATCCCCCTTTTCTCTCTTCCCCCCTTGCACCTTGCTCTCAGGAATCTCCAGACAAGGGAATGCCTCAGTAATTCCCTCAGGAGCGCTGATACTTCCTCCCACCATTAAATGCCTTGAAGCACCAGGTGATGCAAATATTTTGTTTTCCCTGTGCCAAGAGTGGTCAGCGCAGTCTATATGCTCAGTCAGGGCTTATTGTTATGGGTTAGACCCCCCACCGAGGGACAGACAGTATGGACCACATTTTCACTCTCCCAAACAGCAAACATACTTTCCCTTTACACAAAGGAGAACAAGGAAGGAATGCAAATCACCTGCCCATCAAACCACCACGTTCAGTGGGCTGTCAGGGCCTAAAACGGAAAGACACGTTAGTCAAATGTTTGGCCATGTTTGCATTTTCAGATGAGCAGGGTATAAAAGGTTTTTGAGAATACAGCCATTTACTGTAAAATGCCAAGAAACGTATGGTTAATGGAGGTGCAAAATTATAAATTACTCTATAACAATGAAGCACATGCCTGCATGACACAATGATTATGTTTATTATTATATTTTTGTTTATCAGTAACAAATTAGGGAAGATAAATACATGTCACATGTTGTGGTGTGTGTTTGACCATGTACACTGCAAGTATGCTACATCTTTTTAAGGACAGGCCACTTAAATTGAATCCATTGTGTGGTTTATGTTGTGCCACCTGTGTTATTATTATCTAATTAAGGTTAAAAAAAGCAGATTTTGGTATAGTAAAATTATATCCGTTAATTATATAGCTGTAAAATATACAGCACAGACAAAAATATAGCCCCCTTACCATTATTTCACAGACTACACCTTTAAAACGTGTATCCAAAAGCTTGATTCTTCTCTTTTGGGAGCTTGCAGGCCTGGAGTTTCTCAAACGCACACTTGACTCCTTCACTAAGCCATGCACTTTACTAATGTTCTGAGGGCCACTTATTCTGTTTATTCAGTTCCCTGCTAGTTTAAAAACAGACACTTCCTCTCATCAAACACGTAGCTCCATTCCAAACTCAGCACAGTCTGCGAGCTCATGCGGGACTCTTAAAGATCCCCCGCAGGGGATCAGTGAGTGAGTGCCACACTTTCACTTGGCAAAACAGCCAACATACCTTCCCTTCATTGCCACACAAAAGATTACAAGCAGGAAATGCTAATCGTCCGCCCGTCAAACTATCACAAGTCTGAGGTGAGCTGCTCTGTTAACTGTCATCCCTGCAGAGCCGCTGGGCTACTGATGGTTTCATCTGCCCTCAGAAAGAGACATCCACGGAGGCTCAAACACTGGCTCAGGCTCGCAGAACAAAAACAGTCCCAGGCTCCAGGGATGTGGGCTCATTATTAGTATGCATGCCGTTGTGTTCTCCCATTGACTTTTGCACTAAGGACAAGGCCAGAGAAGCACTCTTTTATTAAGCAATGGGGAGCTTATCTTATTCATCTGCGAACCGCTCCATTATGGGGGCAGACGAATCTTATCTCATTACTGCTGTCTGTCCATGCATCAAACGAGTAGAATGTGATACGGTCCGTGTTGAGATGGAAATTTAGATTATGGCATTGTGTATATTCAAAATATCAAATAAAGGTGAGTCTTAAAGGGACAGTTCACCCCAGAAGGAAAATTTTGGCATCATTTACTCATCTTCATGTTGAATGCATGAACTTTTTTTCTTGCGTTGAATGCATAAAAGAAGATATTTTGAAGGATGTTTCAACTGTTTTTTGTCTGTACAATGAAAATCAGTGGGGTTCAAAACAACACTGAACCCCACTGACTTTCATTGATTGGACAAAAAATATCTTCTTTTATGTTTCACAGAAGAAAGTCAGTCATGCAGTTTAGGAATGACATAAGAATACATAATTTATGGTGGAATTTTTGTTTTTATGTAAATATGTTGTTTTGTTATCTTTGATAATTTTGCTATGTGCTTTGGTCGATGTATTTATGTATTTCATTATTTCTGAATAGTTTATTTTCTTTTGAGTCACTTGTAGTCATTTTATAATTTGACAACATTTCGTAATTTTCTTTTCATTTAACAAAAAGTCTTATTAATTTCTGATATTACGACATCAGAAAACAAGATATGCTTATACAAGAAGGTGATCTATAACATATTTTCTGAACTCTATTTTATATTCTCAGGTTTTGTTTGAAACATACTTCAGTTTAGGGTTGAAACCATTGTCTTTATATTCCCGTCACAGCAGGCTGTTAATGCGGTGCCTCACTCTAATATTAGGCAGGCATGCTCACTCAGTCTCACTCATTGTGTTCTCGTTCTCATCCAAAAGCTTGAAAGTTTTTTTTTTCTTTGCTTCTCAATTCCTTAATCAAATCCCCCGTTACACCCGCCACACACCCAGCCTCAGGCTGCAGAAACGTACAGAGCGGGAGGCAGCACGTCCCTATTCAGACACACACCGCCATCCACAAAAGCGCCAACAACCCGCAACCCATCCGTCACAGTGACACCCACCCCCCTCCTCCCCAGCTCCACAGTCCTCTGCCACCCTCTCCCTAAAACAAGAGAGGGTTTCGGGGTAGCACACACTCCAAACACCTTCACATAGAATCCGAACCGCCCGGCCCGCGGCTCCCTTTTGTCTCGTCCTGGCCGGGCCCCCTGCACAATGTGACCGGGCAGGAACAGAGAAAAAGGGAGTGTCTGGGCTGAGGCACTGGACCCGCCCTCACCAGCCCTCTTCTCTCCGGTCACCAGCAGCATCTCTTGTGTGGGGCTCTCAGAGGGGTTGGTAAGGCCTGCCCCCCATTGCGCTGATACCACAACAATAAACTGGTGTCCATTCACAGTCAGAGTGGCTGTCCTTTGCTGCATCCAAAATGTCCACAAAAGTGATGCATTGATGTTGAAGAGTCTTAGTTTGGGCTTCTTTTGACAGTGTCTTAGACGTAGATGAAAAGTACTTTTCTGACCACGGTGTGAAAGTTATTGTGCTGCTGTCCCTCTTGAGCCAGTGCTTTTTTGGCACTCTATCAAATTCGTGATTACTATTGAAATTTAAGACATAGACAAGGTAAGATGGCTATTCAACAGGATTCAGCTTCTAGTTCCTTTTTTGAGATTTAAGCACACAATCACTGAAACCCCTTCAAGTATTATTTAGGACAACTCTTTAATGCGGGTATGTTAACTCAACCCTCAAAGTGACTTTTTTATTGCAACATAGTGAAAGCAGGCTGATTTAATCATATTAAAAACATAGTATTTAATGTTCTATTCAAAAGTTTGGGGTTGGTGAATTTTTCTGAAAGAAATCACTCATGCTCATCACACATTTGCAGTAATATTGTAAAGTTTTATTGAAATTTCAAATAAATATGTTCTATATTAATAAACTTAAAAATGTATTCATGTGATGGCAAAGCTTTATTTTCAACATCATTAGTCAAGTCTTCAGTGTTACATGATCTTTCAGAAATCATACAAATATGTTGATTTTTAGCTCAAGAAAATTTTTGAAAACAATAGTGCTGCGTAATATTTTTGCCAACCGTGATGAATTTTGGAAGGATTCTTTGATGAACGGAAAGGTCAAAAGAACATAATTTTAAATCGATTTTTTTGTAATAATTTCACCCTTGTTATATATAATACAACAAACATGCTTTTATATTTAATATATAATATAACAGCAGTATGCACTATGGTGGCATCACTGACGAACGTACAATAATGCACAATTGAGCTGTTATTTTATCACTCCACACTCTGGAACCTCTGCTGTAGTTTTCAATTATTTTAGTCCCCCCTATTTCGTGACACAGAGCTCCCTGTTGCTTAAGAACCATTGAAAGGCAGCAGCGAGGAATGCAGGGATTCCGCCAGCCCCATGCCCTTTCCTGAGCGGGCATGTGCCACTCAGACAGCAGGGGCCACAACCTCAAATTACGCTGCATCCCAATACAAGAACCCTGCTGTGCAGGGAGGAGTGCAGATAGAATAGTGGCACACACTCGCATTAGCGGGACTGTTTGTAATTCAGTGTTTGTGTGAGGGTAAAAACTGAGAGGCCGTATGATTGGCTGCTAGGGAAATCTAGCTTGGCCTCTTTCATGACCACTCTGATAAAGCTTTCTTCAGGATTTGCTATGGTTGTCTTGTCCTGCTGCAGCTGTCCTTTAGGAGACAGCCAGCGCTGTGAAAAGAACTGGCCTTGAGGGACCAGAGGTAAAGCAGGGTTGATGGGCTTATATTATTCAGTATTGTAGAGCATGACGCCTCTCATTAACTAATATTATTTAGTGGAGCGAGCGCAAAAGATAAAGTGATTTCAGTTGTGATGAATGCATAAAGAAGAAAAGAGGGAGTGAAAGGAGGAGAAGGAGTAATATTTTTCTTTTTCTCTCCTTCTTTCTTTTTGTTGTCAATTTTTTATGAATAAAAATGATTGAGTGAGAAAGTGTGGACAGACTCATTTAACTTAAGCACATATCAGATATGAATCCTAGCTCTGCCAAAAAAGCAGCTAAATATATATGTATAAATACGTATGTATGTGTGTGTGTCAAATAATTAATTAAGAGTAATTGCACTCAAAATAAAAGTTTTTGTTTGCATAATATATGTGTGTGTTCTGTTTATATATTTATATATAAACACACATGCATGCATATATTTTTTAAATATTAACATGTTATAAATAAATATAACACATAAACATAACTTCTTTTTCTTAAATATATACATGCATGTGTGTGTATTCATACACAAAAAATAAGCACACACATATATGTATTAAACTTGTATTTTTTTGTTTTACACACAACAATTTCATATATATTTTAATTATTGTGTTCATTAATATTTTGACCTTAGGCACTGCCTAAATTTAACTTTAAATTAAGTACTTATATTCAGCTTTGCATCATTACAATTAGTATTTTGCTATACGTTATTGTGTTTTGGATATTGCATTGATGAATCAGAGTCCAAGACTGGAACTTTTTACTTTAAACCGTTTTATAATAAATGACTCGATGGGGAGATCTTTTAGTTGTATTGTTCAGACCGGTTGTGTGCGTTTTGTAGCTAAAATGAATAACATTTGTAGTGCATGTTGAGAAACTATATTTGTATGCGGTGTCTCTGTGCATGTGTGTGTGTGTGATGGAGGTCATAGTCCAGGGCAAGCATTGAACTGGAATGGCCTGCAGGGATACATGTTGCTAGGCAAAGTGCACCAGCTCAGTTGGAGTTGAACGCACAATGCAGTAAGGCCCATTGGTCCTGATGATAATAAATGAGGTGCCAGTGCATCTGTGGTGTTCCAGAGCTCAGAGAGCTTAACGCCGTCCACGCCGTCTGCCATTATGAATTTTATTCATTAGAAGTCAGGCTTTTATTACTTCAGGGAGTTGCAAACAATGGAATTGTCATTTGAAATGACCAGATATTTCTTCATTTAGTGAGATCATTGTAAATGTGTTTTATTCCAGAAAGATGTAAGAACTTTTTTTGTCAGGAATTATTTGGTAAAATATACCAAAGTAACAAGTGTGACTGAGGGTGTGAGTACAACTATGCATCTAAGTCTCAGAACAACATAGATTTAAATAAATAATATATATTGTATATTTTAACCCATACTCTACGTTTATACTTTTTTTCCATTTCTTGAACAGTTTCACCATTGGGCTCTACCAGAAAAGGCCAAGACTTTAAACATGTGAACTGACTCTAGAGCAGTTGACACGGTTGGATCTCTCAGGGCCAATCTTGTAGCCCCTGGCATGGTTGATTTTAACGGTATCTCCGGCATGTTGTCCTCAGGGGGAAAAGTCAGCCCTCCTGAGTGCTGTAAACCATAGACTAATCTCTGCGGCCTACTGTCAGAGGTCACATTGGCCGCACGCTAGGGTCAGCTCGTGACCTCCTTGCCTCCAGCCGAACCTAAGGTGGCTTTCACTCCAAACAGCGGTGTAATTATCTCCTTATTGCAGGAGCGCTGAGGCCTGATGAGAGAGAGTTTCAAGAGGGCTTGTCAAAGATGAGAGGCTTTAGACGCGTAATTCTCATCTCTCATTAGTTGTGGCCCCTCTCTCTCCAGCCCATAGGCACACAAAGAGCCTCCGCTCCCCCAGCTGAGAAGGGCTTCATCAGGGACAAAAGGGAATCCCTTAGTCCCTGACTGGAGGACAGGCCAGGCCAGGAGGTGGAACAGCAGGGCATATTCCAGCTTAATCCCAGGACTACGGTATAGGGACATGACTTGTGGACTGAAATCCTCCTCTCAGGGACTTAGAGCAGTGGCTACTCTCAGCGGTGTTTAGAATCCTCTTATTGGAGTCACAGTGGACTTTAGGGATAATGTACTCCCCAATAGCCACTACTGACTGAGCACTTGCTAGGCGACTGCATCTAGACCACAGGATGCATTGAGTGTGGGAAGAAAAACGTGTTAGGCCTCGCTGGGACACTTCCTTTCAACCTATGGGGCACAAAATTTGTTTTGGCTGGCAGGTTGAGAGTCTAAACCTTAAAAAGGCTGAGTGAAGGAATAAAAGTCTTAGGAAAAGTCTTGTCTTTCAGCACATTTTGGTTGTATGTTAACAGACTTCACTAGCCTGTGTTCTTCTTCATGTTCTGTTCTGTTGTAAACCAAAACAGTAACAATCAACATCCTGTTCAGGAATTTTATTTGAAGTAGATGAGATTTCTAAGGAAAGTTTAAAGGGGGTTTGTTTGCAATCTAGATAAAATCCCTGGTAGTTTCTCTAGGGCTATGTGTATACTCAAAATAAGCGCTTGTTCTGTCATGTTCTGTCACTGTACTGCACATATACAGTGTTCATAATGAAGTATTGTCCTTAGTCATAGCATTGCACTTTTCTAACATTTCTAGAAGGCTTGTAAAACCAAGAAAAAACCTTCCTGAACATTTAAAAAAAAGCACATAACTGAAAAAGTGTTTCCGTAACTTACATAAAACATTCAGGAATGTTGAAGTTCCAATGCATCATGCCATCTCGCAAGAACTGCTAAAAACCACAGTCCTTCATCATCCCGTGCCTGGCTGTGGTTCCTCAACTGAACGTTTTCTCATGCTAATCAGGTTCTTTGTAGTTGAAGGGATTTGCTATGTGGAAGCTTTGTCCACAGTCCAACAAAGAGCCCCCCCAAAGTCAAGCCCACTGCCATGCTGACACAAAGATTCGTAGTTTTGGGGAGCACGTCCCCAACTCTATTCATACTGAGCGCACCCCTCAAAACCCCCTAAAAAAAAAAATCACTAACGCACTTTCCCAAACTAACATATCTCCTTTCTTTCAGAGGTGTTGCTGAATTTCATAGACCTTACCTCAAAACATTTGCAACCTCCTAAATGAACTATGAAAAAATGTAGTGAGGAAAAAACATCCGTAAACACATTTGGAGAAAGAAAGGCTGTATAACAAACTGTATAACACAAACTTTTTCTTCCCTTACAAGCAGTGAAAGAGAGCTACCAAAGGACAATAACAGGTGCATTAACTGGATTTTTGTGGCCTTGCAGTGTCAAAGACTATATTACTTTTCTAAACATAGAACACTCCGTAGGCTTTTTGCCTGCTTCTCTCTTTGTGTAGTAATTGGGTTATTGGTGTATGAGCATTATAAAGATGCATAGACAAAGTGTGAAGGAGGAGTTAGGTAGGGGGACAACTACACAAAGAGACTTTTCCCTTTACCGTTTCTAATTGGCCACCCATGGCCTTTTGCTATTCACCTTTCACACTTTCATCCAAAAGCCAGAAGGAAAAAGAAGGTATTTATATGCTGAGGCTACGAACTAAAATATTATTTACAATAACATTTTTTCTATTTTTTTTTGTTTATTTTATCAATCAAGAACCTGACGTTACAACCTTATTTTCAGTGTTTCAGAAGGATCAAACACTTTTGACACTATTTAAAGTTTCTGTATAATGCAGAGAAATGATTGGATTATTCTTTTCTTTTGAAAATGCCCCTGTAACCCTTACACATACCATCACTCTTTGCCTTCAAGCTTTCACTGAGCAGCTTGTGAAAGATGTGGGAAAGATGATCTAATTATTTCATTTACTAATTAGCACCCATGGAATCTCACCCCAGCGTTGGCCTGCCCTGCCCGACCCCTTGAAAGTCAGTCTGTGTTAAAGGCCATTTTTATTTCTTTACCCCAAAGAAGACAAAGGTAATTTGATTGCCAGACCCTTTCCATATGCTTGCAGACCTGTGCGGTCAACCAAAGCCCCCAGAGACCCAGTCGGGTTGTTTCACTCAACCCTTGCAAACTGTCAGCCCCCCAGTCCCAAACAAAAAAAGTAAAAGCAAACACATTGAATCTAGTTAAAGAGAGAATGAGGCAAACAAACACAAAGAGGAGAATCAACTGACCCGCAAAAAATGCTCTCAAACACAACCGGCCTTCAAACGGTCAGGGAAAGGCTGTATCTGTTCTGCACAAGAGGGCTGGTGAAGGGAGATAAGAAATTGAATTAAAGAAAAGGAACAAACAAAGAATTTTGACTAAAGCTTGACTTTTGTCTTATCACCTCCATAATAGTCAGGAGCTGATCTAAGACGGGCAGATGGCAAGAAGATTACTGTCATTTGAATATATATATAAGGAACTGCTTCCTAAAGATGATAATGAATTAGAAATGTGAATCGCATTGAAGGGTGATAGGGAAAACCTCTCTTTATAGCCAAACAGGCAGGGGCCTGCTTCTACCAGGGCAATCTGTATTTGACACTGAAATGCTGCCCAGTGCAGCTCAGTCAGAGTGCAGTTTTAAATGAACCTCTAGAAGGAGTGCACGTGTGGTTATGTGACACCAGCGCATAAATGAACCTGCATTGTCCTGGCAGATCATTGCCTCGTAGACTCATTAAACCTCCCCACCACCTCTGACTACAAGGAAGCACAGCATCCTCTTTACCAAAGAGCCACAGGGCCTGGGGTACCGGTTTAAACCAAACAAGGACGCAATTACTCTTCACGATACTCTGAATGGGCCAGCGGGGAGAAGGGCAGTCCGGCTGAAACTGGGGAATGTTTAATTAAACTTTGGAAAGGCTTGGAAGTGCATCTGCACCAAATGACCCTCCAGCTGAAAAGAGGGATTAGGCCAGTGGAGAGAGAGCAAGTTCATTAGAGGAGCGCAGTTTCACAACTATAGGCATTCGCTTACACACATGCTAATTATGACTGGAGAGAAAAATTTTTATTTTTAGTACAAACATTTTAGGAGGAGACAGATTTAACAAACTGAGAAATTCCTAAATTAGTATGTAAACTTGTATGTAAAATTGTTAGTTTGGTATATTGATAAGTTTTTTCCCAAAGGCTAATTTATTTGAATAAAAGTGGTCATATGATGTTGCTAAAAAGAACTTTGTATTTGGTGTGATGCAATGTGTTTATGGAGTTTAAGGTGCAAAAACACATTATTTTCCAAATACTGTACATTATTGTTTCTCCTCTAACCCCCATAACGTGGGTGATTGGTACAAAGCTCATGGTTCTAAAAAAGCGCGGTAAGCTCTGATTGGCCAGCTATTCAGTGTGCTGTGATTAGTCGAATAACACAAGCATCTGAGGGATACGTTACGCCCCTTGCCATAACGTGATGCCACGTCACGAAGCCATTATGACACAAAAACATTTCCAACACTTTACAAACGTGGCATTTGTTGCATCCAGTGTGGATATAATTACTGAATATCATGACTTATACTGTCTTTTTACATGTCGCGTCGGAAACGTAACACCATGTCTGCATTTGTGATCAAATTAATGACAACAAGCACTAATGTTTCCCTTCACTGCTCAAAATTCATGTTTGAATAGTAAGTAGCATGTTCTTTTAATAAGAAAACATAACTTAAAGGAGCATTAGGTAAGAAATGGCCAAAACTGGTACTGCAATCACTTTCAAAATACTGCTGAGCGGTGTCT
>JAUCMT010000134.1:22366277-22397891 GCA_032357475.1 Enteromius thamalakanensis | reverse complement strand
GTGTGTTAAGGGGAGTGTTCCCGGTTCCGGCTGATCTAATTAATGCAGCCTAACAATCCTTTAACGGATTTGATTAACAAATGTGTTACAGTGTGTTAAGTGTAAGAGAAAAGAGATGTGTCTTTAATCTAGATTTAAACTGACAAAGTGTGCCTCCCTCCCGAACAGTATTAGGTAAATTGTTCTAGAGTCCGGTTCTTGAAGTCTTATCAGTCTGAATTTGATTTGTTTGTTTTTTTAATTAAAGTGAATTAAAAATGTACAGAGACCAATGTAGTCAAATGCAAAAATAGATGACTTCTATGAGTCCGTTCTTTATAGTCTACTAAATCAAGGACATACGGCAGGACCAACATTTTCTTATTTATTAAAACAAATTATCATTATGGGTGGTTGTTGTATTTTTAAAAGTGAATCACAAATCTACAGCACAAGCAATGTAGTCTGATTCATTAAAAAAATACATAATGAGTTATTTTTATCTACTAAATCAAAAACATATAGAAGGACCAATGTAGTCTGATTCATTAACAAGTGACCCTTATTGGTTGTTTATATAGTGACTTAAAAAATTACAGCCAGAGCAATGTAGTCCGGTTTAAGAATAAATGAATAATCTTATATAGTGAATCAAAAACTTACAGAAGATTGACCATTATAAGATGGTTCTTTACTGAATCAAAAACCTGCAGTGGGACCAATGTGGTCCCATTCACAAACAAATGACTCTTGTGAGTATGTTCTTACTGAATTAAAAACCCTTTAGTGATCACACTCAAGACCTCTTTTTAAGTGAATCAAACACAAATATTTCACCTATAGTCTAGTAACCTATAGTAGCTACTTTGAGCTCTTTCTTTCAATGAATAGTACAGTTGAAATCAATTTAACAGTTCAAGTTTTGTGTATCATGATTTTCCATGAAATAAAGTATTAGGTTACACTTTATTTGAGTGTGTCCTTGTTACAGTGTAATTATACAGTTAAGTACTGAGTAATATTAACTATCTACAATTGATAATTACTATACTATTATAATGTACTTACTATATGGTTAGGGTTTGTCTTATACTTGCATGTAGTTATAACGTGTAACAAGGACACCTTAAAATAAAGTGTCAAATATGAAAATATAATGAATATTTCATATCTCAATAAATGTGGTTGTAGTTCAGAAAAAGGCCATTCAAAGAAAAAAAGCCTAGGGAACAAGTGCAGACACCTACCTCAACTGTGCTGCTATGTTTGTTTGAGATCAATATCTATATAAACAGTAAAAAAAAATAGAGCTGCTTAATGAAGCTTTAAATTCTTTTCTGGGGTAAATACAGTTGTATTTCAGTTAGTAAACTGTCGCCACTGCAGGACGTTTGCATGAGGGGTTTGCATACAGATAGCATGAATCTAAATGTTTTGACCTCAATGAAAGGAACAAGGTACTGCGATGCCAAACTCACCTAAATGCTGTCTGTCATTCTACTGATGGGACATTATTCAGGACACATCAGTTGACAAGTAGAAAAACGTTGTTTAGAACAAGTTGGGTCATGTTTAAGTGACTTTTGTAGTCATGGAATTTTGTAAAGTAAATAACATGGATGCTGATGATTTCACAGCATTTATTCTCCAACATTTGCTGATTTATTGATTGTCATTTTCTGTTTCTAGATTGTATTATTTTTTTTCAAAATGATTGAAAATGATAAATCAAATGATAACGTTCTCACATAGGACATAATCTCATCATACCAGTCTTTATGTTTTCTTTCTTTGGTTCTGTGAGTGTGAGATGAGGTTAGCACAGCTGTGCCTGGCAGGCTCAGTATTCATCTTGAATCAAGTTCGCTTTTGACACACACACACACACACACACAAACAGAGAAGACTGCCTCCAGATCTGTCATCCTGCATTTCAGTCTCACCAGAAGAATGATGGTATGCTGAATGGCACACACTTTCTGACAATTCACACTTAACCTGATTCTGAGGGAGTTTTGAAAAGAGAACCCAAAACTCTTTTTCCTTCGATCTGTTCACATTTGCATTACCATTAAAAATGTTTGGTTGTCAGTAAGATTTTTGTTGAAAAGCAAAAGCTGTTCTTAACACCATATTAGAATGATTTCTGAAGGATCATGTGACATTGAAGACTGGAGTAAATTAAGCATTGCATCACAGGAAAAAATGAGATTTCAAAATATTTTAAATTTAGAATTTAAAATACTTTTAAATACTAATAGTAATGCATTATTTAGTTTAGCTTTGTTTTATTTTATCATGTGACTTGAGTAAGTATAAGTCGCATAAGAGATCCCAAATCTTTAAATGACTGCGCATAATCAACTGACTTGTTCTAATATAAAAAAACTTGACCTTATTTTCCAGTGTGAGTGATCCATCACAATGTATATTTTTCACCTACGGCATAGTTAGTCATCTCTGTTGGGTCTGCGCCATTAACAACCCTCATATGAATGTGACTGACAACATGTTAAGGGGCAGTTACTCGACGGTTTACTTTTTGTCTCAAGTATCAACAGAGCCAGGGGCAAATGTCTCAACATGCATTCCATAGAATCACCGTTGCTTGTCATATTTGTGGTTTTTGCATGTAAAGGCTTTTGCCATATCTGTTATATTTCCCCCACTGAACTTGTGATTAATCACCACTGTATTGATCTGCCATTGCTAACAGTCTGACCAAAGGACTAAATTATAATATAAAATATATTCAAACTGTTTTTGTAATAATATTTTTTAAAAATCTTACAAACCTGAAAAGCAGTTTAAATACAATGATTTGAATACACTTTTTCTATATTGATCACATTTTTTATTTCTAAATTCAAATGCATGTTATTTTAAAAGCAAAAAGTACAGTAATAGTGAGTAATACATCTGTCCTGATATCAGCATCAAGATCATTCTGTTTTCATAGAAAAAGAATTGTGTAGCACAGAGGCAAAGTTAGAGACAAGAAAGTGAAGCTTTAGAGTGAACACAGTGATAATTTAGCCTGTGAGAACAGTGGATGGACAATGGAATGGACAAGTGACATGAAGCTCAGTCACCTGTTTTCTCTTTCTCAGAGTGCTTCTGTCCTGACCTGCAGCATGGTTCCTTCAAGTAACAGCAGTTTTCTTGTAACTAAACTTCACTCAACTTCATAGACCATGCAAGAAAATACAAATATATTGTCCAAATATGACATCATGGATTTTTTCTTTTTAGTTTGGAGCACTGACATATTTTGTTATAGGAATAGTTCAGCTAAAAATGAAAATTTGCTGAAAATGTACAGACCATCAAAAATATATATGCATGTGTTTCTTCAATGGAAGAGATTTGAAGAAATTTAGCATGACTTGCTCTCTAATTCCCTGCAGTGAATAGTGGCCGTCAGAATGAGAGTCCTGACAGGCGATAAAAACATCACAATAATCCACACATAATCCATATGATTCCTGCCCATTAATTAGCTTATTGTGGATCAAAAAGTTTTGTTTTTGTAAGAAACAAGGATGTCATTAAAGCATTTTAAACTTAAGCACTTATGGACCAGCCAAAATACAATAATTTATAATATTGAGAAAGTGCATCCCCTGTTGTTCTTTTCACATTAAAATCCACCAACATATTTGTTTAGAACTGTTTTTACTTGTAAACAGTGCTTGATCTGTGAAGATTTCTCTCCTGATTCAGACAGGATGACTTTTCTACTAGAGAAAGCAATGTTATGGATAGAGGACTTGTACTGTATTTAGTGAGAAATGTTTAAGTAAAACATCTTATTCTCTCCGCAAGACGTTTACAGATGGAAAAGATGAAGAGTTGTTTTTTTATATCAACTGCGGAGGATCCATTGGTGAGCAATTGATGTGATGTTAAATTTCTCCAAATCGTTTCTGATGAAAAACAAACTCATCTACATGTTGGATGGCCTGAGGGTGAGAACTATTCCTTCAAAACAGCCTCAACCAAATAAACATTCAGTGCATGTAAAATGGCCTTCGATGTCAGTGACAAACAAACTAATCGTTTTAAATACAACTATTTGCATAACAGTAGACTTATTTCTCAGATTCAAGAGGGGTGGGGCCTGAAGTTGCCCAAATTTCACTCCAGACCGAAGAAATCTAATTGAACAAGAGGAATATACATCAAGAGAGCGAAAGAAAGAAAGAGAATGGGGCAGTAAAATAAGAACTAACCTAGAAACAGTGCTCTATAGAGGAGCTGACCTTGAAAACAGGATGGAGACAAATATATGGATTTCACCAGTGATGCATTTAAGCATCCCATCAAACAGCTTAGCTGATGAATAGCGGCTGAGAGTAACTCTTTAATGATACAAAGTTGAAAAATAACATATCTGTGTATTTTGGTGGCTTGATAGAACATGCCAAACCAGCAATCTTATTAAACGTCTAGGGGAGAAGAGAGCTGTGCATAGAATTAGGGAAAATCTGCATAGTACAAGAGCTCTCCGACAAAGACTTAATGGTACGTTTGGCTCTTTTGAAGGGGCAGCAACAACCCCAAACCTTTAGTCCTCAGACCCCTTCAACAAACCCCAACCCCCCTCATAAACCCATTCAGACTCCTCTCCACCCCACCCGCACCCTCCGTTCCTGTCCTCTGCTCACAGAGGGCGGCTTGGGAAGGCTAGAAGATGAGTATTGATATAATGAGCGGGAGAGAAAGCATACAAAAACACTGCGCAAAGCATAGATGTGATTAGAGCCTGAATTCCATTATGTCTTTCGGCAATAATGGACAAATACACCCAATGAGATAAGCATGGGGTGAGGCATTGGCAACACAAAAGCCCCTCGCAGAGATGCAGTTGAATGTTCACAAGAGGATCGGTCTGGACGATTAAATATTTAAAAATACACTAAACTGTCTACACACAGACATTGCAATGCAAATACGCATCTATGGAGAGAAGTAAATATTGCTCTTGGTGTACACATGAGCTCTTTTTGTCTTCGGTGAACGAGACGACATCCAAAACAACAGGAAAAGGCACTTGCGTTTTTATTGGAAGGGCAGATTTGTATGTTGTGTGCCATTCACAAGTGCACAGTACATACTCGATGTAATTGCATTAAGAGATTTGACAATGAGTTGGTGTGTGTGTGTGTGTGTGTTTAGGGGGCCGTCATCAAATCCATCCCATCATATTCTCATTATGGAGATTGTGTAAATAATTTTCTTTGGAATTTACACTAGCCGACGTGATGCGCTGCTGCTTTCAAATAACTGGACCAGTGTAAACAGTCTTTGTATTTGTTTGGAGCAGCTATAGTGCACTGATGAGTGCTGAATGATAATCAACTAAGCAAATGTTTGATCAAGCATGAACACTTTCTTGAGATAGGCACCGTGGAGTTATCATTAAAGTCATCTGGGTATATCTAGAAGTTCAGATACAGAATGTAGAACAACAATCAGGCCTGCAAGTCTTTAGGCATTGTTTTCGTATTGGCCATTGAGGGGCCATTTCAGTTGCTTTAATGCATCTGTATGAATTTCCTTGAAAAAGGAAAAAAACCTACTCTGTACTTAAACTAATCTTCACTTTTTTGGAAAAAACACAACAGCAGTGGTTGTCAAAATTTGACCAAAAAAACTCGTATAACTCGTATAATGAACTATTAAAATAATTAAATCTGTTTTGTACCTTTGAAATACACTGATAACCACCAAATGCAGGTGGTGATGAGAAAGTCATCTGATAAACCAAAACCATCACAAGCAGCTTTTATATATGAACACTCACTCACACACAAACACTAAACACCACCATGGCGAGACTCATTAAACAACAATATGCAATAAAGATTAATCTAACAACACTGCATGTAACTTTCAGCCCTAATAACCATAACTAATAAGAAAAAACTAAGTAAAAACAGTTATTTCAAAGAGAAAATATATAATTCAAACAAAATGTGTACATTTTACAGGATTTTACCATTAACTATTTAACAGGTTTTTTACTGCAGCATATTCACAGAGTTAAAGTTATTCTTTACACATCTTAAAAGGTTATTTTTTTCTAATCTAATTTATATTGAACTTAAAGTGTAGCATCATGGGTTTTTCTTGTTTTATCATAATAAAAAATGTATACTACTGTTTATAAGTTTGGAAAAACATTTTCCTCTTATAATCACCAAGGCTGTGTCATAGCGGAGGGTTCCCCACCACATCCTCCAGACCATCAGAGGGAGATATTGCCAGAGTATTAACCGGCTTTTCGTACTCAAATTCCTATCAGGCCCTTCACCTGGGACTGAGCACACCTTTCGCTTGTCACTCATTATCACAAGTATAAATACCAGACTTCCACAACAGGACTACGTAAAGTCTTGATCTGCTTTGGCTGTCAATTACAAGCGTTTTCTCTCTAGTAATTGTTATCTGTTGCCAACCTCGGACTGTTTCCTCTCTTGTAAACGTTTGCCTGTTGCCCTTGACCCTGTATTTTCTGTTCCTGGACTGTGATTGTTATCTGCCTGCCTCGAACCCAGCCTGTGTACCTCTACTTTTACTCTATTTTTGCCTGCCCTTCTATGTCCCAGTTGCTCCTGTTTACTTCGCCTGTACGACACTGCTATTAACTGCTGCAAATGAATCACGCTCTGCCTAGTCAATCCTCACAGGCTGCATCTGTACAAAAATACATTAAAACAGTAATACTGTAAAACATACTTATAATAACTATTTCCTATTGTAATGATTTTAAAATGCAGTTTATTCCTGTAATGGCAAAGTAGCCATTGCTCCAGTCTTTAGCGTCCTGTAGAAAACATTCTATTATAATGATTTGGTGCTCAAGAAAAAAAAATAGATTACTGGCCATAAAATCATAGTAGTATATGAATGTGGCTGCTTTATTACTTATTACTTTAACATATTAGTCCAGTGTTTCTCCTCTTTCAATGACCAAAATCAATTAATGTATTCCTTGTAAGTAATTTTATAAATATATTTAAAATCGCATATTCTGTGGGTAAAACACAGACTTAGCTGCTCCAACTGAAGCGTCTTTAGTTTAATACTGGTTTGATTGATTGAGAGGTTTGTTGGGACAACAACACTTGGAATGCACATGTTCTGCCAGTGCCATAAACACATATTGACAGTACTTTGCATGTTTTTATTTAATGTATAAATAAAATGTAGTTGTAATTTTAGTTTTATAGAAACAAAGCAAAAAAAACGTGTCAAGTACCCTATACCCCCGGTTGGGAGTCACTAGCCTTTCACTGGCTTTTAGCACCTGCTTAGTTATTGACATAAATAGTGTTTGGAGCATGTACCTTATCATCAGGCTTTGATAAATGAGCTTAGGTCTCACATCCATGCCTTTTTGTAACTATAGTGTCACACTAAGCATACAGATTGTTAATCACATGGTGATAAGGAGAGGTGAGAGCACCAGGCAAATTATTAAACTTGGAAATTAAAGGCACTGGAGACCCAACCGAAGCCACAAGCTTTTAATCTTGCGTGACATCAAGCAAAGATGTGTATGCAAATGTGGACTAATATAGTTTAAATAAATATCCTTTAACCTTCTTTTAGGGTACCACAGCCATCATTCTTTGAAGCATGTGGAGCTTATCAGGAGGAGAGTCTTATCATTATTTGTCTGGTGAAGCATGGTGGCCCAAGGGGACAGCTGAAGAACGGCATACAGCGGGCAGGCCTAAAATGGCAGGGATGGAATCTAGAGTGACACCCTAGCTTTTGTGTGACCTCTTTCAGAGGGTCATGACTGTGTGCTGTCGCTCTGTGTTGCCCTCAAACTAACTGTACCTGCGGTTTTGGAGAAACTGGAGTAGATTTAAGGTGCATTTACAAAATGACTCCAGCAATAATTTGGGGAAGATCACAAAATAAAAATAGTGTGTACACTACCAGATTACAAAAAAGTAATGTATTAGGCTTCTTTTTAAGCATCTTGGAGACATAGCCGCAGCTCTTCTTGATTTATTTCATATCAGTTTAGTTCAAATCTATTATAATTATTTATAGATATTATGCATATTATACATATAGATATATAGACTTACTAATATAAAAATTAGTGCTGGGCAATGATTGATCATGATTAATGGCATCCAAAAATATGTTTTTTACAATATTTGTGTATACATATACAGTATATATTTTTCTACATTTACATGTATATATTTATTATAATATAATTTATATTAATTTATAATTTCTTAAATATATAAATGCATGTGTGCCTGTGTATGTATGTATGTAGACATAATAAATATACACATGCATACACATATATTTTCTTTTGGATGTAATAATCACAATTAATTGTTGCCCAGCGCTAATAAAAAATTTTTATTATAGCACAATGCACATTTCTTAATATTAAGCCTTTTTAATGTTATATAATAATATAATTAAGTTGTTTAATTTGATTAAGTACATAAATATCTAGATGTATTTGTATTAGGCTCTACTTAAATTTCAAAAACATTTCTTTTTTTTCTTTTCTTTTCTTTTCTTTTTTTTTCTTTTTTGCTAGCAGCACTTTTAAACCTTCTGTACATCAAAGAATCCTGAAAAAACGAAGGGGAAAAAGTTTCACAGTTTCCCCAAAAAATATTAAGCAGCACAGTTGTATTCAGCATTGATAACAAAGCTCCAAATCAGCATATTAGAATCATTTCTGATGGATCATGTGATTTATGTTTTGTTTATGTTTGTATGTATTTTTGATCAAATGAATGCAGCCTTGTTGAGCATAAGAAACGTCTTTCCAAAACATTAAAAAAATCTTACAAACCTAATCCATTTAAATGGTAGTGTAAATAAAAACGCAGATTTACAGAATGTTTCTCATCAATAATTTACAACAAAATACAATATATAAATAAAAGTAATCTAAAAGAATATTAAAGTGGAACTTCACTGATGATGTACAATATAAAAGTCTAATATAAGTACATTAATATCACTTGTGAACATCATAAACACTAATGGTCTTAACTGCCATTTTGGAAAATTTTTAATGGAAATGACACCCTAACTAAACAGACGGAGTGGGCAGTGGACAATCTGAAATGCAGCCAAACGATGAGGTCATAACTGGCCATTCTGATAACAAACCTCATAAGATAATGAGACAACACAGCTGATCATCAGGAAATAAACATGGAAACACAAACATCTAATCAGCCACCAGCCTCCATCTCAGTTGAGAAAGCGAGTTGATTATTTAGATTACATTTGGGGGGCCCGAATAAATTCAGAAAGCCACCCACAAAGAGGGCCTCTATCAGACCAGCTCCTCAAACAAGCAGAAGCCATGGAGATATGAGACGCCTCACAACAATGGAAGTGTGGCTGAGAGATATAAGAACTTCAGGAGCGTATTTGCTTACAAGGCCCCTGGCCAGCACCAGCGCACAGAAAATACTCACTGACCACACACAGGTTCACCAAACCACTGTTTGTTTAATCGTCGTACGTTACAGGGCTAATCTTTGTCTTATCTCCTGCGATTTTTAAACATCACTAATGAATCTTCTCAAAAAGGGAGTCAGAGCGTGAGAGTGGAATAAAACTCTCTCTCTTAGATGGGATGCAGGACTGAGGGGCATACAGTGCTCAGAGCTGGGTTTGTTTTGGGTTTGTGTGATGAAGTTTGAGGGGGGTTTGGCCTTCTGCCGAAACGGATGACTATTGTGTGTGCAAGAAGTGTGTGTGGAGGGTGCTGGGCAATTTAAGACAGCGTTTAGCATGCAGAACCAGACAGGCTAAATCAACCTGACTGCACACAATCATGAGCCGAGAGACAGAGATAAACAACCCCCAAAAAAAGGGCATTTTTGTAAAGAATAAAGGGAGTCTTGTCGAAGTGAGGCATGAAATCCAAGACTATAAAATTGAATGTCAGAATATTGTTGCATTATTTATTCTTGGCTAATAGGTTGTTGTATTACATTTACTGTAAAATGCACAAATAACACTGGAATTGACAGATTCCTTCTTTGAGAACTTTCCTTATGTTTATTGGCATCAAAGAACATTCATGGAACAGTTTCATTGCTCAGAATGTTTTTTAAAGTGATGTTAAGAATCCTATAATTGTTTACAGGGACTGTTTACTGGGGAACGCAAAATGATTCTTCTGTGGAATCACTCTGAAGTCGCTTTGTGTTTAAGAGTGTAAGATCTCCAAAATAAGAATTGAAAAAAGAGATAGAGAAAAACAGTGACCGAAAGATTAAAATTAGTCTGAATGTAGCCCGCACCCGGCCCCTTTCATTTGTCACTGGACCCAAATCAGCCTTTTGTGTGGGACTCTGTAAAGTAGTGTCAATCATTCTGCTGGTGTTTTATTAGAGAGGAGAATATTTTATGAATTTACTCTTCACAATTTAAAAGGACCTCCTGCTCTAAGTGCTGAAAAAAAGGCAATACAGACTGAAGTTAGACATCACAATGCCACTCGTACACTGGAGCGACATCAAAGTGCCCAAGACATCCAATCAGATTTATGTTAAAGGCACTATGTGATGAATATGGTGTAGCCCTCACACAAAAGTGCTTTTGTGTCACTTAAATCAGAGGCCATTCAAAATCAGCACGGGTCTGTCTGATTGGATGATGGCGAAAGGCCTTACAGCGCATCCAAACTTCACAAGCACAATAGAAAATGCTAATTTTCATGCACTCAGAACCTTAGTGCTTGGTTGACTCACATTTGGAGCACTTTGAAGGATGTCATTTGAAGCAAGAATGGGGTTATTTTCGCCTGGTTTAAATGGGGAAAATTAGAATTGCACAAACCTAAACCGATCTCCTTATCTCTGCTGAGAAGACCCCTTTATATATAAGTTATAAAAGCAAAAGAAAAAAGTGAACAGGAAAACCGACATTGGTAGGAAATTTTGGATGCCCTCCAGGACAGTTAGTTCATCACCATTAGTCTTCTGTTGACGTCTATTCACAGCCTCCATAGGTTGGGACGGACACATTGGTTACACCACAAAGGTATTCAGGGGTTATAAATTGCTTTACTCTTCAACGTTTTGTTGTTGCTTAAAAATTAACCGTTCACATACTGTATCCCAAGGTTGTGTCCCGTCTACAGCTGCCTGTCACTTTCCTTTGTGGTTATACAGTAAATGACTTCATTAATTAAACCATGTTGACACTTCTCAAAGCCACTTCTTTTATGAAAGATAAAGCAGTTGCAAATAAAAGAAAGACTATTGGAATATGTTTTACAAGAAAATGCTGTGTCAGATTTTTGCTTTGAAATTTCACATTTTGATTCATGTGTTTTACTTATTTGTTATTAATTGTGAAATTCACTAGATAAAACGTATTTGTACAGTTTCTCAGTGTGTTTGTAGTGATTCATTTCAAATTAAATCAGTACTTATTTATACATTACATAAGTATTTACGTGTGTGTAAATTGCACTCTTAACTTACAAGCTTTTTAAAAGTATATTTTTAGTTATTACAAGTTATCAGTCAGTTGATTTTAAGCACACAAGACAATAAAATTAATAAATAAAGTCTTTATTTTACATAAAATAGGGTTTCTCTTCATAAAAAAATTGCATATACACATGTTTGTATAAAAACACACAAGTGCACACTTTGATACAAAAGTTATTCATCCAGTACAAAAATGTTGCCGCACATCTAGCACAAAATATTACAATATACAGGTTGCCTGTGGGCTTCCTAGTGTAACGTTAGTGTATCCCCTAACAGACGCTGTATATGGGACCTGATACTATTTTTCCTCATTCGTTTAACTATGACTGGTCACCTCGTTCTTTGTACAATATGGAAGGAACAAACTGGCTCATTCAGTTTTACACATTATTGCATCAACAGGGCAAAATGTTGAACGCAGGGTGACAAGACACAAGTCAGCAGTACAGACATCCTCATACGCCTCAAATCCCACGCAGTTCTAACATTTGGAAACTTGCAAGTGTTGCATCTGTGTGCATTGCTGGAAAATGCCCTCTGTGTGTCCAGTGCTCAATCAATGAACTCAAGTCCTTTATTGGCACCAGCAGGCAGCGTATCACCGACCTGGACCGGTCCTGCGCCTTCCCTTCAGCACCAATCTTTAGTAGAAAGTGAAGCACCTGTAATAGAATAATAACAGCTATAAGTCACATGCATATCCAAAATGACTGCAATTCAGTTCATTCAGCAGGATTCTGAACACTCTTGTGATTTTGTTATGTTGTTATAATGAAGTGTTAAATGGCTTTTTAAACTCGGGGTCCACTATTGTTGAGGGCCCCTGAGGTCTGTAAAAGTGTAAAATGCTTAAAAACTGTCCCTACCTGATTCATATCTGTCAAACCATGTGGTGAAGTCCAGCAGCTCTTGCTCCTCAGAGCTGAGATGCTCGTAGCTGCCCTCATCAGAGGAATAAGCCGAATGAGGAGACTCCGAGCCCGCCGAGTACGCGTTGGAGACCGACGGAGACGGGACGCCGCACTGCAACACGGCAGACACGGCGTCGTGCTCGTCCAGCAGCTGCTGAAGCGCTCGGATGTACTCCACCGCCGAGCGCAGCGTCTCCACTTTGCTCATCTTCTTGTTGGCCGCTCCGTTGGGCACATGCTGGCGCAGCGTCTGGAAGCCCATGTTCACCTGCTTGACGCGGTTTCT
This sequence comes from Enteromius thamalakanensis, assembly GCA_032357475.1. NCBI lineage: Eukaryota > Metazoa > Chordata > Actinopteri > Cypriniformes > Cyprinidae > Enteromius > Enteromius thamalakanensis. The sequence continues at coordinate 22,385,199 of JAUCMT010000134.1, read as the reverse complement.
TTCGCGCTCGTTGCGTCTGGCCACCGCCATGGGCTGCTGCTGAGGGATGGTATAGCTGAGTCCGTTGAAGGTCAGTCTCCTCTTGCACCTGAGCAGCTCTGGGCTGCTCGAGCGCTGTCTCTTCAGCACTTTACACTCCCTGTCCTGCTTCGCTTGAGGTACAAGGGTCTCCGAAAAAGTCTGGTAAAACGCATCTTGAGTCAGTTGCGTCGTAGCGATGACAGTTGCCTCCATGTCGTGGGAAATAAATAGATAAATAGATGGGGAGTTTTCGAGTAATGCGCCGCTCTCGTGCCTTTCGCGTGGCTCGCAAGACGCGATTCACCTGTTCCGCGAATGATTTGAGGGTAAAGCAACTTGCTCTCCCTTTTCTACACGTGCACCACACCTCCACCCCCTTTCGGACCGCACGCTCCCAAAGGAAGACCCGCCCCCTGCATGAATCCCCTGCTCGGTCTTCGCGCGCCGGGCGCGTGGCTTTGACAAACTCAAAGGAACTATTCTGTGCGCTCACTGCGCCACGCGTATGAGGGGCTGCCTATCTCTGGGAAATCATGCTCAACCGGCGCACGCGTATTTTCCGCGTTATGGAACTTAAAACGTGTGATGACCATTGATATCAAAGAAAACTATGTAACGTCCATTATTAAACGTTCAGTAATCTAAACTCACCTGTTGTCTATCTGTAAATCTGTGGTGTGCACTGGAGAACCTGCTGATTAGACATGGGTTCAAAACAGCATTATCACAAAACAAGGCTAACATGACAATGTCACTACTGCCATGTTACAAACGGGGTTTTTTTTCTTTCTAAATACAAGAATTTAATTAGGAGTAGCTAAATGAGTAGCAAGTTTTGAATGCATATATGTATTAAAAAACTTCATTTAGATTGTGTTAATAAGGAATAGCATCTGTGTGGATCATTTGATCATTATATGGAAGAAATAATAATAATAATAATGTTTTCTTCATAAATATTTAGCAATGTAGTAGTTCTGTTTAGGGATAGAAATCATTAGCGGAATGTAAACACAACAGAAGTCAATGGAAAGTCTCTACAATGTGTTTGTGTGTGTGCTCCTGACTTCAGACTGCTGCAAGTGAACTGTTATTAGTATATAGTAAAACACTATCCACAAGATGAACTAATAATGCCAGCTTGCTATACTTTACAATGAAGTACAAATCTGAACATGAATGAACAGATGGAAAATGGGTGAATGACCCTCACTGAGGCTTTTAAATACTTTGTGAGTTAAAAAATACAATAAAACACAATAGAAATAGCTGGTAAGACATTCAGGTGGCTATGAGTAACTAAATGACAACTAGACAAGTCATTAGAGTAGTTAGTAGGCTTTCTGCTTAATATTGCTCGTTGGATAGTTAATGTTATTTTTATGATTCTTCAACTTCTACTAAACTAGGTAGCTCTGCATGTACATATCGAATTATTAACCATAACAGTCCACTAATAGTTAGATGATGTGTAGTTGCAAAGTTTCTTATAGTTAACAGAATGTCCAACGTGAACCATCGAAATAAAGTGTAATCAAATAATTTACACTTTAAACTTTATATTTGATATGTTTTGTTAGAATATGTATATGTTAAGAGAAATATGTAGGCCTGCATTTGACTTTTTAGCTAATTCATGGCATATGACAGACAGACAGAGACTTGGGTAAATCCAAGTTTATTGAACAATTCATTACCCTTTCAAGCCTGGAATCCCCAGCAGCAATACTTTACAGTCCTCAAACAACTGGTGAAACGTAAACGTATAAATATACCCCCCCTAGCGGCGACAATCTGTTTCTACAGGAGATTATACCCAATGAACAATTTCATCCTCAAAACTTGTGTTTGCTCCCCAAAACAATGTTAGATTACTCCATTTCATGCTAAATCAGGAAATAAACATTACAGTGGTATATATTATAAAGGAAACTTTTAATGTTTTAGAGCTATTACAATTTTTGTAATAACGTGTTGAAAACATAACAATGCTATTGTCTGTGCAACTTGGTATTTTGATTAATTACAGTACGTAAACATATGTTCATTTTGTGTTTCACAATATTGACGGAATGACACATTTGCGGGCAGCCTTTCCCTTCAAGTCAAGTGAGCATCAGGAGCTGAAAACTAAAATTTGTAAGAATTATAAAAGGCAGGAGACTTAAATGCATGTTGTGTTTCTCTGTAAATAAATGCACTTACTTCTAGGGAAAAGGAACTCTGTCCTTCGCTGATGTCCATTACGGCAAGTTTGTATTTCCTCAAGTCCCCTAGAAGACAAAACACATGCTTAAAACAAAGCCAAAAATACATTAATAAAACGAGTATGTGATACTCTGATGAGAACGCACAACAAGAGGACAACTTACATGTTAAATTTGCTTGTTCCTGAATCTTCTAACCATTCTTGCCAGTCATTCCATTCAAAGTAGTCGTCACAGTCACTGGATTTACAAGGACTGTGGACAGTCAGATACAGCCCTTGCCACTGCTCTCTTAGTGTGTTCAGCCGTATCATAATCTCCCTTATCACTTCCCATGCTTTCTGGAAGTCTGCTGAAGTTTCAACTACAGGAAGGAAAATCATTTAATATGTTTATTTAAGTATAGGTTAGATAAATATGAACCAACATACAAAACTACCCAACTGTGTTATGTTCTAGTTTGATCGCAACATGATAATTGCACTTAACAGTGATTTTCACTGTATTTTTCTGCCGTATGGGCAATGGACATCACCTTGACATAGTCACCACTGACAAGCTACTCCATTTAAATAAATAAATGTTTTCTGTGAAGAGAATTATGTTTCATCTGGTTTGCAATGATTTGTATTGTGAGAACCGCGATACAAATAAACCTAACGAAAAAATAAAAAATCACGCCCTAGCCCCAACAAACTAAGAAACTATAGATTGAATTATTTAAATAAAAATGTTAATGCAAACCGTTAGAAAATCTTACCAAATTTTTCAAGAGTGGCATTTGTATTCAAAGTATCTATTTGAGGATACAAATGTAAATAATTATTAAACAAAATGTAATAAAACAAGGGGACTTACGCTCAGCCTCTTTGCAGCGGATCTCAATGAACTGGTCCTCCTCACGGTGTTCTCTGAGCAGAAACCGTCTGTCACCACAGCACAGAACACACTTGTCTTTTCCCATCCAGTACGGAGAGTAAAAGGAGCACGCTCTGATGACAAGCCTGTAAAGCAAGCATCAGTTTTACATGTCATTACTAGTTATCCAGCTACTTAGAGTCAAACCACACAACAGCTAATAATGTTCTTTAATGAACTGCATTTCTTTATTTTCCCTAAACGATAGCATAAGCATTCACCTGTGAAAGAAACCATGTGGTATCTCAGGTGAGAAGTAAACATGGATATGTAGGTCCTCTGGATTGTCTGATTCCCACTTCTCCTCTGCTTGTTTGTTGTCTAGCAGGTAGCTTGGAAACAGACAAGCATCTGGTTCATACACGACAGGATTTGAGGGCACCCAATTTTTCTTTGGACAGAATTCGTTGGCTTTTGGATTGAGAGGACTGTTTTGTTTGGTCGACAAGCATACGTCAAAGTTTTTCAGTAGTGAAAGGAGACTTCCTTCCTTCTTACTGGACCCAACTACTTCGTCAATTAGATCTTTTTCCTCATTGACATACTTCTGGAGCTCCGTCCGCACCAGGATCCTGATAGCCACGTTGTTTAAGGATGCTCTGTGTTTATAGTCGCTGATCCATCTTTTCTTCTGTACTGCAAGTGCATTTTCTGACTTCAGGAGCTCAGGGGAAATCTTGCTCAGTTCCTGGACTAGGTCGTGTCTCACAATAGTCTGTAACAGAATTAAAAGAAAATTAATTATGAAGAATTTTATACATTGATTATTTTATGGCTATTCAAATATATAAAATGGAAGAGGTTTAAATGTGTGAACCTTGAACAGTGAGATGAGGAATGATGGTTCTACAAACAAATAATCAGACAATTCTGGGATTTCCTTGTACCACATAATGACTCCAATTCGGTGAAGATACTGAAGAATTAAGTTAAGCTTGTCATCGTCCAGGCTAGCATGTCTGTTCTTCAGTTCACTCAAGAGGGTGCTTTGGCTCACAATTCCTGATAATAGATGCCAATTTTTAGAATTAAGAATCTTAAGAACAAACACACTAAGAACAAATATTGTAATCTTAAAAAAAACTGACCATGCTCAGCAATGTCACCGTTTTGCTTAAGTTCTTTGATATCTCTCTCAACTTCATTGTAGCACCTAGGTAATGTCTGTTCTATGCTGAGAAATTTAGCTTCGTTCAAAACGTTTTTGATGTGAGTACGTAGCTTGACAATGTCCTCCTTTTTAGTGCAGTCTATAGGTACCAAGTCAAGTACCTGAAAATAAAAGGAGATTACATCATCTTAAATTCTATTAGATTATAAAACAGCAACTACAAAGCCAAATTACCTGTAGTTTGTTCTCGGTCAGCCATTCTATCTGATTTATCTGGTCACGGTACGAAGACGAGTCCTCCTTTTCCTCCAAGTTCTTCTTACGCTGCTGTAAATTAGTTCTGTGTGTTTCAAGCATTTTGTCCACCTGGTCTTTAATGTGTTTTTTCTTTTCGTCCACATCACTTTCATCTGTGCATTGGTCGACATGAGTGCCCACAGGCAACACTACTGAATCTGGTATCTTAAGCTGAAGATTTTTGATCCAGAATCCCACATTATCCTCAAAACTCTGGGCATTCATGTTGTAACTGAAAAAAATGGAAAAGTTAAATTAATTCCTATTTGGTGGCTTGGGTGTTTTCCCAACTGTCCCAATAGTGACAAAATCTGTATAATATCTGTATAATACTCTGGTTTTCCCCATTTCCTAGTCCACACTGCAAAAATTACAAATTTAACTGTTTAGTAATAGTTGCTAATAAAATAATAAAAATCTCAACAAGTTGTATATGTTTAGTGGTTAGAGTGAAAAAGGGCTTTACCTGAAGAGGTTGATGGCAAGTATGACAAAGGCTTGAGATGTTATAAACACATGATGAGTGATGTAGTATTCCTGTTGTCCAGCAAAGTCCCAAAAGATAAAACGGATTCCCTCATTATCAACTTCACTGATTTCAATCCCTATAGTACGGTCCTCCTCAGCCACTGGTACAGGGCAACCCTGCTTCAGACTGAGAGACAGGGTGGATTTCCCTGCCATGGAGGTCCCCAGAAACATAGTCTTTACAGTTTTCTCATTCGGGGCATTCGCCTCAAGCATCGCAAAGTAACTCTTGATATCTTTCAATCCCCCTGCACAGACTTCCCGAGGGGGCTTTCTAAGAGGGTTACCATTAGCTTTGAAAAGAGTTAAGCTACTGTTTTGGAAGAGCATGTCTGGAAGGTCAGTTAACTGGTTCCTCTCAACATAAAGTTCTCCTAGTTGTGACAGACCCACAAGAGGATCCAGATTCTTCAGGCAGTTGTTGGACAGGTTCAGGTAATTGAGATTTTTGCACCTGTTTATGTCCTGGGGTAGCTTTACAAGTTTATTGGTACTCAACTTTAGGAAATTAAGTTTCTCCAAAGATGGAAAGACATTTTCTGGGATGTTTTTTATATTGTTCTGATTGACATAAAGTTTCTCCAGCTGGCGTAACCCTCTAATGTCGGCGGGGAAATCAGTCAACTCATTCCTGCTCAGGTTGAGCTCTGTCAGGTTTCTCAGTTGAGCGATGCCACTGATTTGTTTGAGTCGGTTCCGCTGTAGATCCACCTTTACTGTATCTCCACCCCTCTGGAGAAGCTCATCAGGAAGTGTTCTGAGTTTCTTTCCAGCAAAGTCCTCTTCTTTTTTGGAATTTTGGTTTCCTATGGAAATATTATTGTTAATGTAATAATAATAGTAGTAATAATGAAATCATTCTTATTGACACTATATAACCAACAAACTCCTAACGTCTTATTCTTAACCTTTTCGCAAAGTAACGTATATTTCAACCTGACAACTTAATGTGTTCTCTCCACGCAGTAAAAATAATTGAAACTATGTGTCAGTTTGTTAGGATTAACAATTATATCCATCACAGTGATACAGCAAAACCTCGAGACCTCCTCACTAATGTATTCACATTACTTAAACGCAAGCAAATGTGTAGCCTTTCTTAAAGATCAAGATGAAAAAAAAGTGCGAACATACCATTTACAATAGGCATGTTGATGAGATGCTAAAGAAACTCTTTCGCTCGTCTATGTGTCAGACAGCTAGGTGATCTACTTCCTTATGTCTCATAGAGCAAAGTAGGGAAGGACTTTTAACTGGTATTTACTTTCATTTTCTAGAAAACGGAGCAGTGTGTACTTTAGTTTCTGTCATGTGATTTACACAGTCATCAAAAAACGTGGCGGTACTGCCATCATCTGGCTAAAATGTGAAATAATGTGCATACGACAGACAGTAGCAATGAAATATGACTCGTACTGGTACATAAAGTATAGTTCAATGACAAAATACATTTAACACCATTCACTAAACAGAGGCTTTTTAAATGTTTCAGCACCATTTTTATTTACTTTTTTATTTGTGTTTATATATATATATATATATATTTTTTTTTTTTTTAAGAATACATGGTGTCATTACACATGTGGGTCTGAAAATGGACCTGTAAAAGATGGAATGAACCGAGAAAACAATCCAAATCCAAAGAAAATGCACCAGTTTTCCGCAGCGTAATATGATGCATGCATCAAAATCTATATTTTTGCCACACACATTCCTGTGTTTTTAAACACAGCTGAAACTTCATACTCTACCTGGTAAAATGCAAAAAATGCATGAAAACATTAATAATAATAACAAAAAATAATAATAATAATAATTTGTCCCTTTGCAGATTAAATTGGTGGAAAGGATGTGATGTGTGAAGTATGGTGTGCTGTGCCTATCCAAGTGTACACACACAGCAGTGAGTAATGCACAAACACACACTCGGAGCAGTCGGCAGCCTGTTGCACCTGGGGACCTGTTGTGAGTTTGGTGTTTCACCTCAGTCACGAGGTACCGAGGGTGGAGTGGTGCTGTTAATTCACTCCTCAAAAATTACAGTTCTATTTTTACAACCTTCTTTGATCATATTTTCGAAGTATGCCAATATAGCTCTGACAATGACTCATGGCATGATTTTGGTTGGTTTGTTTGTTAATTTGTATTTTTTTGGAAACGGATAGAGAAACAAGAAACACTAGAAGTAGGCTAAACCAAAACACAATATCTTTATGTTAGCAAAAAGAACTATATTTTTTGGAAATGCTCTCATTATGAATTCTTAGTAGCAGGGGTGGAGCTAGGAAGTATAGAAATATCCTGGCTACATCCTCTGTTTAGCAGAATAATGTAAAATGTAAGGTATACATTGGCTATACTGTATGCACTATTACACCAAACAAGGCGTGTTACAACAATTATGCATTTACAAAATACTTTTGATTAGCTACACCTACACCTATAAACAACAACAACACAATAGTATTAATCAATTAAATATTTTTAGAAAATCAGTCCAAAATATTAATGACTCATTCTGCACTAGACTAGACTTCAATGTCACTTCCTCTAAAATAATTTTCCTTCACAATCAGTTCCAAAAACAAAACACACCTTAACAGGCTAATCATGGTTAGTGGGTTTGAGGCAGGGAAATTTGAGCTAAACTCTGCAAGAAACTGGACCTTGATAAACAGAGATGACAAACCTGCATTAAAACCATAGAATCCTGTAAGAGTCCTTGACTGCAACAGTGGGTGATTACTGTATAAGCAGCTAAGGAATATTTTTTTCATGATTTGATTATTTGACTTGTGTGTATCACTAAATTCACTTATGCCACAACCATATGCCACTGGTAATGATTCTTTTCAGGGTGAGTTCACTGGTTTTACTTGAGATTCACCATGACACAACATGATGACGGTGTTCAATATTTAGAACAGAGGATTTCCAGACAAACTTTAATGAAATTTAAAGTTTTAATTATAAAATATACAATTTCTGTATGTTTGACTCTCCAAATTGTACAGTGGGAATAATAATAAGCTTAAAATCTTTTTATTTTGGTATGTTTTTAGTTAATGAAATATATGCAAATTGTTAAAATACATAAAAAATCTAAATGTTTTATAGTTACAAAGACAGCACTGTATTTACATAGACTTACTATTGTGTTTACAAATACATTTCACAGAATATCATACAAAAGAAAATATAATTAACATGTGCAGACAAACTGAAGTAGACATAATATAAAGTGAACAGTGAATAATTCCTCCAGGTGGTACTCCAGACTTTATCGCCATGATGTCTCTCTTGATGACAGGACTGCAAGACACACACAAAATGGAATGAGGTTGTGGGCTTCTTGGAGAATGCTGTATGTTGTTCAACACACTAGCGGGGGTAAGGTTTCGCAGAACACATATAGGGAAGAATGACGAATGGAAGAAATGTAAACAAAGACAAAGAAAAAAGCTCTAGCCTCAAACATAAAAATGTTCCATTTACAGTCAGACAGCCTGACCTTGAGTCTGTTGCGACATTTCTGTACACCCACGTGATTACTCTGAACAGCATCCACTGGAGACAGTTCCATAGAAGCATGTGAAAATTAATAATTACTTAATTTCTTTCTACATTTGTTCCAGGAAGCAACCATGGAGCAAAACACACCGGTAGATTCACGTGAGCATGAAAGAACCCCAAGGCAGTGCAGGTTTCAGCAAAATGAGAAGCCGACCTTTTTTTTTTCTTTTTTGGCCGTTTGACAGTCACTATTAACACACAGCAAGATGCAGCTATCTTGTTGTAGTAAACCACAGAAAACACAGTGAGTAAAGTGTTTTTGTTTTGTTTTTGTTTTCTGGCTCAAAAAATAGAAAAAAAATAAATACAAGTCAGCAAGTCAAGTTTGTTGGCAGTAAAGTTGAACTGTCTAACCAGAAATATGCCCATTATAGTGCATTTGACAGGACAAAGAGCCACCAGTGAGGACAGGAGTCATGCAAGTGAGATATTGTGCATTCTGGGAAGCAAGAAGAGGTAGAGGTGGACAAGCAGAAGATTTAGGCCAGCAGAGGGCAGCGGTGTGTCACACATACACACCCTCTGGATGATGGCTTGAGAGGAGTGGGTTCTGGAGGCTGCGTGGATTCCCCAAGATTTGCTTGGCAGTGGTACGAGGGTTAAACTCCAAGATGGACGAATTGGAATCTGTCATAAACACAAACAAGCCTTCTGTTAAGCTTTGCCAGCATTAGTCCCTTAAGAAACAAAAATATGTGAGAATATACAACAAAATATTTTGTGATACAAAATGCAAAAAATATTAAAAAAAAAGTGCTTATATTTTTCAATATACAGTAATATATGCATTGGCAAATATGGCTATATACTGATGCATACAAATATATTAGAAATGAGGACATATTGCTCATAGATGAGTATATATGCACACACATATACAGTATATAAACACATGCATTGACTGTTAAAGGAGAGTAAGAGTGTTTAATGATAGAATATTTTTGAAACGTAAAATGGTTTCTAGTTTGTGTGGTTACCATTGTGCTGAAGAGTAAAACCTATGGTTAGGAAGATGATTGGCCCTTAAGTTATATATTATTTTATTTAAAAAGTAATGGCTGTGCACTCTTCAGCGCAGTGACAGACTGTTCATTGATTGTGTAGTATGAGCAGGTGTTTATTATGTTTATATATATATATGAAATTAATGTTAAAAATAAGAAATGTATTTCCATATATGTGTTTACATACGGCATGAGTTCACATTCTGCAGCATGTATCTTATCTACTGTATATATTTTAAAGTGCATTACTGAATATAAAATTACATATATGATTAATAAATAAATACATTGTCATATATTTTTAAATATATGAAAGCAGCAATTCCTTATGTATTATTCAATATATTGTAATATATTTAAACAATATATTATTCTGTACAATTTCTAATATACTGTTATGTCATTTCATGTATTGATCGTTCATATATTAGGAAATATATTTTTCTTTGCGCAAGGGGTTATTTAGTGAGATATAGATAATGTCCCTTTGAAACCAGTATCTTTTTACACTATGTAATTTTAAACACCTTCATCGCTCTGTCCATCAGGCTTGAGGAGAGCAAAATCGATCTCTTCGGTTTGCTGACTGGATTGTGCTGGAGTGACTCCTGTTTGCTGGATGAATTGTTGCAGGTTACACTGGCGTAGCTCTTTATTCAGATCATCCAGTTCCACGCTTTTAGCCTACAGGGGAACACAAGAGAAATTTACTGTTGGGTTGGAGTAAACAGCTGAAGCAGTGACTTTAAAAATGGCAATGTTCCTGTATCACACAGTTCTCTTTTCTTGTAATGAAACACCCACACAGACTTAACCTCAACAGTGAGATCAAATGTCCTTGTGATGTGTCTTAAATGTCATTTTTCATGCAGTACACTCCTACAGCAATGATTGCTATCTACTGTGGTTCCTGCTTAATCATCACAAATAATCTCTTAAAGATGCTGCCTTTGCACTACTAGCATCAGTCTTATTTAGTTTTCCATAAACTTGCTCAATGTTATATCAACCTTTAAAGGTGCGACTAGTATTGTTGGCAATGACAACAACCTGTAGGATGAATGAATATTGTACTGCCCTTGCTGATGGGAGTGAGACAACATGAAGCAATAGTGAGGTAGTGTGTACGGTGCCCTGAGGTTTAGTTAGTCATGGTGAGCACACAACATGCTTTTGTGTGACTGCCATTAATGTACTGGTGTGATTCAACAACTAGTACAAAGATGTTTAATTAAAGGTATACTGTACAGTCAGCAAGTCATTACTGCAAATTAACGACTGACAGGGTAATCCAAAATAGGTGGACATGAAATGTTAAGTGTTACAATCCTACCTGTTCATAATCAAACCTTCAGCAAATGCAAAAATTGTACATTGCAACATAGCAACAGATAAACAAGCAACTTATTACGACCTATATTTACACTTTAAACTCAAGAGACACGCTACAACCCGAGAAATTAAATAAATCATTATAGTGAAACAATAACGATATGAAAAGTGGATAACATTATGAGTAATAAAAACAGACATGCAGACCTGCAGTTGTTGTTCTGTCAGCCTTAACTCTTTTTCCATCTCTTCAACTGATGTCTGCAGATCCGTCCCTTGACGCTGATGGTTGTCCAGTTGTTCTTTTGCTTTAACTACAGATTCTTCAACACTGGGTCTGGCTTGAAGCACATCGTTTCTCTTGGTTTCGAAAAGCAGCTTGATATCTCGCTCTAGCTGCTCTGATTGGTTGTCTGTGTCATGCAACCTTCGATTGTGTTTGTCTAGAGCTAAACGGAGTTCACTTTTTTGCTGTAGAATGTCTTTTTCTCTTTGAACCTCAGACTGAAATTCATTTTCCCAGTGCAATGTGTGGGCTAACTCTGTCTCGTTACGCCTTAAAAGCTGCTGTAGTCGGTCCATTTCCTCAAGGTGGTCAGGGGAAAGGGTTGGAGGAGGAGCCCGCTCCCAAATGCTCAATTCCCTCTCTAGAGACTCCACCTGTCCCTGCAGAGACTGAAGCTGCCCTTGTTGTCGTAGTATCTGCTGATAAAGTGTGTCTTTGGACGGACCAGCTTGGGCAAGAGACGAAGGTGGAGATGGGGACACCCCTCGTGCTTGAGAGTCTCTGTGTGGTTTTTCAACCTGCCTTACATGAGTATGGGGTGATGTGGAGGGTCCTAGATTGAAAGTAAGAGCTTTTTTTGGCTCTTTGAGTCTGAGGGGCTCGGGATCTGGAGGCCTGTGTAATGGCAGGGCTCGACCTTGGTCTGAGGCTTCGCTGCTTGTGGGACCGGTGCGCCGTAGAATGAATTGCACTTCATTGCCTAATTGGCCCAGTTTAGCCAGGGCCTCCAAAGGACGTTCATTGGCCACAAGCTGCCGTTCCTTATCCCGCAGTTTCTGGATTAGAACATAACGACCAGTTTGCCCTGGAGAGCACATTAAGAGCGAACATTAAAATACAAATTCAAAGACCAAAACAGAGAGAGAGGCTCAATGACTTACCTATAGCCTGGGCAAGGGCAATGACTACATCCTGACAAGATGTCTGTTCTGATAGGCCGCAGACGACACGTGGAATACCATCCACCCACACCTTCAGCTCCATGACTGTGAGAAAGTCAGTAACGAGCGGCTCTACATGACAAGGCTCTGCTGAATAGATAAAACAATTAAAATACTGAACAATTAATTACAGAATAGAGAATAACTGCACTTACACAAATGCGAACTGTCAGGAACTGATTGTTACAGTGCTTAGTGAAAACTGATTTTTTTATGAAGTGGCCAAGCACCTCAGGTTGAACTGGAAACTTTCCAGATTGTTCTTTCTAACTTTTACTTACTATCAGATTAAACTAACAAAACTAACCGAAACTGTAATAAGAGGCATAATACACACTCAAAATTTTGTTTTGCTATTTGATTATAAGGAATGCGGCTTTTACAAGATATTGGCAAAGTGTGCCTTGAATTAAACCAAGGAATGCCATAATGTGTTAAAAACATTGAATACATCAAAGAGATGTGTTGAGATGAACATTCATGTCATGTAACTGTGAGAACATGGTTCAAAAGAGCATAATCCCTTTTAACCTGACACAACATTTCCCTAGAAGTATGCATGCATGGTAAAATAAGCAACATGAGAAAACCTCAGAAAACTTCAGAAAACCTTAGCAATGCAAGCCAATAAACTCCTTCAGCCAACACGTTAATGGAAAGTCACTGATCAAAAAATCTCATCAACGTTTTTTTAATGATATCCGCCCTTGAGCATGTTTTTTTGATGCACGTTTTAAGGAAGCGCTAATATTCAAGCTGCTTCTGGCAAATGAACAGGCTAAGACACTCTTAAACCCTCTGTTTGTTTTTTAATATGCTCTGTGAGGTGAGTTAGAGAGCGTCTCACGTCGTCAAGCTGCACATTGACTCCTGAGGCAATCATTAACCAACCTTCACATTCCTACAAACCTTGAAACTGTGCTCACATGCTCAAAGAATGTGTGTACTGTACTCACAGTCACAACACTTCTGCCTGTCAGACCAGATCATTTACTCTGACAAAACTGCAATAACCATAAGAGCTAAGGGGAAAAGTCAAGACAAATATGTTGTCTGTCTTTGGTGTCAGCTCAGAACACGGTTCAGGTTTCAGGGCTTGTATTTCATACTGCTTTACTATGACAAAGATATTATGTTTTTGGCTTGATGAAGCCAAATGACCTTTGACCTATGCTAAATGTAATCAGGGACTTATTTCGGCACAATGACCATGACAGATTTTAGCTCAATAATTATTATTATTTAAGATAGCTTCACACATCAGCTATAAAATATTAGTAAATGGTGATATGAGTCTATTTATCTACTCGTTTATGAAGAAGTACACTGTAGTTTTTTGTAATCTTTGCTTTTAAAGGGGTCATCCGGTGCCACATGCACTGTTTCAAGCTGTTGGACTGAAATGTGTGTTGGGAGTGTGACACAGACAAGCAAGACTCTTAAGAGATTGAGGTGTTTTGTTGTTGAATGTATTAATGAACAGAGCAGTAGTGATTTACTCCCAACATCTGAGTGACTGAAGATGCAGAGGATTAACGCTAACGTTTGGTTCTGAAGGCAAACTCGCCCTTGATCAACCGAAATGTGTTTATGTGCGCGCAAATCATTCATGATTCAGCCTCACCTACAGAAGCAGTGAGTATAATGTCTTTTAATGAATCTTTGCAAATCGCCTTTCATAATAATGTGCTAATTAAGAAGTTTCACTATGAATACGGCTAAAAAAAGAACCTCTGAGAGCTTCCGGAAAAGAGGGGCGGAGTCAGCAGAGCTCGTGAAGATTTAAAGGGGAAGTACACAGAACAGAATTATTTCTAAAGAGATGTTTATGACAGGGTAAAATAAGCGTTTTTTAAACTATCTTTGAGAATTTTTAAAACAAACTTTATCACAAACTTTCCATTAATGGCTTTGTATGACTCCTTTAAAATGTGACTCTGCAACACTCATGGCAATTTATAGCAATTGTACATTTTGGCGAATTAGTGACTAATTTGTGTACATCTTATTAATCTTGTTCATATGATTTTGTATCATTTGCTCTGACGTTAAGTGTAGGGTGAAGTTTTAGGTGGGCCTTCAAGATTAATTTTTTTTCAAATATTTGTATGTTTCCAAATAAATTCTCAGGAAACTGCCGTATCGTAAAATACTGTAGTGTCATTTTTTTTAATTAGATGAAGTTGTGCATTCTTTAAAAGCAAGACACACCACAACGGTTGTCTTTCCATGGAAAACCAATTAAAAAGGGAGTGAAACATAAAATGTAAACAGTGCAAATTAACTGTGTCATCTTTGTCATAATTGTATGACTGCTTTTATTGTATGTGTCATTAACAGTAGTAAAAACATTACGTTTTTGAACGTAAGGAGGTGTTACGTTCTCACTGGGTTATTATTATTATATTATCATGTACGGCCTTATCATTAGCGTACAATACTTGCTAGAGTAAACACAGTGCTTTAATGTAATGGTAGCTGTGAGTTCTGTTTTTATTACTGCAGAACACAATGGTCATTTGATTCATCAAGCATGTAAACCTGCTTCCTTGTGGAAACAGTAGTCCTTATTGTACCGCAGTTTCAGAATTCACATTTATGTTATAGCCGTGTATAATGCATGTTGTAAAGTAATATCTCTAAGCAATGTCATCCATGGACCTTATTTAATCTGTTATTCTAAAAACTACACAGGTAAAGTGAAAAATATGTAGTTCCTCGCACAATGCCATTAAAACAGCTAAAGATTTCCTCTTCACTATATAAAAAACTGATATTAACAATATAAGATCTTACCTCATTTCTACATTTGAAAACTATTAAAAAGTGTTAAATCAGCAAGCTTTGTGAACTTCCTAGCTGTCTCTAGCAGATCTGATGATGTGACTGTAATCATACACCATCCACCTCCGTTAGCAGACCCGCAAGAGATACCAGTCTCTGTTCTCCCATTGTCTTTTAAACACAAATCTGCCATGAAGTGTGGAGACAGCCATGAAATCAGCCTAGTTTGAAACAATCCACTCCTGAAATTTAACACCATAAACCCAAAACCAGCTCCATGAGCAGGAACATCAAAGATTCAGTAGTTCTAACTGACTTGGCTATCTAGAGTAACACATTCTCTGATGAAACAAACAAGCATCAGCAATTACACATTAAATCATATTCTAAACATCAACTCCTATTTCAAGTTTGAATTCGGTTGTTTGACCATATCATGTTTTTGAAGATGTGAAATGCAAATGTACTTGGGAAAAACATCCATTTTCTCATATTTCCCTGTCAACATGGGCTTACAGGAGTACCCAGGAGCTGCTCATGCTACTAGAAACATATGGCAAACTAGAAATACAGGTTTCACGCTCTTTCTTCCGTCTGATGATGACAGATGTTCTATTTTGGTCGTAAGACAGCTGAAGGACCTATAGGAGACTCTCTTTTTTGACCTGAACAGTCATCTGAGAGTTCACATACACTAAATAAGAGACCGTATGTTAATGGTGTTCTCACTGAGTGAACCATGAGAACCAAGAAATATGTTAAAAACCATCCGAATTCCATTTGTTATGTGAACCAACCAGAAC
Organism: Enteromius thamalakanensis; assembly: GCA_032357475.1. Classification (NCBI taxonomy): domain Eukaryota; kingdom Metazoa; phylum Chordata; class Actinopteri; order Cypriniformes; family Cyprinidae; genus Enteromius; species Enteromius thamalakanensis. The sequence goes on along the minus strand of JAUCMT010000134.1, from coordinate 22,369,394 downwards.
CAGACTCAGGGATGTGTCTCACAGGCATTAGGTTTCTTGTGTTAAAGGGGTGAAACTGGCCTGCCTACGTAGAACAGCATATCTAAACCTTCCCCATTGTGTGCAGAAGGAGGAGTGTACTCTCTCCCTCTCGACTGAGTTCATTGACGACTACAGGTAAATAGTATCGTCAAACAAAGTCAGATACCTTTGGTATGCAGCATTACAGGTGCATCAACCTTGCTAAAGAATTCCAATAGAATTTTATGAAAAAGTAAGAGGAAAGTGTAAAAGGTAACTCTAATACTTAAAAAGAATAGAAGTTCAGGTAAGAGGGTCATCAAAACGTAAAAACATTAACAAATTTTATTACTTGAAATAAATGTAAACGTTTTATTTAGTTTAACTTTGTTAATAATATCTAATATAAAACTAATATAAAAATTACTTAAAGACAGAACACAAAAAAATCATTAAAACTAAATGTAACATGAAAGCAAAGAAATACATTAAATGTTAACAAAAACTATAACAGTATTTCACTGATAATAAATGTTGCTACTGTGTATTACAGATCCGTCACTTTTTAGATAAGATGCATATAGGTGTTAGGAATCTCTGATTTACTGGAATTTCCACAAAGAATAACCACAAAATGTATGTTGGGAGTAGTCCTCTCCTTCCACCCATCCTCAGAGCCAAACAACCTCTCCACTAAATTTACAACGTGATTCGTAGCCTTGAGCTGCAGGAACATAAATCATATAGACTGTTCTTTCTCTTTTTTTACGCACATTGATTTCATCACTAATGCTTTTCAAACGTGTTTCGAGATCCATCATTTATACAATTAATATTCTCATTCCTCACCTGCAAGTGGTCAGTTATACGAAATCTAGCATTTTCCCTTACTGACTGACGTAGCTTGTGACCAGCAGCAGTCGGAGTGTGGATTGTTTGCATATCCAAATAAGGTGACATCATTTCATTAGGTGAATGAAAAACGCAGAAGAATTTAAATGGAAATTTCCATAATTAGATATTTCCCGATATTTACAAGATTTAGGTAAAAGACTGTGGAGTAAAAGTCTGCTCATCTAGATTAGCACCACGATAACAAGAATCTTCAAAACATCAAGGTAAACTATTTATGGCCATGTTTATGTGGGGCATATTACATAAGCATATCACAAAGATGCATGACAGTAGAACCTGTCAACAAATTATCAGGGAAATTATGGGGAAATTAAGGGAAATTATCGTTTTTAATCTGGATTCCAGACTTTATTTCTATTCTATACTATTTATTTATGGAATTAAACTTCAGCTATTCAAGTTTTGTAACAGTCCAGTCTCTCACACTTTGATCTTACATTTTCATGGAACAGTTGATCAGAAAAACGTGTTATTAAAAACATCAAGAAATACAGCCCAATTCATAAATGGATCCTTTTTCCCACTAAGCGTAACTCACAAAACACAAAAACTCACCAGAGTGGAAAAAGTAATAATTTGCTCAGGCATTATGCAGGTCTACATGTACACAAGTGAAGGAATAAGTCGAAGAACCTGACCACTGCTTATATCAGACAATCCACACAATCCAGCTATCATGATCTACAGTACATTATCCATGTATAACACGCCATATACTTGATAGACTAAATTATTATGACTAATTCCCTTCAGGCATTTTCCTTTTCAAGAATAAAAGCAGGTTTTGCAAAACCTGGCAACCTCAATTACTTATTTAATTTTTACTTTAACAGACTTCTTCCACAGAAACAAAGTTGGCCTATATGTACCATTTCCCACAATTTCTTCCTATTTTCTAAACTATTTCCTTGCTACTGATTAAAAAATCAAGCGCATGATCCAAACAAAATTTCAGCTACGTTTCCCTTGTTAAAACGGCTTTCCTTTCCAGACAAGATGGAAATACCTGTGTACAATTTGGCCCATTTTATTGTCTAGTCTGTAGCTTAACTAGACAAACCTGCTGGTTAGACGAAGGCTATATTTACCTTAGAGTTGAAATCTTGCTTCTGTATGTTCTCCTTCCTGGTTACCATGTTGAATATATTTTAAAACGTACGGTCCACAAACGTGTCAAACAAAAATGAAAGAGTTAACCTATAACACAGATGTCAGAGTCCAACAGGTGTTGTTTTTCCTGTCCCTACAGGAGCAGGATTAATGGCGCACTACTCGCTTCGTCTCTTGAAAGTGACTCTCTCTTTCCGCTCTCCACAATGCTGACACATACCACAGCCTTCCCATGCTCCTCCCCCTCTACAGGTAATATCTCTCTCTGCCCTGCTCTTGTTCTCTGTCTCTAGTTTTTCAAAGATCTTAGAGCAGTTTGTAAAACGAAGTTAGCTAGGACTCAGTACTTTATTCTTACTTCTTTTTAAGTTCAATGGCATTGTATTTGCATGTATGTGTCATAATTGTGCTCATTATATGTACAGTAGATCAAATGCTTTGACTTCCTCTATAAACTCAATAACTTCCTCCTGATAACTTTTCAGATATAATACATGCCCGTAAAAAGGTGTTTGGGCAGTTATAGGTGTTGGTAGGCTATGTCATATATAAGTGGATGCTACCTTGCTAGTGTATTCTGATTATATCTTAAACTCAGTATTCTTCAACTTTGGAAAACATTGCAAAACTGTGGATCATTAATCTGCTACCTGCACCAGTTCAGAACAAAACATTGGTGGTGCTTTGCCATGCAGAGAAAGCTGTTATGATATTAGGGTGTGATTTCCAGAATTGTGCTACAATATGTGGTTGCTAAGGTCTTCTGGTTGTTTTGTAACACGTTGCTAGTAGGTTGATAAGGTGTTTTGGCTGGTTGCTAGGCAATTGCTTACGGACCCATGTTAAAAGAGCCCATCCCTAAACCCATATGATAAACTGAAACGTCTTGGGACAATCTCTGGGAGTGATTGCTTTTATTTTCGCCTGGGCAAAAAACACAACTTGCACTACCATTTAAATGTTTATTTATTTATGTTTTTTAATTTGACCCATTTATGTGTTTAAAAAAACAATAAAAACAGTATCCTGAAATATGTTCATTCGTTGTCCATTATTTTGTATTAATGTATTATTACATTTCTTATTACTATA
>JAUCMT010000134.1:22301151-22352231 GCA_032357475.1 Enteromius thamalakanensis | reverse complement strand
CCATACACACATACACATTAAAAAAAAAAAAAAAAAAAAACAAGAAACCCCAAGAAAAGGGCACTTGAGGCATCCCCCCCACCCCTCTGCACGTGCCTGCCCCCCGCACGTGCCACCCCCCCCATTATGATATTCGCGCGGATTTTCGTGATTGGCTGTTCGTGTGCGGCGAACGCGTTTGTAAAGTAACGTCAATCATGAACTTGGCAACGGTTAGCAGTTAGCTTCTGAACGCTTTCAGTGTAAAAGTTGTCAACGAAACAACAACACGACAAGAAAGTGAAGTTTTGGAACAAGTCCATCGCTGGCAGAAACACACTATAACACTGGCAGTCCAAATTGAGGAAAGTTTTTTTTTCGGTTTGCCATCGACTGACTGACGGTTAGCACCCGAACAATAATTTCTAACAGGTAAAGCCTACTTTTCACACAATGTGCTGCAACACAGAAATATAATTAACCCTTTGTATTATGCTGTTATGTCAAATATTTAGGAAGATAAACACATAACATCTATGTATACAATACTCAATATAGGTTCCGCTTCAGCGTTGCATTAACGTTGAAATATATTGCTACCGTCATCCATTATGTAACGTTATGTACACTTTGTCATTTATACTGAGGCAGAGCTGAACTGTACAACTTTATCTATTACTCATTCCTTAGTACTTTAACAAAGATGTTGCCTAATTTTTAAAAACAACAACAAAACGTCCAGCGGGTTGGTGGTCGATGAGTTAATGTTAATGTGCTTCAAGGGTCTTTGAAAGGTAGGCTAAATGTTAGTTTACCAAAAATAAAATATCTATTAGCTATATAAACAGGTGTCTCATGGACTAACGTTACTTTTATTATATATTTTTGTTTCCTTGTTTACTTAACACGCGGTTGTATCGAACGAACTGCGTGAAATTCAAGAGTTTTCAAGAATGGAAGATTTTTTGCGCGATATTTTGTACTCTATAAAGCTCTCCATGGATACATCAGATGCATGAAATACCATTGCTAGCCACTAGATGGCGTGCTCCGTCTCCAGTTTCTGTGCTGCGTTTAATGCACCAGTCATGTTTTCTTCTGCAAGTTTTTTTTTTTGGTCAAAATTGCACTCCGTAATATTTTTTATAATATAATGCATAAACGATTATGGAAATAAATTATGATTACAGTAATATAATAATAATAATAATAATAATATACTAATAATAATAATAATAATAATAATAATGTACGTCGCTTTGGATAAAAGCGTCTGCTAAATGAATAAATGTAAATGTAAATGTAATATAATAATATTCATATACAAATCTCTAGCAATGTAACTTTCAGGTGAAGTTTATTTGAAATAGCACCTTTTTAGGGCTTAATACACTTTCTAATGAATAAACTTCTAAAAAGAAGATGGAAATTTAGCGCTGTGACCTCTAGCTTAATTCTATAATTCCATGCATTGAGTCAAGCTCATTATAACAAATCCATCTAAGATGATTGATAAAGCAAAAATTCAGCTGCTTATAAACCATTCAATACAGAGACATATTGCTAAAATTGATATTTAATAGAATCTGTTTTTTTCTCTATCATCATGTGCATTCATATGTATTTAAGATGTTCTGGACCATCTCATAGATTGCTTATGGTATATGTACTCAGTTTTTTATCATCAGGAAATGGAGTTGTTCTGTGATACAGGTCAGCTAAAGGACAAAAGGACTTATGGTTAGCTGGGGGGTAGTGATGGGGTGGTACAGAAGGCTGACATACTTAATCTCTTCCTGTTAACACAAATCTCAACAATACAAGCGCATCAGGTAACTGAGTGAATGACACAGTGGCAGTCGCCTGTGTTTATAGGTAGCTTAGCCAATCAAAGGTGAACTTCTCTCAATTGCTCAAGTGGCCCCGCTGCCTTGAGACATCTCAGGGTCAACATGCTGAATTGAGAGTGCTGTAGAGTACGCCTCCGTTCTCAGAATGTATGAATGTGTGGTAGTAATCATAAGACTGAAGAAAAATGCTTTGGCTGTGCATTTTGTGTTCTGGTCTTCTTCACTCAGTACTTGAAGTGTAAAAATGTCTTGAAGTTTTCATGTTAACCACACCTACGCTGTCTGCTTTGTTCTGCTGCACACTGCTTTTATAAAATTTTATTTTAGATCTGTTTTCCTTACTCAAAGAAATTATAGATATTATTAAATCTCATGAAAATGGTTGAATTATATTATAAATATGCATTATTGAATTGGTTAAAATTGCTTCTGTGCATAGTAACACATAAGGTGTGCTTAGTAAAGCTGGTAACACATACTGTAAGCTTCCAATTGTTAAAATTAGCACTTAACTACATTAGTTAACATAATCTAAATAACAAAAAAAAGTATTTATTCTTCTCTGTTTATATTTACTTCAAAATCTAATACAATATTAAAATCCAAATTTTTTTCTGATTTAATATTAATTAATAGACCTGAGCTAACACGAACAATGAATACTTTTATTAACATTAACAAAGATGAATAAATACTGTTATTATAATACTGTTAATAAATGTATTACTTATTGTTAGTTAATATTAGTTATTGTAAAGTGTTACTGTAAAGTTTGCTCGCAACTGTGATGTCTGATTTGATCTTTTTAATCTTACATTTAAATGATTTTTTTCAAGAATTCAAAATAATTTGAAAAATCGTGTTGAACTGATTTACAGATGAGCTTGAATGAATTGTTTCGAATTTACAGGATAAAAATAAAATCTTTCAAATGATAAATCATTAACTAATAGTTAATTCAGTAGCACTAATAATAAAAAAAAATCAGATTTATTTGATAATGAACTGATAATAATCATAATAAAAAATTCATGAAAGAATCTTGAAAATGTATGTGTAAAAAGGTAATGTATGCATCCTGATTTTAGGACCATCTCTCTTCGTATAGCGCAAGCACTTTTTCCATCAGCCCCTTTTTAGGTTGGAAATGATTAAATGGTGATTTCTTTGTGGGTCAATGGCCTGAGGGAGGCAGGATAGAGTTACCTTCAGAAAATGGTTTCTTACCTTAGTCCTTCTTTGCCACTTTTCATTAGTTCAGCTGTTTTTCTGAAGGTCCGTGTCTCTGTGTACCACACACTCAGAGCACTCACTTCTCTCACACTGCGTACAACAGCTCTTTTGTTCTGTGTGTTTCTCATGACCTCTGACCTTAGGTATCAGTCGGGTGCCCATTGGGGTCTAAGAGGTGTTCCCTACTGTGTGTGTCTCTTATTCGCAAGCATAAACCCTGACAAAGAACTAGAGAAATCGCAAGAAAAGATCGGGAACTCTCTGAAAGAATTATTGACACTAATCTCCTTTTTCCTGTGTTGTCTGAAAATGAAACATGATTCTGAACAATACAGCAACTGAAGAAATGTTTTGTTGGAAAAGAAATGAAAGTATCTGCAATTTACATTAAAGTGACATTTTAGTGGGCTGGAACATTGTGCGTGGGCTGCGGTTTTCATTGCAGACAGACTATCCTCAAGTGAGGATCTTACTGACCTGGATCTATCCGACCTTGTCTGGCTGCAAACATCACCAAGCAAGTGCTTTCCATAGTGACAGGATTTCTTTTTCCTTCACTATATTTATATGAACCTCATATTCCCTTTTATGAGAAATTTTAAAATGGGGCGTTGGAATCAACATGGACACGGTGATACAATATTATATTTATGTTTGCATCAATTTAATATTGAAATTGAATGTTAATATTTTATTTGAATTTATTTTTAAAAGAAATTTGTACTTTTAATCAGCAAGATGATCTAATATTATCGAAAGTGACAGTAAAGACATTCATAAAAGTAACAAAAAAATTATATTTCAAAAAAAGAATCCTGAACAGCTACTGTTTTTAACGTTACGAATATCATGATCTGAATCTGCGTAATAGACCTATTTTTTTGAAGGGTGATGTGACACTGAAGACTGGAGTAATGTAAATAATTATATTTCAATTGTAATGATCCAATATTACTGTTTTTACCGTATTTTAATCATGTAAATGCAGCCTTGCTGAACTTACTGACCCCAAACATGGACACATAAATACACAAACCCATATGTCATCTATATATACCCAAATCATCACAATGGACTAGGCTTGTTTAGACCATATTTTAGCATTGGCCATAGAGTGTCATCCCAGCTGTCCTCATCGTTCGGCTCATTGCTATGAATCAGCAAAGCCAGCAGAGCATAGTACAAAACACAGACAGAATGTTCTGTCTGCTCTCTGGATTACTGGAGCTATTTCCAGATAGCACTCTGTAGCTTTCTTTCTGCCACACATACAAGGTTTTTAAGGGCGGCCTGCCTCTGGGGACAGCTGTGCCTCTCTGAGTGAGGCTTACTGAGCTCCTATAGATTCATATGCGAAAGCAATGATGGCTTCGTATGTGCCTATAAATACAGAAGTGCTGGCCAGTCTTGGGATGCATGAATTCTTAGATCCTAGATTGCTGTAATATTTCTATTGTGCTCTGGATTCTGATGCTTTATGCATACAGCAAACATGACCCATTGAGCCACGATGAAAGACCCTATCAGATCAAAAGAACTGTGAATGGCAGCACTGTGTTCAGAGATGGTCTGGGTGTGACTATGTTTGCTGGGTTTGACTGTGGGATGTTATGCGCCTAATCTGCTGTCATATAGTTAGCCTGTATGCTATATATGTGTATATATAGACTCACACAGTATGTAAATGTGTAAATGTGGGTCAGGAAAAAAAGAGGAGATTATGTGCAGACAGATCCGCTCTTGGTGTCAGTGCTGCGGGATATATTAGATTGAGGAATTTCTAGGACAGACACCAGAGAACATTCAGATTGCCCTCAACCACACACACACAGTTCATGATGTCCTGATTCATTCTCTATATGCAACACACTTCCATTGCTATATGTATAATAATGCTTAGTCCTAATAATAGTGCAGGGGCAGTTTAGTAATCTAGAGTATGAGTTAAAACATTGGGGAAATTTGTTTCCATCCAAATAATTGAAATTAACTTATGCGCAAAACTGGAATATCGCATTAAATGTTGAATAATGAATAAAGCACCATTTTTATCCAAAGTGTCAAAAAGAACAAAATTGTCACTTTCTGATAAACTGAAAAATAAAAGAAGCCACTTAATTTAATTAATTTTCATGTATGTCGTGTAAGGCAGTTATACAGATATAGGCTACTTTGATGACAGACTTTCCTAAGGCATTTCAGAACAATTAAAACAACATTGCAGATGCTGTCCAACGAGATTGATCCACTAGATACCCTTCATGCAAGTCACATGACTTTTTTAATGCACAAGGTGGAATTTATTCGTAACTGTTTTTCATCTTAGTCTTTTCACATTTCTTCTTATAGGATAAAGAGTTTATCTTACTCAGTTGTTTATGTTTTTATGCGGATTTATGACATTTCAGCACATCTCTATAAAGAATGGGAATTATGTGACCAAAAAGGTTCAAAACAGATTAAAACTATCGCATGATTTTGCTGCTTAAAGTAGCTACAATTTGCATAAATGAAAGTTTTGAGCAATGGAAATTCATTCCCTTAACCAGTTTCACAAGGTACCTCCTGGGATATTTTTTTCAATGCATGAGTTTCCATGTATTCTGGGCTTTTTATTTTTTAAGGGGAAGGGTCTCCAGACCAACTTCAACATTCTTGAAAAAGTTCTTAAACTTTCAGTCACGTGTGTCCAACGTATAACTGTTTCTCACAAATTTAATGTGTATTTTTCTAGTTTAGGCATAACTTATAATTTGGATCAGAGAGGATGTGATGAGAAGATGATAATGCTATTTGAAAACAAAGATGGACCTTGGATGAAACCTCTTACTCTTACAAACTCAGGCAGGTTCATGGGTTCTGTATAACTGTTGTTATCCATGTTGACAAAACATTTTAGATTCATGAAAAGGGAAATTCTTTGATAACACAGAGACCTTTGTGACCTACCATACCAAATGTTTTAAAAAAGGAAGTTTTCAAAATTTACAGTTTGTAAGTTTTCTTTATTGCTGTGTTCCTTGGGAATATATTCAAGTTGAACAAATTCTATTGCAGATTGAGATCATCAGATTCAACTGATTTTTCTACATTGTTTTAGAGTTTTACATAAACGATTAATTTAAAGTTACAATCATGTCAGGCAGAGCATAATCAGAACATGAATATTTTCTTTTGAAGTATATAATGTACTATATTCTGTATACTGATGTATACTGTATATGATCTATTTTTGTGGAAAAAACACTAAAACTGTCTTACTGGAATAAAGCTCAGATTTTCTTTTTTAGATCTTATGCTGTGCTTCAATGGTAATTTCCATGCTATTTTTTATACTTTTTTGTCTGTCAGTTGTAAAAAAGAAAGATTAACATGTAATATGTAAGTAATGAAACATGTACGAAGATTAATAAATAACTGCAGAAGTATCACGCCCCATGCAGAGTAAATTAAAGCTGTGCTGTACCTCTATACTAACTCATATACAGAACTACAAAGTTTAAAAAAAAGATCTGTTTCTTCTTCTTCCCCAATGTCTTTTCTTGTCTCTGGCACCAAGTAAACCTGGACTGTAAGGTGGTCCTTTCTCTGAAAAACACAGACATATACTCGCATAACTCCACAGACTGCAGGGATGCAAACTTAATCCAGTGGAAACCGTAACTTTTATTTCTTTGCGCTTGTTGCAGTGGACTTTGGACTGTACCAGATGGCTTCTGCTCTGCTACAGGACTGATTCTCTGAGAGGGGAGGGCAGGAGAGCGGAGCGGAGCAGAGGAGGGTGGGGGGTGGAAGAGTATGCAGAAAAGTGGCAGTGGTCTTTTCACTGAGCGTTCGCGTCTGGAGCATTCACTAGCATTTACCACTCTCTCTCTCTCTCGCTCTCATTGTTGCTTAGGGTGGAGGTTGAAACTGGATTTAACTGACGCTTAAAGAAAGAAAGAAAGTAAAGTGAAATAGAATAGCATAGCAGAACATGTGTTGTATATGGTGTGTCTCTTCATGAATATAAAGAACGGTCACTGCATGGAACACGCAGATGAAGTTGTGGAGTTGTAGGTAAGTAGATTTCTAGAGTCTGGCTGCGTGATGTATTAGTGAGGTTAAGTTTGGGTACCATAAGCATGTTTTTTATTTCAGTACAGTTTTTCACTTCATGGGAGGGTCTAAAGTTAGCAGACAGGTTTTCGTCATCTAAATGCATGCAGATTTAAACATTTATCTTCCATTTTGTGGAGCTTAGAATCTTTTTAGAGGACCATGTTTGTTCAGTTGTGTTTGATTTGCACATACATATTTGATAAAAGTGTTGTCAACATTATGTCTGCTGTAATACTGTGTCCTATTTACAGTGGTGTTAATACATACTTAGTGTGACTAGTATGAATATCTGCATGTATAATATTCCATATGCATGAATCCATGTGTGTGTGCCAGTATACTCATCTAGTGTTCCCATGTGTGTTAGTGGATTTGTTTTAATCCTGACTGAGGGTCTGCTCACTGCTGCAGTGTATGATGGACTCAGCTGCCGTCTTTCTGCCCTGTCTCTTCTGTGTCTCCTTTGTTCAGACATCCAGAAATAGAGACTTTCTCTCTCTCTTTCTCTCCCTGGTGTTTTGAGGGGGCACACACACACAGAGAGACAGTTTCAGACAGCATCAAAGCAGTTCCTCACAGCTGTCTGCATTTGTGCTGCCGTTGGATTGATAAGCCAAACTACGTAAGATTTGTTCTTCTCGCTCTTAATCCATACATTCGCTCATCAGTTACTTGCTATGAATTGTTTATGCTCATGCTGCATTAGCGTCATGTGTGCACAGTCTGCAAAAGTTGTTAGGTAACTTTCTGCACAAGCGTGTGCAGGTTTAGCAGTGGTTGGGTCCTAGTATGCATGAGAGTTTGAAAAAAATACAGCATGTCCAAAAGGATATCCTGAGGGGAAGCCACCTAAAATAGCAATCCTTTATGAACCCAGTTTCAGTCTTTTATCACAAGTTTTGTGTTTATGGAGCGTGAAAGAATCCGTGGCAAGGAAACTGATAAATGAGTGAAAGAAAAGGGAGGTGGTGATATAGATTGAGAATGAGGGAGAGAAAAGGGCTTACTAGGAAAAGAGAGTCATGCGGTCTTTGCATGCCGTGAATTCTTAGTGGCTGACCCCTATGGAAAATAACAACAGGCACATGTGAAGGTCATCCAGTCATCATCCTCCCCTCATGCTGACCGCTCACACAAACACACACACACCACTGGGCATATAGTGGACTTTCAACACTTGTGTCACTTACAAACCTGTCTGTCAGCACTTGATGAAACCACCAACTTAAAGAGTTCATAGCTTCATTCGGTTTCACAAAGACGAAGTGAGAAAAGTGGATCATGATGACTCCTATTGTGTGTGTCAAAGGAGACGACGAGGTCATGAGGGACTTTGGTCCTTTAGAGGTCAAAGTTCAAAATAGGGGCAGCCTGCTTTGTTGGTTGGTAAACTGAATTAGATGACAACTGGAGAACCCATCAGATTAGATTAGAATTACTGTGGGTATTTCTTTTATATTTTTTGATGAAAGAGTTATTTGTGTGTTTGCAGATGTTGTAGAAAGTGCGCTTTATTTGTTGTTAGCGTCTGTGGGATTTTTGTAAGTGCTCTCCTCCCTTTCTTACCTTTGCTCCACTTCTGTCTTCCTGCGTTGTTGCGCAATGTCTGACGTTTTCACACTCTGCCTTTAGAGCACAGCATTTGTGTATAATTAATGAGAAATCATCTGAGGTGCATATATGAACTGCTGCTATCCAAATAGCGACACATGAACATCTGCTGAGGTGTATCAACCCATTTACTTCATGGCCCTAGCGTTCATTTAGTAAAGTTTTTTAATTTACATTGCAGGCTCTGTGAAATGAATTGGAAGCAATGCTGGGTTCACCACAAGATTTCAAAATCATTGTTGATAAAGTGTAACTTGACCTCGGCCAATGGCGTCGCTCGGAACTGCTATAATCCCTCCCACATGTAAACAATGGCATGTTGCCCAGAGCAACTGCCAAAACCGCCATGCCTCATATGAACTGACCGAAAGTGCCTTTTCCCACCTCCCTCTCTCAGTCTTACTCGTATTCTCTTACTCTTTTTCTGTTGTTGGTTCAAAGGAAGAGAAAGAAAAGAATTGCACCTGTGGACAAAGCTGTTTTGTGTGGGTACATGTATTCCTAGCTTTGATTAAACAAACAAAATACATATAATTTTTTGTGTTGTTGTCAGCTCCATTTAATGTTGTCGTTCGCGTTTATAATCCTTTGAGGATCTGTATTCTTAATTTGTTTAGTAGTATAACAGTAGAATTAGGCTCTGTTATTATCTGGATGATACCAGTGATTGCTTGTCATAATTGCTTTTGTCATATGTTAGTAATAGAATACAAAGCAGCGCTTCAACACTTGCCTTTATAAAGAAAAAAACAAGCATCTAGTAGCTCGAGCCATAATTAGCAAGTGCTTTGCATTTTGCATGCTAAATTCAGAAGAGAAGAATGTGCTGACTGTGATGAGCTCAGCTAGCCGCTTGTGTAAAGTTGACTGTCCTGAGCATTAAAATTCAGTTCTCAGTTGATATATGCAAAGGAGCATATAAGATTGCTTGAGCTAGATGAAGTCTGACAGTCTGTATTTAAATATAGTGCGTGGTGGCTGGAACAGCAGCGATGCAGGAAGTATATTGAGGACTGTATTTGGTTTTGGATTTGCCAATATGAATGATCCCAGATGTGTTCAGCTTCTGAATGTTCATATGAACGCTACCATTCAAAGGTGAGGGTGGATTAAAATGTTAAAAGTGTTAAATGTTTTTGAAATAAGACTGAACCTTGAAACCAAAAATCAAAACAGTAATATTGTGAAGTTAATATAATTGCAGTTTAAAATAACACTTCTTTTGAAGATCTTTTCAAATGTAATTTATTCCTGTGATGGCAAAGCTGATTTTTCAGAAGCCGTTATTTAAGTCTTCTATGTTACATAATCCTTTAAAAATCATTCTAATGTGAACTTTTTTTTTCTTGTTATGAGTGCTGAGTTCAAAACTCTTCAAAAGAACAGCATGAAATGGAAATCTTTTGTAGCATTATAAATGTCTTTACTGTCACTTCTGATCAAGTTAATGCATTCTTGCTAAATAAAATATTAATTCCTCCATATAAAAAGCATGCAACTACAAAATTGTGCTGAATCTGAACTTTTGAATGGTAGTGTATCTTAAATTAGTACTGGTAATCTAAAATAGTGTTCTTATAACAACAGCTAAAATGGCACAACATTTAATTACCATTAGGAGCATAATGTTAAATATAAGCTGTTTGTATTTGATGTACTTAACAGAAAGTAGACCTCACTATAATTGGCTAAACACTAATATTAATGATGGAAGCAGCTGACAGATATAAGAGCTGTAAGATCAGAGGGGAATTCGGAAGAAAACAGGGCCAATAAACAGCAAGAAAGACTCGAATTCGAATCTGACACAGTTAGCTGTGTGGTAGAAGAAGAAAGAGAGAGTGAGACAGCGATGCCTAGGGCTAAGTCTGACCCAGCTGTGTAAATATACCGTCTATTTCTTCATACACTCACACACACACTCTTGTCAACTAAAGATACTGTTTATCTCCCTGTGTCTCCAACCAAAGCAGGGACACAATTCTCCATCCAGAAATAGATCAGAAGTAGTGTGCGGTGAATTACGCTATAGAGTCCTGATAGTGTTCTTATAGGTTTGGCTGGGTTTTTTATTCGACTATACAAGTATTGAGAGGAGGGCTGCTAGCATGATAAAAATATTTGCTCCTGCGACAATTAGTTTATGGTGGTAATGGTTCTACAGGGATTGGAGTAGTGAATCCACATGCATCCCAGAATAGTCCAAAGAATGACAGGAAGTGGGTTTCCACGGTTGCAGAGGTCAGGCAGGGTCAGCTGTATGTGTACATAGAGACTGGAGGAGAAGAATCTGAGGAGCTTGTACTGGTACACACAGATTCGTGAGCGACATTTGACAAATCGTGTGACAAGGATGCAAAATTCTCACACAACTTTGTGTATGTTTATGGTTGTGCATTATAAGCGTTAGTGATGCAAATTCTCACATATGAAAATGCAGTCTGACATTCACGCAAATTAGTATTTTGTATTGTAAAACATTTCCCTTTATGTGTTGTTGTTTTTTTTCCTTTCAGTATTTCATGACACAACAATTGGTACTATATGCGCTATTGTAAATTATGAATTTTTTTTACATGATCATACGTGCTTTTATCATATTTTGTATCGTAATACAATTAAATATAAATCTCAAAATTAATATACATTTTTGGACCTTGCATTATAGTGTTATGATGTCTAAATGAACACGTTGTGTAAAAAAATATTAATTGTAGTTTTTTTAGTTTGTTTCTAATTTATGTATACAAAAAAGATTATTGTCCATTACAAGGATGGATTGTAATAGTGTCATATTGGAGAAATTTGTAATGTCTTTGTTGTCTTATTAAAACCTCAGCTTTCACATTTAAGAAATAAACTGCATGTGTATATCTCAGGGACAATAAGGAGAATATAATTGATAATTATGCTTTAAAAAAATATCATGTGAATAACTCAAATGATTGACTCCTTATGCAATGCTGTTATATACACTGTTCTGTGTACGAACATAACAAAGAGAACTAATTTCCTTTTTCTTTCCTATTTGACAAAAACTCAAAAAGAGAGCAGCGAACCGAATTGGAAATAACACACTTTTCGTGCAGCTTTCTGCAGCTCTGCTATAGGGAGGCGCCACAGAACACGTTCCAGGCGTTTTTTTGAGTAGTAAATCCAACCTCAGAGAAAAATCACATTACAGTGTTAATTCACAGATTCATTCTATGAATTACATCTGGTTATAACATTCTTGTGTAAGTCTTTTGTTCTGTCTTTGTTATGCAGCTAAAGGGACTTGTGTTGCAGATCTGAAATGGTCACCTTGTGTTTGTTCACTTTATCCAGCAGAAATGTCTCCTAACACATCATTAGACTTTCAACATGTCTTAGGAAAACATGAGAGTGCCTCTCTGTGTACATTACACATGACGGAATGAGACTGTGTGTATGAAAGCCAGCCAGGGCAGTTGAAGAAAGCTAAGTGACCGCTGAGTTTATTATACTTTCTTACGTAGAAGTCCAGAGATGCGTGTGGTAAATCATGGGCCGGTGCTCACACAAAACACTCACTGTACTCAACAGTTAAAGTCAACATGAAGTGCTGTTCACAACATGTTACTTCTAAAATGTGTATCTCATTATAGACGTAACAAGAATTCAGGCTCATTTTAACAGTTCAGTGCAGTGTGTATTTCAGTTTGGAAACACTGAAAAATGTGGACTGGAAATTTTTGTATGTTGGAAATTGACTGGATCTGGATGATGAAAAGTAGGTGTTACAGACCAGAATTAAGTTTGCTAATACAATGCCTAAGCTGACTCGCGTAAGTTGTTTATTAACCCCTGACTGCGGTTTTGGTTAAATAAAACATAATCTTTTTTACTTTTAGGAAAAGGTGCTGATAAATTGATGTACAGGAGCATGTAATAAAACACTGAACAGAATACATTTTAATTGACTTTAAATGCTATTCTGGCCAGATTTAGACCTTTAATGCATCTGGTTGAAGAGAAATCTTGGAATGGCTTGTGTCTTTGTCAGAAAAGAAGACAAATGTGTGACTGGAAATCCAACTCCCCTTATGACATCCTTCTCAGTGGAAACTGAGAAGCCAGAATGCCAGTAACAATGAAAGAGCTATAAGTTCCCCTGAAAAGGTAAACGACTGAGGTGTCCGTTCTCAAGCCAGAAAGAGAAAGAACAGGTCTGGAATGTAGCTTGACATGTATGTTGATACAGTGTCAGAACTTCTGGCCACAGTCCAACCTCAGAATCATTGAGCAACTCGTCGAGGGGTATTTTTCTTCATTCCTTTTTTGCTGGTCATCTTGAGCCACAGAGTGTCTCTTATACGACCAGCTGAATATTTTCAAGTACAGTGTCTGAGACTGTTTGTGTTATGTTTTCATTTAGATCTGTTCCTGAGATGATTTGGGGTGTTTGTTGTAAATTCTGATCTAGTCCATGTACAGCATGATCAGTTTTAATGGATATGTGACTTTATCCTAATGGACAGAAATTATGTTTTTACGAGCACAATAATTAGCAGGGGGTCAGTGTTTTCCCTGCATTTATCTGCCGCTAAAGAAAGGAAGGAGCCAAACGTGTGTGTGTGTGTGTGTGTTTGCTGGCGGTGTCAGATGGAGAAGGCATGTGTGTTTCCTCCCAAAGAGGCCTCTGCTGAGTGTATGTGTGTACGCATGTATATGAATGAACTTGTTGCACTCAGTTTCCAGGGTCACTGGGTGCAGCACTGTATGTTTACAGTGCTCATGCACATACATTCAGAGAGACATACATTAACACACTCACCTACCCAGAGAGGCCTCTTAGGGTGGAAACCAACCCGTGGCTGTTTTGTGCGGTTTGATTCCTTGTATGGCCAGTTACAAGGAAAAAGAATACTCTGCTTTCAATATGAGTGATTATTAATCCCAATGTTTGTTTAATAATGACTTATTAATTAGCACTTAACACTCCACTTCTTACAATAGAATAAATTGGGTGCATTTTTGAGATTTTGAAAGCACAAATAGTTAGGCTTAATTTTGTAAAAGCAATACTTAAGTTGAGTTTATTTGAGTTTTATTTGTCCTTTTAGGTTTATTTGGTTTTTAAGTTTTCAAACTGAAATGATGTTAGCACCCATTGCTTATGTACAGTATTGTGACTGTAACTACTTCAATGTGTGTTTTTTGTGGGATAGTCAAGTCAACAATTATGTTATAATATCTTTTGACAGAGCTACTACAGAGCACAAAATATACCTCAAAACTCGCCCGTAGCAAACTTTCTAACCTGTAAGGCCAAAAATAGAAGGATCGAACAAATGGATCAATAAAATACGGTCTAGTATCTGTCCAATGATTTTGAACCTCTTGATTTATTTATTTTTATTTTTTTTTACTTTTTGAACTGAAATCTGATTACACCATGCATATTTTTCTGAAAATCGATCGAGTATAAAATAACGTTTATAAAAAATGATTCATTTAAAAGTTTGAGAGCAAAGAAAAAACAAAGGACAGCTAGGAATGCAGATATTTTGACTGTAGTGACATACAGATAGAGTCGAACTGTCAAAGGCTCTATTGTCTTTATTTTGCTCTGGACTCAAGACATCCGCATAGTTGTACCTCTCGGTGGGGCCTTTGCACAGCTGTGTGTGTACATGCGCAGGCGTCCTCTTACGCAGTATGGGTTACAGTGTAACTTTGTCAGTGTTTTCTCTAGGAAGAGTGTTTGTCTTACAAGCTGCAGGAGAGGCCCTTTTGTTTAACTTAGTAAAGAGGATCATCCTCAAAGTAAAGGCCTTCAACAGTACAGTAGATTTACACTGTGGTGCAGCCAATGTATGTGCTTGTAAGAGACTGTGTGTGTGAAAGTCTCAAGGAAACAGCGAGCAGTGAAGTGGCTCTGCTCAGTTATTAGCTGTTTACATGGAAGTTGCGAAATTAATTTAGGCGGAATGGAATGTGGCGAAAACATTTTTTGGGAATTCCATGAAAAATCCTCACTTCTGTGGAAATTGGCTGATTCCTTTCAAAACTGATTGCCAATCATTTTCTGACACAGCCATTGGCTCCAACATTTCAGAATAACCAGAGAAACGTCTTTTCCTTTTTGTTCTCTGAACAAATTAGTCAGTTACACAGATTTGTTGAGGCAAAAGCATGTGACTTTCGTGATGCTTCTAGGGCTTGTTTTTTTGATGCTTCTGGGGTTTATTTTCTCAAGATTTTCAGTGTAGCGTACCTAAATTTAACACATATTTAAATGCAACTTTAAACGCATGAATATATGACAAACATATTTTTTCTGTTTTTAGTACACCTTTTTTCTTTTAAACTGATGTTAAACATGGATCCCGTGAAGGTTTTTTTCACCGTTTGCAAAGGACTTGAACACACATGTCAGTAACCCAAAACCCTTTGCATTTCTCACTGTAATAATCACTCTCAGCTCACAGTGACACAAACCACATGATCAATAACGCTGAACCTAAAGACCTCAGATCCGTGGTCATAGTTTAGAATAGAATTCTGGGTGAGGGAGTCTGCAAAACAATGCTGCCCTCTTCTGGAAAGAGCGAGAAGAAGAAATAGCCTAAAGCTGCTCTAAGAGGAATAGAAAGCTTTGCAACAGATGTGCTCTTATAATAGCCTCTAATGGAAGTGAAACGAACCCAACCAAAATAGTGAAATCCAAATAGGGTAAATCCATCTTTAGGAAAGTAACATGAAATTGAGATCAACCTCTTCTGCACACTTTCAAGGCACAGGCGACTTTTATTTGCCTCGTTGTATCTGAGGCTGAACTTTTGATTTGTTTTAGGAAACAAAAAACTAAATGTAGCTCATGAATTAGTGACAGTACAGCTGAGTTGAATGACAGACTAAGACACAGACATTCACAATTTTGCCCAGCGCCTCAGTCACAAACACACACACACTTTACTCATGTGCATTGGTAGAAATGGAGCTGTCTGGTGCCATGGCAACCAATGCGGATATCCACCCCAATTCCAACCCCCTTCCTCATCAGATAGAGAGAGAGAGAGATAGAACGTTAATTAAAATGGAAGCAGGAATAACCAAAGAGTAGGGGCAAAAAGCATGACTTCTACAAGATAAAAGGTTAGACTTTGCCTATAAAACGGATATGAGACAAATCTGGATTTTTTTTCTGTTTGCGACAAGTTGAATAAAGTACGTGAGAAGAAGCCCAACATAATTAAACTTGGGCTTGTTCCTTCATTTTACAAGCAAGGGAAAATATTACTTTCTTATTTCATATCTTTTATATGTTTTCTGAAGTGATAATGACTGCCTTACCCACATTTTCTTGTGTAAATATTTGTTATTCAATGAAGCTTAATGAAACACGGAAATATTAAGAAGCACACACTCATAGACAGACAGACAGACAGGAAAAGCTCTAGCAAGAGCTAAACAGGGCGCCAGGCCGGGGCATCTGAGGACAGCGTGGGAGGGAGGAAAGCAGGGGGAGGGACTAAGGTAGATTTAGAACAAGAGAAAAGAATAATTCCACAGTACACAGAGAAATAAATGAAGGGATAGAGATAGATTATTGCAGAGTAAGAGATTGGGGGAAGGGGTAGAGTAAAGATCATGCTAAAGCAGGGCTTTTCTTTTTCAATTCTTTTAGGGTTTGACTGTAGTATTAACTAAGATATGTCTTTGTATTTTCCTTACAGATGAATCTGCAAGTCCAAAACTGAATTGAATGTTTTGCACATGGAGGTAAGAGTGATGTGATGTGATGTGTTCATTGACATGTATGGTTGCAGTACTGTAGTGAAGCTGCAGGTGTCAGACTGTCACACTAGCATCTCTTTGTAGCTGTCTGTTCAACAGTCTTCAAAACATGACCCAGCAGAACAGTGTTAAAAAAGGGAGTGGTTGGTGGCACCGCCCCTCTCTAGTCACAATCCATGAGTCAACCAGATATCATCATCATAATTTGAGTAGGAGAACAGCGGCTGTTCATTTCTGAGTGTCCTGTGTGATTCTATAGTTGAAAAACCCTTTCACATACTGCAGTCTCTCTTTTATATTTTGCAATTTATAATATTACAATTGAGTTAAAATGTGTCGAATGACATTTCATTTGAAGAATCACATTGCAATAAAGTTGTGATACTGTAAGGTGCAATATTGGGATGTATGGGCACATTACAGAGTAACTTTACAAAATGTAATGTTGCAAATTAATAGAAAGTTGCAGTTGCAACTTTGTGATATACCATCATAATTGGTAGAAACAAAGATATATTTTGAAACACAAAGTTGAAAGTATGGGAGGCCAAGTTGCAACTTGGTATATTGTGATATCAAGTTGCAATTTGGAAAATATAAAGTTGCAAAAAAATAAAGTTACAATTGTGAAATGTGGGTAAAAAGTCAATAGTACATTTTGCAGACACAATTTGAAATAAAAGTTGCAGTTCTTTGATGAGGGAACAGGCTTATATAAAATATTTTTAGTTTAATAAACCTGCCAAAGCATTTGCTTTCTGAAACAACAGTAATCGTGTTAGGATTGGGCACATCTGTGCATAAAGCGAGAGAAAGAAAACATGACTCAGCATGAGTCAACCTGGCAACCTCTTAGGGCCCATCTCTGTTGTGGGATAGCTGTCCATGGATATGCCCGATCAAATAAACCTTAATCTCTAAAGGCCACCAGTCTGCCTGGGCCTAGCTTGCGAAGTCATGCCCACTCCGTCCTCCCCGCAATGGGTATGGGACCAAGGGGAATGCCCCCTGTCCTCCCTTTTTCTCTCACCCAGGCCTGGTTGAGATAGCCAATGGTATAACCAACTTGGACAAAGTTAAAGTGGTTCGAGACAAGCTTTCATCCAATCAGAGCACACTGCAGTGGAGCAAGCAGGTTGGGGGGGGATGGCGGTGCAAAAGAGACAGACAAGGCAAAAGACAAAAGAAATGGAAGATGGAGGGATTGACTTGGCACGAGGGAGAAAAATTGAAATTGAGGTAGACAAAGAATAAAGGAACATGTAGTTTGTCAGACAGGAAGCAACGAGTATCGACTGTTCCTGCACTTATTGATTGTTCTTAAATGCTGTTTGTCTGGCACAATCACAGATACGTTTATCTGATTCACTCAAACCCTGTACAGACATAAATTTTTTGTAACAGTTGTAACTGTTCTTTGAATAGTAACACACATTATGATTTCTAGACCTCAGGGCAGGAGGCATACACTCAATGCATCTTCCTGCCAAGATTCGCCAAGTTCACTCAGCAGTGAGAAATTGGTTAGTGTAGCAGACCGACTTCTCCGCTTCATATTGCTCATCCTTTTCCAGCCATCAATAGACGGATGACCCAGGCAGAGCGGAGGTGACGGAGGAATGGACAGAGAGCTCCCACGCACACTAAAGGTCTATCTATCCTTCTGTCTGTTTCGAAAGAGGAAGCAAAGGAGTGATTGAATGAGTTCAGCTGCAATGCTTTGCATTCTGCTTCACGACGGCAGAATCCCTCTTTCTTCTGTTCTCCTTGCATTCTATAGCTACTACTTTATCTGCTACTACTAGTCTCCTCAAGAGTCCTCTCAGACACGGCACAAACAAAACACATTCACAGACTTCAAATGCACAAACATCCATTGGTTGCTGCATTATAAAAAGCAGAAGGTCAAGTACACTAGTCTTTCACAGATTAAGAATTGCACCTTTAGCTTGTCACTGGAGCTGTACTCTGAAGTTTACAGCTTTGTTTCTTATCTATACCTTGTGCATATTGGCACCTTATTAATATGCAACATGTAAAAGTGGATAAAGAACCTTCGAGGTTTTTATCCCATTGTCAGCCTTAAATGAAGTGTATGTCTTATATTTTTCTGCCAACTCTTGGGTCCTCTTGAGAAACCCAGAATGTTTGTCCTTCTATTATATGCTTTGTTTATAGACATTTCTCATTGTGTTGCACTTTGCCGTCTTCATCTTGTCTATGTTAAAGAAGATCTCTAAGATGGACATGCGATAAAACAAAACAAAAAATAGTTAATTGTCTTTTGTGACCATCATCTTTGTGGCAAAGCCTTTTGTAGATTTATAGATTCCAATTTGATTGACTCTTCTCATGTAATTTCCATCATGATGCACCAATTTGTTTATGCTCGCCAGGAAAAAAAAGTTATATTTATAAGTTACTGGGTTGTTATAATGAGAACTTTGGCAAATCCAGAAACTTCCAGTCAAAATCTATGAAGTTCATGGCATGTTGGATCTTTAGCAAAACCTAGTTACAAAGTGAAAACTAAAATGCGTGTCTTTATGTAAATTCAGTAGTGTTTTTTACATTATAGGATTAGCAGATTCTTTTGGTTGAGTTGGTATAATAAAAATAATAAAATAATAAAAGTACTTGGCAGTAAGCAAATATATACATCCTAGGAAAAGCAATGTTTTGTGTAGGGGTGGGACGATACAGGTAACTCACGATTCAATTCTGTGGCGATATGTGGCCCACGATAATGATAATATCACGATATCTACGATATTTAATATATTGGAAGAATTTTCATCAACGATATATGTGACTGAAAAATAAGTAATAAGGAATTAATAAGGAAATTTTATGCATTTACTAATGCCAACATTGTGCAAAGAAATATGCATTTGCATAATAACTCACTGCCTCCTGGTCTTAAATGTAAACACTGTAAAGACAGATAAAAGTGCATGAACAGTAAAAACACACAGTAGTGATTGTCGGCTGACTTGGTTTGCCCTCATTATCACCTGAGAGTAGTTGTGAAACTGTGAAAGCGAACGAGGTGCACTTGCAGATTCGTAACGTTAGTGTTGCTGTTATATTTTAGCTTTGCAAAGCAGTTCTTGCAGATCCAGTGCCTTTCCGTCTGTCTCGTAAAACCCGAAGTGTCTCCACACTTTAGAGTGGAAACTAGCGGGTGGGTCTTTGATTTGTTTTTTATTATTTTCTGCTATTGTCTGCGCTTCTTCTCTGTTGTTGTTAGTTAACTTGTGTTCTTCACCGGCTGCTGTTTGAGCAACTTTACCCCTATTTACCCGAACAGCGCCCCCGAGAACAAAGTGGTAGATATTGGGTAGTGACAGTGACACTTACAACGGGTAAATTAATATTTGTTTGTTGTAATTAAATATCAATATTGGCCGTTAGTGTATCAATTATTTATTGTGACAGAGAGCACAATATATTGCAATATCTATTTTTTTTCCACCCCTAGTTACATATGTTTTAATTATCAGAATTAAACATGGGTTTACTACAAATAAAAAACATAATAGCTAAACTTAAATAGCCACACATTAACATGGCTTTGCTATACTAGCCATTTAGCTTCACCATGGTATTTGTGATTATACTCCTTGTAATCAATCTGAAAGACTATAGCAATGCATCTCCCTGAGGCCCAGATGTACAAAACAGACCCTCTCACCTCTGTCATAAACACTGAGGTGTTAGTCCCGTCTGAAATGGTACATGAAAATCACGAACGACCGGTGATAAGAATCGAAGCTCACACGTACAGTAGTTTAGAAAACTAGTCTCGTCAGACTCTTGACCCAGCTCCCAATTCAACTTTGTGAATAGATTAACGGCGAACATTTTTTATCGCGCGATAAGACTCTCGCATTAACGCCAATAACGGTAAAATTTCAACATTACTTGCAAATATTTTTGTTTTTTGCTGTGTTCCAGGACCCACTCGTGATGGTACCATTGGTGAGGACACAATCCGTGCGTCTTTGGTGTCTGCAGTCAGTGACAAGTTGCGCAGGAGGATGAAAGAAGAGATGGATCGAGCACAGGCAGAGCTGGATGCGCTGAAAAGGACAGAGGAGGACCTAAAGAGAGGCCACCAGAAGCTGGAGGAGATGGTGACCAAACTCGACCTGGAGATGGTACATGAGATATGTTGTGAATTTTGAATTGTACCTTGTTATCTTACTTGAGCTAATAGGGACTTATGCTTTTACCTCTACTCTAAATACTTTCTAGCAAATCCTTTTAACAAGATATTGGCATGAAAACAATGTTTTATATATATTATAAAATACTAAGTAAGAATGTTCTTTCCATTGAATTGCAGGCTGATGTGGACAAAAACATTGATCTCCTTAAGAAGAAAGATGTTGAGCTGACTGCTGCTCTGGGACAAATGGAGAACCAGTCTGAGAACAATGATATTGATGATGTGATTGTGCCCACCGCTCCTCTGTATAAGCAGATTCTGAACCTCTACGCTGAAGAAAACGCCATAGAAGACACTATCTTCTACTTGGGTGAAGCGTTGCGCAGAGATGTCATTGACTTGGATGTCTTTCTTAAGGTTTGTCTTTTTTTTTCTACTGTTGTCTAAGCTGTAAAACACAATATTTGAATATATATTCACTCTAAGTGTACTGTTGTGTGTGTTTGTGTGCAGCATGTGCGTCTACTCTCCAGGAAACAGTTCCAACTGAGAGCTCTGATGCAGAAAGCCCGGAAAATAGCAGGCCTCAGTGACCTGTACTGACCTGTCCAAATAAATCATTCCCACTCTTTCATTCCTGCAACACACTATATGGCAAAGACCCTACATTTTTATCTGAGAACAGGAGGTTCTGGACCCTCCTTTTTATAGATCACAGTCTTTGTAAGTACAGAAAGATGTGAAAGGTAACTAATATACCCAGGACCAAAATATTCACGTTTACATTCATATCATCATTAAAGACAATAATTGCTTAGAATAAATCTTTAGCACACAAAAAAAATGAAGTGACCTTTGATTTGTGCAAAGAGGAAAACAATGGAAGGAAATCAAACATTTTCAAGAGATATGTTTGCTCAGATATGGAGTTTAGCATAGCCTTAAAAAAACTGCAACCATTGCACTTTTTGTAACTTGTGCCTCATATTCTTCTAAAGTGTCTTTACAGAGACAGGGTAAAGGGAAAGAAGTTTGAGAATTACATTCGATATGCTCTACACGAATGTCTTATTTTTATATTGTTTAATCTTCTAATATGTATCTGTATTTAACAATTCTCTTAAAATCAGCACTTTCTTTTATTTTTAGTAAATCAATCTTCCTAACATCTCAGAATCTGATTATATCATTATACTTTATCATCGTTATTGTCCACTACCTAACGTTCCTTTGCAGTCCTGCTTGTGATTTATACATTTGTTGTCAATCATAGCATTTTTATTTTCTGTTCTTATGCAGTCAGTTCACAAGAATGTGCTTAGTATTCTTGCAGATTTAATGACAGACAATTTGAGATTGATCGTATATCTGTTTGAGATGTGACGCATAAGCCCACAAAGTATGAACGTATTCTTTGCAAAGATACTTGGAGTATTGTTAAGATTGCTGGTTTAATCGCTGGTGAAGTATTTTGCTTACAATCAAGGGAAACAAGGGAATAATAAAATGATTGCGCATCTGTTGGAGGTATAAGGTGTATTTAAAAATAAAAATCTGAAATAAAGCAAGAACTATTAAATCTGGGTCTGCTAAATCTAAATGCCTTACACTGTCGCACTGGATCTATAACATTTGCTTTAGGACTTGTAAAATGTAAAAGTTTTATTTTTTTGTTCTCAAATTTATCACAGTATCACAAACCGCATGTAATACATCATAATACAGTCTGTGATACTTGGTGTCACTTGAAAGGAGAAAAGAAAAAATATCAAATGTAGTTTTATTTGGTGATGCACTGAAGAATATAACAAGGGCTGCTTTGAACATCTGGCCAGGGTTGCCAGATTTGCTGTTTTCCTATGAAAATGGGTTACCTTTAAACTCTTCCCAAGGTTGATTTGATTCAATTGGTTATATGTCTAAATTATATTTGACAGAAATGCCTGACATTAAATATTTAATTCAGTCCAATTGAATTCTAGCAATGATAACACTGTACTGAATGATGAGACATAGTAAAGAGATTTATGTAAAGGAGGGGCACTGGTAGGGAATTCCATTTCCATGGTAACAGTTTTAACTGGTCTCTACTGGATGGCTGCTAGTTATTTCGTAAAGTATGACATCCGTTCTACAGACACTTCTATTGAATTTTCTATTTCTGTTACCAATATCCTGAAGTCTTCATTTTAGTTTGCAATCTGTAAATAATTTTTAAATGGTCATAAAATATCTCCCCCACCCAAAAACAACAACCAATGTTTACAATCAAGACATAATAAAGGAAAACAGGCCGTATAAAACAACACATTAGTTGTAATTGTGTATAATGTGTAACAGGAAAATATGCATTTCACAGAATGTGAGGTTACGTTTTTGCATTTAGAATGATTTCATTGATCATTGGTCAATTTTGGATTTATGCAGATCTGGCAACCCTGCAACTGCCATTCACGGTTAATGACTCTCGTCAGCTGATGTAGCTTTAGATCTGAAATATGTTGAAATTAAAGAATAACTGTATTTTTGTGTGCCATGCAAGTCTTCTGTTATACACGAGTTGCAAATAAAACTATTTTTAGTTATCCTACTGTAAAATTTCACGTTTAATTCAAAGTTTACTAGTAATTTCTGTGAAAATAATTTCTATATCATTTTAAATTTATTTCAAAATGTAAATCTGTCTACATTGCCTGAAACTCAACAAACTGAGGTATCTTTATATGATATTTTGTGAGACACGACTCGACGATTCAAACACATGTCTATCGCGACTAACAACTGGGTTTCATACCTTTCAATGAAGAGAGTGTCCTGTTACCACATGACTGATAAATGTTTATCATCCTCTCCACGTGAATCTTTTAGCTGTGATGTGTGAGCTTGCATGTGGTGGCTTGTGCCCTTTTCTTTCCTCTAACACTTGCATACATAGTGTCTGCACCCCAGACTGTCCCTGTTCGACCATCTGAAATTTCATTTCACAGATGATGGGCTTCAGCCTCTAATCCAGCAGCTGTGAAGGAGGGTAGGACCGGTCAACTGTTTCAACTCTAATCAGCTTTTATTGCACACGAGAGAAAGAAACAGCCCGTCGCCGCTGGAACCGGTGCTTTTCGCGATTCTGGTTTGGGTTGAGGGGGACATGAGATGTGTGGTGGCTGGATGTGATGTTAAATCTAATTCAATCATTGCTGCTAGGCAGTGATGTGTCAGCAGGTGGAGATGTTAGAGCTAATAGGCCTGTCATAGTTGCTAACCTCAATCACTAACCTTCATAACAGCCTGTGCTCCTTTTAGCCCGCCTTTCTCTGCCTTTTCACAATCTTGGTCAAAATTCTGATTTTTGCCATATTTCTGTTTCTCGATTGCTTGAGGTGGTACTGCACTGACTGATAACCTTGTGTGCTTTTTGAACTGAACAGATTACAACCCTTGTCAGTGTCTTTTATCTGAAAGGTGACGAAAGTCACATTTGATTTAGTGTACCATGTACTTGATGTAGTGTCTCAGATCAGGCCCGTAAACACTCGACAAAATGCTCGTAAAAAAGGCACACAGAGCCTACAAATATTTTTATGGGGCTTAATGTGTCACCTTGGCATTGTCGATTTTTACTGGCCTGTGCATGTGAGACAGAGGAAACTGGAGAAAGTGTTTATTGGCTGTCAGGTCATTGCCATTGCTCTCAGCTGGAGTGGCGGTCGTAGCCTGCAGTGACAAGACAAAGCTGAGACATTGATGGTCTCTCTGGCGGAAACCCCATTGTAGGGGAATGTTATAGGTCTTTTTTCTTTCGGACAGTCTGTTGACCTTAGTTTAAGAAAGCTCTCTGGGCAAAACCCAGGGCACAAGAGTTTTATTGAAGTGACCAATGTCGGTCCCCAAAGGATCTGTATGTCTGGTAACCAAGAGAAAATATCACAAAGTGAAAGCCTCAGGATTTGAAATCCAAATAATGAAAGACTGTTTAGAGAAAGCCAGTGAAATTTGCTCATACTTACAGTTGAAGGTCATATTTGCTATTTTTTTTTTTTCATTTTTGAGTTTCAGTCTTATAAGCAGGGTGTGTTATGATCTTAAAAGAGATGTACTTCATTTATTGGACATTTTATACACAAAGTTGATGAAGTACACTTAATTCCAAAATATAGTCTTGACAAGATGAATTAGAGGGTAAATACCTGCACGTAAAATGTTGATTTAAGTTTTAATTATTGTACAATCCAACTGCTTAATGTTTTATAGGATAGCAGGAATGCTGGATATTATCCCAGCTTCATGGGCCGCAGGCGAGAAATTATCCTGTGTGGATGGTCAGTTTTTATACAAAGCTCTGGCATGAAATTTTAGTCTGATAGGTCTAACTAAATCTGATGTAATGACATAATATTACATTTAAATATATGAATAGTGCCTGCTTTAGCAGTTTACAGTGTGCTTCAGAAACCCTCAACCTTCCCCAGCTCGACCTGTATAGATCTGCTAAGGGGTGATTCACATATGAGGGTTATTTCATGTATATGTGCAGCAGAAGAATTACTTACATGCTCACAGCAGAATGTAGTGGATGTATTGGCAGTAGCAAGACCAAACACACTAATGTTGTCATGTACATTACCATGTAACCGCTTTGAGAATTGTCAGAAATAATTTTACTATTACAACATATAAAACATTCCGCCTGGTGTCAAGACAAACACTGCAACAATACTAATTTTCACTACAACTGATATGATGACAGTTACACTTGTTTAAAATATTATTATTTAAAATATGCCAAATCCTTGAGGGTGATATGTGATCGGTCTGTATCTCTAAACTCACACCTGAACATAAACCTAAGCTTTATGGTGCAATACTTAAGGGTATAGCCATTTGTAGTTGTGTCTGAAACCATAATGCATTTTATGGAGAACAAAGTATTTCAGTTTGTCACTTGTTTTAGTCACTCTTTAAAGTGGTAGACTAACATAGAGAACAGCGAATGAAGGTGTAGACAGCAGTTTTAGATATACAATAATACTATATGCACTGAATGCTCAGGAATAAGTCATATCATTTATTTTACTTACCCAGGTAATGCAATGCTTCATTTGTAATAAGGAATGGTAAAAACAATCAAATGCTTTAGGAACAGGCAGATAATAAAGGGTAGAGGAGTTGTGTTCCACATTAAGTTAGGGGTTAACTATGTAGCTTGGGTTAATGTAATTGCATTGATTTGAAGGAACTACAATTGCAACGCAGCATTCTCTGTTAGCCACCGTGCAATTATTTAAGCAGTTCAGACTTAATTATCTCTGCCTGCACCAGAGCCTCCTTCTAATTACCAACAATTTGTGCCTTATGTAGTAATTATTTACCCCAGAAACATCTCTCTCTAATTATAATTAAGGAAGAGCAGTATATATTTATTCTCTCCTAAGCCTACTTTATATAGTGGTATCTTAACGAGCTGTTGAAAAGGTTCTTTCTCTTGAATTGGAGTGATGTACCTTATGATAGATTCATATACTGCTGCTTGGCAACCATCTGATTTGAGAAAGTAGGATTGTGTGACAACCTCTAATGAAAGTTTACCACACTTCCTCCAACAAAGTGAAGCAGTCTAGAGTGCAGATAGAAAAGGCAAGCGGGTAGAATGCAAGTTCATGAATATTTAAATCAGCAAGATCTCATATGCTATTTTTAATGGAGAAATCTGTTTGCATGTCGTTGTAGCAAACACTCCATGACACTGATTAGAACAAGAACGTGAAAATTAAGTTTAGGACTGTCAAATTTATAGGATTAGTTCAACAAAAATGGTTAATTTGTTAACTTAATTGTTAACTAGTAATTTGTTGAAAATGTACTCATCCTCAGGCCATCTTCGATGAACATAGAGACAATACAAAGACAAAAAATCATCAGGATGGTTTTAATTTTAAAAAGTTGCTTCAGGCAAAAATAGTCTCCGGTGACATTGTCTAAATCAGGAGAGAAATATGCACAGGCCAAGCAATATTTATTGGTAAAAACAGATATTTGAACAGTTATATGATGGTGGATTTTAATGTGACAACAGATGATAGACTTTTTTACTGGTGGAAGACTAACGATGGATTCTGGACTCATATTTTGGCAAGATGTGATTTAAAAAAGTAAAAAGCGTTGTATTTATACTGAAAAGCTCGTTTTCGTCTCCCAACCTGGTCTTAGCTGGTTTAAGCTGGTCAGCAGGCCGGTTTTAGAACGGTGAGCAGAATATTCTGTGAGAAAAATAAACAACAAGGCACATAATATTTTAAAATGCCATCTTTTTTTCCACAAAAGGAAATTTCTTTGTTATTGTGTGGCTAAATGCAACAAAAATCTAATAACAATATCTTGGCTGATATTGCTTCTGTCTTCTAATGCTCAGCATATCAGATAAAAAAGCATTATCCATGAGCGCAGCTTGCAGTGGTGAGTGCCCTGTTTCCGAGGTGTCCTGAAGAGGGCATTGCAGCAGTGTCTCAAGCTCGGCAGCACAGCCTGACTAGATCCTGCATGAGGAGTTTTCAAACGCACGACTTACAAATCCACTTCAGTTACTCAATCAGTCTGATTTCCTTTCATAAGAGAAGTTTTGTACACCTTTATTATATTTCCCTGTAGACTTTCTCTGATTTGGGTCTCGTATATTGCAAAAATGACACAGCTTCTAGTGAAAGTCACCTTAGCTGAACTAAAGGTTAATCATCCAAATGGAAGGCGAATGAAGCTAAAGAAACAGAGTGGAACGGTAAAAGAGAGACAAAATAGCTTTCTGCTCCCTGTATAGTTTCCTGTTCATGCTGAAATTCATCTTTAATATAATGGCGCTATATGATTTCCAAAATATGCATAGTACAAAACAGAAAGAAATGCTAAATGCGTTGTGTTTGCAGAGGCAGAGCTAATTTATCATTAATGGCCCTTGCTTGGTAGTGAATGAAATGCAGGGGTCAGTAATTCCATGCAAATATGACAAGAAGGAAAACATTCACACACCACTACATTGACTTTTATTTACATTAATGAACCCAATGGTGACAATTTCTAAAAACAAATTATGCTCACCCAGATAGATATCCGGCCCACACCAGACGGTTACATCCGGCGCACATACCGCATGGAATGATGGCACTTGGGCGGTCCACTCCTGTTTGCTAGATCTGAGCCACATAGCAATACCACATGTCAGCCAGAATTCAACCAAATGAACCAGAACTGACCCTATTGTGGGCCACAGTTTGCTTTTATTCTGGCCCGGAACCGGCTCACACCAGACACTTACATCTGGCCCACATACCCAGAAGGGTATACCTGTAATTTTATGGTTAGCATTCCAAGTGCCATCATTCCATGCGGTATGTGGGCCGGATGTAACCGTCTTGTGTGGGCCAGATATGTGCCCCATGAATTTTGCTATCTGGGGAAGGACAGCCATCTGTAATTAAGAGGCACGTTCCAGGGCTTTTACAATGCAGCACTTAAAACTGTGTTTTGGGACTCTCACCACTGTTTAAGGAATAGGATGTTACTTTAATCACACCATATTTCATCATTCAAAACATAAAAGTATTTGATATAGCTCTTTTTCAGATTCCTTTAACTTATATTGGAAAAAGTGCCAAACTAATTAAACTTCAAGCAGGCACTTATTCATAGAGATGGACCTTATTGTACACATCTCTTCCAGTCCTTTAATATATTTGATTTTCTTTGAGCGCTGAGCGTGTCCAACCTTCATTTTAGACTGAGCAAAGAGACCTGCCCAACCTGCCATTTCCATTTCGCCCTTTAAAACGAACCTAAACTTCAGAATATTTTCAAAGAACGGACTGGGGAATGATTTGATTCCACAAAAGTGGGGTAGTTTATGTAATGGTTTACCCTGAACAGAGTTCCTATTGTATGAGCCATTGCTAAATGGCAAAAGAAAATTATGATTGATTTAGCTGTCTGGTTATATGGCTTTAGCAGCTTAGACAATGACTTAAATTAAATGGGGGAAGGGGATGCATTTAATTAATGTGAATTTGTGCTAACCCCTGTTGTTTTGGACTCCAGTATAGACCAGTGACCTGTCAATCATTGCAGTAAGTGTCTGTCTATGTGTGAGAGAGATATTTAAAGGTCAGCCTCATCTGCCTTTTCACTACATCTCCAGCTCTTTGGTAAAAAATAAAGGCAGATGGTCTCAACCACATTTGACCTCTGCTTTAATCACATCAGAGTGTCCTCTACTACTTGGAGCCTCAGATTGCAGAGATTTATTGCTGTAACAATCACTAAAACATTCACGAAATCACACAAGTGACATGATGTTTTGGAATAACAAAAAAAATGAACTCTAAGTTCTGCATAGCTCTTATCCGTATTCAGAGAGACAGATGCTTGTTTACAAGACATACTCTCAACAAGAGAGTTAAAAGGGAAAGGAAGGAGAAAGGGAGGGTGAGAGGATGATATAATAAGATACAACCTGGCCAGATGTTCTGAGTGACTTCAAAGTCTTTAAGAAGCTCTGAAGTAAGTTACCTGGGAATATATTGAAACATGGCCAAAATCTCTGTGGCACCTGATTCTCAAAGAGTAGCCTAGATAGGAGTCACGTGACTAGGTCAAAGCAAAAACACGTATGTGTGTGTGTGTGTGTGTTATCTATATGTGTTTTGAAAGTAATAACGTTAATAATTTACAGAAGGTGTTAAAAATATATAAAATTATACAGTGTATATAATTTATTAAAAAGGCACTTTCCAGAAAATGGGCCCTGAAACTGTTAAAAAAACATTTTACCCTTCGTAATGTTTGCTTGTCACAAGGTGTAACTATTTAGATTTTATTTTTCATTAATTTTCTATATAGTTTGTCACCCTGTTGTGTCTTTGCTTGTGTGCTTTTGCAAATTTATAGCAGTAAACATTAAATAGACATTAAAAAAGACAAAATCAATAAAACTGATTGAATGGCTAACACCGTCAACTTAATTTGTGTTAACATTGAGATAATGTAATGAGGTTATTTAGACCTACCCCACAAATGCTGTAGAAGGGATCCACATTATGTTTACATTTATTGTAATATCGAGTTAATCAACAGAGTTGCATGCAAAATAACATTTTTATTTTGTTTTTAATGATTCAAAAGGTTGGCTCACAATTATTGATTGTCGTATTATTTAAATTGTTAAATACAGTCAAGAAGGTCAAGACCTCTGTGATTTGACCTTTGAACCATAGGTGGGGGATGGAATAGCCTATTTACGCGACATGTGTTTAGGACTAGCTACTGCTAGATAAATATGTCTCGTAAACATGGGATTCGTCGCGCCTTTAATTCTTCACTCCCTGTAGAACCTCTGCTAAATTGTAAGCTATATAGATAATTATAAATTCAACTTTTAAATAATCGCCACAACGCATGCATCGAAATAAAATAAGTTTATAATGTCTCATATGATGCAGTATTATGACACTGATTATTTAGTCTGCGCTCTTCAGCATCTATGATGAGAAATATGTGTTATGTGCGCACGCAGGCGCGGGCCGAGCATCACACGCACGCGCGCGCACGCACACACTTGCGCTGCTGTGAGATTATCAGAGCGCTCGGCGGCAGAGAGAGAAAGAGGGAGACGCGGAGGAGAGCAGCAGCCCCACCGATCCTCAAGCGAGAGAGAGAGGCAGCGTCTGGAGCAAGAGCTGGGCGGGGAAATAACTGCGGTACTCAAGAAATACTTCATTGCCGAACTGCAGCAGTTTGTCGGCATCGCAACTTCGTCCGTGTAAAGCAAAATGTCATCGTCGGGAAAAGACAACAGCTCCCAACATGCGAATTACGTGGGACCGTACCGCCTGGAAAAGACGCTTGGCAAAGGACAGACAGGTTTGTCCTTTTGTGTGCTTGAGATCAGGGATGGTGACACGCGCTATCACCGCCGCTCAATTATACACTTGCGCGATGACTAAATATTATGCGTGTGTGTTTGCGTGCGCTCACATGTCATTGTGTAGAGAGGGTTTTCCGGAGATTAAAGACCTTAGCCTACTTTTTTGGCTATCCGGTGAGATCTTATCAGTTGGAGAATGCTTTTTGGGTGGTACAAGTTGGCGAACGTTGTATTTTCGTTCTATAAAAGGAACTTGTCTTCGCAAATGACTCTAGATAATGCCGTTAATCCCGATTTGTCTGACAAGGGGATGTGGTTGCGCTTGCAGGTCTCACTGCTAAACGCATTTGCCTTTTAGAAGAGCTAGAATTGAATGTTTGACATCAGGGTACAGGTGGCCCTCGGTTGCTGCTGATGCTGATGCTGATGGGACAGTTTTGCTGCATCCGTGGTGCACCATGTGTTCAACCCGGTTCCCTCTGCAGTCTGGTGGTGCTGAAGTTTGAGTAACCAGTCTTGATTTAGTTTTGCTACAGGCCACTGAAAGGTTGTTTGGTTGATTTGAGCTGCTGTAATAATCAATAATCATCTAGGTTTTATATGACCACACAACGAGTGTCAACGATTATTCTTATGTTCATGTCTGCTTATTGCTGCGAATTGCTGTATGACATGGGAGTGTGGAAGAAGTATTGATCTGGCGGCAATTTTTGGTGCTCAGTGTTCTGTGGCCAGTGGCTTCTTCTGGTGTGGCTTTGGTAGAGAACAGTTACTGAGTCGATATCCCTGGCCAGACGTATCCAAGTGCCTGCAGCTGTTATGCAACTCATGAACTGCAACTGTTAAAGTATAGATTGACTGACTGTGTTTTGAAGAACACGGGGGCCAGAGTTCGTAGTTATGTCTTCAGGCGTTTCCCTTTAAAGGTATCCAGTAAGGATGCACTCTGTAAACTCGTATCATAGGCATATAGATGAATTATTGACAATTAATGATATATTATTAGCTCATGAAATTGTAATTTCAGTTTTGTGGCCTTTTGTTTCGCTTGCCATTTGTATAATGTTCTTAATATGTTTACGTTTACTTTTAACATCAAATAATGTCTCTTTCTGAGTCTAAACATACGTTAGCAGCAGTACATTGAGTAAGCAGGATGGTTGAATATACAGTGTTTATGAAATAGCTGGCAAATAGTATGGGAATGGTGTACTGTCAGATTTAAAAAATGAGAACTGAGGGATAGGTGGACCTTTTCAAAGGCTATAAATACCAGAAAGGTTTTTACTTGTGTTTAAATTTGGTTGGTAAAACCAGAGTGAATCATTTTTTGTGATTGCTGATAGTATGTTTCAAGTCAACTAGAATACATGTCAAGAGAGAGTGCCAAAGTGTGGGTGTTGTATATCTAGACCTGCAACCATTAAAGAACAGGATTCACCAAGGGTTGAGAACTACGTTTATTACCTTAAATCAGTCTATACTCTGACAGAGATCCTTCCTTGTGAGAAAATAGACCAAACATATTGATGACTCACCTTGCACTGATGGTAGTCTCAACATTTTTGTCCAGTGAGAATCTCCATGACCACCTGCTTCTGCCTAGCAACAGCTGTTAGAAGATCACGGTTCATAGCTGTAATGGCAACTAAAAGGTTTTAGCTGTTTAAAAATTGTCAGATAATCAACTCCTGAATATGTCTTGCTCCAACTGAGAAAATGCGTTGTTACGTGAAAATAGAATGCAATCACTATTCTGTCATTATTTGCTCTCCATCACGTCATGTAACAACTCTACAATTTATTAATCATCTGTGAAACACAAAAAAGTTATTTAGAAAAATCTCTCAGTGGGTCTTTAAAACCGGTAGTCACCAAAATGGTTTGATTACCAGCAAAATATCTTCTGTCGTGTTCCACAAAAGACAAAAAGTTGTTTAGAATGACATAAGAATTACATTTTTACCTGAATTATGGTCAGATTTCTCAGTTAACCCAAGAATACGCGACCAGTGCTAACAATGTGTTTATATGATGGTAAATACGTGCATTGCTTGTTGCTCAACTGTAGAGACGGCCCACACTTTTCATTTGCGAACAGAACGTTCTGTCGGCAATTAAACTATTGGCGCCACTTCTTAAAATAAATCCTCATGTAGCCCTGGGTTAAAAGAGCATGCTGCATCTGACTGGTAAGCGGAGGGTATTCCTGCTTATTCTGCTGCCGTTGGCATGGCTGCTGAGAGAATGCTGCACAATAAACGCCGCTTCCAGTGCTGCCGCTGCAGAGGAGAGCCCATATGTCATGAGAGAGACTCGCACAGAGAAAGAGTAGCTTGGGGGAGGGGTAGGGATAGATGGGAAGGGGGGTGGATTTGGGGATGAGGAAGAGAGAGAGAGAGAGTTCTCAGAGCTAAAGTGGGACCCCCATGGGAAACAGTAAAAAGGACGCTCTAGTTTAATTTACCCCCTCCCTCACCTCCCCAAATCAAAACGGATGTACGTGCCTGTATTTTTGCCTCTGCTGTTTCTTTGTGATGCTTCAGCCATCGCACGTAGCATCCTCGCTGCTCGAGTCCGTCGAAAGTAGGCAGAGGAAGATTACAGGAGATCACTGGCTGAGACAGATTGGACTGTGGTAGTGCTAGCGAAAAACAATAACGTTGCAACAATAACTGCTTTATGAGACTCATGCAGTTACTGTGTATTTTCTTCCACTAATTCGTTCTGTTCGTATCCCCACTACTCTACTTATACCCTCCTCGTCTCCTTCCCTCACTCTGTCAGGGTGTCCCAGAGGAGGCCTGTTAATGAAGCGGCGAAGTACCTGAATCACGCACACTGTCACGGGCAGAAACGGAGCCCTCTCGCTGGGTCAGGGTTAGTTGGCTTGAATGGGCAGGCTCC
The DNA here is from genome assembly GCA_032357475.1 of Enteromius thamalakanensis. Lineage (NCBI taxonomy): Eukaryota > Metazoa > Chordata > Actinopteri > Cypriniformes > Cyprinidae > Enteromius > Enteromius thamalakanensis. The sequence continues at coordinate 22,318,714 of JAUCMT010000134.1, read as the reverse complement.
ATGCAGAGTGGTGTTAGAGCCCCAGGCCTCCACTGCACTTCCAGCATGGAGATAATCAAGCTATATATACACACTACCTCAGGGCCAGTGAGTGTCCGTTACTGCAGAGGCGCTGGTGCAAGGCGGATATGAAGTGCTGCTGGCAGAACCACATAAAGTGTGGTCATTTTGCTGCAGTGCACGTAGGGTTCATTTCAATCCAAGGTAGTGCTTCTGCATATATGGGACGCCATTGCTCCTCTAAAATGTAGAATAGAAAAGCACTTATCTAACTGTTAACGGCACGAAACAGAAGTGGAATATTTACATATCATCACAAGATTACATATGCAATCGCATATTTAATATTGTGAAGAAATGAAAATATTTAAAGTTAACCCAAAAATTAATGTCCTGCTTTTATTTGCTAACCTTCATGTCATTCCAAACCTGTATATGACTGACTTTCATATGCAGAACACTAAAAAGTTGAATATTTAAACTGATTTTGTCTGTAAAATTATAGGTGTCCATAAGAACATTTGTTTTCATTGACTTTCAGTGCTCTGAGAAAAAGAACTTGATTATCTTGTCTTTGATTATTAGCATGCATAGTACTAGAATATTAGTAATTTATTTAGTGGTCAATAAGCCCAAATTAATGCCTTATTGTACATGACCTTATTCTGCATCCCTATACCTAAACTTAACAACTAACTTACTAACTATTAATAAGAAGCAAACTAGGAATTTCCTGAGGGAAAAGTTATAGTTAATATTAAATAAGTTATTCTAAAGTGTTACAAGAAAGCCATACATGATTTATTAAATGTCACATGCGTGCGTAAGTGATCTGTCACTTTAAACACAGTGGCCTGTGATATCAAAATGGACCTGTATTATCTAATTGGTTTCTTTGATTCATGGAGTGCGGTTATTGTTGAAAATAATTTAGTTAGGAGGGGAAAATTAAATTAAGCTCAAAGAAACAACATCTTCATCGGCACAAAGAATGTTTTGTTTTTAGCCTGAAAAGCCTGTTTGAAATGTCAGCTGTTGACTGTCTTGCTGGGCTGACTTTGCGAACAATTTGTCAGTGTGTTTCTGTCTGAGGGGGTTGCAGTCTCCCAGACATATTCTAGCCTTCAGTTGGCTCTCATTTAGTAAGTGCTGGATAGCAGTGTTTGGTTGTCATGGCTGCGCCCCCTTCCCACAAGCCTTTTCTCACAATGGCCATGCTTTCCATCTTAGAGATCAGAGGCAGACAGCAACAGCTCTCGTAGCCCCTCTTTCCCACCCTTGATTTATGTAGATTACATTCAGTCTTAACACTGGAAGATGGCCACAGAGGAATCTATGGAGGAATACGCAGTCTTTACGTCATACGCAATAAATTAATCCAGAAAAATGTTGAAGGAATGTGCGCAGGAATGATTGGTAAAGCGGAGCTGATTACACTGATGGGCTCTTATGTGGGGTTAGATGTATTTCTCATTTAAGGCTTGAATGAACTGCCAACATGTTGTTCCTTGTTGGCTAGCAATTATATAATTATATTGTATATTTAGTGATTTATTGCTCATTCTTGTCACTCTTCATTTTCACTCCTCCTTCTTGGGTCTCGGAGACATTTCTGAGAGATTCCCTGTTTTCCCTGCAAGCGTTGTGGCCAAACACGATGAGAAAGATAAATTTAGATGTGCTAGTAGTGGTGTTGTGGGTTATTGCATTTGTGAAATTGAGTTGAGAATGTAATGTATACTGAGACCACAAACAAAAGTTTTTAAGTAACTGCTGAACCTACATAGCATTAACCCAATAGCACAAGGTCATCCATTGCCTTCAAGGTAGAACAGATGGGCAAACGTCTAATCTGGCAGATTTAACATTATACACCAGTTTAGATCCCACCTTATAATAGGTGGCATTAACTACTACAGTATGTACTTATGTTTTAGTTGGTAAGTTGATACAATGCACTTTACCTTTGCTTTACATTGTAATCATATTATACGTTTATATACCTGCATGTAGTTAAATTTGTTATTCATTTCTGTAATTACATTTATAATCAAAGTGTTGACCTGCACATTAACTATAAAAACCTATAAAAAGTATTGTAGCATTTAAAAAAAAGAAAGAAATTGTGTACATAATAATTTTTAACCCCAAATATTATATTACATTTTGCACAAAAGCATGAAGTGTGCAAAAGCTCTTTCAGAGAGAAACAAATTGCATTCCTGAACCGGAAACAGTAGATTAGTGTGATATCAGTGCAAAATTTCACAGCAAACTGAACATGCATGGACAACGTTTCTTTGGATAAATGAGCCTACATTGAAAAAAGTCAAGAAAAATATCATAGGTTGACCAGTATTTCCAGCAACTCAAAAATGAACATGGGACAGTTTGACCTGCAACATAATTAAAATGGCATGACAAGTGCTATTTTGTCTCCTGTGTTGATGTATTTCCTATTGCGTTTGATAGTTAATAGTCTGTGGCAGGTGGTGTTGGGGGAGGGGCATTCACTTTCTAGAGAGAAATAGATTGGACTAAAAATTTGAGTAATGCAGGATGAGTCATCAGTAAGATCTCCAGAATGGAAAGGCTATAAGCTTTAAATGGAAATATTTGCAAGTGAATTCTGTCCGTGTTTTGCAGTACGCTAGCTTATGGTCTCAAAGCAGACTCAAGTTTTCATTTCATGTTAGTCAATACTAGATTCATAGAGAGAGTCTGGTCTCTGAATGTCTTTAAAGCTAGTTTCTTGTCTTTTTTTTTGTGGTCATACGTGCAGACAGAAATTAAGCTGTTTCATTTATGCTGCTCTGTGGCATGGTGCTGTACATCGCATTGTGTAGTTTTAGTAGTCCCCTCCCCCTTCCCCACTGCAGAAAATTGCTCCCTAGTGCCTGATGCAGCTGTGAAGCCTTTTATCAGAGAAACACAGCAGAGACCCTTAACTCCTGGTGTTGTCCCTTCCGTGTTCCTCTCTCTATCTCCATCACACCACCTCTGCCAGCAGCATCTTCTACCTTTGCTGCCTTACCGTGAATGACTGGTATCTGCTCTTTACACACCCTCTGAAGGTTTTAGCTGGAGGGTATTGACAATCCCAAAGCTGGAGTCACAGGACCCACTTCTGATGTGACTTGATTTGCGAATTCATCTGATCAGAATTGGGACAGCGAGGAGAAATAATTGCCCAAATGGCAACCTCACTGAAGACTCTTGTATATGTAAGTATCCTGAAACGCTATCTTCAGTGACACAGAAGTCCAAACAGTGGGCAACCGCTCAACAGATGGACTAATTCTGGGTTTAATTAGGATAGACGTTTAGCCTGTAGCTCATGTAAAGCACTCTCGTGCCTACGTGTGAGTTCAAGTCAAAACAGAGACTGCAAGCACAGATTAATGGGAATATACGGACAGGGAGAGAGAGGAAGCAGAAGGGTTGAAATAAGTGAAAGGTGCAGAAATAGATGTGGAGGGAGAGAGCAGTACGGGAGAGAGTTTGAGTGGAATAGATTGTAGAGACCTGGAAAAAGAGGGGAGATAAACACACAGTATTTGAGAGGGAGAAATAAACACACCAAAAAGCATTTAGCATTCATTCTCGCTCATGTCATTGCAAACAAAGATATTTCTCTCCATGCAAACAAAACTTTGAGAAGACATTGTAGGTGTTATTCATATGATTTAGGCAGTTCAATCCAAGTCTTCTCAAAAGACAGTCACTTTATAGGCTGATCAGATCACATAAGACATTGATTAACATTCATATACGGTATAGAGCTCATTACATAAGCTTATCTGCAGCTCAAAATGCATATCTGATGCATCGCATGACAACAGACCTCATTGGCTCTTTGCACATCAGATATGGTCAACAGAAGCGCAGCGTTGACCAGTGTTGAAGACAGAATCACTACAGATCAAAATTTCATTCACTGATAATCTTCCACTCCAGCGAGCTGTTAACAGTTGCGTCCGGGCCATTGAGCTCAGAACCAGATGAATCCAATTTGTGAAGATTTTGAGAACTGGTTGTATAATTAATTAAAATAATCCAACTACAAAGAATGATTCATTAATGAAACAAACATGGCCACTTGCATTTATTCATTTGTTTTCTTGTTTATGTTTTTACACAAATATTATACAGCAAATTGAATATGAATCATCTTTATGTTGCATTTTGGAGTCGAGAGTCCCAGATTTCATTTACGATACTGTAAATAAACACACTGAAAACAGTGTCTAGTATATTCTTTAGAAATGTACCTTTTATATTCATTGAATCAAGTTTTGAATGACACATGGGCGAGTAAACAATGACAGAATTCATTTTAGGGGAACAATTCCTTCAAAAAGCTGCAATTTTTGTATTACTGCAAAAGGATAGCACACGTTCAAGCACACTTACCAAAGGAACATCACCCAGTTACAAATGATTGAAGGCTAAACAAGCAATTTTATCACAAAATAAAAATTGCAATGCTGCGTTACAATACAAAATTATTCATTCATTATTTTCTTTGGGTGCCATTGTGCTAGTACTGTATGAATGAAATGAGGGGCCATGTCATTTTGTACGCATGATTGATTGGTAAAGAATCCACAAGGGGTGAATATCCTGTCCAGATGGTGGGGTTTGGTCAGGCTGTGTCATTAGTCAGGTGGTTGCTGATGCTTGATGGCCCCTTTATTCGTAACCGAATGGTTTCAGCTTGCTTTTACTCAAGAGTAAATTAGAGGGGAGAATGAACAGGGTTTGAAAGAATGTGCGTATGTGCATCCAGTTTCACAGAGTATTAATAGTGTGGCAGCACTACATCATTTCAGCCAATCACTGCCCGCGCAGCGCAAACCCAGCAATAGAATAATAGCTACACGCATCTTTTTCCTTCTGTCTAAGACAAGTTGAGGGTTTCTATGGAAACCGGGGGAGGCTCTGTGCAATTTTTATACATATGTTTTCTGGACGGCTGTACCTGGTGCACGGTTTCTCGGCCTTGCCTGGAGGGTCCAGCTATTGATTGTAGCTTCGCTGCCTGAGCTATTAGAATGTGAATGAGGATCTCCGCCATCTCTTAATGTGTGCTAAATAATGCCTTTCAAGGCTAAATTTGAGCTTGGACCTTGTCTGATATTATCTATAAGCTCATAATTTCACACATAATGGCTGGATCTGTACTGATGGGACTTGTCGAATGGCCAAAGGTTCCTGTGTTACTGAACATACAGTTTAATCTGGTCTATGAAGTGTCCAGACACGTTCACACTTTGTCACGCTGTAATGTTCATGTTGATCTGTCATATCAGTAGTCTAATAATAGCTGTTTTGTTTTGCATGTTTCTGGCCATCTCTTGGGAATGCTGTGTAGAGATCGCACGATCAGCCAAATATTATTCGCTTTATCTGCTTGTTTATTAGATATGTTCACTTAAGAAATGAATGAATCATGCCGTTTATTCAGTGCCCTGAAAACCTTTGTGTTACATAACAGTTTGCATCTGTCAGGTCTGTGAGGCTTTTAAGAGTTCATTAAGAAATGAATGCTGTTGTGTCATTCTAATACTTCTGTTGAACGTAAAAGAAGATTAAAAACTCTATACTCTATATAGTAAAAGTTAGTGTTTGGACCTCAACAGCCTTCAAAATATCTGCTTTTGTGTTACACAAAGAGAGAACATCATACAGGTTTGGAATGGCATAAGAGTACAGGATATTGGAGTTTCTATATTCGGGGGAACTGAGTCTGAGGCTATACCGCAAAAACAATAAAAGTGGGTGTATGACTGCATAGGTCCAAGACCGCTGATATTGGCCAGTGCAACGTAAACCTAAAACAACTTTACGTAGATGAGACCTGAAAGAAAAATGAGCACATTATTGCTACTGAGGAGGCTTTAGAAGCACTGAAATTAATGGCGAAAGTGTTTTCAGAGATTAAATTTAGAAATCAGTGGGAAATCAGAACAAAGGCTGCTTATTTTGACACCAACACAATACAGGGAGAGGGAGACAGAGAAAGATAGAAGAGTTATTTATAATGTAAGCATTCCTCTCCAACATTTCTTTGGATGTTTCTCCGAGCAAACGCAGGTTACGCACGTTATTTTTCAGTGCTTTCATTAGTTTGCCTGTGGCACTGCCTCATTAATTCTCTGCCTTTCAATGTAGCTTGTGTTAATATAGTTGTAATGAAATATTCAGCCGTTTCTCCATGAGGAATGTATGAGGTTTGTTGCTCTACAGGGATCTATCACACACATAGTTCAGACAGCATGGCCATTTTCTACTTTTATTACAAATTTGAATGTAGCTAAATGGGTAAACTAAATGGGTTTACAGGCATGTTTTCACATGATCACTGCTAAGGTATGAGCATAAAGCAAGCAATATTGTAGGAAAATCAGCCATCATGTGTTTTTGAGGACACTGGAGTCAAGCGTTGGTTGCCTCCACAGCCGAACTATCCTAGGGTTGAAGTCACAGAGCTTCTGTGCCGAAGTGTTACTACTACTGAAATTAATTAAACTTTACAAGCGTTATGTGTAACACGGACACACACAGTCAAATGTCACCAGACTTGAGCTATGAAAGCTAATGGCCTGCAATAATTTGTGCAATTGACAAGAAATTATTCACCCGTTTCCATTTCAAGTAGCCCTGATGCTCTTCGAATGACTTTTCTCATGCCTGAATGAGCTTTGTGTTGTAAATGACATCATGTGACCAGCCCTTCATGTCCATATGACCTGGACACGGCCAATAAGAGGTCCCGCTAACTAGATAACTATGTCAACATAAATCATTGTTATTGATATATCCTGGCACATCATACCAGGCCGGGCATGCAGTTCAGATACTCTTTTTTTGTCCCATTTAACCCCATTAGATACTAATGTAATCCAGCCATGGCATAACTAGAAATACACCCACATATTATAGTAACACACACACACACACACACTAAGAAAATTGGTCAGTCTGCATCTGTTCATAAATATGTTAAAAACACAACTACAAGAGATAGCAGCGCACCGCCTCCGGCTACATCGGGGTTGTGATCTCTCCATGGTGTCAGGACCCCTCACACCCCGTAGGATACACACAGATGGCCTCACGACGGCTTGTGCACTGGTCTCGTGTTCGCGTGTGAGATTCTCCGCAGCTTTTAGCCTCTGCACGGGCTTCTGATCAAGTGGCATAATCAGATTAAGGAGGTGGGGAGAGGGTGAACAGACATTATTTTCACTTTGACTGCAATGATGACAGGTACTGCCACAGGCACATTGAGAGAGAGACGGTTTGGTTGCGAGCTAATTCCTCTGTGTGTGTGTGTGCGTGCACCGGGGTCTTTCTAATTTAGTTGTGCTTTGGACTGAGGCGGCTCAAGGAGTGAGGCTGTGTTACTGCATTACAGCACAGCAACTCTTGCCAGACGTGTCTCTGTGGAGATGGTGCGGCACACATGCTGAGCACATCTGGCTTGGGCGAGTGCTGCCTGGTTCAGCATGGCAACAGCATCACACAGCCCTGCAGACCGTCACAAGGAGGGGTCAGGGCCTGCTCTGAGCTCAGATTGTACCCTGCTGATCTGCTGCCTCTCCTGTATTCTTTTTTGAGCTGAGAGTCAAGCAGTGATTGATATGCTGATCTAATTTAGGCCATTACTGTGCTGTTTTATTGTCGACTGAAACCCTAAATTGTTTATTATTAATATACTGTCTAATTGATGACTGTTGTGATTACATTGGGGCATAGAGTTTCTTATTGTCGAGTGTTGCTGATATGTAGTTTCATAAGGGTGCACATCACTGGCCTGTGTTCGAATGCAAGTGCATTATTGCTTTTTGGCGTGGTTTTATATTACCCATATTACACTCATGCAGTCCGGTATTATTTTCTCCTTGCATTAGCCACAGAGTGCTTTATGAGAGATATTATTTTCAGGTGTACGGTTTATGCTGAGGAAGAGAAACCCTTTATTTCCGTACATTACATGTGGACATCTTCCTCTGCTTTTAGCCCCGTCACTATGGTTACAGCAGTGTTTGACTACATGTCTGTGTGTATGTTTTGATTTTGTATGTTTAATGGATTGGGATTGTCAGCGAATGGCAGCAATAAAGTAACATGTTAAACAAAGCAAATGAAATTTACAGTTGCTAATATTGACTGATTGCTTTAGCCTGCAGTGTTTATGGATAAATGAAATCTTTCTCGACTTTTGTTCCTATTTTAATAACTGAATTCATATGCACAAGAAAATTTCAGCTCAAATCAGAATATGGGAATATTTTGATTATGCACGCCTCATGTAGATCTGCTAACTTATGCCAATGATAATATTTTTTTGTTTTATCTAGCAAAATTAATAAATAAATCAAAAGTGACAGACATTTATGATGTTACAGAAGACTTCCATTTCAAATAAATGCTGTTCTTTCGAACTTTGTTCATCAAAGAATCCTGAAAAATGTGTCATGTTTTCCACAAAAATAATAAGCAACACAACTGATTTCAACACTGATAAAAATATATTTTTGAGCACCACATTTTTAGAGTAATTTTAGATTAGGCTCATATGATAGATCAAATAAATTCAGCCCTAAATCTAAATTTTACCGACCCCAGATTTATTAATCTGCACATGAATAAGCTCAAAAAACATCACATTAATAAAGAAACACTTCTTGGATCAAAGAGAAAACAGATTATTGTAGCAAACATTAAAAATGTACACACTGTAAGATTAATGAGTTTCTTAAAAATATTGAAATACAGAGCAAGAATAAGCATGTCCAGTATTTTCACATGTAGAGAGGGAAAATAATTTCCAGATTATTCTGATTACAGGAATATTTCAGTAGTTGTCCAATCTGAAAATGAAAGGCATGGAAACGTGGTCAATCATAGATTGCAATAATGTTGATGAGATTTTAAGTGGGTGAGGTATTAGGCATGTTTGGTTGGATAGCTGGCAGAAGCAGGTCATGTTGCCCCACTGTGTAACCGGCTGACCAGATGAGGGGGTTTGGGGATTAGTCAGGCCCCCCACAGCTGCAGCCACAGCCCTGAGTAGAACAGATGGCCGTCTGCATGTTAAGGCAGTCACCCCCATCACCACAACACACATGTACAAACACACAACATATGAAAGAGACATCGTTGTGACACTGCTATACACAGCTATTATCTGCATTATTCATGTTGCATGATTATGTAATGATTTGATTGTACATCCTGGTGTTGACTGATCCACGGCCGGCACTCGGAGACACTCAGCAGACGCTCTGAGCTGGGCAGTGTCACTTTGCCTGTGGCTCAATGCCAAACAGATTCAAGGGCGTCATACTCCTTTGCTGGATACGGTCAGAGTGTTGGATGAGGTGAGGGGTCAGATTCACTCGCACATTTGACGTGTTTGCTTTGAAACATCTTGAATTTGAAATACAAAAAACTGTTGTTTTGTGTGAACCATTTCTGTAATATTCATCATATGCCACAATAAAGCTCTGGCAAGTAATAATGATCTTTTTGTTGTGCAAAAAGATCATTAAAAATTAGAACACGGTCCCACGAATTGAATTGGAAAAAGGGTGAATGATATTATTCCATAATTTAGCAGATCGTGTTTAGCATTGTACGTATTGGATGTTCTGTAATGATGAGAGCGTAATTAAATGTTATCTGTTTTTTCCCTTCGCCAATGAATTGCATGTATATGCCGTGCATATTTCAGAAATGGCCTGCAGTGTTGAAACTGAACTGGCGGTATGTATTTGACCTCTCTTGCTGAGCAAGCATCACATCACCAGCTCTTGATGGATGATTGGCCATATTTCCAGAATAATCAAAGGCTAACGAGGTAACAATCGCAGATTACGTCATTTATTTGGATGACATCCCAGATTTCCGAAGACCCCTGTGTAAAAGCACTCCCACCCCCCAGCTTTCCATCTCCCTCTTTGTCTGTTCCTCGTTCTCTCTCCATCTTTCTCCCAGCGCTTCCTTTGTGTTTGGCTGGAGAGCATGCCTGCTGGAGGGGGTCTATGACTCATAGTAGAGCAGGACTGTATTTTTAGCACTGATTCACCCCTTGCCATGGTGCTTCCTGTGAGGAATATGAAAACCCATGAAGCGCATTTCTCGTTGCTCTATTATCAAGCATCATTTAACAGGTGCTAGCCGCACATTTATAGAACGCAGAGGGGGAGCATGGGAATAAATGCCAGGATGCTTTAACTTTGGTGTTTTACATCTCGGACGGTTTTAGAAACAACTTTGTGATTCATTCCATCTTTTTTTGCTATTGCAGTGAGGAGAAACTGAAAAAGGAAGCTGATGTTTTGACACAAACGACTTGCTTTTTGACCCTTTCACTTTCGATGCGGTTTGGCTCTCGTTCTTCACTCTTTCTTACTCTCTCTACTTCCTTCTTTCATTGTTCGGCTAAACTCGGTTTTGGATTAAAGCCGATTAGCATAGGCTCTGATTGCGGCGTGCTGTGCCGCCCTCCCCCCTCTTTCTTTGTGCTGCCGTCTTGCACCTCCCAAAATAGTGTGGAAAAAATGCAGCGTAAGTAGATTTAGCAAAAAAATGGGGCGAATTTTATGCATGGATATGCAACAATCAACACAATCTGGACAATGATGAAGCTGCTGTTTTTAGCTATTAGGAGTTTTTACCACCTGCTGTACACCCAGTTAGGCCCTCCTCTGACTGTCAGCCCCTGGAGTGAGAGTGGCCTCAATTTAAGCAAATGGAGAGCCAGAAGTACCATTGATGTTTAATTCCCCTTGTGGCCGGTCAGTCATAATTTGCTTATGGTGGATTTCCACAAAGCTGTTTGTATGAATATACTCTAAATACAAAGTAGAGTATGCTTTGAATTGCTCTCTTGTGAAAGAGCTATAGACATTTCACAAAAACATATTAAAACACTAGGGCCTACACAAACGTTGTGTTTGAATGCATTTTTTTTCATACTTCTTATGCTCAAAATTAGACAATATGGCAAATATGTAAATAATAAAGAGCACTTTTAGTAGATGCTTGCACTTGTGAAAAAGAAGTATGCTTAATTTTATTCAATGTGTTATATAGTTTCAAATGCTAATAGTGTATTAAACAAATAACAACAACAATTACACTTGCAGAGAATGTTTTCCTGAAATTAAGGGCCGCTTTTTGGAACTTGTTTAATTAAGTTAAGCCTCGTTCACACCAAAAGCGATAACTATAAAAATAAAAATATCAATAAAGTTAATGAAATCAGCATCCACACCGGTGGACGATATTGTCTGTTTATTCTGAGTGCACACAGTCATTTCATTCTCAAGCTCGTTATTGCAGAATGGATTCTGATTGGTTGTTAATGTGTGTATGGTACATCAGTTGGAAAAAGTATTCATAGTGAAACTTCCTAAATAGCACATTATTAGAAAAGGCGATTTGCAAAGATTCATTAAAAGACATTATACTCATTGCTTCTGTAGGTGAGGCTGGATCATAAATAATTTGCAAGAACATAAACAAATTTCGGTTGCTCATTTCGGTGCGTTTCCCTTCAGAACCAAACATAACGCTAATCTTCTGTGTCTTCAGTTCCATGTGTTTATTAATACATTCAACAACAAAACACCTCAATCGTTTAGGAGTCTTGGTTGTCTCTGCGTCTCGGTCTGATGACGGCTCACTCAGGGCGGGTCTGAGATAAGACACTAGTTCAGTCTGTGTGACACGCTGCTGTCAATCAACTATTGTGGGAGTGGCCTCTGTCTGTGGGACCGACATGCATTTGAGAATGGCTTGATTTTAGAAGGGGCAACGTATTTTTATTAAATTAAAAGAAAACTACTGGTGGATCTTGATCATTGTAGGGTGGTTGTGTACACACACTCCCAACACACACTTCAGTCCAAACAGCTTGAAAAAGTGCAAGTGCCACCAGATTTAAATTATATTATTTTTCTAATAAGTATTTTTTTTTAAAGTAACCTAAAGCAGTACTGCATTTTCTTAAAGTTGAATCGATCAAAAGGAGTTTTTCTCTCTGTTGATTGCATGTTTAGATGATTTTTTTCGGTTGAATGTTAAGTTAGGATTTTTAGTCTGTACATGAACATTAAAGTTATGCTACTTTTTTTTTTAACAATAAGCTTTAAATCACACAATATGTAATTATTTTAAGTATTTAGAACATGCTGTGCGACACAATGAGATGTAATACCATACTGTTTCATTGAAATAAAGAATATTTTCTGCCTGATTCTCTGTGTTTGATGGTTGCCTTATGATTGATTCTTGCCTCAGCTTTCTTCTGTTATACACCTGCCTTGCAGATCAAAACTCATCCAAGCAAATGTAAAAGAAATGTAAAAAACACTCTGAAGTGACGCCTCTGAGAAAGAAAAGAGGACAGGACGCCCCAGAGTGAGAGCTTGCTGAAGAATGAGCGTTCTTTACAAATATCATTCATGGTCGTATGTTAACGCCTCTGTCAGTGTCTGTGAAGAATAAAGCCATTTCATGGTGAATGCGTGGCTATGGCAGAAATAAGGAGGGAGACTGTCAGGATTCATTGATTTTCAAGAGAGTGAAAAACATCAACAACAGGCTTATCACAAAGCCATTTAGCCCTGACTATGAGAGACTGAGCTGGAGAGAGATGTTGGCATATTTTCTTAGAAGGGGGATGCCGTTATAGCATTAGCTTAAAGAAACTTTTAGTGATTGAACATGTCTCAAAAATAGGAATGAAATTCATTTACTGCTTAAAAAAAACATCTAAAAAGCCATTTTGGCCCTTTAACTTGGGCTAGTCAATTAAGACGCACTGAATTGATTATGTGCCCTGCAGGTTAATAATAGTGGGTTTTAGCTTGGCAGGCATATGGAAATGAAAATGGAAAAGTAAAATCTAAATACTTAAAACTGTGCCTTCAGGGACTCGTAGATTTTTGGACGATATTAGGCAGTATCGTGATCAAAAGACCCGTGAATATGGATTTTTCTTTTGCTTTTTTGGAGCTTATGGACTTAACCCGCTGCTGTCTGCCAGCACCAGGGAATCGGGAACGCTGCGCTGTCTGTGGCTTTGTCTGTGGCTATCCAGTAAGAGTATTAGCGTCTGACTTCTTGCGGCTTGTGCCGTCGTAATATTTTTTCACATCTGCCTCCAGGAACCGTGGTTTCCTTTGTGAATCCCCTAGGTTCGTTTTATAGATGGGGGGTGGTAGCGCAGACATCCACTGCGAGGAAACGTACCAGCATGGCATGCAATTATTGGCACACCACAGTAGCTGTGTTTCATTCATCTCTAATGTATGATGTCATGGTGCTTCTCAATGCTGCCGTTGGCTTGACACTTTACGCATGTGTAATGATTACAGCAGTGCAGTAACAATGGAAGCTTGTTCGTGAAGTGTGATCCCTTATACAAAGTGTACCATCACTCCCAGTATAATAGTAGTGCTGTTCAAACCCTGTGATGCTCGGAGATCATGCGCTGACACATTGAAAAGTGTGTGTTGTGTGAGATGTGGGATGTTGCTTTTGTAATACTTTGTATGCTTTGACATTTTGTATTTCCAGTCCTTCAATCTCGCTTTCGTTGCTGTAGATCCGTGTTTCTCAAACCATTGATGGTCCGTGGAGGATTTGTAGTGGGCTGTGAGGTGACTGGCTGATTCAGACTCGTACTGTAATGGTGACTACATGTATCGTTTGACTGCTATTCCATATCTGACAATTTTACGGTGTGATTATATTGGCGATTTTTTTGCAAACTTTTGTGATTAAGAAACTCTGTTGTCAATAGCATAAAAGTCACTTCAGTTTCAAACCAAGCAGCTTTCATTCAGCAAAATCTTCCGACATTATGCAAAATTCCAGTTTGTGTCTATTAATCCTATATTTTTTCTGACTTTCTTATCAGCAGCCATTGAGCTTGCTGCTTACTCATCTAGTGTTTGCTCTAGCAGTTGCTGCATGATTCTGAAACATTCCCCTCCCCCTTCCCCAGCTCCACCTGTATAGATCCACTAAAGGGTGATTTCATGGTTGTTATATATGGGGAACATTTCATAAATGTCATATGTGCAGCAGCAGTATTTCTTACATCCTCACAACAAATGTTTGACGTGATCTAAGCAAATATATAGCTCTAGCTATAGATGACGAGAGACTTGCAATATCTCTTGCACACGCTTGTTTTTTGTATAAGCGAAGTGGGAGAGAGAGGAGGTGATGGGATCGGGAATCATGTTGAGTTGGACCCAAACTCGGGATACCCGAAATGCCACGCTTCTATATGTCAGCGCGCTGCCCGTGAGGCTGTTGGCATTGACAGAACACTCTTGTTTTAATCTAAACCAAAATGTAAATTCAATGAGATCAAAAGCATCAGGTGTTTGGGGACTCGCTCAGAGCTGAAGTAGAATTATGAATGTCATATAGCAAAGGCATTGTATATCTGATATCTAATATACTTTAAAATGAACAATTTTCACACTGTCAACTTGCCAGATGTGAACATGGCCCTTTTAAGGTTCCTTCTGTAAGTAAGTTACCAATGGAAATTGTTGACTCTCAAATACTAAAATATTATTGTTTTATAATTTTACAAATGGAGTGCACCAGAAGGCTCTTGAACCAGCCATAAATATTAGACACTTAGTCTTGTCTGAGCAAAACACAAGTCAAAACATTTAAAAAGTGATTAACATTTGACGCCATGCTAGATGTTCGGCAGTCTTTGATCCCAGCTTGCACACAGTCACCCATTCCCAAATGCAAGGTCAACGGAGAGCCCATGGCTCCACTCACACAGGAAATTGCTGACTGCACAAGAGGAAGTATTTAACACTCTGCCACCCCCCATAAGGCCTGGGACACAATCAGGAACGGTGAAATTACTTTTCTGCTGATGCCTATCCGCTCTTTCTTGTTGATAAGTACTCTGAGATTTTCTTAATTATTTTGGCTTTTTCATTTTCTTTGCCAAATGCAGACACCCATGAAATAATTGCTGGATGAGTTTTTCTTTTTCTTTTTTCTTTTTCTTTTATCAGATCCTGTGCTGTAAGGACCAAAAAAAACGAAGGGAATATTAAAATTTCATAAAGCTACGCCAAAGGCAGTGCCTTTCAATATTTCTGTCAATATTTTGGTTATTTAGAGTCAATTTTAACCGGACACTGCAGACAAATATAATATATTTTATTAGTTTAATATTGAGTTTAGAAATATAATATTTATGACAGTTCGTTATTGTTTTTGTTTCTTTCTTTCATCACAAAGCCATTCAGATAATTCAATTTAGCATGTTAGACAAGAATACTATAGGTTTATATCAACACACAAGTTAATTTATACATATTCATGCATATATGGTGTTGAAGAAAAGAAACCTCAGGCCTTGGATCAATAGCAACGGTTCCTGGCATGAAGCCATGTGTTGTTATGAGCAGTGGCTTGTATTGTGTTGGAGGTTGTGTTTCAGAGCTGAGTCCCCTGCCACACTTGTCCATTGCTTCACTTTCTACAGACAAAAGAAGGCTGGACCTCCCTGCTCTCAATAGACCAAATTAATCTTCTAGAGAAAAGAATACTGAGCGATTTCAAAACAAACCCTCCCCCTTTAGCACTTTCACCTCTCGCTATATCACTGGGAGGACATTACGGCTGCTCTGCTGTAAGGTTACATCTTGGCAAGTGTGTGGTTGTCTATAAATATAAGTGCCGTGTATTTGACTTTTGGCATAACCCCTCCCCTCCAGTTTGTCTCTGCAGCGAGTTCTGCATCTCACTGACAACATAAAGCCTTGCTTAAAGATTTCTTACTGACCCACTTCTTTCTGTATGTACACTAGAGCTGTGAGGGTGAAAAGTTGGCCTTTTGTATTGAGGTCCCCCAGCAGTCACTTTCAGTTTGGTCTCTCAAGACTCATCTTTGATAATCAACATGAAATATTTAAGCATTCTTTGTGCACTACTAACTCCACGTTCACTTGGTCATCTGAAGTAGCAAATGCTATACAATGGCATGCATTATTATAAAGGACATTGTTAGAGTTATACAGAAGCATCTTAAAGTTGATTGTGATGTTTTTATGTATTGTACACATACAATAATGGTAATTGATAACTTAAGTCTTTGTCCAGACTAATAATGCTTGCTAATGTTATTCAAACCATGTTGCTGCTTGCATCTCAGACAGCTACCTTCTACAAATTGACATCCTTATGTAGAATCACTTTGCTAATGATATGAAAAACCCACTCTGCAAGTTGGCATTGGTTACGTGTTTGTGATGGTAGGAAACAGCTTTTTTAAACCACAATTTTGAGAAGGAAGGAAATGCTCAGCAGTGACTCATGAATTTGGATAATGGTTTGTCCTTTATACAAGCTGTATGTGCAAATTCATGTGCAATTATATCAAAAATGTCAGACTGACATGTGATCAACGTTAAAAACTTGATTTTCACCACGGGGGTCTTTATGAAAATGACAAAATTGGCTGTTATTTCAATTGGATTTAGTTCAATATCGGATATTCTATATAATAATTTTCTTTGAAAATGTCCTTTTCTGCAGTTTTGAGTGGGTAAGATAAGTCCTTTAGTATTTGACTGCTCTCTCTATTCATATTCATTTACGCTCAATTGTGTCTTCTCACGGCTTGGACCTTTTCTGTTTCCATTCCATTTATCCCATTAAATTAGGTTAGAGAATATTTCAGTCCCATTGATAGATTAAGCCAGATTGAAAATCTTGAGGATATTTTTCTCTTATTTTGACATCCTTATAGGAGTTCACTTTCTCTGTCATTATTTGAGTAATGGGTTCAGTCTTCTATAGTATAGAAGAGCTCACGCTGACTTTAAAAAAACACACAAAACAGAATTCTGGGAGGTTTTCGGTGCTTTTTCCCCCTCACACTGTGCTCTCTGATGTATCGTCCCATGCAGAGCACACTCAGGCGCACACGTCGTTGGGTGTTGTGCCAATCCCAGCACCCTTCTCCTCGAAGCATGTCTGACGAGATGACCGTGCCATGAGATGTAAAGGTCACATGAACCGAGCGCTCTGTTATTCAGCTTCTTCATCCCTCTGTGTCTCTGTTCGTCCTCTTTTCTTTTTCTTCAGCCCTCTTGGGTATTTGTCATATAGCGTTCTGCAGATATAATTTGGTGTGATTGTGGAGGATTACAAAGGGCCAAAAGAGGATTTCGTTGCTCTGCGGTTTTATTGCTGTAATGAGCCAAGGACCTGAACTGTCTGTCTGAGTCCATCTGAGTGGCTCTGCAGACACATGCGGCCTCCGAACTTCCAGAGTTTGCAGAGAAAGACCATGAGCCACTTAATAAGAGTAAAGCCCCATTCTTGCAGTAATAAAAGGAACCGTCGTGCCATCACTGACGCACACTGAGTCCCCAGATGACTTTCCCAAAGCGTTGTTGGCAAAAGATTAGACCCATTTTCTTTCTATCTATCTATCTATCTATCTATCTATCTATCTATCTATCTATCTATCTATCTATCTATCTATCTATCT
>JAUCMT010000134.1:22285269-22298469 GCA_032357475.1 Enteromius thamalakanensis | reverse complement strand
TCTATCTATCTATCTATCTATCTATCTATCTATCTATCTATCGTTCTATCGTTCTATCGTTCTATCTATCGTTCTATTGTTCTATCGTTCTATCTATCAATCTTAACTAACAGGTTTCTATATATACTACTTTTATTGTTATTTTACATTTAACACAAATTAAAGATGTAATCTACAGCAGGTAATTAAAAGGTGTTGGCAATACGGCTAGAAGGTTTCTTCAAGTAGTGTAATACATTTTGATAAAAGCTGTATTTATAGTATTGTAACAGTTACTTAATTTTAAGGGACCTTTGAGATGTTTTTGTCACACAGTAATATTGCAGGTTTTTGCCACCTGTGCACCTTCTCCCCCACCCTTATTCCAGAGGAAAGATATGTTATCCATCAGGATTGCTGGGATAGATGTTTGAAATGCTTATTAAAATGATGACATTTAGAATAATCTCACGACTTTCGGCATAGTTTGCTTTATGGAGATTACCATGCTGAGGAGCCCACCCTGTGCCTGCATTTGAGTTCTCTGTAGCAGAGGTGGATGTGATATTTTTTGGGCTTGCCTTTGTTTGTGGGGTTTGCTTGGCGGAGAGGAGGGGATCAAAATGGATTAAGCCCCCCCTTCTCTCCCTCTGCCGTGCTTCTGCTTTCCATATTTGAGCTCCAATATGTAGAGCAATGAGGACTTAACCCCTACCATTTCACTGCCTCCTCTTTGCACTTGATGTAGTCCAAAGAGAATTTTTTTATGTGTTTCCCTGAGAGGACTGCATACGCTGGAACAGTCTGTCCACCCCAGTCTTCCACATACCCACGCTCACCTCATTATATGTGTGTGTTATGAGTTTTGTCATGCAGTATGCATGAGGCTTGTCTTTAGGGCCCAGACGATCGCATATGTATGCAGTGTTTGTTGTCATTAGACTCGTGTTTCACCAAATAGGTTTGCATTGGCATTCCACTGCAATGCAATCGGTGTGTTTTGCTTACGGAGGGGAAACAGTGCCTTGGCCTCTGTAGCCACTAAACACAAGGGTATCCTCTGTCATGTGCGCTGAACACTTCTATGTTTTCTAATAAAACAGGAGCCCAGCACAGCTACAGAACGACCTTATGTAATAATGCATCTTTAAAATTGGCATCTTCATTTGTGGTGACCTTAAAAATTAGTTTTCTGTCATTATTGACTAACCTTCATGTTGTTTTATATGAGGACCCAGTAGTGCACAATAAATCTCCACAACCCAATGGAAACAAGCCACAACACAACAAAATTAGTCCTATGTATTGTGTTGTGGCAATTTGGTTATGCTTCCATTATGATTATGATTCCATTGTATTGTGCACTACTTGGCCACCATAATTTAAAAAAACTGAAGTGCACAATTACCTAGAATATCATTA
The DNA here is from genome assembly GCA_032357475.1 of Enteromius thamalakanensis. NCBI lineage: Eukaryota > Metazoa > Chordata > Actinopteri > Cypriniformes > Cyprinidae > Enteromius > Enteromius thamalakanensis. The sequence continues at coordinate 22,297,068 of JAUCMT010000134.1, read as the reverse complement.
CATGCTTAAACATTAATATTTGTACTCATGGAAATGACTAAAGTAGTCAAACATGTTTATTAGAAAGGGTTGTCCCAATACTTTTGGCAATAAAGTGTGTGTTTGCATATATATATATTAATGCTTTCAACTGATTAATTGTGATTAATCACATCCAAAATCAAAGTTTTTGTTTACTGTAGATAATATATTTGTGTGTAGTCTTTGTACTGTGTATATTTATTATTTATAAAGTATATATAACACACACACATGCATATATATTTAAGGACAATATGTTACATGTATATTTTAAATATATTTATGATATAAATGATATGAATATAAATATGTTAATATTTTTAAAATATATGCAGTATGTGTGTGTTTATATATACATAATAAATATACACAACACACGCACACACACACATAAAATCAAATCGGTATATATGCTTCATGCTTTATGGAGAATTTGATGTAACTGATTGTGGCTGTGCTTAATAAATTAGATCAGCACCAGTGTTTTTAGCACTTAAGCTTTGTAAAAACTGGAAATTCTGCTCAGTTGAGCAGTGTGGTGGTGGTGTATCTCAGCTGCGTTGCGCAGAGAACAAGTGAGAGGTTGTCTGAGTGGGCTGCACAGACAGGAAGACACGCAATCCCAGACCTTCTCCTCCTCCTCCTACTCCTGATGCAGTCTGGTTCGCTCTGTACCTCTGCGGCTGCACATCGTTAAGCATCACTCATGAATCGATTCCCTCTTCTGAGTGGGAGGAACTCAAGCATAGTTTACATCTGAGGCACCGTGATGTCTCAGAGGCATTTATGCAAATGTTCAAACGCCAACATCCTATTGGACTGCAGTCTATGATTTTAGCATTGCTCACGGTTACTTCATACGAAAGTCCCGACTGAGGACTGACATGAAGTGTGTCACAAAAACATCACCAACTCAGAAATGGCCACTTATATTTTTTGTCCCACTGGCGCCGTGCGAATATTCTTCACAGGACCAACAAATGGCAAGTGGACACACAAAACGTGGGACTTTTTCACCCGAGCGACCGACCTGCTGTAGAAATCACAAGCGCATCATGTAGCAGCCGCAAGCGTGGAGGCGGATGGGGAAAACAGCTGAAGTAATCAATGATGGAGAAGTGGGGAGACGAATGAGAGAGGTTAGCGGTGGAATGTGAGACATGGGATGAATAATTTGTGTGCGAGCTGGGAGGGGGTTGCCTGTGCTGATTATACCTCTGTGATGCTGATAGGCCGTCTGACGAGAGGGGTCCGCCCGCCTTCATTATCTCCCACAGCAGGGAGAACTGTGATTGGAGCAGAGAGCCACGCTGAGACCGAGAGAAGGGCTGCTGTGCGATAGACGCGCTCTGAAATCTCCAACCTGTGACCTTACACTGACCTTAACCACCTCAGTAACTGAGACACTGTAGCTCTCTGCACAATCCTAGTGGGCTGCCTATTTAGGCAGCAGTTTAAAGCATTACAGGTGCTCTCCAGGTGTGGTGTTTACCAAATTGCTAACAATGTACTTACGCTACTATTGTTTTTATTTTTCATTTTTTGGCCTAATATATGGGCAATATTGCACATACACTACCACTCCAATGTTGGACTTGGTAGCACTTAACAGAAAAATTAACAGAAGCTTCTTATGCTCAGTTTCCTTAATCTTCTAAGTTTTATGATTTTTTTTTATTTTTTTAAAATAAATCATTACTAATATGCTGATTCACTGCTCAAGAAACATTTCTTGTTACTGTTAACAATGTTGAAAATATTTTTACATATTTTTCAGCATTTATTTTTTTCCAAGAGTAAAATTCAAAAGATCAGCATTTATTTGAAATAATAATAATAATAATAATAATAATAATCGAAATTTGATGCAGTTTTGCTGAATAAAAGTATGAATTAAATCCTGAGTGTATAAACATTGCAGCGAGTTTGTTGAAAATAAAAGCATGCTAGATTGTGGACAAGTTGATCATAAATACATTTGAGCAAAGAGTTTAAAGCAATTGACTTTAGTCATTTTTAATATATTACACAATATTTTGCTACTTTTATACTTAAAAGTCCACATTTGATGCATAGAATATTCATGATGTACTTTGGTCCAAAGGATTTTTGTTTTGGGCAGAGCTAACCTGAAGTACAAATATTAGAAATACAAACCAAAATAAATTATTGCTCATCACTGGCAACACCTGATGAACACAAAGTGAAATTGAATTCTCCTATGCACTTTCTGTGCTCCAATAGTAACATAATTCTATGTCTACTTATGTTTCTTAAATAAGCTTTATACTAAATTAGCCTTTAGAGGTTTAGCAAATCTCGATGGTGCTTGTTTAGACTCAGTTTGAGTTTTGACAAATGCCATTTTTCTGGTTTCGTGCAACTGACATTCATTAGAATTCTAAATCACAAACACAGCTGGATTTTTCATATGAGCAGCATTACGTGCTCTAAGACTCTTGTTCTTAACATAATTTCATCATTTAAATCTAAATGTATTAACTGCTTGTATGCATAAGCATATATGCATAAGACCCAAACATACGAAGTGCCATTAAGTAAGGACGTCGCTGTGTTGAATCCAATACTTAAACGTCAAGTTATGTGGTTTATCGAAGACTCTTGATGTGTTGTTGATTATCATCAGCACACATTTGTGACCGTGAAGAAGAGAAGGCCAGGGGAGAGAGGGAAGTGATGGCGCATCATGTCGCCTGGAATGCAATATGTTCCACCTGAATGCTTCTTTCCACGGCTACATCATTTATCTGACTGCGAGGTCCCTGTGTTTGGAGAACGGGCTTCGGTGAGGGATGGAAATGCTACCGTGAATGGACAGAAACACTTCCCCTTGCATGTATTCATAATTTCCACCTATTAAGCCACTTTCGCCGCCTGCGTTTGTGTCATGCATCTGCTTCTCGGTTGATTTCTGAGAAGTTTTGAGGCATGGAGCTGCATTTTGAGGTCAGTAGAAAGATGTGTGTGTGTGTGTGCTGTTGTGTAATCCCACTTTAAATGTGGTTTGAAGAAATACTTTATTTGAATTTCCTGAAGGAAATAGCAGTGCGTGCAAGGGAACAAAAGTGGTGCAGTTTTAGGTCACTTTGCTTTTAGGCTTTGGATCTGCGTAAATGAAATGTCAGTCAGCTGCATGCGATGCATGGCCACCATGCTGTGCAAAGGTGCCTATGAATGGTTAAATATATGCAATGAAATTAGAACATCTACAGTTTAATATGCAAATGGTTGTAAGAGTAAGGTCAATTAAAGGATTTTGGTCTGTATGCTGTTGTAGAATCAGATGCTAAATGTGGAATAGAAATCGATTTGCTTTTCACAAAGAGAAATACAATGGTTTGGTAGCTTCTGCTTATAAAATGCTGTATTAGAGCTGATTTGCCATCGTCATAAAGTTTGTAATCAATCAGAATTCAGTATGCAAACATTTTGATTACATAATTACTCTTGTATTTTTGAACATTCTATTAATTGAAGATTTAACATTTTATATGGTAATGGTACCAAAAGTATGACATTTACAAAAACTATGAAGTATCCAAAAGTACTACAGCACACCAATAAAATGACTTTTATTCAAACACTAATAGAACATGCTACAATTACTGACTATTAAACTCACATCTGTTTACATCTGTTATTAACATGCTTGTTTGGTGGCCCTGTTAGAAACAGAAAAACAACAGTTTTTTTATATGATATATATATATATATACTGTTTATAGTTTAATGTTAATATATATATATATATAGTACAATATTATTATATTTTAATAGGTTAAGTTCTAGTTAATAACAACATTAGACATTAGACAACAGTAAATGTATATAGGGTCTAACACATTTTTCCAATTCACCCACATTCTAAGTTAATAATTAATTTTGGTCATGGTAGTACTGCCAAAAAAAGGAAAAAAAATAAATATGCAAATCTGACAGGAGAAGATAATAATAGGCCTGGAAGGACACTGTTAACTTGTCATTTTCAAGATGAGCTGGAAAAGATTTGAAATGCTTTTTTAGCGTATGTGATTTCAGAATTGCGTAGCTGTCCATGGTCCTGATTCTGAATGGCTACATCTGACTGCGTCCTCCGCACATGTGCACTCTCTGCGCACATGCATTTACATCTTTTTAATCACAATTTGTTGTAATACAGCTACCAACATGATGCAGTGTAGTTTGCCAGCTAAAATTGTTTTTTCATTTTAACTCTCTGCTGGTTGACTAAATTGATTTGCTCTATTCCCTTTCCCGTGGAGGGTTGTGATGCATTCTTAGAATGGGAATACTGACTGTAAAGTAGCTTAACACATGCTTTCTCACCAGTTTTTTTCCTCTCTAATCATGTGACTAATGTATGTGTTCAGCTGTGGTCAGATGTTGTGCATCATGCTAATAGGCGATGAGGTGTAAAAGCCCCACAGGAGACATGCCAGAGAGGTCTTCACTTAAAAGCTAATCAAACCGTCATTATTACACCTCCTGAGAAGGGTTGTGCAAGAGAGCCAGTGTGCGTGGGATTCACAAATCCTATCTCTGATACTGCCTTTTAAATTTCAGTTTGAAAAGCTGATATTTGTAGCCGACTCCTATTGTGTTAAACTCCACTGGATTACATGGAGGCCGAGCACCATGTAGAGTTGTAAAACGCTGTCAGAGGATAATATCTGCACACACACACACTCACACACCAACCTGGGAGGACCACGCAATCACATTTGCCCTGAAGGTGTAATTTGTCTTGTGCCATCAGTCTCCCAGGAGATGGTGGAGTTTATGTAGATTATTGCCTAAAAGTGGGTTAAGATGAATGCCACCACCATGGACCGATACAAACACCATTACCGTCCTCTGATAGCGACAGCAAAGAGGATTTGGTGCTGATAAATCAGGCCATGGATATTTGTATGTGTGAATAACGCTCACATTTTGAAGGTCGGGTGAGAGAAATAATGAAATGTGTGTGAAGATTAGAAAGTCTGATAGTAAAAGCCACTTTTTTTTTTTGACGAGAGAAGCATTTGTCATGAAAGTCATGAAACGCCCTTCACAGAAATCCACTATTGACTGCGTACGCCCACGAACATGCATCCTGTTATCAGATTTGTTTTTCCCCCTTAGAATTTGACATTGTAAGGAAAAATAAAGGAAAGCTGTACAGAAATGACAGGCGTTTGGAGGAGGAGCATTCTGCATGTGATGATAAGATGTAACGGAGAATGCTTGCAGTGGAGAGAAACGTGTCTCTGACCTTTTACTAACTTGTCAGGTCTCGTCCATCCTCACTGTCTCTCATCACAACGCTGCACATCACAGTTTAACAGGCATAAGCACACACACACACACAGATGCACTCTTCTTACAGTGCTAACGGAGAGATATCAAAACAGAAAACAATACAGAGAACCTTCTTGATATTTTTTTGAGATTTGACTTCTATACTGGATGAGTGGATGCGTCACACTGCAATGTGACAAGCAGTTCACTCTTATTATAATCACCTGAGCTGTTTATGTTGGCGCACCAGTTCTTGTTATGATGGAACAGTTGTAATTTCTATTTTTGATTCTCGGCATAGATACTCCAGCCGTCGTTTTCTCCCTTCAGTCTGATTTTTTATATTTATATATATTTATTTAACTTACCTTTAACATGATTAAGGGGGAAAACTCTAATAGCGATTTTTAAAATAATATCTGCAATCTAAAAAATAAAAACCTTATGGATTTGCTGTGCTGCATAATTTGGCTAATTGTATTATATAAAGCTAATAATATATAATAACATATAAAAATTATTGACATAATAAAAATTTAAAATTCTAATATATTAATAAAAATAATAATAATAATTATTATTATTACTAATTTAGTACTAGAAAATGTATATTATTCATTATTATTATTTCTATTATTCTATTTTATTATTATTTCTATTATTCTATTATTAGTGCTATTTCTAGTAGAAATAGTACTTATTAAAAACAAAACAATAATTGTAATATGAATAATAGTAGAATTCAATCAAATAATATTTTCACAACATTAGGAATTTATAATAATATTAAATGTCAACATTTAGTTAATTAAATTAAATTAACTATTGGTTAATGGGTTAGTTGTAGGTGACCATCCTTCAGTGTTAAACAACTTTTGTTTTTGCTGTTGGTTTCTTCCAGTGGTGAGGTTTGTGAATAATGATGAATGATTTGTGCGTTTTGTAGGTTAATGTGGAATGTACATGGAATGTTTGAGATGAGCTAGTGTATGTGAATGTCACTCATCCCAGTGAAACCAGCATGAGGGAGGAGTCATTCTTGTGAATGATATTTTTGTTAAAGGAGACTGATCGTAGGGGGATTATACAGAGCAGCTTTACTCCAAATGTTTTGAATTTTGTGGACTTCTCATCCCAGTCTCTCTCCTTTTCTCTCAGTGTGTCCCAGATCATCTCTAAGCTCTCCACTTCAAAGCCTTCAAACACGGCAGAGCTTTAATTTACAGCCAATAAGGTTTCTTTTCAGAGTGACAAAATGGGGCACAGTGTCGCCATTTCCCTTGAGAGCGAATAGAGAGAGAGAGAATAAGACAATCAGTGAGGAAACCCTGGAATTTCTGTCTCTTTCTCAAGCTCTGCTCTTCCCGCCAGCCCTCACTTTAGAGGATTGAAGTCATCTGTCTCCATTAGGGGGTCATGGAAATATGAGACCTGCAGGGGTGGCCCTGCTCTAGAGCGAAGTGTGGACATCATAAGAAGTCCTCATCAATTTGTTGTAGGAAAAGCCTCTCTTCTATCTGTCCACTTCCTTAAGGATGGTGGAAGATTGATTCAACTTCCAAAAAATTCCACATTTTCCATGTACAAAGGAGATTTCTAGATGTAGACATAATGGTTACACTCTTAATTTTTTTTTTCATAATTGCATTAACAAATATTCTTACATTATAGATATTACATTGTTACATTATATAAGGCTTACTGTAACTGTTCATTAAATTTTAAATAATTGATCATTAGATCCACTGATCAAACTTTAATTCATATGTATTCAGAGGGAGTCATTTTAATGTATTAATTTAGTTATTTTAGCATTTATTGCATTTTTATCTTTAGCAATTGATATACTCTATTTAAAAAAAAATCAATGATTAATCATATACAAAATAAAAGTTTTAAAGCGACTTTAGTCTTCAGTGTCACATGATTCTTTAGAAATCATTCTGATATGCTGATTTAATAACCATATATATATAAAAAAGTGTTTTAAAAAGATTAACTGTTCCTTTAAAAAAGCACAGAATCACAGTAAACCACAAGGTGTCTTGTATTCTTAATGTGAAAATTGCCTTAAAATGGAAAGAATATTACTCATAATGAATCATACATGTCCACACATGTCCATTAGCTTTTTTATTGTTAGAATTTAAAAATAAATCTGTTATCATACCTGGAGAAGGACAAAAATAGCTTTAAAAGTGAATTTGGGATCAGGCTTTGTTGGACTGAAGCAGTGTCTGTATACAGTAGTGTGTGAGAGAGAGAGTCTTACTGTAATGGTCTGTGTGTCATTCATTCCATTTAGCCTCCACTCTCTTCTCACACGCTACAACACAATAACATTATTATTGATCATTCTGCTGATGGGTGAGAAGATGGAGCTCTTTTACACACACACACACGGGCGCACCCACGCGCACACACACAACTCTTCTCTATCCCTTACATCACTCTGTCTACATCCCTTAAGCATTTTGTGTCACACAGTTTTATCTTTCCTCTCACTTCCTTTCTCTCCCTTTGTCCCCTGGCTGTAGTAAGAAGACAAAGGGCTGCTTATATCACCAGACTGATGTTCAGACTTCATCTGTGCTCGGAGCACTCACAGTAATTAGTAAGGTGGCGGTGTTATATAAGGTCCAATGAAAGGAGTACAGGGACTGAGTCTGACACCCACACACACACAATCAGCATGGTGACTATCCATTGACTTTCATTGTTTTATCCAGAGCTTCTGGTATTTTCAATTACCTGAACTTTAAGGGCTAGTCCACATAAAAATGTAAAATCTATCTTCTCTCCCTTAAGTCGCATGTGTTGGGTTTACATGTTTTATGGGGACTCTGCATAGCTGTAATGGTGTTAATACTGTACAGACTGTATGTGGTATTGCCCTACACTGACCCTACACCTAAACCTATCCCTTACAGGAAACTATGTGCATTTTTACACTTTTACCCACAAGGTCAAAATTTATTGGTATTCCTTATTCTGTGGTGACAAATTGGTCCCCATAAGGTGATAAATACCAGCTGCTTGAAACCTGTAGGCATTTTTTTCTTTTTATAAACACAAAAGTAGGTATTTTTAAGAATGTTGGTATCCAAATGTTCTCCGTTCCCATTATTGAAAATGTCATATCATCTGTATTTCTCAAATGAAGGAGTAATCAAATGAGAGAAGGTATATGATGACAAAATGTTCGATTTTCTTGGGGGTGGACTATCCCCTTAAAACCCGATCTATGCACAAACCTGTTTGAATTTGTGCATTTTCAGTAACACATAATTTAGTGAAGAGGAAATATTGTCCATACTTTTTTTTCTGTGTTTTAACATTCTGAATGCGAGCTTAAGGTCTTAAATGAACTTAAAGATTGGAAAGGTGTGGTAAACGTAACCAGAGAAAAGTCTGTAGTTTTCCATTTTGATATAATTTAAAACGTCATTTTTTAAATCATTGAAATTAATGTATGAATAAATGGTTTACAATAGGATTCATTTCATGCATTCAGAAAATAGACAGTGAATTTTACATTTCATAGTGTTTTCCAACTCAGTGTTGGTGATTTGAGGTTTCACCCACCCACACACACACGGACATCAACCCTGTGAGGTGTTTTGTTTTTGGACGGGTGTGGTGGACTGCTGGAGGTGCGTTGTGACAGGCAATAGCAAGGTGAAGTCACCCGCACACACTCAGGCCAGCTTCCAGAATGTTCTGACAGATTGACTGCAGGCAAGACCTCTGCCTAATAACACACGTCCTCGCTGAGAGAGGAGGAGGGGTGGGGGGTGTGAGACAAATAAGAGAAGGTATAGAAAAACGGAGAGGCAGTTTTATTCATTTGAAAAGTTTGTCTTGTCTTTTTCCGTTTTCATTTTTTCTGTCTTTCTTTTGTTGACAGCATGTGTCTGGCCATGAGGTCCTCGCACAGATTCTCTCCACTTGGCTGCGTGCCCATCTGCTGTGCTGCGTGTGGGTGTCTGTGGTGTGTGGATGCGGTGCAGGGCACTGTCAGGTGGCACCAGGTGTTGCTAGGCCTTGCTTCACTGCACGCGGGGCTGCCTCCCACATAACTGACACACACCCCACACCCATCCCTGAGTGCATATCGATGTGCTGTTTATTGCAAACTAAACAGTGGCCACTGCAAGGGAAGCTCAGCTTCCCCTATGATGTCCCAAATGAATGGTCAAATTATGTACTATTGTATTTAACATTTTATTGACTAAATGCGTTAAAAAACATTCATCACAAAAATTTGTTTGTTCAGAATCAGTTAGATATAGCAGGTCAGCTGACTTGATTTTCTTTTCATACATTCCCGTAGCTCATTTCCTCGTTGAAGCCCAGCGTCCATTGACTTTAATGCGGCTGCTTTGAACGTTTTTTTTCAGTACTTTGAAACTAGATGGTCATTGGATAAACGCTGCGATTATGTCCCGCCCACGGACGCTCAGCGTCTCTGGGGGTGAATGAGGAGTGGGCTGGCCTGGACTCCGAGCTTCTGCGTGATGATTGGACGGTCTGTCGAAAGATTGCATTTCCTTTTGACTGACAGCGTTTTTGTACTATAACAAATCGCTGAAGCTATTAGCGCTCAGTCCCATCGCCGATTTCTCAAGTTCAGTCGAAATAAAAACTGCTGCAACCTATCTCTTTATATTTGATTGGCGAAATTGCTTGATTTTAATAATACATTTCACACAAATATACACAGTGTATGATGTAGGCCGAAAACGAGCTTCCCCTATTTGACAGACCAGTAGCCGCCACTGGTGGTAAAGTGAGCGTTCAGTGAGAACAGAAGCAATCCTCAGGTCTCTGGTGTTTTCTAAAGTTGTACTGTAGTTGTTGTGGTGGTGTTTTGGTTATAAATATTGCTGGTCCGGGTCAGTGGGGTTGGGGTCACGCGTCTCCTCCCGCCTCTCTGCAATTAGCGTAGCTTCAAACGCATAGCTGCACACAAATACACACCATAATCATAGCTTTGCACTTCTCGGGGACTTTGTTATTGCTGCATGTTTGTTTGAATTTATTTTTGCATCTGTATTTCGGTCCGTACCGAGTCCTGTTTTAAAGGCTTTTTTGAAGGTTTTAGTTAACATGTGAGTCATGTGACCTCGTGAACTTTTTACGAATCAACAGAAACACAATCCAGGATCCGCCAGCTTTCTGTGTTTGTTTCTCTCTGATCTACCTGTGATCCAATGAGCACAAATATAGAGTATTCTATATCTTTACCGTATTTGTGATCTAATAAATGCAGCCTTGCCGAGCAAATAAACTTCTTGCAAAATCTTACTGACCCAAACTAATCGAGACAATCAACCAGCTACTTACTGTGTTTCAAAACATCTTGAGCAGGTTTAGTTATTATAAGCCGCAGGGATTTAAAGCAGCTGGTTGAGTAGTTAATAACCTTTTCTAAACCAGCCACAGTCTTCCAAACATCAGCCTCCACCTTAAGCTGGTTTTAGCTGGGCTTTTCAGCAGGGCAGGGAATTCTGGGAAAACACTTCCTGTCTCCCGTATGGAATGCTGACCGAGCAACACATGCGCACACACACACACACACAGACAGTGCGCAGGGTTGGTAAGTTTATCAGGTGTCATTAAAACACCTGCACTGAAACAAAGAGGTTTGGAGGGAAGTGTGTGTGTGTGTGTGTGTGTGTGTGTGTGTGTGTGTGTGAAAGAGAGAAGTAAAAAAAACATTGTACTTAAGAAGAGTAATATAATAACTGACCTTTGGCCTTTGACCTTTTGGGTGTGTGTGGAAATTTAGAGCTTAAGAGGTCAATCATCTAAATAAACCTCAGTGAAAGATGCAAAATCAGCAGAACAAAGTGTACACACACACATTAAGTTTGTTTTAATGCATAATTATATTTATTGTTCAAATATAAACACTTTTTAAAAAAATAATTTGTCTATATTTTGTATTTTATTAATTAAAATGTCAAATAAAATACTTTAATAACACAAACGTGTTTGTAAGAATAAAATGTAATTTAAATAAATAAAGCTAATTATGTAATGTCATTTAAATTATATTCAGAATTAATAAAAGTGGTTTATTAATATTTATTTTAAATATAAAATAATATAATAATTTATATAGTTAATTGCATTACTTAATACATTATTTGTATTTAAATGATATATATATATATATAATACATTTGCAATGTATTTATTTTAAAATAACAAATTATTGTCATTATTTAAAATGCATTATAATATACTTAAATATTTATACATATTTAAAATATTTATTTAGATTATATAATTATATATTATATAATATATAAATAAAATATGGTTTAATTAAAAAAAAACACTAAACACACACATTTATAGTTAAATTTATACACTACTGTTCAAAAGATGACGGTAATGGTTTTTAAAGATGTTTCTTCTGCTCATCAAGGCTGCATTTATTAGATTAAAAATCCAGAAAAAACTGTAATA
>JAUCMT010000134.1:22259315-22285169 GCA_032357475.1 Enteromius thamalakanensis | reverse complement strand
AGTTAGCCTACTCAGAGTTGATTAACCTTACTCAGATCACCTGTTCTGAAACCCAAATCTCTGAGTTTCCAAACTCTTAGTTGGGCAACTCAGAGTTCAAGTTTAAACTCCGAGTTGTTTGAACCTCCTTTCTGAAATAGGCCCCAGCTCATAAACAATTGTTTGTAAATCATAATTTCATTGATTTACAAAAATCACTCTTGAGGCCATTGCACACGGAGTCATTTTTGGACGCTGAAAAAACTGTTCATACAGTATGTTTTGGTCATGCTGCATTTTATTGATTCACTGAAAATAGGCGTCTCATAAATAGGCACTAGTCTTGTTTATTTTTTTATTCACTGGAATGAACAGACCCATTAGAGTCAGTTGTTCAGGAATCATTCTATACTGGTTATACATCATGTTACTGATTCAATTGACAAAAAAAATAAAAAAAACTGGCTTGCATGTTAATAGATTACTAAGTAACTGCCTCATATACATCTGTTACACCACTGCTTGTACTCCACCTTTTATTTCGCTAACAAGAACTTGCTCACAGAAGTCATTTGTTTGTGAGAAGGCATTGGTCACGCTGCATTTTATTGACTCACTGAAAAAACTGGCCCATGAATTGGAACGATTTGCTTTTTTTCCATTAACTATAAAGTAATGACTCTGAGTCTTTTATTCATAAATCATACCATTTTGGTCACACAGCATGTTATTAATTCACAAGAGTCAGTTGTTCGGGTATCAGAGTAATATCATGCTTTATGTTTTTATTAAAAGAAAAAAAAAAACAATTCATAAGAGGCATTTAAATGTAAATTGGACTATTCTGGTCGCACGACACGTTACTGGTTCACTAAAAAGAACCAGAATAAAAATCTCTGTATATATATATGATTTCAATGAATGTCTATTTTAAAGAACAAATTGTTTTATTGGTTTTATTGTTTTAGTTTTAGTTAACTTACCCTAACTACAGCTTAAAATCATTTGCTTGTAACAGGAGTAAATGACTGCTCGCTTGTATGCAAACCAAGGTTGAAAGGAAGGTCTGCACAGCTCTGCACTGCATCCATTAAAAACTGACCACATGTGACTGCATCAATAAACATGATTTCTGTTACACTCCACTACTTACAAAATGATTCAGTATTTCAGTATACAATTCCTTTGAAAGCAGTGAGGTCAGAGGACAGGACAGTTTAGGACCTCAGGGTATCTGTCCCTTTCATCATCTCCTCTGCTGATATTTCCATGCTTGTTTCTCACTGTCAGTGGCCATCTGCTGTGCCAAAGTGTAAGCAGTGTTAAGTGATGGCAGTGTGGCAGAGCTGTGGGGAACCTTGGGTAAAGATTCATTCTGTCTGACTGGCATACAGTACATGTCAACAACTCAGTGTTGCCTTTAATACCTAGAGGAGGTCCCTCTATCCATCTATTAAGAAAGAATAAAGGTTCACCCAAAACTCAATTAAAGAATTAGATTTAGATAAAGAAAGATTTAAAGAAAAAAAATCTGTAAACTGTGGGGGGGGGATAAAAAATGCAGAAAATGTAATCATTTTAAGGCCATCCTAGATTGGACACAAAACAATGTTCTTCAGAAGACATAAACAGAAGTCTATTGTGATATCTTATCAGCTGTTTGGACTCTCATTCTGACGGCACCCATCCACTGCAGAGGATCATTTGGTACAAGAAAGTACATGTTTAATGTTCTTAAGTATTAAAGGTAAAACTAACCATTTTTATTAATGAAATCGAATGCAGTAAAAAGTATTATGCTTCTGAATGTATTGAAGTAAAGTTGTTCAAAGAAAAACACTGATAAAATACAGATTCTTATTACATTTACTTGAGCAAAGTAAAATACTTACCCACTACTACCGCCTCTAAATGTTATTTTCCAAACCTGTTTAAGAAATTAAAAACCGGCTCTTTTGATGGCCTGAGGGTGAGTATCTCCGGCTAATTTTAATTTATGTGTGAACTATTCCTTTAATTGGCAATCGATCATGAAAAACTACAATGGTTTTCTATGATAAATGATTGTAATAAATTAATATTATAGGTTACCTTAGTGCATTACCACAAAAAAGTTATTTGTTTACATTTCTCATTGCACAGTTTGTTTCTGAAGTTTTAATGTTTTTTAACAGTGTTGTAAGGAGTTCAACAATTTCTTCAGTGCCTTACTAAACTAGCATTATGGGAAATTGATTCTACTACGTTTGTACAAAACATCCTTTTATTGTGCTGTCATCGAATAAACAAAGGCTACGTGCTGACTATATAAACTTATAGCTTTGATTTCGTTTTAAAGCTGAAGTGTATGATATTCTTAATCAGAGCAGAATCAGTTTGTTCATGCGATGATATTATTAAGCTCTTCACAAACACTCTCATGTGTTAGCGCTCCAACTGTTTGGATATGCAGCCAACAGCATCTGGCACCACAGGGTTCTAATGCGCACAAGTCAGACATCAAATGTGTGAGCTGAAAACTTGGTGTAATGCTTCCAGCTACAGAATCTACAATGAAACTGCTTTTTAGATTTTCAATAGAGTAAAAACCAACTAGCATCCCTGTGATGCAGAATGCTAAGCACTAGGCCTCTATCACTAGCGATCTGAAGTGAAAAATGTCAAAGTCTGGTGTGATGAGAGTTCATTTTACCTTACATTGTGGGACACTGAGTTTCATGCCAAAAAAAAAAAAAAAGTTAAAGTTAAAAAAAAAACAACATATTTTACTCATCACAATAATAGCTTCCTAGAATAACTCTCAATATTCAAAATGGTCAGAAAAGACTTTAAGGCTGCATTTATTAATCAACAATACAGAAAATGTCTGTGTGTGTATGTGTGTACCAGTGGCGATTTCTTTAAGACTGCAAGGGAAGCTCAGCTTCCCCTGTACTGTCACAAAATTAATAGTAAAATTATGTACTATTGTATTAATATTTTATTGACTAGAAATGCGTTAGAAAATGTTCATCTCAAAGATGAGTTCGTTCAGAATAAGTTAGATTCAGCAGGTCGGCTGACTTGATTTTCTTCTCATACATTCCCGTAGCGTCGCAGTGCATTTCCCCGTTGAAGCCCAGCGTCCATTGACTTCAATGAGGCTACTTTGAAAGTTTTTTTTCAGTGCTCTGAAACTAGACAGACGTTCATTGGATAAATGCTGCGCCTGGACGCTGAGCTTCTGCGTGATGATTGGACGGTTTGTCGAAAGATTGCATCTCCTTTTGACTGACAGCGATTTTGTACTATAAGGAATCGCTGAAGCTATTCACGCTCAAAAAAAAGTTATAAAATATATATGTATAATTATATGTACAGAACATTTTTTATTTCCTCAATCCTCAAAACAAATATTTTACACTTTCCACAAAGATATTAAGCAGCATTAGTGTTTTCAACATTAATAAAAATAAGAAATGTTCCTTGATCGTGGTTCACTGAAGATTGGCTCAATATTCAGCTTGGCAATAACAGGAATAAATACAGTTCTCAAAATATATTAAAATATGACACGGTTATTTTTAATTATTATAATTTTTTACACTTACTGTTTTTATTGTAATTTTGTTATTAATACATATATATATAAGAGCATAAAAGACTTTCAGAAACATTTTAAAAATCTTTGTCACCCTAAACTTGTGATAATTATTGAATTGATTGAGTTAAGATTATTTTATTATATTTTATCGTTGTAAACATTTCTAAAAGTGTTTAATGTGTATGCAAGCAGAAAATTGTTACCAAGGCAAGACATGAATGATGTTCTGCAGAATGCCAGCATAGGCTTTTAGCTTGGTCAGTTTACAGTAAGTACAGGATGTAGGCTGTGTGTGGTAAACATTCTCGATAATTTGAGTGAGAGAGTCATTACTTTGCAGAGCTCATGCCCAGACACCACGTGTTTTAGTGAAGTTCATAGCGGACAATTCGGTGCTCAGTTAGTGTCACTGCAGTGTAAGCCCTGAATTCGTTTCCCCTTTAAAAGTGAGTTTATTAGCTCTCATTCAGGGAATGATGGATGTTATTAGAGATAGAGTTACATCAGGCTTTTGAGCGCATGTGTTCGTATGTCTTCTCCTCTATATTTCTGCCTTGGGGCTACTCTCTCCATCTCATTGTGAGTGGAGTCTATTTTAAGAATCGCTTCTCTTATTGGATGCGAGCTTTTATGAAGACAGTCTTCTCCATGAGATGAAAGAGCAGAGTGGCTTCTGATATGAGTGTTTTGCAGAAACCCACACCCGTGTCTGTGCACGTTTGCGCACATGTGCCTGCGTAGGTGCGTGAGATTGTTTGGAGCGGAGAATTAGTCCTGTGACAGTGTTGCTAGAGCTAGTGGGAGCTGTTGTGGGTTATTCTATGTGTTTGAATGAGAGACAGAGAGAGAGACGGCCATCTATAAATAGCACCTGCTTTCTTTGCTTGTGTGCTGTGCTCTCTGCAGATGAGAGGAGGAAACTCCTCTATAATACCAGATAAAGAACAGACGATTACTTACAGTCTGGTCCACACAGAATTGGCGCACAAAAGCTTTGCAGATTTCGCCGAATTCAAACTCACCACACTTTATGAAGTTACTGTTTATGTTGTTAAAGTGTTGTGCTATTAATTTCTGTTCCTAAACAGTTTGACTGTAGTGCATTTCTGTAGCTAAACAGGAATATTAGCTTAGCTCTGTTTGTCTGAATAGTGGCAGGTGGAGGCATGGGATGGTAGGTGTGTTTGGGATAGTTAGCCAAATGGCTAAAGCTAATGTTTTTAGATACTAGTACAAGTGTGGTATTCCTTGCTCTGTTGTACAATATTTAAAGTGTGTTATTTTAACATCGTTGGCATCATCCAAAAATTATGATTGTTTCAAAAAGGTCTGCTGTTTGCTGTTGGTTGAACCCTTAATCCTTCCCCAAACTGACTCTATTGGTCAGGCTAGTGCAGCTGTTGCCGGGCTGGTCAAGAGTGCTCATAAATAAGTAACTTTGTATTTGTGTTTTTCTCTGCAAAAGTCAGTGTTGAAATGTGTTGGCTTGCATACACTATTGTTCAGACGTTTGGGGTTAGAAAAAGAAAGCAGTATGTTTATTCCACGATGGGATGTTAAATAGATACATTAAATGGTAAGACTTTAACATTGTTGCAAAAAACACATTCTTTTTAAAAGAAATTCTTCTGACTTAAACGCACACCTAATAATAAGATAATAATAATACATTTTTTTTTAGCACAAAATCTGTCTATTAGAATGATTTCTGAAGGATCTTGTGACCCTGAGAATGGAGAACTAGCTTTACCATCACAGGAATAAATTACATTTACAAATAAATAAAATTGAAATAGTCACGTTGCCAAAATGTCTGTATTCGGTACTGATAACAGTGAAAATCCACAGTTCTCTGTACCAATTTCGGTACCAAACACTACTTTTATTAATAAAATCAAACTAAAATAAAATGTACAAAAATAAGTACCATTCTTTACGCATTTAAAATTGTGTTTCACGTTTTTCCACAAGTAATAAAAGTATGGAACAAAGTTTAATCCAATTTAAATTAATTAATTCAAATAAAAAATACAATTTAAGATTTTAAGATTTTTTAAAATATTTCTTTCAAATTTTAGTTATTAGCCTATCACATGCATTATTCCAAATAATAGTAATGCATTTCTGGCACAATGTAAAATCTGAACTTTTATTTTGACGGGTTGTGAATAATTTCTGTGTGTATATGTGTGTTGGTTTTACTCAAGTAAAATGTTAAATTGCATGTAAAGTGACTCTCAGAGCAGTTCTGAAGATGTTGTTTATGTATGTATGTCCTCATTGAGACGGCAGATGCTGAAATCACCACAAGCGTCACATGCTTTAGTGTATGTAGTAAACAAAACCACGCATCTCTGCCATCCATGATGCACAGAAAATACAGGATTCATATTTTAATTTACTTTTTTTCGGCTTAATATGTACAGATACTAATTCATATAGCAAACTCTTGACTACATTCAGTTTTTAAACTGGATTCCGAGATTCCGTCTGCTTCTCTGCATAGCGGAAATCATGAGGGCGTAACGTTACATGTCAAGAAGCAGGTTAACCAGATAACTTACTCGATACCACCGGTACTTTAAAAACACTGGTACCGTGATGTTTTCATTTTTTTGGTGGGTGCATGTAGGGGGAAGTTTTCCTTTTCTTTTAATTTCAGCCTCTTCAGCTGCTTTTTCATTGTTTTCTATCTCTCATTTCTGATCTGATAAAGGGAAGATAATCAGGAGCAGAGTGGTTCATGGGAGCAAAGGGCATTACGGTCATGTGGCAGTCTTTATGTATTTCTGTGTATTGGAAAGATGAGAAATGAGAACGAGGAAGAGAGGGAGAAGAGCGGAGGCATTTAGAGATGCTGCATTTATAATACATGACACACCGCCGTGGGCTATTGGTACCTTGGCCCTATACAGTGTGTGTGTGTCTCAGCAGTGGGGGTATGTCTAGTGGTTCAAAGCCGTAGTCTAGACTGGTAATAAGGATACTATGTGCACCATAAATGTTTATGTTACTGCAGCATGTAAAATTGAACAGATCATTTGCGGTAATATGAGATCATGATTACCTGCCCGCCGTTAGTGTTCGAGACGAGTAACTCACAGTTGCATGTGTCGCGTTAAATTGCTGTAGTCATTTTCTGTGTGTGTGAAGTGTGGAGTGAATCAGGGCTGTAAGTGAATCCTCCTAATCAAAGCTCTTCTCTTCGGTCTGTCTGTGTTGTATTGATCTCTGAGCTCTTGTATACGCCTCGTACTCAGGGTGGTTAAGCTCAGTCGACATGCAGCGCTGCATGTTATATCAATGAAATCCACACAGCTACACACACACACACACACACACACACTGTTGTCATCTGCATCACTCTGTGTCACCACAGCTGCATTGTAAAGCATGCCCTTGGGGTCCATGGGGCTGTGTCTACATTACACATGGCATCTGTGTGTGTGTGATTGTTGTGATAGTATTTTACAGTGAAGGAAAGAATAAAATAAATCCGGATTTGATAAAGGGTTTGCTTTTCATGACATTCTCTTCCCTCAAAATTTAGTCTAACAACACGTTAAACAATGTATCACAATTAGTAATTCAAAAATAGAATTATAGACTATTGATTTATTGATTTACACTGATTCATATTTTCATTGAACTCACAAATTTCCTTTTTCAACATTTAAAGTACAATGTATGCAACACAGTTATTGTTCCTTAGTCTATGCAAGACATTACAATGAGGCGAGCAAGACAGTCCTCAGTTCTGACATTATTAAAAATTATGAATTAAAAAATATTTAGTGTTTTGTTGTTACAGATGCATTCAATCAAAAATGTTACTAAATTACTTGTTTGTAATTTTGCACGCATTAAAAAATAAAAATAACAAATTATAAATTTCAGCAAAAATATTAAGCAGCACAACTGTTTTCAATATTAATGAGAAATGTTTCTCAAGCAGCAAATTGTAATATTAAAATGACTTTATAATGGATCATGTAACACTGAAGACTAGACTTGCTGCTAAAATTCTGCTTTGTCAGCACAGAAATAAATAATATTTTAAAATGAATGAATTGAATGAATTAATTAAGTTATTATAAATTGTAACATTTCACAATAATATGACTGCATAACCGTTCAAAAAGAAACTTAAAATAAAATAAAACAAACATCTAAATTTATGATGTTAACTGTGAAAACATAGCATCGCAGTTTGTGAAAAGAGCCCGTTCTATCTTTTCTCTTTTCCACTTCTTCCTTCATGTCTGTTCCCCCGCTCTTCAGACTGACCATGCTGTCTAATAGAACGAATAAAGGCAGGTCGCTGTTGGAGGGAAATGAGGTGACTGCTTCATGCATTCATTCACAGATCTGTCAGTCACGCACCCCTCACAGCTTCTCCCTCGCTGCATCTCCCCCTCCTGCACCAGCGTGAGGGTCTGTCAGGGTGAGGTTTGAGGTGGGTTTCTTACCCTGTACACTGCTGGAGAGCGACTGATAGTTGATAGCATCACTGCTAGCCTGTGGCAAAGAGCCTTTACTGCTGTGTGATACTTACACACACACACACAAGGACATAAAGATTCATTTATTCTGCCTAAAGGTGGGTATGTGTAGGAATAGATCTATCAGAAAATCAGAAAGCTGTGTCATGTGATCTTTTAGAAGTCATAATAATACACTGATTTGCTGCTCAAGAAACATTTCCTATTAAATGTATGGAAAACATACGGCATAATATTTGTGGAAAGTGTGATTGATGAACCGAAAGAAAAGCATTTCATAATATAAATGCCTTTACTGTCACTTTTGATCAATTTATTACATCCTTGCAGAAATAAAAGTATTCATTGTTTTCAAAAAAACTACTGACCACAAACTTTTGAATGGTAGATACCATGGTTATAAATATACCATATTAATACTTAAAATATCCATTACTGGTTTAACTTCTCTGTACATATGTTTAATAGCTATACTGTATATTTAATATATTGCGCGTTTTAGTATCTTTATAAGTATAATGAAATATATTGCTGCTGTATTACTTTGAAAAATAAATGAAATCACATTCAGCGATATATAATGTATTATTATGTAATGCATTGTACATGCATTTATCTCTATGCAGATGTCTCTAGGACTTTTCGTGAGAAGTGGAAGTTAGTTTTCGACTTTCATCAGGCAGGACTTGTGGTAATGGGGAGTCTGTGCGTAAATGAATAAATTATTAAAGCTGATGATGCGAAGGAGCTTCTTTGAGTAATCTCAGCCAATCAGAGGAGAGCTGCTGTCTATTTGGGTCATGCCATTGTGCCATCAGCTGAAAGAGAAGTAGACAGCGAGAGAAGAAGAGAAAGAAAGATTGACGAAAGTTAAAGACGCACAGGGTAGCATCTTTCAGTCATCTTTATATTTAAGAGATTCTCTCTTATTTACTACTTTGAATCTATTTTGTGTGTGTACTGTAGCTCATTCCCATGCAGTCACCAACTAAATATTTATCCTACTGAAAAATCTGAAATCTTGAGTCATATCCAAAAACCCATCTTTCATCTCTAAGCCACCATAGTGAATTAATCATCAATACCTTAAATCAATCCACATTTCTCCATATGCCTTAATCTCTTCCATTTCCAGGTCCGTCAGTAATCCTGGCAGCAAGGAGTTTGAATCTTAGATGAGACTCACTGACTACTAATTAGCGGCTCTGTGAATCATATAGGAATCTCTCGCGACAGACTGAGCGCTACGAAAGAGTAGGGGTTTGAAATGAGAAGTTGACTTCATTATCTCTGAGTTCTTGAACGGTTGTTAATTGTGATTCTCATTGATGTGCTGAACATCTGGGCTGCTGTCCAAGGGCCGAAGGCATGTCAGTCACTTGAGTTCAAGCTGTCTCCTTCCGTTTATCACCATAGCCCAAGTGTTGACATCAAATCCATTCTCTTTTCCAGTTAAGTATATAGAGAAGTAGCTATGAATAACTGATCTATGGTGGCTTTTTTTTTGGTTTCTTGTAAGTTTATGAGGTCACAGATGGTGACACTTTATGTAATGACAGCATGCCAGTGATTTAGTTCTAATGGTTCTATAACCTGTTGTGGATTGGTTCATGTACGGTGTGAAGTCTGTGACTTGAATGTATAACTGGTTGAAACTGTGGAAGTATTCAACACAGCATGAGGTTTCGTGCTCACTGTGAACTCATTAGCATACAGTACGTGCTGTTTAAATTTGATGACTCTCAAAAATGTCACATGGCATAACCAAGGAAAGTGATAACATATTTTCTGTACACTTTCACATCTTAATCATCAATATTTTACTATGAATCAATATTGATTAATTCACAACTTTCGTTACATTTTTGGTGGAGTCACAACATGTTTGATTTACAACTTGAACTAACATTTCCTCATCGCAATAAGGTAAAATTGTGATATTTTAAGAGACAAATTGACATCCACACAAAGTCAAGAGGGTTTGCAGGGCTTCTCTGATATAAATGCCACTTTTTTTCCCTCTTGCATATAATTTTTTTTAGTTTGACCACATAATGATTCGACAAATATTAATAAGCATGCAGGGTTTTTTATAATACAATTTAATGCCAGTCTATTTACTAAGGTTTTATTTTCAAAACTTCTGCCATTTTAATGAAGCATTATGGCATTAGTAAAAAAAAAATGAATACATTTTCACATTTTCATTATAAAAAAAATGCTATATATATATCTTCTCTCTCTAGACATCTTTTCACTGCAATTCTAATCTGACCATAATTAGATGATCTTAACAGCTCTGTGTAAATTCCTTTCTGCACAGAGCACATAAAAGTCATATGTATCAGGATCCATAACAGAAATGGCTGCACGTATTCAGAATTAAACTGAAAATAAGAATCACCTAGAAACTTTACCATCCAGATCTCTCTCTTGCACAGATTTATTTTGCATATCTGTGAACAGACAGCACTCTACCCCTTCATTTTTTCTCTCTGTCTTTAGAGTGCTGCCGCACAGAAAAAGTGCCCATGCCGGCGGCCAGCAGGGAATAAAACCTCTCAGTCAGTTTTTCGTTTTTTCGAGTGCTCTCACATATCACTTCTGTAGCCTGCCAGTACAGCGCAGAGAGACGCACAGAAACACCGAGCAGTGAAAAGAGACTATTTATTATCTGAAGTCTCGTGTACGGATTTCTGTTCTGATCCAAGTTATGGAAGAGAGTTATAGAGGTGGGAATCACCAGGGATCCAGTGAAAGATTCTGATTCTTTACATTAGGGATGCGATTCACTAAGTATTGCAATATATCGCAACGGAGTAAGCCTTTTACGTGACACCGCTTGTAAATCGCATGATCCTTATCCAGCAAGATCTTCCCGTTAATGCTGTAAAACTAAAGTGAATTGATTTAAATAAAGACAGGCCATTTCAATCTGTGCATTTGGGATACATTAAATTACTCTATATTCTGCAGCCTATGCTTTTAAATAAAAGAAAGGTTTCATTATGATATGTAATGGATTTTATAACCAGTGTGTTTTGCTATGAATGCCAAAAAAGGAATCTGTAAGCTCTTGGCTTTAGTATATATTGATTTGATATAGTTACGAAATGACACCGAATAATACAATATTGATTTTGTCCGCACTTGCACTGAGTTATATGCATAATTTCATCTGCTGACCAGCTGCTGGCTAGTCTGAGCAAAAATGCAAAAACGACTATGCTTTGCAGAAAGGTTATGTTTTAACACATATGATAAACATAATGAAAGACTGCTTTAAAATGCAATTTTTTTTCCCCTGGCACCCTATTATTTAGAACTGACAGTTTTCTGTGGACTCTGTACTTGAGTGATTGAACATATATTGATGCAATTTAGTTGGAGTGCTTTGCTCAAGGGCACTAAGGCAGCTTGGGCCTATCGGCGGTCCATTTCCCAAACCACTTAGCCTCACAGTTACTCTCTGACTTTACATGTCTTTGCTGCGGGGGATGTAGTATTTGCAACCATTCCAGTGTCATCCCAAGATGAAAGAACAGGAAATTCATGCATACGTGGTCACAGTTCAGTGAGATTGCATTATGTTTGTGCATGCTTTATTTTCCAACAGATAGTTTATTAATATGAAAGAGGGAATATAATTATCGTGCCATTAAACTATGATCAGTTGTACTGGGACAGTTTTGTTTAATTTCATTTACTTGCTTAATGCATTTAGCAGCACCCTGTGTAACACTGTAGAAATACCTCAGGAATTAATCAAATCCAAACGTGAAATAAATGCACTTTGTACTATCCTGGGCAAAAAAAGCCAGCGTCGTCCTCCATGCTAGGTTTTGGATCTCCCCGCGAGCCCCTGGGGAATGATGCCCGGTCTCCTGAGACGGCCCCTGTGAGCCTCTGAGCTTGTCTCAGTTCTGGGCCTTCATGATGGATGCTTTGGCCCACTTCAGGGATCCTCGAGGAGGGGTCCTCGTTCTGAGCATAGAGAGTAATGAGGTGTTCCGGACTATGACCGCTTACGTAAGAACAGAAGCCCAGAATTCCCCTCACAGCAGGAGTACAGTAGGAACGTCCTTTACTGTACTTGGGAAATTCTCATAACTAATATGCCAGCGCTGTAAGGCCTCGGGAATCTCTCTTTTTCTAGGTTTGACGCTTGTTGTTTTAAAAACAACTGGCTTACAATTGGACAACCTTTGGGAGAGATTTAAACAGCCTTCAGAGATAATGTTTGGTGGTGGCGTTTAAATATAGGTAGGCGATTTCGGAGAGGTTAGTGATAGCATGCTAGCTTTGAAAGTTAGATTGCATCCTCTCTGTATAATCACTTGGCAAAGCCACACCTCCTCCAAAAGACATGAACATGTACAGGCTAACCAGTGAGAAAACATTACGGTATAATAATAATAATGGCATTCTCGCTCATAATGAGAGCAGTCATGGCCTAATGGATATGGAGTTGGACTTGTTACACAAAGGGTCACGGGTTCAAGTTCCAGGTCTGGCAGGGATTGTGGGTAGGGTGAATGAATAACGTCTAAGGTTACCCACGGTAGGTAACCCACGTTCTCTGAAGGAGTGAACTCGATTGAAGGTGCTCTTTCCACCTTCAATATCACGACTGAGGTGAGACCCTTGAGCAAGCCCCAACTGCTCCCTGGGTGCTGCAGCACTGGCTGCCCATTGCTCCGGGTGTGTGTTCACGGTGTGTGTGTGTGTGTGGTTGTTCACTTCTCACTGCTGTGTGTGTGTTCACTTGGATGGGATAAAGGCAGAGCACACATTCCTAGTATGGGAGACCATACCTGGTCACATGTCACATCCTAATGTGCTGAAGAAGTATCATGTCTGTGTAAAAAAGGCTGCACAGAGGCATTAATGACATTAATGGATTATTAAAGTAAAATCTCTAGATACAAATTAAGCCTTCCATTTTAGTATGTTACTGTGGGCATGTTTACCTTAGTATTCATGTCCACTTCAGTGTGTTTATGTTCTGTGTATGTGTGTGCTTGTATTTTGGGCTGCTGGCTGAGATGTCTGACAGGTTCTCAGTTGGGGGGAGACAGAGACCTAACAGCCTCAGGATGACCTATTACTGCGAACAGTGCAGTCCTGCTGGAGGGGAACCTTGTTACATCTCAAGCAAAACCTCAGCACATCTTATTCAGTGCTGACTTTACTGTTACACACCTATTACACTATAGTCACAGTACTACTCGCAGGAGAACGTATAATTGCATTGACAATGTTCATAGACTGAAATTGCTGGTTAAAACCTCTCCACATTATATCTGCGTTTTGCTCGTAGTCTCACTGAACAGATGAAACCAGATGCTGTGATTTACTCTCCTGCTTAATGAGTGATGTTCTTGTTAATGTAAATAGTCCTATTTAACTAATAATTTCATAGTTCAAATATTAATTTCTTGTAATATGTTGTGAGTTCAGTATGTGTTTTTTTTATCAAATCAATCACCCACTCTCTCAATGTGTCTAATGGATGCAGTGGGCAGGAGCTAAATGTTAACTTCAGGATCTGCTTGGAGTTAATAGGGATTTTCTGGCTAGATAAAGCATGAAGGATCGAGTATGCATGGCCGATGACCGGTTGGTTGCATATGAATTTGTTGTGCAGGTGTAATTGGCATTAATACGACTGACTGCCCCATGAATTCTCAATGCAACTGCCACTTACTTACGCTCTGTCTCTTTCCCACCTTCTGTCTTGAGCTGATTTTCTCTTAAACGCATTATTAAATGAACAGACTACTCGGCTGCACTTTATTTTACAGCATGTTTATTAACATGTACTTACAGTGTTTTTACCTGAAAGGATTGGAAATATAAGGTAGCCATAAAAGAGGTATGGTTAGGTTTAAGGGTAGCTTCAGGGTTAGTATCTAGTTATTTTCTAGTCATGGTAATTACTGTGATAAGTGCATAGTGTACACGAGGAACCAGACTGCAAAATAAAGTGCCATCGACCCCTCATTAAAAAAAAAACATGCATGATACATTGCAACCATATTGTTTAGTTTATATTATCGGTTATAATAATCAGTTATTATCAACTTATTTATCAGTTAAAAAAACATTTTGATATACATTTTTATGTCAGTAAAATGGATGGAATAGAGACGGTATGAGAAGGTGATTTTATATATACAGCAATGGGAAAGTGATGTATGAAACAAACATTTAATATTAAAGAGGACCAATTCAAGACATACAATTTCTGCCTCGCAGCATCATTGCATGTTTTCTTCAATTAAATGCCATTTCAAGCAGCCTTGCAATTACTCTTTTCCCCATCAATAAAGCTACTGACATAAAAGCATTTTTAATGTGAAAAGATGTGTCATAAAATGATGTTAGCACATCTATGGTATGAGGCTTAATGACAATAGGAATGTCTCCTGCTAATGGCACCCCGGTCAGCACTCATTTCAGACATCGGAGAGGTATACAGTTGGGCTAATGTATTGTAAAATAGCACCTCTTTGGTGTAATAGCTTTTAACACAAGCTTACGTGCATGATGACATGAATATCTCTTCACAAACCCACAATATCTCCACTCAGATGCTTTGAAAAATCTTTTTGAATGACAAAATGTGCTTATTTGAAAATGCATGCTTGCTTGGATGTTAGTTTGTTGTATTTTAAATTCAGAGGACAGCTGTTTGGAGATAATTAGAAGGGTAAATGAAAAATGTTGGGTCTTTCTCTAATTTAAGACCCATTGGATGGGGAGATCAAAGGAAACAGGCATGATGGGAAGTCTGTGGAGGATACTGAGCACTGGCAGACTAATACCTGTTCTGGTCACATCCAACCCATAGAATACTACAGCGCTGTCTCTTTAGAAAATACATTGACGTTATCTTCTCTATTAACGAAGTCCTTAAATATTTAAAGGCGCTATAAACGAATCATTATATCAGTTGACTCTGATGCCCTTGGTTTCAATTAACTTGACTGGCACTGGTTTGACTAGTCTCTTAGCCATGCAGTTGCTGCAGGCATGTGGGTAGGTAGGAAGCTGACTCAGCGCAGTTTGCTAAGCAATTAATGGGGTGGTATGGATAAGGAAGGTATAGATGGGAAAAAAAGGAAGTGCAGAAAAAGGGAGTGTATGGAAATGCGCATTCAATGGAAATCACGGTTGTGGTCTGTTCTGAATTTGTTTTATTTTACAGTCGATACAGCTTTTGGATGCATTGAGGGTCATTATCAGGGCGTAATATAGGAGGCTATTCTCTCAGACACACACACACACACACACACACAAACATGGTTTCATATGCATTTCAAAGCATGATCTGTCTGTGTCAGGGCACATTCTCTGCTTCCTCCTCTCTCTTTCCTCTTCTTCAGATGCCAGGACTCTTTCGCTCTCTCTCTAATCACATGGCTGAGGAGGAAAAAACTGGAGCATGCTCCCTCCTGTGGCTTAATTAGTTTTTAAGTTGAGGAAGCAGGTTGAGCAGTGTGTATGTGTGTGTGTTATATAAAAGGCTCGTAATTAAATAGGAGATGTGCAGTTCTTCAGGACCTCTGGGAAAAGTCTGCATGATGGCGGAATTGCAGACAAACACACTGCAATGTTGCTGTAAATTACAAATGGCCATATATTGTGAGAAATCTTGGAATAGTGCTGGAGTTTCAAGATTATGTGCAGTGTTTGCCAAATTTTGCTCAAGGCAGTGAAACTGTAAAAATGCACATTTGTCAGAAAAGTTCCTTTATTAGAAAGTAATGTGGTGGTACCATGGTAGAGTGCTTGTATCAGGCTGCAATGTGGTAGTATTATACTACTATACCACAGTATTCATTTAGAGTCAGTGTACATGGTTCCTCATTTCAAAGAGTATTCAATATATCTTTTCAGTTGTGGAATATGATAGAAAAGGTGTCAATGTTAAAACTTTGCATTTATAGTTTTGTGAAAACAGCGTAACATATTTCAGGATTCTTGAAATATGAGGCTATTTGAAAATAAATGAATGAGAGCATGTTTTACAAAAAGTAGAAACATATTCAATAAACTGATGATTTATATGTGCAGTCAAGCCAATCTTATTTTAGTATCCTAAAAAGAAATGTTTTGGTGCATAACATTATAGCCAAGACTCTGCTGAACCATGTTTTCTTTGAACTGTAATTGTATTTTTTAAATTCATATATATTCAGGAACTAATGTGTGTGCCCAAAAATCAATATGGTTCTTTCCCACTTGTCTTTTTAATATTTTACCTCATAAGGATTCAGCCGCTTGAAATAAGAAGAAACTTTTGCTGTTTGTTTACTCAGGGTCCTCTTCACATCTTAGATGCATCTCACACTAACGTCCCTCATTTGGTCTCTCTCACTTTCTTCTCTCTTCCCCAGGGGACTTGTCCTGCTTTCTAGTCCTTCCCTCTCCATTCATCATCTGCTGTGTGAAAGGGGGAGTGAACCTCTTTTAATTAGCTGATTAATAATGAATGGGGCCGCTCAGTGTCTCCTTTTGCCCCAGTGGGGTGCTGCTGTGTTGGGGAAGATGAAGCGGATGCTAGTCTTCATCAGATGGCCTGTAACAGGCGGATGTCAGACTTCTACAGCATGTTTTCTTTGAGATTTCTTTTTTCTTAGTAAGATAAGTGACTGGCTCTTTTAAAAACAATTCAGTGATTCTGTTATGATGTGGATGATATTCACTTGACGGCAGTAATGTAAGAATGCTAATAGAATGCAAATTTAGTTCGATTTATTTAGCAACATGTTTTTTTCTCGTCAAGTCCTCTGTCATGCTTCACTGCCTATGACTTTTCTATTGCTCTGTTGTTACAAACACAGGAGGCTGAAACTGATTTGGGAGACGGTTTTAGTATTCCTAAATACTAAAAAACAAATCCCTGTGACATAACTTCTAACATACTTGTATATTTTTTGTCATTGTAGTAAAATGTATAGCCCATACAAGTTTCATAAAGTACTCCGTACTTGTTTACTTCCTTCTGTGGAACATAATACTTGATATTTATGGACACAATAAGATATTTGTGGAATAATGGTAACCAAACAGCTTTGATCAGCATTGACTTGGATTGTATGGAGAAAAACGTTGAGGCATTTCTCAAAGTATATTATTTTGAAATGTAAATGCTGAATGAATGACCACCAAATTAATTCAGAGTTAATCTGAACAAATCATATAGACTGATTTATTGTCAGTGAATGATTTTGTTCTGTAATTAAAGCAATAATAAAGCTAATATATATATTTCACAGGAACAAATGGCTGATACATTCTTTTGGTTTTCTTCTTCCCTCTTCCACACAATGTTGGATGAACCTACTTGAACTTCGGCGACTTGAAGAACTTGAAGATCATGCAACTTTGAGTTTATTTATCAGACCGGAGGACACACTCCTCTTAAAACAGCGCTCAAGGTCTTGCTCTGTCAGCATTCATTGACATTTCTCCAGACAGTCTATGCTAAATAGAAACAGACACCTCAACTTAAGCGAGAGACTTCATTCTGACAATTTTTTCCCCGTCTATATCTGTCCCCTCCCTCTCATCCTGCTCATCTTTTCCAATTCAATCTCTTTCAGTCTCTTTCTTTGTTTTAAGTGACTCTTTATTTGAGTCCCTCAGTGAGATGTGAGAATCACAGAGAAACCCCAGAGCACAGAGGTATTAACTCTGTAACCCCCGTAACCTTGTGCCCTTACAGTCCTGCTGAACTAATCTACTGCCACCCACTCACACACTCACATACACACATCCCAAAGAGACTGGCAAAAGGTTAAGAATACAAGGAAAAATAAGACACCTGAGTGTGAACAGAAGATTCGTGTGCGTGAGAGAGTGCTGGTCTTGGTGCATATCTGTCTGTTTTTGCCGTCTCAGTGGAATACTCAATACGTGAATGTGCTGCGTAACAGGCTGCTCTGTCCTCATCTTTCCCCGCGTGCGATGCTGTGTGAATACTCATGACTCTAGAAGGCATCTCTCTAGTTTCCCTTTAATCTTTCCCGCTTTCTGTTCTCATTCCATGTTCTGGTACCGGAGCACACCTGTGCAGGCCCTGATTGATAAACTGTGCAGGAGAGGAGGAAAGCAGAGGTCGTCACTGGTCTGATGGGGTCTGTAATGTTGGCCTGATGGTCAGGCACAGATCTGAGACTGCAGCAATACAATATGTTGCTGCAACTGCTGCACAGCATCTGTTGGACTGCTTTTATTGTAGAGATTTTTCATGTGCCTATATACTGTAGATTGATTTAGAGTTGTACTGTTTTTGAAAGATTACTATCCACTCTAGAGAGACTGGTGGCCTTTTAAAAAAAGTACCGTGGCAGAATCAATGTTTTTTCTTTAAAAATGTCCAACTGAATGTACAGTATAAGCTCAATTGGTATCACTTTATGCGTTTTGTGACTCAATAAACTCCTAATTTGCTGCTTTTTAATAGTTAGTACGGTAGTTGTTAAATTTAGGTGTTAGGGATGTAGAATAAGGCATTAACATGTGCTTTATTTGTACTAGTAAATGGCTTTTACAGCGCTAACGTTAATACATTTATGGGTAACACTATTCTAAAGTTACCTTAAAAGGCTAATGCTACTACTACTAATTGTTTACTGTAATAGTAGCAATTATTAAAATTAATGTCCCTTTACACCCTGCTCATTTATAATGTTGTGATGCCTGACTTAGCTTTAAAAACAACTGATTTAAAATTGCATTGTTTTATTTTTCTTATTATACCGTATAGATTATGTTTTATTTTCATGTTAATGAATATCAACCTTTTACTGGTTTTGTTTTTAATGTGTTTGTCTCAGTTCCTGCCTGATAAATTACAATAAATCTAGATGAATGGATATGTTAAAAATGTTCTTTTTTATTTTATTATACCTAAAGCAATAGCGAATCTAAATAACATCAGGTCTATTGAAACGTTTTCCCACTTGTACGTTTTATTTACATTGCACTTAATTAACTCATTGAAAGGCAGATTTACTGTAAACCTGAAACTAAATACTGTAAACTAAATTATATGTAAAACACAAATGTTTATTGCTGCTGTTCATCCTCCTCTGCTGAAGAGATCTCGATCACAGTGTCCTAAATCTCATCTGAGAAGTAACAAAGACAGTTAATCAATAGCCCATTGGCTGTAACTGCTTCAGCGGGATGACATGATTGGCTGAGGTCGAGGGAGGAGGAGTGACTGCGACCTGTCATAACAGTAAATAAGAAAGAAGAGCAGAGCGGGTCAATAGCTCTTCAGCAGAAATAAGTGAATGACGTTAATAATCCTCTCGCCGTCCTCAATCACCAGAAACAAATGCGCATATTTATTTTAACAATGTTACATGTTAGGAAAATACAAAAAAAAACAGGTAAAAGAAAAGTAATGTTAATGTTTTGGAAGTTTTCACTATAAAGGGATAGTTCTCGCAAAAAAGAAAACGCTATTGTATTGTGGTGGTTTTAAATCTTTCTAATTTCAAATGCCTTTTTGTCAATATAGTGAACATCACTGACTTTCATTTTTATGGACAAAACATTCGAAACTACTTCTTTTGTGTTCTCTTGGAGAATTTCATACTGTTTTGGAATGACATGGTGATAAAAAATGAAGATAGAATTGAATGAACTGAACAATCCTTTTCATGACGAACATTGATTCTTGAATGCAAAACAGATGCTAGTCCTTGTAGGACTGCAGTCATGCATAATCAG
Organism: Enteromius thamalakanensis; assembly: GCA_032357475.1. Lineage (NCBI taxonomy): Eukaryota > Metazoa > Chordata > Actinopteri > Cypriniformes > Cyprinidae > Enteromius > Enteromius thamalakanensis. The sequence goes on along the minus strand of JAUCMT010000134.1, from coordinate 22,265,354 downwards.
AGGCAGTATTGTTTTCTTTGCAATGCCTTTTGTATAGTAACTGGACCATGGCTTTCTGCTCTCCTCTATTGTCTTTATACCAACTTATTGTGGAGGCTGCTTTATCTGTAGTGAGTGAAGAGGAGAGAGGATCAAAAGGAAGAAAGCGAGACGAGCGGGAGTGTGAGAGAGCGAGCAGATGATGTGTTGAGAGGCAGAAATCCTCACGCATGACTGTTAATATACAGTAGGCTGTGGGGTAATGAGCGAGCCGTCACTTACGCAGCACTTGAATCAGCCAGTGCTTGAGAGAGATGTCAACAGCCTCCTACAATGGTGACTGCTATAATGCAACCCCCCCACAAACCCATCCCCTAACCCTCCCTTCTAGCCCCCACAGCACTTCTGCATTGCATGTCATGTGCTTCTGGTAGGCCACTGCCAATTTAACAATTGGGTTTTGGGATTTGGCATTGGGTTTTGCTCTTAGATTTGATTAGATTGGATTAAGGACAGGATCAACGTTACATTTTTTGTCCATTGTTACATTCATCAGCACCTCCTGTCCAGTTCTCTGGGATGTTTTGGTCACTTTCTCAGCCCACCAGGAGGCAGCACTAACAGCTTAGCCTTTGAGGATTTATTTGGCTCCCCTTGGCTTTCATTAAGAGCAATAAACACATGTTTAATGCCGTTGGCACACAGCCCTTTTATTTGAATCGGACCCAAGATGCTCACAGAGCATGTGCTTCAGGGAGGGGCAGCTGGAGACATGTCTGCTGTCCAATCCTTCCCCCTTCCAGGGATCCTGTGGGGACTATGGGGACTGGTTTTGGATGCGGGCCCGAAATAAGTCCATTGATTTATCTTGGCCTGTAGGGGAGAAAATGAAAATGCTTGACAGAAAATTGAGTGACTTTCTATTAAGCATTTTTGCGTAGTACTGTGACTGTCCCATTCACCTCTGTACTTCTCACCTTACAGACCCATTTTGCATATGTGCTTATCAAAAACATTTGCATAACTATCACATTTCGCAAAGGTTGGCAACCAACACTGGCATGAGGGAGGGTAATCACTGGTACGTGAACAATAAAGTAAAAAGTGTATGTTTTTCATCTGGCTTTTAAGTCGATCTACATTTTGAGATAATCATTACTTATAGTCACACAGCCTGGTTTTAACATTAGGAGCTATAAGTATTATTAACCTGCAGGTGCACATCTCTGACACAAACCCAAAGTATACTTCAGTTTTGACGTGAAAGCTTAGCTTATGCGTACAGTTGAGCACGTAGCCTATCAAAGTATGCTGCAGTTGATTGCGTGTACAAGCGTTTTATCCTTGTTCAGAGTATCACAAATAAAAATGTATTTTTTCATGTGTCTACTATGCAGATGAAGAAATGTGCGTCATATTGGTTACCCTAGCATACATAAAAACTGGAGTATCCGTTAAACTGCAGAAACCGCTAAAAGCTCTACGCATGCACATCAGCAGTGCCCAAGCTCTGTTTTTCTCTGGTTGTGATGTGAGACTGAGAAAATGACAGTTCTGTCAAACGTGTTACACTTAGCTTTCAAAGCAAAAGTGTTTGCTAAGATTCAGTGGCAACACTTTAGTATAGGGACTAGTTCTCACTATTAGCTAGTTGCTGGTTAGCATGCATATTAATAACATATTGGCTGTTTATTAATACTTATCAAACACATATTCTACATGCCTAATCCTACCCAATGCCCAATCCCTTAGTACCTATTAATGAGCAGTAAATTATGTCTAGTGAGGCAAGAGTGCTAGTTAAGTTTGTAATAAATAGTTGGTAAATAGTAAGAATTGGATCTTAAAATGAAGTGTGACCCATTAAGTTTTCAACTCAATATCCTTAACATTCCACATGTTAATTGCAATGATGGTAAGTTCTTCATAAAGCTAATTCATAAAGGGAAAATATCACACATAGACAGTGGTGTTAAGTAGTAATAGGAAATCTTTTAGTTTGTCTAATTGTCCTGAAAATGAGAAAACCTTTAGGATTTTAAACAGTTTTATGGAAATTGCTTCAGATTCATTTTAACTACTGCTGTGTTGCTAATCAGAACCTAAGCAGTCGCAAATTTGTGTGTAAAAACGGCACTTTATGGCAAAAAAATAAATACATAAGGTTGCCGAGTCCTGTGCTAGTGTCTTTCTGTATACACGTGAGGACACTACCCCACCCCCTTAAAGGGATAGTTCACCTTCAGTTGTTTTAGTATGAAAGTCAATGGGGACTAGCAACTAAACTATCTCTTGATATTTACTATGTGGTAATTAACATTATTTCACAAATGCTGTTGATTGTCAAACCCAGACTCTTTTGCTGTAATTCTCTCCTGATTAACTGTAAAATGAGTTAAAGCTGCTTGTAGTATTTGTAGGCAGCTTTGTTTAAATTTGTCTTCTAGCTGAATCAGCGTTAGTGTTCAGACACTCGTGACATTCACTTTATTTTGCCCCTTCACCACCTTCATGGTGGGTCAACATTCGGGTCATAATCGCTCCTGGCTGCTCGGAGTACAGCATGACGGATGCGTTTGGGAGGGAGTGGGCTTCAGTCTGTCTGCCTAAGGGGACTTCTTTTAAATCCTGCGCGTTTGCAATTAGCAGATGGCATCTCAGATTGTTTCAGTGACGCTTGATAAATGCAACAATCAACATTACGTTCTCACAAAGAAGAGTCACAGAGGAGACAGAGAGAGATCCCTTGCTTATTGAAACCCTCTTGGGGATGGCTCCCTTGTGTGTCACACGTTTCCCAATATCCCAAATGGACTACTATTTAAACTTTTCACTACCGTTATAACCAACTTGATTTCCATACTTTATGTATATATGATTCATATTCAGATGTTGGGATCATCAATCATGTTTTTGACAGGCACAGATGGCACATTGAGAAATTTCCAAATGGCTCTAACAGCCAGTCACCTGGAAAACACACACACACACACACACACATTTATGTTTTAATGGTGGTGGAGACTTTTCATTGACTTCTGTTGTTTTCTACCGAGGAATTATTCCAGTCTAGTGTTATATGATACTTTTTTTGTGGAAACTGTGAAATATTTTTAGGATTAGTTGATGATTAATATGTTAAAAAAAACTACATTTATTTGAAATGTAAATATAATTTACAACGAATGAAAAAGGAACTCATACGTTTTTTTGGTGAAGTTTGCTCCCTACTGGCAGCGTTCTGATTTTTCAGGCCCAAACAATTTTACAAATTTCATTTTACCTTTACCACAACAAATCTATATAGATGAAACTCTCATGTCCTTCCCAAGTGTGGCAGTAAGGAGTATAACTTGGCATAAAACTAAATTTGATAGTGCCTTTCAGCAGGTTCCAGGTGATGAGCGCTCTAAAAACAGAGACCTATGTATGATCTGGACCACTGGAACCCGCACAAACAATTAGTGATTTGAAATGCAAAGCGATTCATTTATCTCCATCCAGCTGCTCAGTGGAGCCTCAGTGGCAAATGCTAAAAACAGCTTTTAAATAAAAGCAGAGCGCTGGTAGTTACAAGACAGAAGGAAGAGCAGTGGTGAAGGTGTGGGTGGTGATCTTAAGACCCCAGGCAGAAGCTATAAAAGCGCTAATTGAAGGATTTTTACAGTGACGCATATGAGGAAAATAAAACAAACATAAAAGATGATTCCTGACTCCTAGGGTTTATGAGCTTCTGGCTGTTATTAGAGCAGTTTGTGTTATTGTTGTCAGTGGTTAGCGCTCATCACCGCTGAAGACACTCCTGCTGACCTGCTCTAAACAGCCTGTCAGAGAACACAAGCGCTCATCGGATCCCTGTGATTCACACCTGCCCTGCATCACTGTCAGACACTTTTGACTGGCTGTGTCTGGAGTCAGCACTCATTGGTTGAATGGGGATGTGGAGGGTCAGAGGCTTGAAATATTAGCATGTATTTTATTGATAAAAAGTCATTTCAAGAGTAAAGGCTGTAGATTTGTATTCATCGCATTACTTCATACACATCAGAACAGTTATCTGTTGGGCTGCAAAACGATTCATTGTGATTAATTGCATTTAAATTAAAAGTTTGCTCACATACTGTGTGTGTGCCTACTGTGCATATTTATTATGCATATATAAACACATATTTGTATATATTTATAAATTTTTATCTATATATATTTATACTTGTGCATAACTTATATTCTATGTAAATAAATATCTAGAAATATTTCAATTCATAAATCTAACATATTTTTCCTTGATATAACATAAATATTTATTTGGAATGTAATTAATTGTTTTGCATAATTTAATATAGTACATTAGTATCATTTGTTATGATTCAACAAGATCTTTTACGGTTTCCATAAATGTTCATAAATTGCCTGTGTGATGTATTGATAGAATGGTGTTAGATCAGAATTCCATGCTCAAACAACATGTTCTCAAAGTCAAGGCCATGGGCTCGAGTCCCAGGAAATGCATCAATTTATTTGCAATACATCAATTCTTAAATGCAATTGTTTTTGAGCATTTCTCAGTCAAAAACTGAAGCAGCATTGATTATAAATGTCTTAATATCATTCAAAATATTTCAATAGTGCATTTATTTTATATTTCAGTCTGTTCTATTGTTGTATGTTGTGGTCTAGTTTTTTCTTTTTTCTTTTTTTTTCTTGCTGAACAATTTGAATGATGATCCAGTGAACTTTTAAATACCACTGTCAGTTCTGGTTTCCTGTAGGTCAGTGAATCAATGCATGAAACAGCAATACAATATTCAATATGACTCACTGCTCTCTTGGAATGTCTTTTGTGCTGAGAACAAGTTCCAAATAAAACAAATTTGTACATTAATTTAATGCAGATTAATATAGATGGAAATGTGTGTGTTTTACTGGCCCCTTTAAATAACAAATGGTTTTTAAATTACTGATGGTGTCTGTAGCTCATGGTTGTTTTTCATTCGTTAACAGTCAACTTACAGATGGTTGACAAAGTATGGTTAACATTCAGGTTGACTTTTACGAGCCACTTACTGTACATACATAATCCCTGCATTAGCAACATGCATAATAAATAAGCATAAGTAACCTTTTCCATTTAGCCTCAAACTGACTCCATTTGTTTCAGTCATTGTATAATTATGGAGTTTTTTGTGCAGGAGCCCTGATGCTGCTACATTAATCAAAAATAGATCTGAGTGGGACTAAAGGGCCTTGGCAGGAGCCGTGGTTTTCTATTGTGTGCTCAACTTTACTGCCAAATCTCATGCTACATGCTCTTTGATGAGAAAAGAAAAGAATCCTGGCATAATAAATGGATCTCAAGGCCCAACATGGGATTTCTTTTTTGTAGTAGAGACACACAGTAGTTAACAAACTTTACTGCATCTTTCTATAGTGAAACGCTGACATTCTAGTGAAGTGAGAGAGTACAGTATGTGAAAAATAGTGTGAGTGGTGGTTGATGGGAGAAGTCCTGGTGATTACTGATGCATGTTTTTGCTGAAGGTCACCAGCAGGCACTTTACTCTAACTGATGAACTCCCACTTATTGATCTGCTGAGGCCCTGCGGCGGGAGGATGAGGGAAGCCTCTGAGGACACATGCTGAGCCTCTGGGGATGCACTTCCACTGTGCAACCATGAGAACATGATGTCATGCTGCTTTGTGCGTGTCAGCAAATCAAAGTTGTGCTCTTTCAGTTTACTACTATCTAAGAAGTCTATGTAAATAGAAGGTGGAAGAGAAGTATATTTTTGCTGTTGATAGTCTGGACTTTCTTGAGTATATTGTCTGTCAACTTTGAATTAGTGAAATTGAATGTACAGATATAAATGTGTAAATATATAGGCTACTTTTGGTGTCTTTGATTATGTGTAGAACCATAGAAGCTTATATACAGTATCTCACAAAAGTGAGTACACCCCTCACATTTTTGTAAATATTTTATTAAATCTTTTCAAGGGACAACGCTAAAGATATGAAACTCTGATAGAATGTAAAGTAATCAGTGTACAGCTTGTATAATGG
>JAUCMT010000134.1:22217781-22234311 GCA_032357475.1 Enteromius thamalakanensis | reverse complement strand
TAAAACACATCTGTATTACTCTAGGGATGTTGGAAAATGAGCCTATTTCCAAAAAAAGTGGAGTGTTCCTTTAACATCAGTTCCAAGATTAACAGCTTTTTTATAAATAATTACTGGTTGGCATATTTCAGTGCTTTAAAGTATATGCATACAAAGTTAAATGTGCAATTCCGGGGACATAAAAATTAGGGGGGACGCATAGAGATGGATAAAGACACAGAGAGATATTGGTTGCCATTAAAACAACAAATGGACCTTGGTCAGGGCAGGCACTGTATTTCATTTGACGTGAATGAGAAAAGGGCTGTGATCTGTGTATCTGTCACACAGTTCTCGTTTCTGGACTTTTTTCACTGGAATTTTTTTTTTACAACATAGGCTATTTGCAGTGTCTTCTTGTCTATTTAAGACTTTTTCAGTTTTATACTGTAGTTTAAAAGCACAAGTGGCACACAGGATCTGTAATAACTACTTCTAAGGAAACTGTTTGTAGGACTATTAGGCAATAACATCAATCCCACAGAGGGACACTGGTGCTCTCCTCAAGGAGGGATTGTGTTTATTGGTTCCATGAACTTGTGCTTTGTCAGTGAAGATAATGGTCACCCATTTTACACAGCTCCATACCTATGGTACGTAAAGTGTAATGATGGAAGACCAGAGAGAAAGCAAGCTAATGTGAGCACAATGGAAGGCTTGCTTCCACAAACCCCTGAGCTGTAAAATATCTTGTGCATAGTTTTTTTTGCTATATGATCTCTCAAACTATAAGGTTGGGACTGTTTTGAGGCTGTTTTGGTAACTAGTTTTCCAAATAGAACAAAGTTTCTCCTTTCTGAAGCTGTTCTTTTTCATTTCTATGCCTTTTCATCTAGAGCATTCATTATTAGACATCACATAATGAGACTTCCTAACACTTCACGCATTATAATGAGAGACGGAGCAGCAAAATGGCTTTAGAGTTGGGTGGGGGGGACCTGATTATACGGCACCTGATTATTTTGTTTAAAACAAGCAGATGAGTTTATTTTAGAAGTAGGTTTATGATTGTGCCTGCCAATACTTGCAGTCCCTGATACCCAGAGATCATTCAGTCGGTCCTGCTTTACCCATTCAGTCTCTCGCTGGCAGCTAATCAGAAAAGCCTCTCAGTAAACACACACCAGTATTGACCGGTACCCCCATGCTATCTTTCCATTACCAAGAGCTCCTTCTCCTTGGTTGCCTTGCCAAAAGAAAAGATGAATCAATCGTGGTAGTAAAGAACTTTATTGCTGGTCTGTGTTTAACCTTTGCAATAACTTAGTTATCGCTGGGTGAAGAGACACCAGGTCTTTTATAGCTGGTGCTTTCAGCAGTCCAATTTTTTTTTGCATTATCACCTACATACAGAGCCTTTTATAGATGGAAATGTGTGGTGTGTAGAAACTACACTTACTACTAATAATCTATCGATTGTCACGACATAGTAGTTCTTGAGAATTGACTACCATGCATTGATAATAATGACAAGATCTTTCTCTGTCTTCCTATCTCTTGATCAAGTAATCAGGTGCCTGGCAGATGTTTTTGTTTCTGATGTTGTTGACTATGGTTGCAGATGGCTGATGAGTTTTTTAGATTGGTTAGGGTTGCTTCAGTGCAGTTGTAGTTATTGCGGCAAAAGGACAGTATTTCTGGTTCAAGTCACGTTTCTATCCCACCAACAATTATTGGCCAGTTGTTGTTGCCAAACCTTCCCAAATTATAAACTTCAGTAAATGCTCATTGGTTCACAGGTCACGATCAGCTGTCTTTTGAAAGATACTTGAAATGTACAACCTGCTTTTTGATCTCATGGGGCTAAAATGGTCTTGTGTTCCTCGATCACTTACCCGCTCAGGATAAAAGAGGCTTCGCTTCTTGACACTGGCAAAGAAAGCTCTGAATTTTTATCTCCAGATCAGAGGATTTCACAATGGTACAAGAAATCAAGATGTTTCCCGTGATGTCTGATCAAGAGATTTGTGGCTGAGTCTGATACTGGCACCTTAAACATGGAATACAAAATTAAGTTAGGCTGGATAATTTAATAAAAATAAATATGTCCTTGTAGATCAATGTGCCCATTGGACGAAAGTGTTGTTTTTTTTTCTTCAAATGTTAAAAAGCAGTGAAGCACTTTTATTTAGCAAAAGATTTATTTCCTGAGAAATAATGAAGAAACCTTAAGGAGTCTTTTTCTTCATTTTTCTTATACTTACACCACAAAATAAAAATAAAAATTTCAAGGAAAGCTTAAGAAAGCTGCAAATATGTAATGTTTAAGCATTGTTTCTTATGTTTCTCAGCCACAGAGACCTGAAGCCAGAGAACCTGCTGCTGGATGAGAAGAATAACATCAGGATAGCAGACTTTGGCATGGCTTCTCTACAGGTTGGAGACAGTCTCTTAGAAACCAGCTGTGGGTGAGTCATGCTCCTTCTTCCTGCAACAATTATCAGTATACGTGAGACCTGTTTTTCACAAAACAAGGGAAAACTTTCATAATTGGGTACAATTTTGTAAAAATAGTGCATGCTCATATAATTCTGTTAAGAAGTACCAGAAGCATATGTTAAGAAGTACCAGAAGTTCTGAAGTACCAGAAGCATATGTATTGATTTGCATAGACACTGCCTTCACACTAAAGGGTTTTTGAAAAGAATAACATCTTCTTGAGATGATATTGAGAGATCTGTGAGTTGACAAACTATTGAAATCACTCTTATTAATAATACAAATGCATTGCTTGCTATTTGCATACTTCATTATGAAAATAACTGTAGAAATGGCTCCATATTAGCATCTGATAGCTATGTCTGAAGGACCAAGAGACACTGAGACACTTGGCTGGACCTGCTGCCACCGAAGCACTTACTGAACTGCTACTATTAGTAAAAAAATATGAACATGATGCCCTGACCTCACTCAAGCTTTCATAGTCACTGTGAATGTGTAATGCGTGCCATTAGAGGCCCCATTATCAATGAAAACGAGAGGGCTAGGTGCCACAGAGCAGAGCATATTATCACAGATGGGGATTAATCAAGACTTTAAAATCCGCCCCGAGTGACCAGACTATAGCTTTGAATTTAGTCTGTGTACTTCTGCTTCTTATTAGCCAGCGCTAAAATGGTGCCATGGCTTTGATGGTTTCCTTTGACTGAGGCATGCTGTAATTATTGATTGCGACTTCCCAACTCTAGGCACAGATATGACAGTTTTTAATTAAACACATTCATCTTTTGCCTCCTCGTATTCTGTCCGCTTGACACAAATGTATTCTGTTTACCACGGTTAATGGACTCCAATTGAATTTGAAAGGGGCAGACCCCTTACGTTTGAACGGAAGACCAACACAGAGCCACAGTTATATCTCTGTGCCAGGCATTCATTCATTTGTATCTGAGGCTCGTTCCTTGCTTAGCAGATGGGCTGACCTCATTTTGAAATAGCTTTAGTTCTGAAAAGTCTCTGCAATGTTTGCAACCCAATGGTAATTTTGAGTGAAGGGGGTAGTTACATAAAAACATCCAAGGCTACTTGAAAATCCAGTCAATTTAATTAGATCCCCCTCCAGAACCTTCATTCAAGTGAAACTAGATTACCCACAATACAGTGAAAAAAATTCCCTGGTACCGCTGGTCCTATTTGGACCATTACTCTGGGTCCCCTAAGCTTGCAAGTTTGATAGTAACATCAAAGAAACCTTTCTTTACCACTTCTGCTCTCTGAGGCATAACCAGCTCTAGCTAACTAGCACAAAGTCGGATTAGCTCACGGTGAAAACCATGCTAATGTCAAAAGAAAAATAGCATTTTTACTGTTTTTGGTGCTTAAACCAGCTTTCCTTTAGTCAGACCTGCAGCACTTAAGGAATAACAAAAAATAGCTTCATAAAATCATGAACCGCATCTTGGACTAGATGAGTAATTCCTCTCCATCAGGGTCTTTGCACAATAGCTTAATCACCCCCTGTGGCTTCCCTGATTTGGCATATCAATCCTCCCTCATGTTCCTATCATGGGGATATCCATGACACATAGACAGAAATCAGGCTTCTGCAAAAATATTCTTATTTCAGAGCTGGTACTCTTGTTGTGGTTTAGTTTGCACCATTATGAGGAGAGTGGAGAGTACTGCATCTGTTTGTAGTGCACACATAAATATCTCAGTATGATCTTTTAAACATTTTGACTGCTAGGGAGTAGCATTGTAAGGTCATAGCAATTAACTAAATGCCCTGTCACAGGAGATTGGTTTTTAAAGGGTAAACCAAATATACCAAATATACTAAAAACTGCTAAATATTAATTACATATATATATATATTAAACTACATTATAATTCATATTTGTTAATATATTAGGTATTATACAGTAAAACTAACAATAAACTTTTCCTCCCTAGAATGTATTAATCTAGATTAATGTTAATGTTAATGGTCACACTTTGTTTTAAGATTCAGTTCTCATTATCAACAAAACCATTAACTACAACTTTGGCCTCAATAAACTCATAGTTAGCTTTTTAATAGTTAGTAAGATAGTTATTAAGTTTAGATAAAATTAGCACTGGCAAATATGATCATGCAGAACGTGCATTACATGTACTAATAAACAGCCAATAGGTTTATAATAAGCAACTAGTTAATAATGAGAATTGGTCTCATGCTACCATGTTAATTATGTGAAATTTACAATGCAAAGGTGAACTCCAGAAGCGTCTATACTAAAGACTGTACATCTGTACTCTGATACTAAAGTCAGAGCAGCCATCTTTAGTCTGGCTTACTTTACACTGAATTTTGCAGGCACGGATATATATTATAAGGACATCAACCCTAAAATAAAATGCAGAAAGTTGTCAAATATGTGCCCTTGGTTGTGTAAATACACCTTCAGTTTACGTGTTATGGATGAAACAATATATTTGTAAATGAACATTCATTGTTCATTGTTAGTTCGTCATATGTAATGCATTTAAAAAATGTTAACAAGTTGAAGCTTAATATGGAGTGTTACCATTTGTTATGTTGTTAAAGTGGGTGTGTGAAAAAAGATTATGCAAAACAAATGACATATGCAGACATATTCACAGAAACAATATTACTTTGTTTCATCACATCATTTCAGTAGTGAAAGCTTATATTTCTTTCCAGACCAGACTGATTGAGGCAGCAGCTATGCATAAAATGGGCACAAAAGCATTGGAATTACTGAACGGGAGCACGTTACATTAACCACTTAATTTTGTATAAAAATTTGACTTCAAAAATTCAATTTGGCATTGGAAAATAGCAATAATAGCTTTCTTTACAGTGAGCAGTAGTTATTTTTTTACAGCAGAAAACGTAAACCATTAAATTAATGTATTAATACACACCCAATATACACAATGGTATATGACACCTGCAATGAAGAAACAACCATTAACAGAAAATTGGTGTTGAAAAATAGAGAACTGCTTTTAAAGATGTGCATGCAGTTAAACTACGCTACACAATTCAGCCGATTACAGACCTGCTTTACACACTTCTAGAAAGTCATTAGGATTTAATGTTATATTATTGGATCATTTGACAACAGCATGTATAGGCTGGTTAAACACAGAGCTGTTTGTCAGAAAAGATGGTGTGAAGATCCTCATGCAGATACAAGGAGTTATTACTGAATTACAGTGTGCTGCATGTTTCCTCTCTAATGGGTGTTTTTGCCAAGGTTGGGTGAGGATGATGATGATGATGATGATGATGACATATTGTCCCGTTTTCTTTCAGATCCCCTCACTATGCCTGCCCAGAGGTTATAAGGGTAAGTACGTGCTCTCAGTGGCATTTCTGATTATGAATCTCTTTCTTTCCACTCTAACTTCTCTCTCTCTCTCTCTCTCTGATAGGGGGAGAAATATGATGGCAGGAAAGCTGATGTATGGAGCTGTGGAGTCATTCTCTTTGCGCTTTTGGTGGTGAGTGGAACCTTTTTGTGGCTGAGACCTCATTTTGTGTCACATAATTCTGCTGTAATTTGGCTCTCTGCCTTTGTGACATATTTGAGCCAGAGTCTTTCTCTCAGCAGCACACATTGGAAAAAAGAAATCCCCTGTGTTTAAATGAATGTCTATCAGAGGATGTGGGAGAATCCAGACAAGGATATTTCAGTGCTAGCTAATCAGCTAAGCAAGAGTTGGGCTTTAAGAGAATCAAGGTGTTATACCGGCTCTGTAGTCAGAGCTCAAAAGACTGACTACACCAAAGCTCCAATATGGTCTCTCACTCCAGCCGGTGAATCATCTTTATATCAGACACGAGTGAGATCAGCCCTTTTTATTCATCATGCTGAGCGTTTAATGATTCCACTTTTATCTTCTTACTCTTCCTTACTGTAAAAGACTTCAAGTTCGCGGAGGAGGGAATTAAACTAAATTTCGAGTGTCGTGCTGTTTGTCAGACTTTTAAAAATCTCTGTTTGGGGTAGGCTGGATTTAAAATTTTATGATCACCAATTCTGCATTTTTTTAATCAAAATGCAGTAAAAACAGAAATAGTGTGAAATGTTATTATCATTTAAAATAGCACTTTCCTTTTTTTTAATACCTTAGAAATGTCATTTATTTTTAGTGTTGTCAAAGCTGAATCCTCCAAAGTTATTATTCTAACACGCTGATTTGCTCGCTCCAAAACATTCATTACTGTCTTTATAGTTAGAAGAGTTGTGCACTTTTGATAAAACGAATGAAGAAACTTACAGGCCCCTAACTTTTGAATGCTAGTCTGTATATATGTATACATTAGTTTCTGAATTGCCAAAGGGTACATATAATATCAATTTAACAGACTTTAACTAACCTAACCAAACAAATGCATAAAACTACCCTTTCTATCTGAATTTATTACAGTAATGTGTAAGTATATGATCTGAAACCACCAAAAACCCTATCAGCAGATTTTGAACTTTCACCTTCACCTCAATGTTGTTGGATGCCATCCTGCATTTTTCATCTCTGTCTATTTGCGTAAAGTTAAACATTTCTTAAATTTTTGATGTCACTCGACACGGCTGTCAATCCCACAATCCCCCATTCAAGTCTGCTGCTAAGCTCGTTGAGAGCGAAGTGAAAATGGCCGCTCATCTCAGCTCAGTGGACACGTATGGTCACACCAAGCTGTTGATCAACGATAAAACTTTATCCATGCTTGTTTCATTTTTCCAACCTCAAATTACTGAAACAAATGCCAATAGCTTATAATTAAATCATTCTCAAACCAGACAACAACTCTGATTCTCTGACAGCAGACGGATTGCTTTGAGTCTGGATAAGCAAGCTGGTTCAAGTGTAATTACTTTTCAAGACCATGAGCCCAACGCAATCCCAACCCAGACGAACCGTTTGCCCCAGTGAAACTGAAAAGCCAATTTTGTCCCTTTTCTCTTTTGTGTTTGTGTGCTCTATTTTAACTGCATCGTATTCACAAAACAATCAAATTATTCCTGCGTATCCCAGGAACCTGTTCTTTGATCTTTCAGTGCTCAAAGACCTTTCTTTAGAGATGCATCTTGCATCCTTTTTTATTTATCATCTCTCTACTTTGCTAGTTTTTGATAGATTATATCATCTATTACGTGGCCCTGTCGTCAGTCATGCTTGTGAATTTTCTGTGTCATTTATCAAGAGCTGACATCTCAGTAGTGTCAGGGGCCCTGATGGGTCTCTCTGATGTGAAAATGATGAAGTGTATCTGGCACAAAACAAAGCTAATTATCAAAGCCCAATCATCTCTCTATGCCAGACTTTCTTTATTTATTTTGCGCCCTACTTCCTGTGTAGATATCCTTCATAAAACTCTTTGAGATATGTTGGGGGTGTTTTATTTTTATCAAAGCATTTATCACTCCTAGTCCTTCAATTCTACCAGTATTTGTTTAGATACAAATCTATGCCTCCCTGTAATTCCAAATCTCAAGACAAAACATGATTGTAAAGAAATGTTTATTTATTTATTTTTTTAAATAATGTGCTAATAGTATTTTAAATAAGTACTTTTATTCAACAAGGATGAATTTAATTGATTAGAAGTAACAATAAAGACAAAATAACAAAAATACATTATTACAAAAAAATATTTATTGTAAGATAATTCCTGTTCTTTTGAATTATCCAATAATCCTGAAAAAATATATAAATAAATACAAATTCATGACAGTTTCCGCGAAAGTACCACAAAAGTTTTTAATATTTACAACAAAAATAAATGTTTCTTGAGCTCCAAGGCATCATATTAGAATTTCTTCTTACAAGTCATGTGACGCTGAGTGTAATCACTTATGAAAAAGTAACCTTTGTCACTGGGATAAATTACTTTTTAGAATATTAAATTGGAAAAGGGTTATTTTAAATTGTACAAGATCAGGGGAAAACCAAAAATAAGTTAAGATTCAGCCATTGAAAATATTGGTTGACATTATTCTAAAAACGAGGGGATGGGTCCTGCACAATGATTGATTATAGTACTGACATGTAATATTTCTCTGTGTCAGGGTGCTTTGCCATTCGATGACGATAACCTGAGGAACTTGCTGGAGAAAGTGAAGCTCGGGGTCTTTCACATGCCCCATTTCATACCTCCAGACTGCCAAAACCTCCTAAGGGGGATGATCGAGGTGGACGCCACCAAACGACTCACGGTCAGCATCGTCACAGTTTTATCTCATAATATCATCAATCAAAACTTGTGAAACCTAATACCTAAAAAAGAGATTGAGTTATCTCTTAAATATATCATGTGGCCTAGGAAATCATAGGTGGTGACAGTGGTACATGTGCACTACACTGTTTACATATGGTTGGCTGCTCCGTTCCACAGACATCTAGTATATTAAGCTGATTTCTATTAAATAAGTGTTATGGGTCTGAGAGCTCTTCTGCTTTTGAGCTGTCACTTCAGGTCAACACGCAGCAGAACTAATCCAACCAGCCTGTCTGTCCGGATCTCACACATTAGCTTCAAAAAGCTTGCATGTCTGCGCTTCTGTCTATCTCTTTCTTCCTCTCTTTCATGGTCTCCTCATCTCTCTGCTCTTCTCCCTCAGCTACTATTTTCAGTGTTCAGCTTCTCTCTCTCCCTCCCTCCCTTCAGCCTTTTTCCAGTAACACTTTGGAGTGACGAGAGGTTTATAAGCCTGTCCTAATACCAACCCTTTGAAATGTTCCAGTTTCCTTTTCTTGCTTTCCAGAGAAAACAGATAGCTGTCTTCACTGCCCACATCTCTCAGTGATTGAAAACAATAGCGCTCTCCTAGGAAGGATCCAAACATAGCCCATTTCCTGTGTGGTTTGTCAGTTATATAAAAGAGATCTTTTGTGTGATTCCAGAGTGGGACGGAAGTTGATACTATCTTATTTGATACTGCCAGTTTGAAATATTATCTTATAGATCCAATTAAAACAATCCAATAGAGCATTGCAGAGTAGTAACAGCACATACAGACATCTGGACAATGTGTCTTCATTGTTTCCTGAACACTGTCAGCACACATTCAGGGGGATTTTACAAAGAATAATGGCACCAGTTACATGCACCGTTTTGTTGTAGCACCTGAAGAATTAAAGGCCCACACAATATGTTGTAAAAAGTTTGAATGGCACAATTTATGCGTAACTGCAGTTCTTGCCATTATATTGCTGATCACAATCCTTTCATCACTTGATTAATTACTGCTGGTGTTTATCAATAGAAAATGTGCAAAAAACATATTTTTTAAATCGTATTGCCTTGTTTTCATGCTTGTCTTATTTTAAAGCAATTTAAGTCATCATAAGACCCTCTAGTTCCTGTAGTTCATAGCCACTATTTTAAATAAAGCTGCGTTTGTTCTACTTCACATCAGTTGTGTCAGCTACAGTAAACTTTTTACACATAAAGAAGCACTAAAAACAGAATTACAGGTGGCTTGGGAATATGACGACGGTTTTTGAATGGAAATACTGTGTCTGAAAGTGCTATACATTGAATTGTTTTAATCTTTTAAAAGTAATTAATTTTTTTACTCTCAACCGCAAGCAAGTATTTGCTTGTACAAACAAGTTTTGAATGTTTATAGCTGCTGAAAAGACACACACCAGACACACATCTGTTGCAAACAGCTAAAAAGAACAGGCACAAAAAGCATTCACGTGGATGGGGCGGCTGCTGTTAAGGCTGTTGTACTTGTTTTGTGGGCCACAGCTTTAATTAGCTGGCTGCTAAAATGTACATGTCTTTGTAGCTTCTACACTTCTACAACCCAGAGAGATCAGAAGATGTGACATGAGAGAGAGATTAGAGACGGCCAGCAGGAAGCTGCCTGATGTTTAGAGATGGATTCATTGCTTTTATTGTCATGCTCTGCTGTCTTTCTTTGGCTCTGTAAATGGATGAGTAATGGTTTGGCTCATGTGTTTTCCTCTCTTTACAGTTAGAACAGATACAAAAGCACACATGGTACATGTGAGTATAAATTTCACTATTTGTCTGTCGTCCTATGGCTGTTTTTGCTCAATATCCGTCTGTGTGTTTGTCTGTGCATGTCTTGTAAATTTATGTGTGTCCTCACTGCAGTAACAGAACATACGGTACCAACAAAGACGCTTAACAAAGTATTGATATGAAATCAAAGTGTGTGTGTGTGTGTGTTTGGAGAAGACCCTTAAGCTCTAGCAAGCTGGCTTCACTCAATGTTTTTGCCCCGTAAGCAATGCCTTGTTTTTGAACTGTTCTTGATTCATTTTTAAACTTGCAATTCTCCAGTATCCAACATTTTGCATTAGTCATGATTTGTGACTGGCCGCCAGGGTTTTAATAGTTTTAAATTTGAATAATTTTTTATTATTGTGATTGTGGAGTTTAATTTGTTAGTTTTAATTTACAACTACTAGTGTAAGTCAATCATTTATCTTTATGGTTTATCTAAGGGTAGTGAAGTTTTTACAATATATTATTGATAAAAAAAAACAACTTTTATTTTGTTTTATTTGTTTTTGAGTCAGGAAAATGTGTTTTGTTTTAGTTTTTTTTTTTAGTTTTACCTGGTAATGTTACCTGGCTAGTTTTTTACTTTAATTTCCATGCATGATAATACGACAAGTGGACCTAAACAGTGTCTGTGGACTATTTTTGATATTACCTCAACTGACTGTTGGAGAAAATCTGCTAAAATATTGCATTTAAAAAGATCATGTTTTAATTAATGTGTTAATTTGAACTGAGAGTCTACTACACTCCTATTAAGAAAATAAGACATCAGTAATCAAATTTACCAACTATTTAATAAACAAGCACAGAGGGAGGTGCTTCATTTTTAGATGATGGGCGTTTTAAGTCTCCAGAGCTTTCTGTGGGCACAGATTGTATGTGGGCCTGTTTGTGACTTAAACCACCTGCAAGGTTCCTAGAACAGGCCTGAGGCGATTACCATGTGTTCTCAATTCATGAAAAATAAAGAAGAACACTAGATTATTTCACATGCTCTTGTTCTTGATCTTCTATTCAGAGGGGGGAAGAATGAGCCAGAACCAGAACAACCGGTGCCACGAAAAGTGGCGATCCGCACGCTACCCTCCACTGAGGACATTGACCCAGATGTGCTGGAAAGCATGCACTCGCTGGGCTGCTTCCGGGACAAGAACAAACTGATGAAAGACCTGCTGTCAGACGAGTGAGTAACTAAGAACGAGATGCTCACTTCAGTAAGGTTGTTTCCTGTTATTCCAAAGTTTTATTGCCTGTGATTAGACAAGACTGACTGCTTTTGCTTTTGGAGACCATATGTGAGGGTATTATTATTTTACACCCTTGTTTCTTAGGGTTAGTAAACACGCAGTACAGCTTCTTGGCTGCGGGCTATTAGAGAAGCCCATTCCCTCCTGCTCATCTGTCATCTCTCGTACTTGCACAATTACCGCCCGCACGCTCCGCTGTGCGCGATCAACTTCGTTAGCCCCACTGATAGATGGCCTGGGTGTTCCCTCCTAAAACATTGCGGCCTCTGTCTCTTCCCTTGCCCAGCATTTAAACAATTCAGATGGCGCCTGCAGCAAAGGCCGGTCATATTTACTTCCCGCTGTGTGGTCCAGGGCAGAAAAATTCAACACACGGCCTCTCGCTGGGAGAATTTAAAGACTTTTTGAACTCGCCCAGACTCTTGTCAGATATTTTATGTCTTCTTGCATCATTAATGAAATAAGAGATATCCTGTGATCTCTGCAGGATGTCTTTTAGCTCTCTGGGAATTAGGTGCACGCTACTCTTTGCTCTTTAACTAATGAGGTTAATTAGCCTGAGCTGAGGATTATTCTGGAGATACTGTATATCAGACACCTGTCTTGACCACACATGCATTTTGTTTTTCTTTGTGCCTTCTCGACCCTTCAGTGATAACCAGGAAAAGATGATCTACTTCCTCCTGCTGGACCGTAAAGAGAGATATCCCAGCCACGAGGATCAGAATCTACCACCCAGGAATGAAATTGGTAAAAACGGTTTAGTCAATTTGTCTTTTATGCACTAAATATGTTATTTAGTATTTAATTTTTAAATACAACATGAAATGGCATTCACAACAGCTACTGTATGTGATGTGACATAATTCATATGCAGTGAAGGCTAAACACATACATTTTTAGGACAGTTGGGGTCTTTTAATTTACATTACTTTTTAAAAGTTTGCAGTTTAAGACTTTTAATGTTTGTGATCCTCACTAATACTGTGTTTATATATATATATATATATAGTGAGGATATACATATATTACAATTTTAATTACATTTTCTCCCTTTAAATGTATTTTAAAATGCCACATATTCCTGACAAAGACACATTTTTAGCAGCCAATGCTCTTTAGTCTTCAGTGTCACATTATTCTTCAGAAATTAATTTAATTTAGTGCTTAAGAAACATTTCTAAATATTATCAATGATGAAAATGCTTGTGCTGCTTAATATTAAATGTTAAACATGATATTTTTTTCTCAATTTTAAATTAATAGAAAGTTTAAAGGAACAGCATTTATTTGAATGTCTTTTATTTAATGCATCCTTGCTAAATAAAAGTATTAATTAAATAAATAATAAACTAAAATCTTACTGGGATTTGCATGTTTTGAATGGCTGAGCAACATGATGAAAAAGATTCACTCTTCAATTTTTTCATTATGAACCCCACATGCTTAATGGGCTATTTTCATGTGTTATGGATCATTGAATTTACCATATGCTGGTTTCTTCAGATCCTCCCAGGAAGCGAGTGGACTCTCCACTCTTGACAAGGCACAACAAGAGGAGGCCAGAGCGCAAGTCTATGGAGGTGCTGAGCGTGACAGAGGGCGGATCTCCTGTTCCTGTGAGACGTGCCATCGACATGGCACAACATGGACAGAGGTACAGCTACGCATCTCTCGCTCCTCTATTATTTATGAAACTCTACAATCGGGGCAGCGAGTGCCACAGTCAAAAACAGCTGAAGGGATGTCACATTTTGTGGTGCCTTGAAAGGGAAAATAGAAGACAATGACGTCCGTTAAAAAAAAAACTAAGCCAAAATAAAGTTTGGATTGGGAAAATGAAGTTCAAAGCTATCACAAGCTGCATACTAGCTTTGAAATGCATTTTTAATTGTACATGAGGAGTAAAAGAAATAAGATCAATGAGCTCAACCCAATTCTTTGGAAAAGGAAACCAATGATTTCAAAAGCAGAGTGTTTTACTATTCTCTGAAAATCCATTTCACAGCTAGTAAAGCAGCATGCTGGATGTACCATATGGTGAATTTTAACTTCTCAAAATGGTTTTAAAGGCAACAATAGGATCTAATGAGATCTAATGTGCCTTTTATTTTTCTTTATCTGATATTTTATTACAAATTCTTTTTTACTTTTTTCCATGTCCATTGTGATCCATTTCATCAGCCCCGTGTCCTTTCCCTGTGTAGATGCTTTGGCTCAACTCCATGAATACTTTTGTAAATTACTCTAACTTTACTCTCTCTTACTGTAGTAAATCTGTTTTCAGTAAAAGCTTGGATATCTCAGATGCCAACCCCATACTGCAAAGCAAGGAGGAGAGGTATAAACCACCGCCATGCTTTCTTTTCTGTTCTGAAGATGCAGTGGGGTTTTTAACCCTCAAAGCACTGGCCTGTTATTTCAACCACTGACATTTAAGATCTTAAGAGCTTAGTTTGCTTGAGAAGGAAGTCTGAAAAAAAAAAGTGGAGGTTGCACGTGTAAATAAGAGTTTTTTCCTTCTGGTTTGGCCTCTCGGTTTTGGTTAAGCAGCGGCCCTCTGGCTTCCTCCACACACATCAAAAGCATCTTATCTCCCTTATTTTGCCTTTCATGTTTCGTTTGATGTCTGGCATTTTTGTCCCTTGGTAGATTCCAAATTGTTAATTTCTTCTCCTCGCTCTCGTTTTGCCTTCATGCTTCTCTTGCCTTCACCCTGGATGTTTGTTTTTCTTAGAGTGATGTGTGCACTTATACAGTAGGTGAGAGACCGAGGTTATCCAATTGTTTGTGTTCATCTGTTTAAGCATTTTTCTTCGACCTTGAGTTTCACAATCCTGTCTTACGTCTGCATTCACTTAGACTGTTCAGTCTGCCAGATAATACCATGGGCCTTGAATATTTCTTTATATCTATATAATTAATTTTATTTATTTACTTGTATTTGATCATTGCGTTGAATAGAGTTGCGCTGGGTTAGGCACTGTTAAATGAATATTTGCTGAAAGGCTAGATAGATTAAATACTTGTTTATGCATGTTTCTAATTCAAAACGACTTAACTCAACCGAAAAGCTCCCCTGCATCTTTTATACAATTTTAAACAGCATTTTTACAGGCAGTAGTTATCTTAATATAGTTATAGCTTCATGTTAACGATGCACTACATATAAAATCTTTACAAATACTGTACAATGGTTACAGAGTAGAAATATTAGCTCGTATAGTTGCTGTCCTCTAGTGCCTGTCCTTTCCTCCCATGAATTCCATAGCCATTTATTACACATATAAAGAGCTCTCTTCCTGACGCTGTGTTTTGGGTAAGCCAATTAGCTGAATGCAAGAGGCATATAATGAACATCAGCATTGCGCTGAATCAGGCCGCAGTGCAATTGTTGTTGTGATTTTAATGCTTGAATGATTAAAGACAATTCGAGACCATTACACAATTCTCATCTATGTAGCCTTTGCGAATGCAATTGATCAGTTTATGGATCAAATCCTTCCTGGAGTCAAATCGCATGAGTCTGAATGTTGACACCGTTAGGGATGATTTACTGTTTCAATTTGCCTCGATGACAAAAACCATTGTGTCCACGGTCAATTAAATCCCAATCATTTATTGGAGAATTACTGAAGCTCACAATGAAGTTCGGAGGAACTCGGGGCCGCATACAGAACCTCATAAAAGGTTGTGATGACCTTTTACATCTTTAGAATGAGAAATGATAAATTGCTCAAATTTAATAGCAACACAAAATAGCATAATCAACAAAAAGGCTTAAAGGCCTGCATAGAAAGTTGGCATGTTATTAACAGAAATGCAAGATTTATAGTAAAATATAGAGGTATGGGGTTATACTGCTGTCTCTGTACAGGAATAAAATCAATCAAATAATTTTTCAACCGCACAACGTTTTTATCCTCCTATAGAGGTACGACAGTGTGCTGTATGTAAGGCGGAAGTGTCTTTACTCTGTATGTTGTGTAACTTTAGGTCCCGGTCTATCAGCGGAGCCTCTTCTGGTCTGTCCACTAGTCCCCTCAGCAGCCCTCGGGTAAGTCTTCCATACACAGAGAGTCTGGTTTTGTTGAAACCCATGTGGTGTAGAATATCTATTGATGAGAATATCATGATTACATCTGTTTTATCTAGAGCATGACAATATGCTTTGATTGCATTATACAGGGGTCTTCAACAGGTGCTACTGCTGGGCATTGTAAAAGTATAGTTTGGGGTCGGTACGGTTTTTTGAAAGGAAGAAAATACCTTTATTCAACAAGAATACGACAAATCGTTTTAAAGCTTTCTATTTCAAAACAGTACAGTTATTCTTTTCATCAAAGAATCCTGCAAAAATGCATTGTGTTTTCAACAGTGATGCTGATTAGAAATGTCTTAAAGACCAAATCAGCATATTATAATGCTGTCTGAAGGTTCGTGTGACTAAATTCAGCGTTGTAATTACACAAATCAATTATATTTGAAATGTAATCAAAGGTAAAGCAGTTATTTTACTTTGCAATGATGTTTTACTTTTGCCAAATTTTGTAAAAGGAGCCTTGACAACTTTTAAAGGAGTCTTACCAACCCCAAACTAAATGTTAATGTGTGTTTAAAAAAAGTATACAGTATGATGTGTATATATACATATACATATATACATATATACATGCATGTTATTATTGGACAGGTTTACCAAATCATTTTTTAAATATTTAAAAAGGTGACCCTGTTCTGTCTTTCTACCCA
>JAUCMT010000134.1:22188137-22217681 GCA_032357475.1 Enteromius thamalakanensis | reverse complement strand
GAAATGTCTTAAAGACCAAATCAGCATATTATAATGCTGTCTGAAGGTTCGTGCGACTAAATTCAGCGTTGTAATTACACGAATCAATTACATTTGAAATGAAATCAAAGGTAAAGCAGTTATTTTACTTTGCAATGATGTTTTACTTTTGCCAAATATTGTAAAAGGAGCCTTGAGAACCTTTAAAAGAGTCTTACCAACCCCAAACTAAATGTTAATGTATACAGTATGATGTGTATATATATATATATACATACATATAGCACATGCATGTTATTATTGGACAGGTTGACCAAATCATTTTTTAAATATGTAAAAAGGTGACCCTGTTCTGTCTTTCTACCCAACGAGGGAGTCTTTGAAGACCACTGGTATAATGCAACAGGAAAGACAGTTTCTCAGAATTGTTAGTGATCATGGTGCATTACTGAAATTTATGTCAATTGATAGGTTTGTTAAACAAGACAACCAATAGTATAAATTACCTGTAAGCTGAAATACTGCAGCAGCATTGCAGTCTGCTCCCACCGATCCACTACTCCTAGCCCAATCAGTCTACCGTGCTTAGCATAATTACTGCTAATCTATGCCCAATTCACAGGCTTGTTGCCTGGAAATATTTGAAGCCCAAGTCACTAATGGCTTGTTAAAATCCCTTGAAAATCCCTGGTTCCTTCCTAACGGTGAAGCCTCTGGATGTAGCCAGCTTTTACAGTTGATTTGTTTAAAGAGGCTAACCGATTACAAATCCACTACTAAGACCTCCCAATATACAGTCCTTGAGTTACATCAAGGAATTCCCAGCAGGATTCATCCCAAAGTCAATTGTGAATCCAACCCGATCAAATATTCTGCAGTTTGAGATGTTCTACATTTGGAGAATGTCTGCAGTGGTGCCCTTTTACAGATGAAAATGGCTCACGTAGAGAACAGACTTGGTGGAAGTAATT
Organism: Enteromius thamalakanensis; assembly: GCA_032357475.1. Taxonomy (NCBI): domain Eukaryota; kingdom Metazoa; phylum Chordata; class Actinopteri; order Cypriniformes; family Cyprinidae; genus Enteromius; species Enteromius thamalakanensis. Next base: position 22,216,731 of record JAUCMT010000134.1, on the reverse strand, counting down.
TGAATTAGTCTGTGAAGAACTCCTTGATACAGCTCATCTGAGATTAGTTTTAGTGCTCAGACACAGACTTAAAGGTTTGTCATGGAAGAATCTTCCCTGCGGTATGAAAGAGCTTTAAAAATCCATTTTATTGCATCCGTGCTCTTCTTTGTGCCGTGCTATGGTTGCGGCTGGTACAGTTAACACTCCATTGTATTTCTTTGATGTTTTACAATATGCTTGATGAGCTTTCACTTCACTGATTGTAGTCACACTCCTTACATTTAGTAGCCTGTGCTGAATCAGTCCCATTTCTGACCCAATTATTATTATTAGCGTCATCTGTCAAACAGCATCCTCATATCATACCCTCAACAGCAGCATTGAACTCTATGCTCTGTTTAATGGTCAACTGCACTTATTTCCACTAGCCATTTTGATAGCGTGGCGCTATTGTCTTGAAAAACTCGGTAACTGAGGCAGCATATGTCTGTATCACCTTTTATGTCATTTCTACCTAATTTGTGATGATTATTCCACATTATATGAGGTATTCTGACAATAGCGTCCTTTAACAGCCAAGCCTTGCAAAAAGTTCCTGCTTGCTTAGTCAGTGCTGACAACACCTCTTTTATTTTCATCCCAACAACAACCCAGAGCTTTTTTTTGTTGCTAATTTCTGTTGCTGATTTCGATTTGTTTTGAGAACACTGGTTTTTGAACATTTTTATTTCCACTGTCTTGTTGCCTCTTGGCTGATTGTGCTAATGGCATGTTTTTTTCTTCCTTTCTTTCTGCACTTCCTCCCTCACTTCTCATCACCGGTGGCTTGTTCGCCATCTTTTCATGTTTGGTGTCGGTGTGTGTGTGCGTCTACGCCATAATGCCTGTTAACTACGGGGCCGTGTGTTGTGTGTATGGGCTGTGTTGGCTCTTTTCGTGCTGCTGGCTCTGTGCATGCGCTCTTACAGCCCATGCGGCGGTTCGCCGTTCCTCCACAGTCCGCAGAACTCACGCAGTCGCCCAACCACAGCCCCACCCACGCGCCTATGTCCCGGGTGAACGGCACGGGCCCCCACTCCCCCAAAACCTTTCAACCAAAGACAGTTGCCCATCAGCTCAACAACAAAACCCAGACCCTTCCAGCCAAGCCCAAAGTTGCAGACAAGCCCTTGCAGGCCACCAGGTCCAACCCGCTTCCTAACACGACGGCCGTGCCATCTGCGGCCAAGTCGGAGCCGTCTACGCCCTGCCAACCCTTGCCCCCACTGATGCCCGGCAGCCCGAAAGTGCGCCGGCCACCGCTTACAGTGCCGCCTAAGCTCTCCGTTCCCCTTTCACCCCTTTCGCCCATCCGGCTTCACCACCTTCACCCGCTGGCCGGGACTGATCACAACGGCAAATCTATCCCCAACATACAGGTTACGCCCCACCCCTCGCCCCGGGGCAGCCCATTGCCAACTCCGAAAGGAACGCCGGTGCACACGCCTAAGGAGAGCCCAGCGGGGACCCCTAGCCCTACGCCACCCCCCAGCCCCTCCATCGGAGGCATGCCGTGGAGGACACGGCTCAACTCCATTAAGAACAGCTTCCTTGGCTCACCACGCTTCCACCGCAGGAAATTACAAGGTACCAGCAGTGCTGGAGGCATATCAAAGCACTCTTTTATAATCTTTTACATCAACCTACCCAGGAACTGCAAAAGGAAATTTGCCATTTTGGCTAAATCTAGGAACATTTACATTGATATGATGCTTTTTTAATGTGGAATACTGTATCTCTGATTAAATCATTAAAAGTTAATTTATTAATGACAGATTATTAAAATTCTATTCAATTTTTCTTTTGTGTAAATCAGTTAAAACACAAACATATTCATTAAAGTGAATTTAGAATTTATTACATTATAATATACCGTAAGAAAAATGTATATTTATTTTGAAGTTTACAAAAGATAACGTTTAACAAATGAGTGTGTTTAAATACTACAGGGATTCTTTGCTCAAAAATGAGAATTCTGTCATCTTTTACTCGCCCATCAGTGTCCAAACCTGTATAACTTACTTTCTTCTGTGGAACAAAAAATGAAACATTAAGAAGATGTTTAATTATGTTTTAATTAAAGTAAAAAATAATGCTGGACCCTACTGACTTTTATTGCATGAAAAAAAAAAGCTTCAAACATTAGCTTTTTGTTCAACAGAAGAATCGAAGTCACACCGGTTTGGAGCAACATGGTGAGAAAATGACAGAATTTAGGTTTTTCGCTGAAGTATATTATAACTGTATGGCCTGGTTTCATAGACAGGGCGTAGCCTAAACCAGGATTAGGCCATAGATCAATAAGGACATTAAGTAATTTTTATAAGCAAACAATCAAAAAAAACATTACTGGTGTGCATCTTAAGAAAAAAGAAAAAGCACTGACATGTGTTAAGATCAGTCAGTGCAAGTGTGCAAATAATTAATTACACAATGTCTAATGGCACCAATTTATTATGCATCCCTTATAAAATTTTATATGCCACTAAAGCAGTGCTAAGCAGGATCAGGTGCAAAATAAAGCACCAACCTATGTACATAGATAGTAAAAAGCATGTAGGTGAAAGAACAATAATTGCTAATCCTTTTTTATTGTGCCTTTCCATTGAAAAGTGAGGCACATTCCCTAAGGACTGATTTTACAGATCGCTGGGTAATAAACTCAATGATACTCCATTATCAGTTATATCTGCTGATATATTTAGTAATGATAATGAAAACTGCACAAGCATCTCCTCTCACCTCCAGCTGTTCCTCTTTCCCTCTTCTACTGGGAAGAGGATCAGATGAGCTGATAGAAGTGGGGGTTGAATTACTCTTAATCTCTGCAGGTTTGGAGTAATTAGCTGTGGTTAATCAGCATTCCCCTCCTCAGGTTGTGAGTGTCTAATCTCTGAGGATGTATAGTATGATGCAAACTCCACTGAGGCTTTGTTGGCTTTGTCTCTTTCCAGTTCCCACACAAGAGGAAATGTCCAGCCTAACACCAGAGTCTTCCCCCGAGTAAGTATAAGCAATTTTCGAAGAACAATATACAGTTTTATTAACTCCCAGAGTGCGAAAGACACATTAAAATAATACTCAATTATAATTGAATTAAAATAAATGTTAATTCCATACTCATTATTATACTAGGTGTGTTGCTAAATGTATCACCTTTTGTATTAACCTGAACCGTTGAGATTTAAATCACCAACACTCAATTAAGGTTTGCTTAATTAAGACACTTCACTTTTGCTCTTTATACTTACTTTTTCTCCAGATTTTATTAAAATTTGAAAGGATCTCTGAAACTCTACAGCTAAAGTTAATGTGGTGGTCCAAATGCTGTTCCTGGCCCCATTAGCCTAGTTTGTTGCTGAAGACATTATCAGGGAATAGTTCATCATGAATAATTCAGTGTTTTAGTTCCACTTAGCTTCACAGGCAAGCAAAGCAGCACCACGGTGGAAACTTTCGTCTCGAGTGTTTTCCTTTTATTTTGCTGTTGTTTTGTTAAGTTCTTGGGGAGAGATTGTCACAATATGTTGAGCTGGCTTAAAGATGGCCTTGATATTCACTGACTGTGGTAAAATCTCTGCGATTTCAAGCAGGGTTGAGAAATGAGCCGTACGATATGCGTTCAAACCTACACACAGACTTTTGTCATGAAATGTTTTAGAAGCTTTTCAACTTTTCAGTTGTCAGCAAATTGTGTATCATAACAAGTGTTAATCTAGTTTTAAATGGAACATGCATACATTAAAAGAAATTAAAGTAATGAAAAGAATAATAAAATTGATTTTATTTAAGTAATTGTTTTTGAGGTTTGTATGGTGCGTCATTTAAGAGATTATTATATAATATCACTTTTTAAAGTCATGTATGTTTTTTTTCTTTCTTTCTGTGTCCATGAGATCATTTTGATGGTTTTAAATCCACCTGCCAACTTCTCTACTGATAAAGCAGAAATGTATACACTATATTTCAAAAGTTTTGGATTTTTCTAAAGATTTTACTATACATACAAATATATACATATCTTAGTTTTCAGAAAAATCCACTGTTTTTACCATTGATAATAATATATGTTTCTTGACTACCAAAGGATCATGTGATGCTGAAGACAAGAGTAATGATGCTGAAAATTGAGCTTTCCATCACAGGAATGATTTACTTTTTTGAAACAGAATACATTTGTTTCACAATATTATATATTGTTTTTACTGTATTTTTGATCAAATAAATGTAGAATTAGAAGAAGTATAAAACACTTAAAAAACACTTTACTAACCCCTTTTCAAATCTAGATTTTGGTGATGCGTCATACCTGTATATGAAGAGCAGATAGTGTGTTCTTGAGATAAAGTTTTTTGAAGAAATGTACTGATAGGTACAAAAGTGTACCTTTTGAAACGGTACCGTCCCGGTGACAGCTTTATTTCTGACAGCATGCAATGTTATTAGGTACTGTATATTTAATTCATTCAGTGCATATATGTTACTTGAACGATGTTTGTATGTATTGTTTTTTTTTTCACAGACTTGCCAAAAAATCTTGGTTTGGAAATTTTATTAACCTCGAAAAGGAGGAGCAGATTTTTGTGGTGATTCGGGACAAGCCTCTGAGCTCCATCAAAGCAGATATCGTACACGCCTTTCTCTCTGTAAGTCTCCAATGAGAATGTGAATTCTGTCATCATTTACCCTTATCCCTTTCCAAACCTGTTTCTGAAGTTTCTTACTATCGTGAGGCTTTTAAATTTAAAAAACGATGCCAAAACACAATACAAATATCAGAAGTGTCAGACGTGTGTGCTGTATACCAAATCTTCTAAAGCCAAGCAATTGCTCTCTGTGTGACAACAGACCAGCATTGAAGTTATTCACTGATAATCTTCTGCTCTAGTGGGCTGTTAAGCTCTGTGACCAAAACATTGAGCTGAATTGAACAAACCAGTTTTGTGAGCTGTATCAACTGATTGATTGAAAAGATCTGACTCAAAATAAAGATTCATTGGCAAATCTGATTTATGACATTATTTTTGTATATTTAAGAATTTTTACTTCATAATGGTATAAAACGTGGCGCTTATTATGTGAAAGGTTAAAATGGTCCTGAAAAAATAGAATTCCCTATAAAAACAAATTATTAAAGAAAATCAATATTGAACTAAAATATAGTACATGTATTGCATTGAGGGAAAGAAAAAAACACCTAAGGGCTAAATAATAACACAATGTTCATTTCAAATTCTTCTCTCAGATTCCCAGCCTCAGCCACAGTGTGGTATCTCAGACGAGTTTCCGGGCAGAATACAAATCCACGGCTGGCCCGACCGTGTTCCAAAAACCAGTGAAGTTCCAGGTGGACATCACCTACACCGAAAGCACGGCTGCCACCAAGGAGAACGGCATTTACTCTGTCACTTTCACTCTGCTCTCAGGTAACCATGCCGACAACAAGAAGCCCATTCTGATGTCATAAACTCGCTAGCAGCCAATAGAAACACAAAGGGATGTGTGTGTGGGTGATGGAGAGGCTGGTTGATGATGTTGAACTTTGTCTTTCGCGGTGGTGAGAGAATTTTTTTTCTCTGCCTCTCTCACATTCCGCGAGCAATCCCCTCCTCCATTACACTCCCCCCTCTCTTACGAAGATGCTGAAAATAGCCCGACTGCTCGAGGGGGTAATGGAAAAAATTTAACTAAAAGAGGCCTTTTTGCCTCCTGGTAATCACTATGCATTTTCAACCTGCTGTTTCAAAGGACAATCCAAAAAGATCCCGTGCTGCTGGTGCCATTACTGCAACCCCGTCCCTCGCTTTTCATTCACCCCCTCGCTCTTTTTCACTTTCTTGGCTACACAAAGGGGATTGAATCTTGCTCTTAAAGTCACACATTTTAAAGTGCGTGTGTGCACGTGTCATAAACTCAGCCGTGGGCAGAAAGCACCATAAAAATCAGCCTCATCCCATTAGACTTTATGAGGCAGCCGCTAGGGGGAATAAACCCAGGATGTGTCAGCATAAATGTACATTTATTTCAAAAGACACTGGTGTACCAGTTTGTACAGGATCAGTGCGAAACATTTATATGGCTTTCTGTATGCGTGTGTCCCTGGCAGGTCCCAGTCGGCGCTTCAAACGGGTGGTGGAGACGATTCAGGCTCAGTTGTTAAGTACACATGACCAGCCTGGTGTCCAGCAGCTGTCTGGTGAGTGGCCAGTCACTTCACTGACACACCTCTTTCTCTGGCTCTCTTTTTCTCTCTGTTTCTGCTCTTTTACACAGCATCCTGAACATGCATGGCGCCTAGCCCACCCTTGCAGAGCACTGAACGCTGCACACACCCATCAAGGTCAAATGAGTCTTTCCAGTGTTTAAAATGGTTGTTCGAGGTGCTTTCAAAGACATTTTTAGGCCATTAGATCGTTAATATGATAATGAACTTCTCTAGATACAATGCATCCGCTGTTCCTACTAATGTCGGATGTGATGTCTTATCCAAAGGTGCTGGAAATACACATTTGACCTTATCAGAGCACATTGCACAGAAATGCATTGCAATGCACTGGCACACATGCACACGCTCTCCTTAGCAGTCACACACACTCACGCACAGAGCATGCTAGAGCACACTCGCGTGTATTAACAAGGGTTAATATACTGTACATATCCAGGAAATTTCTATCTGATATCAAACCTGTGTCCCAAGTAAATCAATGTAGCTTTAAATTGTTCATTCTACGAGCAGAACTGTGATGGGCTAGACTGTGGTTCCTGCTGGAGATGATGAAATGAAAGAACAGAGAAATCCTCCGCCTGTCTTCTCACATGGCTGTTTTGTGCACATGGTGAAGAGCCTGTTACAGCTCCCTCTGCTGGACAGCTCCAAATCCTGTTCAAAAGCAATATCACTGAGTAATACAGAAAAGGCAGTTTGGCATTTCATAATATCATAATATCATTCTGCATTCTGTCTAATGTGCACAATAAGCACATTTTTCATGTGCATAAAATACCTGGATGACTTCCAATCCGTTGAAATACAGAAAGTTAATATATATACAAAGTTTATTTGTTTAGTAATGCCTGTAATATTCAGAGCTGCATAATGGCTGGAACAAAACCTTTAATATCTTACCATAACTGATGTGAATAAAATTAAAAATAAAAACTAGCCATCACATATAGGACTTTTCAGATTTTGGAGTAGTTCGTAACAGTTCGGATTTAAAAACGAACTAAAAAACTAAAAATGTCCATTGTCAGAATCTAAACCATCAGAGTCGTTGTCCCCTAAATATGTTATTTTCTGATTTTCTGTGAAATCTGTCAGCTCGAATATGCAGACCAGCTCTGACCTTAAGAAACTAGTTTGGACTTGTCCATACTGAAAAGCAGGGTAAATCATGTACTGTATTCCAGCTTTAATGCTTTTTGTTTCACGTACGTCTTTTGAAAATAAACTGCAGTTTAGAGTGTACTGCTAATGTGCTAGTATTCATTCATAACTCTCGATACAGGACGTTCTGCATATTTATATTTTGTCGAACAGGTCATCCATGTATTCTGTGTTTCATACAGAGTATTATTGTGCACAGAATAGCCTACATTCTGCATACTTCAAAAGAAAAAAAAGGTAGCCTTTTAGCATGATAGTATATGACATTTAAAAAAAAACCTCGCTATCAGTGTCTTATTTCAAAAATATGTAATTCTATTCATATTGCGCATTTGGACTGTCTTAAAGAAAAGAGCTGTTATCAGGATCATGTAGCTTTAAAGATGTGCCATCCTCTCTCCCTGTCAATCACGCCTTTCCCTTCCCCCGGCTTTGCCCTTCACCCCCTGCTCTCCCACGGCTGGTCAATGAATGGGCATGAGAGCTTGAGTGTCCTCACTGACCGTGAGCAGACCTGCACAGCACTGAGCACCAGCATGCTTCACTCTCAACAGATGTGGTCACGTAATAAACATCTGTGCAAGGAGGTTGAATCACTGAGTTCATGTCATTACTGTAAAGTCAATGGGGTGTATTGAGAATGTCATTTTAGGCTAAATATTAGATTTGATTGGACATGTTACAGTAATATGTCATGTTCCTTTGACAGGAAAGCGTTCAAAGGGTGGTAAGAGGTCTATTTTAACTCTTTTGCCACAGTGTATGTCACTTTATCATATACACGCTGTCCAATGCGTGGCACTTAAACACAGAGACCCTTTAAAGGATAGTTCACCTTAAAATGAAATTTCTATACTCACGCTCATGTCATTCTAATCCTATGAGACTTTTGTTGATCTTGGAAATGTAAATCAAGATATTTTAATGACACCCTTTCGTTTTCGGTCCATGCAACCAAAACTACAGAGACACAGATTCACACAGACAAGAACACATTTGATTTAGGCTTTTGTGTCTCTTCAGAAGAGTTGTTAGAAACTGCTTGATTCATATGAATCACCTCGACAATCTTGAAGATGAATGAAAAGTCTTATGGGTTTGAAACAATGCAAGGGCGAGTAATTGATGACAGAAATTAGATTTTTGGATGAGCTATCCCTTTAAATTTGAAATAAGCAGAGATGTTTGTGAGTGTGTGTGGGAGTGTGTGTGCATGAACTCACTTGCTAGGACAAGCCATGAAAGTTTAAATTCTCTAGAGTGAAAACACTTCATACATTCGTCATGTTGTTTTTCTCTCCATATTCAATTCTTGCATCATTTTACTGTTTTTGTGGGTCAGCTGTTGCATCTGAATCACTTTGGTGAAAGGCCTTGTTAATTTAAACATTTAATCAGCAGCACTTACGAATCTGTTAAACCAGGTTTTTTTATTTGAAGATGATGTCTGAGCTTTTATGTTAGCATGCTTCTCAGCACCTCTTTTTTCGAAACATTTCTTTCATGTTGATCACTTGGGACTTTTACAGTAGAAGTAATCATCTGTAGAATCGCTGTATAATGAGGGGCAAAATCCTAACGGGACTAGCTTTCTCAGCGTGACCTACTTGTGTAGAGCCCTATAAATACAATATGAGTATTAAAACAGGCAACATTGAAGTCTAGTATGTGTTTGCTATTTAATTAATAGTCATTTTAAGGAATGCAGTAATTATTAGCCGTTATTTATCATGTAATCTTACAATGAAGTATAAATGTATTTGCCATTTCAGCTGCAATCTCACTTTATTCCATAGCAGTGGATTTTAATATCATGCCAGTTCAGATTGACTTTACCTGGAGGGGTTAAATTCAGAAATATCGTAGCTACATATTAAATCATGCAGGTCCTTAGAGGATCTATCCATTGTTTTTATCCCAGAGCTATTTGACTGGAGCTCAGCCCATGCCCCGTAAGAGAAAAATAGCCATGCTGCTGTACTGGTCGTTTTCTGTGTCTGCAATAGTTTACCCAGCATAAATCTAAACGGAGATGAACATTTGTAATGGCTCATAGCAGAAATGCTGAAGCAGTGTCCTCTGCGTCTCAAAGCTGCCACAGCTGTCATGTCTCTTCGAGAGTCTCTTAGGCAATGGCAAAGCAGCCTGTCTTCTAGAGAAGCGGCAGTTTCGAGCTTTCTGTCATGATGTTGAGTGGAGTCCAGATTGTATTGAGAGACTCAGAGACAAGCTCTGGAACTAAAGCAATCTACTCTAGTTTTCACATAGGCCACGGCCTGCCATGTTACAGCTTGTGCTATCGGGCCACTGCTGCTCAGTCACTTATGAAATTGGAAAAAGAGGTGATGGTTTGCAAGCCTGTGTTGGTGTCAAATAGGGTGTGTAGTTAATCCTCCTGGGCCGGCTGTCAGGTGTATTCAGAATCTGCAACAATTTGTACCACTACATTTCAATCCATTTTATGAGATTTCAGTTTTGGCTTTTGATTTAAATCAGAAATGATGAATTTAGCATGAATGTATTTAGCCACCAGGGTGTACACATACTGTATGCTCTGGAAATGATTTTACACTATTATTATTCTTTACTAGATAATGCAATACATCATGAAATTTGTTCATGACTGCATTAGTTTCTAATTTTTAGCAACATTTATATGGTCATAGTGTTGTCCAATTCCAGTTTAGGAATGCAAACAAATTATTTTAATTTAGTAAAAAATAGAAATAATATTCTGATTTATGAATGAGGCTTATCAACTGGTTCTTTTAAAAGACCCATGTAGTTCAGTTCCCAAACAAATCCCAAATTTTTTTTGTAAATCAAAAACAACCAGTACACCATTCATGACTCAATGAAGCTTATAGACTTTGATTTCCTTTAGGTGAATTAAAATAATAGTTCATGACCAGAAAAGTCAGAAATGTTTCCTCTGAACTAGTTCTGAACTAGTGAATCAAAAGCATACAGTCCAAAAAGAAGTCCTTTTAAGAAAGTACAATATGTTTTGATTCTATAATGAACGGTTCTCTTGATTCGGTTCTTTTAACTCTAATACATTTACATTGTTTCTTATGAAAGTGATTTAATCAGACAATTGTTAGTTGTACCAATCCATTTTACACCCCTAATTTGTATTATATAGCTTAAGGTATTTGCTAAATTCTTCATTGATGTACAAAAACACACAATTTGGGATATGCATCCTGAATTTGAGATTTGATTTCTAAATATACAAGCCATTGACCATCAACACTATCCCATCTCTTTCCATTCCACCCAGTGAAGATCACAGATCAGATGGAGACTGCTCAGCCACACATCCTCACTCCCACAATAAGACCTGTGAGCAGTAATTCAGCTGTACTGTCAAACATGCCTGCAGATGTGAGCTGTGTTCTGATACATGGCTTATTGTCTCCAGTTAATACAGTCTCGTCCTGCCTCTCATCATCTCACCTTGCCTTGTCTGTGATCCTCATTGTTCATGTATTTGTTCTCTGTCTCTCTCTCTCTTGTTTTCTTGTTCTTCTCCTCTTCTCCCGTCTGTGCACCCAGGCAGCCCATTGAGTAACTTCTTTGACGTAATTAAACAGCTCTTTTCAGACGAGAAGAACGGGCAGGTGTCCCATCCGCCCGGCACGCCCAAGCATGCCAACAGCAAGAGACATGAACCTGAGCCTAATGACTCCAAATGTCCATCTGGCCAAGACAAAGCCAAGATGGCACCATCAGTTGGGACACAGGAACAACCTTAAAGCCAGGAGAGATACTAGATTACTAGTTTTAAAATAAAACACAATAAAATAAAATAAAAGAAACAAAAGAAAGGAATCCAGTCATGGTGAAAGGATGTTGTTGACTCAAGCCTCTACAAAGTTTTATATAATGGAATGAATATTGAAGTACTGTATGTACTGACCCGACACTTTACAAAAGGCGCTTATAGACACACTTATTTTTATTTCTTTTTTTCTCTCCAGTGATGTTTGTTCTTCACGGTGTCTCGTTATGTTGTTTTATGATGCCTTTATTTATTTCTGCTACCAGGAATTATCCAGAAAACGTGTTAAAGCCCCAAGTCCTGCTCTTGCACAAGATTCATGTATGGCACATTGATGGAGGGCACATTACACAGGAAGTTCAGTACAAGCAGCTGAGGGAAACTCCTCATTCTGATGCATCTAAACACCCAAACACCATCAAGAGCTCCAACCTATTCCTCAACTCCTTCCTCCTGCAGCTACTGTACATACAGCCACACATGTCCAAGGATTTGGAGTGAAGCCTTAAAATAAAGATGTTTATGAATTCTCGCTAAGCTAACCCACAGTTCATCTTTTTATTGATTGTTTTTTTCCCCTTGCTCGTCTTCTTTCCTCCCCGTTCTCTGCTAATGCACACACAAACACACAGACGTACATATAGGACATCGTTATAAAAGGACAAATGGCGAATGGGACTCTGGATATCATAACGCACGTGTTTGAGGAGTTGCCCTCGAGGACCGTTGTTGGATTGTATTCTTTTCAATGTAGTCTTTCTTTGTGAAATGGAGAATTTAAAACATTTTATGGACTCGGTGTCATTGCTGTACAAGATTTGGAGATCTTATTTGAAAAAAAGAAATGGTGGGAATGAACTTTTTAGGGGGGGTCGTGGACTGGGACACAGGGGTGGGAGGGTGGGGCGTCACGGTAAATGATTTATTCTGTTGTACAGACTGAAAATATTCCTTATGTAACAAATGTCTATCAGTGACATTGCTTAGATGAATTGTGTTGCCACATCCTGTTTTTTTTTCTTCTCATGTAGCGTTCATGAAATGTTCGTTTTGAATGACAATTATGCTTAATGTATTCGAGGGTTACTCATGATGTCACTTTTCGATTTGTATTTATTTCGTGTTTGATTTTTATTGAGAAACATCTGCAGGATTCAGAGACCTTTTACCCTTTTTTGTAACTTATTTATGTGTTTGTCTTTTTTAATTTATTTGGCTGGGGAATATTTATATAATACTAAACCGGGTGGTGGAGATTTATTTGTTTGCATCAGGGCGACTCATCAGATTGTTTGAAGGATCTTGTGTTTAGTGTACGATAACACTTATCCGATTTTGTGAATGAAGCACTCTTTCTTTCCCGGCTATGACCAGATTAAAGAGCTTGTAGTATATGTGAAATTATTTACTGGTAATTTAAGAATGTAGACTAGCCTCTTTAGGGTGGGGGGTGAGGGATAATGAAGTATTGATATTTGTCACTCATCTCGTTGTGCGTGTAAAACAGGTGGACGAGCTCAAATCACATGTTGTAAATAGACAACTTTGGGCAAACGACTTTCTTAAAATCATCATCAAGGGGATCCTGCTGCTCCTGACTCTATTTCTCGTATTGCATGTCCGACATTCGGCTTTAATTTGCATGATGTTGTGAATGTTAGATTTCTCCTCCCCTTCACCTTTTTCATCATCGACTTGTTTCCCCCGTTTATCACGCCTTCATTTTCAGTTGGTCATTTTTCTCTCATCTCCCTTATCGTGAACGCTTTCTCGCCACATGCTCTGCTGCGTCATGCTCTCGGGATGGGGGTCTGGGATGTCATAACACGTGATCACTTATGGGAACATACAGCGTGGAGAATAAGCGGAGATGTAATCTAAGCAATACACATTGTTGTCCTTCCTATTTTGTACTTTGGGAGAAAAAAAGGAGCAAAGCTGGATTGTAATGTATCACGGATTTGATTAATACCGAGCGGGAAAAATAGAATCGCCGCTAATGTATCCCCTTGTAACTACTGTGAACAACTTCAGTGCAACGGAAATAAATCCATTGACTTTGGGATGTTGTTTTGTTTGCCGTTTTCTTGACATGTGAAAAATTATCCTCCAGTTTTCTTTTTTTTCATCTACAGCACCAGATTGCACAACATATCAACACGTGATGAATATGGCTCTTTTCATCTGAATATGAACTTTTGTAAGATTGTCAGTTTCGAGGCTCAGTGACCTAATTTTGTCTCTAGGAAAATAGTGATCTCTGACATTTAATATTGACAGTAACGTTATCTATAATGATAATTATGTATATATAATTAAATGATATAAATTAAATTAGAACATAAAAATGTTGCTATTTGTCGCTGTAATTTTTTTTAATAAATAAAAAAATGAATAATACAAATTGATAAAAAAATTAAGCATCCTAAATCTTTGCAATGCAAATGATTATGTCTTCTGATACAAACGTCTGAGATCACAAAGAATAAAAATGTTTTTTGTTTATTAGTCATTTCAAAATTACACGTGTCATTTATATCATGAAAAATTTTATATCAAATAATTTATTTTTTACGATCCCAACATATCTGCGTACCTTTGCCTTTACTGCATATAAGAAATAAATTTACACTTTAAAGTGATTGCATCATACAAAAGTATCTACAATACTACTATGTACATTTTTGGTAAGTAATTGAATGCAGGCATAAGACACTTTTGATCACTGGAGGGCGCTAACACTGCAGTTTACAGCGCGTCCTCTCTGAAGCACATGGGTACTTTAAGCAGCTTGTAAAATAACTGTAAAAAATTATATCTATAGTTCATTATTTGTGACCACAATTTAGTAAACAATTATTTACATTATGTTATCATTTAAGGCTTGAAAACTTATAAATAGCTCATGCATCCCAATAAAACATTGCCACTGAGGCAAAATATGAATTACGGAGGTCAACAAACATCTAAACACTGGGTTTGTATGGGACGTCACACCTGCCTACATCTTAGCTTAGTTAACCATCAGTTAAGCATCAAAGTCACATCTGTAATATCAATGGTTTTCCTCATGTCCTCAAGATCAACGCGGGCCACAAAGTGAGTGCAGCCGTGAAGCCAGTGTAGCCTGAAGCCCATCCAGAACATCTGGATCCAGCAGCAGGTCCTCAAACTGCTCACAGTCCAAAAGATCGACCATATTCTGCAGGAAGAAGCCTTCACAGAACACCGCCAGTTCCACCGCCTCACACACCTGCTCCATAACACACAACAAAACACACAGATCAGAGGACTTGATGCTGGAATGATGAATAATATGTTAGTGTAAGCTGTATGTACATACTTTGGAAGTCTGGTAGACGCTCACAGCATTGCTGAGGTTTATTCTCTCTGAGCAGAGGATTTCACAGTGTCTCTTCAAAACTTGAAGCTGGAATGAGTGGGCCATGGGAAGAAGCTGTACAGGACATGAAAATGCATCTCAGCTTTATGCCAACACCTTCAGTTTGATTACAGAAATATATTTCAACAGCACTGTACATGTCTTTCTTACCTCGAGCAAATCAGACACAGACACGTCTAAACATTCAACTCCTCCACAGTACAGATGTGCCATCATCATCTGAAATAAACATGTACAAGCCTTTTTAATGACATTACATCAAATATATATATATATTTTTTTGTATGTTCAAGCCGAGGTTTGTTGATTACCTGGAAGGTGCTGTATTTTATGTCAGTGATTTCAATAGCCATGTGCTCTGATGTGCCATTACTCCTGCAGAGGCTCAGCAATTCTCTAAACCTTATATGACACAAGAGGAGCATACGTAAAACATAGCCAATCAGATAACTGATTATAAGGCGCTACTGTATGTTCAAATCAGTCTAATCGGAGTAAGAGACGCACCTCTGTGAAGCAGACATGAGCAGAACTCTGTGGGCATAAAACGGCCTTCCCTCCACCACAAATATCACATCAGACATCTCTGTGTTGTTCAGAAAATGAGCATCTGTGAGGGCGATATGTACATGTTAACAATCATAGACTTTTAGACGCTAAATTGCATATAGTGAGATGTTTTAGGATGAAATACTCTTATTTAGCAAAGAAGGACTGAATTAATTAAGTGTACTATATTATGTGTCATATTATGTTTCACTGAGGAGGCAATGAAAACAGTGCCTCCTCAAAATGTTAAAGGGGTCATCTGGTGGCACATGCACTTTTTCAAGCTGTTTGGACTGAAGTGTGTGTTGGGAGTGTGTGTACACAATCACCCTACAATGGTCAAGATCCACCAGTAGTTTTCTTTGAATTTAATAAAAATAAGTTGCCCCTTCTGAAATCAAGCCATCCATGCATGTCGGTGTGGTGTCGCCCCCTTGATCAACCGAAATGCGTTTATGTTCGCGTGAATCATTCATGATCCAGCCTCACCTACAGAAGCAGTATGTCTTCTTCTTTGCAAATCACCTTTCCTAATAATGTGCTATTTAACAAGTTTCACTATAAAAACGGCTAAAAAAAGATCCTCTGAGAGTGCCTCAGAAAAGAGAGGCGGGGTCAGCGGAGCTCGTGAAGACTTAAAGGGGAAGTACACAGAACAGTGATTTCTAGCTGTTTCTGACAGGGTAAAATGAGCGTTTTTACACTATCTTTGAGAAATGTTAAAACAAACTATATCACAAACTTTCCATTAAGACCCAAAAGAATCATATTAACTTGTGGAAATTGGCTTTGTATGACTCCTTTAAATGTTAAAACACCATTGAGTTTTAACAGACATAAGTTTGGTGGGGGATAACTGAGAATTAATGGAGGACAAGCAAAGCCTTCATGAAATGATTGTACATGACTGGTTATGCTTTGCTGTGATTGGTTGAAATGATAAATCCCACATCTCATGAATTCCAATCAGTATAATGGTGTCCATGACAAGACCAATGTAAAAAAAAGTAAATGAACAACTTAAAATGCACATTTATGTCAAAATACGCGTATATATAGTATACTACATATTTTGTATATGCACTTCTGATCACCACAGTCCATCTTTACAAGATGTATATACCCGTATACCTGTACACCAGGTAAAAATGAAAACATTTTACTGTAAAATATACATTTTTGACTGATATTGTTTATGTCCATTGAAAACAAAAAAACTAATTTCAACCCCAAACTTTTGAATGAGAGTGATCTGCATTACCCAGCTGAGCTGTAGGTATGTCCTTTACTGCCAGAATAGACGGGGCGACTGTAGAGCAAACACAGTGGCTGAAGATGACTGCCAGCTGCTTATGGATATCCTTACTCTGTATTTAAGAAAAGAACACAGAGACGTTTCAAATACAATATTTTTAATTTGGCTGAATTCCTCAAGCATTCACATGATGGTGACGGATTGGTTAAGCACACCTTGCTAGTCTTAAAAATGGAGAAGAGGAGTGGAAGACCCTCTGAGAGCAGCTCCTCACAGTATTTTTCATCCCCAATAGTGGTGAAGTCTTTAAAGAGGGAAAGTGTGAGTTCAGTCCTGGACTGGAGCTGGGCACTGCGCACTGACTCCAGCCATACGTGCAGCTTCCACGGCACTCCTGGCAGAGAACAAGAAGCTTATTAAAACACTTTGAACAACAGATAACACAACTCATCTATTATCTCACAAACCGGTGTCAGTGTTGTAATGGTGAAAAAATTGGTAGAATAGTTATCTTAGGAACCGATGTTTAGTGCCTAAAAATTGCAGGTTTATCTTACCAGTGGTTCATTAATAATCTCTCTTAATGGCTTGACTGAGCCTGTAATCATTGACTGCCAAAAATATCCCACTGTTTATGCATCTCTAATTCAATTTATTGTCTATTTTCTTTCATTTACTGTAAATGAGTCAGATGTGTACCCAGTGCCCTGAGCTCCATGGTGACGTCCAGATATCCGTGCTCAGCGCTGTGAAGGCTGGCTTCCTGCAGGGCTCTGATGCGGGCCTTACACAGCCGCGGAGCGCAGACAGACTTAGCATTTGCTCCATCCTCCATTTCCTGTTTCTCCTGCTCCTCTACTCCCTCTGCCAGGATCTCCTCCAGAGAAAGGACGTCTTCCTGCAGCCGCTGGGGCTGACTCAACAGCTTCCTCAACACATTCCTTGGGGGGGAAATACAGTATTTCAATACATAACAGCCTAATTCAGTCTTGATCGGTGCATGTGTTTGCGTCGTTAAGGAGTCAGTACCTGTGTCCGTGTGCTGCAGCGTGACTGAAGCAGTTCATGCCCTCATAGAGAGAGGATGTTAGATGCACCCGCAGCATTGGGTCAGCGCCACGGGACAACAGCAGACTCACCATCTCGTAGTTACCTGAAGATACACGCCAGTTAAACTGTTTCTAATAAAGCATGTTGAGGAATTTTGTCCAACATCTTAAAGGAATAGTTCACCAGAAAATGAAATATACTAACCCTGGGTTTCCAAACCTGCATGAGTTCTTTCTTATGTTGAACATAAAAGAAGATTTTTTAAAGAATGCTGGCAATCAAACAGTTGATGGTCCCCACCGACTCTTTTCCTACTATGGAAGTCAATGGGGACCAACAACTGTTCTGTAAAATAGATTATTTTGTGTTCAACATAAGTAAGAAACATATACAGGCTGTTTAAGGACATGAGGATGAGTGAATAATGACAAAATATTCATTTCTGAAAATTTGTACTGTTCTTTTAATACTAATACACTACAAATCAAAGCTTGACTGAAAAATATACTGCACTTACAGTACTTGAGCACTATACAGTAAAACCATTATAAAATCAAGAAAGATATCTTATTGTTATCAAACAGCTTTATATTTCTGTGGAAGCCATGGCAACTTTTCTCAGGATATTTATTACACAGAAAGATCAAAAGAACAACATTTATTTGAATTGGAAACATAACATATTTATAAATGTATTACATCTCTTTACTGTCACTTTAGATCAACAGAATGGGTCCTTGCTGAATAAAAATATTGATTTCTTCCACAAACTGAAAACTTTGAATAGTAGGCTAGCCTATACTGTACTATTTACAGTTTTTCTCAGTCGCTTTGGTGCATTTCTCCCAACAGTATTTAAATTTGCAAAACAGTTAATGCATTTCTCAAAACAATTAGTGCAAACTGCAAAACATATTTGATAACCTGTAAAAGTGTGTCACTTGCTCAAAATGGATAGTTCATTGCTCAAAAGCAAGTATTCATGTCTGTGAAAGTGTCAGTGTCGTCAAGATGAAAAGTCCTGACACCATTGTTTATGAACAAGATAGTCAAATGGCTTTGTCATGTATTCATTATGACTCTGTACATTTTTTACAATGCAAATAAGTCAGATTTTGGTGACACTTCCTGAAAATGCTCAAGACAGCACTATATACTATTTGCACAGCCATTTGAAAAAAACTACAGTAGAGTTAGACATTACTGTATTTAGTGAGGGTCGCCATCATTTTGCCAAGTAGGACACGCAACTCTCTGCAGACATTTGTATGAAAGCAATTGATGCATGTCCAAAAGCATTTGCAATTGTTGGAAAGAATGAGAAACTGCTACTATGATGTGCACAAATGACTAAATGTTTTTCAAGAAATGCATTAACTGTTGTGCAAATGTTAGAACTGTTGTGACAAATGCATCAAAGCGACTGAGAAAAACTGTAATATTTACATTGCAAGTAGTATCTACTGTACCATCATATTTGCACCAGGTTGAAAATAGCTGTTAAGAATGCATTCAAACATATCTCTTTAAATGAAAGCACATGCTAAGGATGACTTTGCGCTGTATTTCCCCACCTGCGGCTGATGCCAGCTGTAGGGGTGTTTCTGCTGAGCTTTGGTGGCTGTTTCTCAGGGCTGTGCCCTCCACATCTGCTCCCACATCTAACAGGAGCTGGAAAGGCCAAACAAAGTTCATTCAACATGATAGTTCTCAAATAGCAGTTTATAATGTCAACACACATTAGAGTGGAACACAAAACATGCCTTATTTTGTATTTAAAATGAATAAAAAGTAAATACATAGACACTTATTCATTGAACACTACTGTACAGGAAGTAATAGAGCTGTTCACCTGCACTACAGATATGTGTCCATGCAGCACAGAAAAAGTAAGGGCCACCCAGCTGCGGCTCTCAGGATGGACAGACGGATGTTTTGGTGAGCAATTGGGCACCTAAATAGAAGAAAAAACAAACATATTTCTTTGTAAACCACAATAAATTCCCAGAGTACACTTCAACATACCAATCCATTCAACAACGCCAATATTCTGCAGAGTGTAGATCAATAGCTAGCTAATCAAGGTGTATATAGTAGGTTAAATGGACCAAAAAAAAACAGTATAATTACCGCTACATCCAAATTTGCACCAGCATCGATGAGCATGTGCACTAGAGCCTCGTCCCCAGCTGAGCAGGCGTACATCAGAGGAGTCATGCCCTAAACACCCATACAGAGAGAGATGGGTAAACATACTTCATCAAAAAACACTTTTAAACTTTGATCCCTCTGGTGACCTTTACTACAGTGTTTCACATTTAAATTAATCATGTTATAGCATGCACTTTTTGCGTACATGCACGTGTGAATAACTGCCCAACTCTATTAAAGGAACTGTTCACCCAGAAATTTAAATTCTGTCATTACTTACGCCCCATCAAATTGTTTCAAACCTGTATACGCTTCTTTCTTCCATTGAACACAAAAGAAGATTTTGAAAAAGCAGTCAAGTGGTTACCAACAACTTCAAAATATATGTTTTGTGTTCAGTGGAGGAAAGTATAGATGTACTGTAGAGTATTGTGTTGTATAGAAAGATAAATCTGACAAAATTAGTATTTTTTGGGGGGGCATTTCACTGTGTGACAATTTAGAAGTCCAGGCTTTATGAGTTCACCTGGTCATCCATTGTGTTCACCCCATCTGGGCCTAGAAGCTGGATAGCCTGGCCAATCAGATCCGTGCGGCCACAGTTAAGCATGCGAAAGCCAAGATCCAGATTAAACTTGTCTGCGGCGGCCTTTGAATCTAGACGCTTAAAGGAGGTGAAACAACACTCTGGCCTGAGAAATAGAAAAGGAGTGAATTTAGAGCTAATCACATTAAAACACAAAAAATATTTGGCAAAATATTCTGAAAGTAAACATTTAATAAAGAAAATATTGAGATAAGCAGAAATTTTGCTGCAGTATATTTTCTTATTTTTCTTCATTTATAGTTACAGAATGCTTTTATCCAAAGTAATATCTATCAGTACTGAGCTCCAGGAACTTCTTACTTGAGCTGTCGAGGTTCACAGTCCAGTCCAGGAAGTAGCTGTCGGGCAGTCTGTCTCACATCATCACTGTCCACTAACAGGCTCCGGCGATGCTCCGCATGGACCATAGCAACTCGCATCCACTCCATCAGAGGAGGAAGAAGAGGAAAAGGCCTGAGAAAGTAGCGTTTATCAGTTATTTACCAACATTTCTCACTTTCTCCTTGCCAGAATCCACACACGCAAACACACTTCAATCCATCAAAGGTCAGGGCAGATCAAAAGTGGCATAAAACTGGATCAGAGAGAAATGAGGACAGTGTAATTACAAAAGGCTGCTGGATTTGGCTCACCACAGCCTCTTTCAATCCTGCCTTTCATTACCACAAACAAGCCTGGCACTTCATTCTTAATCACAATTTGTATAACAGCATCTGCCGTCTTCAACAGACATGCCGTGTCGCTGGAATTCAAATCATACTTTTGATACTTCTCAAGTATCAGTGATTGTGAAGCCTGCTCATAACCATAATTGTCCACCTGCTAAAAACATTAGTATTCATTATCTGACGTGAATGCAGGGCAAGGTTTCTACCCAGAGAAAAGTCACCTCATCTTACCTGAACAGACCTAAAGTAAAACTCAAAGAATCAAAAACATCTTAACATGCAAGCAACTGTTTTGTTTTCTTTTGCTGTCAAACATTGGTCCATTCATCTCACCTTTCTTTGCTAAGGACTATCCTGGGTGGCTCAAGGTTGGGGTTCTCCAGTGACTCCATCTGTGGACTGCGTAGGTAGTAATATAGTGTGTGGAGAGCATCTGGAGACCAGGAGATGGGCTGCAGGCAGAAAGGACGTCCAGGACTAAGACTGGGACTTGCTGAAACTAAACGCTGTGTATGGTGCATTGCACGTGAGACCAAGTCACCTGGAGGACACATACACACACATTTAAATCACGAATGATATAAAACATATCACAAAACATACCGTCACACATATATCTAGATTACTGCCAAATGCTCTCTTTCAAGACACAAATAAGTAAAAACAGCCTGCATAAAAATAACGGAATTCAAATAAGCTGCAATAAATGCCTGTAGTTCTGAAGCAGACAAATGCCAAAATCTAAAATGATATAGAAAAGCCATCTGTGTTTCCAGTTCAACCCCATAAACTAAAGACAGTAGCTGTGCAGCCAAGCACAATTGTGTCATTTTCTTTTAAAGCGCTGACAACACACAACACAAAGCATATTTCAACACAGCAAAATATATCTTCAGACCCATCTGTTTTATGTCCAAAAGTGGAAATGGAAGATGATTCGGATAAACTCAAACGTCTCAGAGCTTTATTCTAAATTACTCCGAGGGGCTTTAAATCTTCTGGTTTTGCCTCTCGATGCAGATATCCAGACACAAGCTGTTCCCCAAAGGAAGAGAAAAGATATGATGAGGACATGCCAAAGACTTACTCCTTAAAGTCAGAGAATGCTACAGTAAAAGCAGTGGACACTGTCCTCCATATGTGAAAAGCATCACGGAGGAAAGAAATGGGACTGAAAGAACACAGCGACAGCCGAGATACATCATTTCATCCTTGAATGGAAATTCACTGCTTTTGCACTTAGTTATTGGTGGACGATCTTGAAATAAAAGCTAATATGTGAATGAATAATGTGTGAATGAAAGAAAGATGTGGGAAACAATCTAAGCAATCAATCACGTAAGGTCTGCATGGTCCTTAATGAACACTTGTGCTCCTTAGTTGTTAAACAAGGGCTGCTTTACGATTGCTTGAGTGTCTGCAACCATAAAGCATAAAGAAGGTGCTTTTTACTCCTTTGACCCAAACAGAAGGTGCTCTTGTAACAGCAAAACAACTGCAGGAGTGTTGCTGGTCCCCTGGGGGAGTGTGTGTTTCCCTCTCTGGTGAATGCGAGCAGCGGCCCCCTGCCTCATCCTGAACTGCGGTCTGCTGCGTAAACAAACTGCCCACTGCTCAGCCGCTCACACGCCCCTGGGCCGGCATGCAATGCTGTTAGAAGAAATATAAATCTACAGACGTCTCTCTCCGTCTTAGCATGTACAAACACTCATAAAAAATAGCATTTCATGGGACCGGAATACACTTAAATGAAACATTTACAACAAAAGTGTTTATAAAATAAATGTTTTAGCAAGAAGATGAAAAGTGCCTTATGGGTGACCTAATTCTTAAAGAGAATTGCTGTCTGAGAAACATTATTTCAGCTTGGATAGTCCGGCAGGAAATGAAAACTCATCATCAATTACACACTCTCATGTCCCTCCAAAACCATAAGATAAGTTCATCTTCAGAACACAAACGAGGATTTTTTTTTCTCTCATCCTTTTTTCTCTAATCCTTTTAAAAAAGTTTATGCAATCATGCATTAAAAGGTACAAAAAGACTTTATTTTAAAAGTAAATGGCCGAAAGAGCTCAATGCGCTGCAACCTTAAGAAAACACATGCAAACAAAAAAACGACAACACATTAAGAAAGCATCTTCATCGGTTTGACAACACAGGAGCTGAAAATTCTCGCAATGCAACCAAACACAGAAAAGCGCTGCAATTAGCACTGACCACAACGGAAATGTTTCAGGGGGACCTCAAAAAGTGACGAACCCATCTATAATGAATAATGTTATTAGTCTAATAATATCCAAAATACCGTATGATCAGGTTGTTAAAATAAACACAAAACAAAACTCACCTTTTAGTTCAACAACATCTCTGCTCTGACCAAAAGCCACGGAACAAATAATCAGGTGCCAAATGTCACTTTTTGAAACATTTCCATTGTGGTCCGTGCTGTTTGCAGCATGTTTCTGTGTTTGCAGCGCCTCTCTTTGGTTGTTTGGTTGGGTTTTGAGAATTTGCAGGACACCGTATAAAAGTCCACTTTTGACACTCTATTAACAGTAAGAAACTTTGCGACTACATTTAACTAGCAGTCATTAGTATTAGTGAACTGTCTGCTTAATATCTTCTAACTCTTTATTTTAATGGGTTTAGAAACATAAAACATACTGACTTTGAGAAATGTTGCATGTACTGTATATGCAAGTGTACTCTGAGAGTTAGTAGACGTTTAGTTGCAAATGAATGAGAATTAGTTGCCATGTACTATAGTAACCAAAATTACTTATAGTTATAATTTCTATGGACTATCAAAATAAAGTGTAACCAGACATTCCAGAAGTAATCCGTATGAATCAAAAAGTTGAATCCAAGTTTAGGCTCGAACTGCTCGGCTCCGATGGATTACATTAACAATCAACTTTTTGAAGCATCAAAGTTTTTTCTCTGTAGACTTTCAGTCTAGAGACAGAAATCTGTTGGGTATCATTAAGAATATCTATATTTGTGTTTCAAAGATCAGTGCAAGTCTTATATATAAATGATGGTAGAATTTTTATGGTTTGGGGATGAGTTATACTTTTAATCATTTATTAAGAACAAAAAATCAAGAAGGTTTAAAGTTATTGCTTATAGTTTCATCATAAAAGCTAGATAAAACAGTGTTAACGAATCAATTCTTATAAAACCGTTCTTTTTAGTAAATCAACAAAAATATAGCATGGCCAGTGTAGTCTGATTCCAGAGCAATAGACTGTTATGAGTTGGTGAATCTATAACATAATACACAGGCAAACAGTTCAGCTGTTAACATGAAATGAACTGATCTTGTGAACCCTTGAGTTACCAGAACCAGAATTGCTCATTTCTAATGATTTCATCCATGTGGCAACAAACATTTAAGTGTTTTTAAAAACTAATAATATGCAAAACATTGTCATAGTCCTCTTAAAAGAGCTGAATATGCATTGAAAGGCTTGTAACTTACTGAGTTCAGAGAGGCTGCCCACACAGGTGGCCAGCAGGGCCTGCTCCAGCGTCCTGAGCTCCAGCTGTGCGTAGGCATTCTCTCTGCTCTCTACCGCTGAGTCCGGGCCCTCAGTATACGGGCTGAAATGAGCAGGCAGGGATAGCTCACCTAGTCATAAAAACACATTTTCAGTGAGATTAAATCATTAGAACTCAAAGCACCATTTATCTTTAAAAAATGTAATCTGTTTATTGTCATGTCTCTAAACCTGGACTCTTGCATCAGTGTTGTGCAACTAATAATTATGGGGTGGATGGGGGAAGACATCGCTCCAATCGCTCCGTATACAGTATGTGTCTCTGACAGAGATAAGAGGAGGAAGTGTGGTAAGTCATCATTTCCTCTGCTCAGAACAGAGCTCTTTCTCCTGACTTTAGTCTTGTCTTCCTTGCTCAATTATTTATCTTATTGCTTTTCTAAATGTCTCTAAGTGTCGATTTCACTTGTGAATGCAAATTGCACTTTTGTAAATGTATTATTAATTATAATGTACAATAACATGAGCTGTGTCTGGCACATAACGTCATTAAAAATACATGGCTCTTAAAAGAAGGGTGATCTAGTCTCACCAAAGCATAAGTACAAATCATAAAGAATACGCTAAAATGTTATCTGTTTAATCTTGAATGCAGAATTGATAGCTTGCCAAGCTTTAAGAAAAAATGCAAAATGATAGTCAGTAAAAATAATGAGCAGATCATATGTTTGGCGGCTGATTTATCAATGCAGGATATGTTTTTTAATTTGATTTGAAATCCATGCCTTACCCCTGGATCGCTCTTTCAGTGGGTATCAGAAGGGGATCAGATGAGGGATTCGTGCGTGGATTTGTTTTCTCCATCAAGTTAAACGATAAACCATTCATGAGGTACAGTACACACATTCATCTGTGCCTCAATGACTCAAAATATCTCTCCAGATGTTGACCACCTGATTTATTGGGGTCATATTTATCACATCATTGTTACTGAAATGTATTTCTCTTACAGCTACAGTATTTGTAAAGTCGAGTGAACCATGGCCTCGCTCGACCGCTGCCAATGTACTGTATTGTTTTTGCTAAAGCGGCAGATTGTCAGCTTAGTGTGCTACGACTGAAACACAAAAGAGTGATCACCAAAGCAAACGGTGCTTCATGAACAGAATCTGATGTTCAAAATATCTATAAAAAAGCAGTTTTGCACGTAGTCTAGTCAGATATAGCCACATATGAATATGCCCTGAACTGAGGCAGTCTGGTCTAGTTTAGGTCATTTCACATGTGCTACAGATCATATTATTAGCTAATACAGTGCAGCTGAAAATACATAAATATATCATTATAGAATCTAAAGCAGGTTCGCGGGTCTGGGCTCTGCAGCCATATGGGTTTGTATATGAGCCGCAGGGTGTGTGATGCAGCTGGTCAGGCTGTGGACCCACAGACCCAAACCCCTCTATCCAGGACACACCCATGCGCTTTCCCACAGCTAGCCGTGTCTATACTGGCAGCCGTTAGGCCATGACATGCGTCATAAGCAGCCGCACGCTCCCACAGACACACACACACATGCGCTCTCATCTGCTACCATCATTGCGGACCGAGAGAGAAGAGGGGAATGTGTGTGCACTGCCATTATGTGGAGAGAAATCGAGCTCACGCACACCGCTGATGGGAGACTGGGAAATCCATACGAGTGTCAAAGGCCTGACCAAAAGTTACTCTGCCAATGAAAGACAGAAGCTCTGGGAGATGTGGCAGAAAATACTCTTGAAATGAGATGAGCATATAGAAGCAAGATTTGCTAAAGGGAATCCAAGTGTACCTGGTAGAGTAAATTGCATCTATATAATGGACCTCTACTCAAGTGTTCATGTGTGCACTGTAGAAAACTACCATAAAACCAGAAAGATGTCATACAGTCTCTTTTTCAAACATCTATCGGAGACATCTAACATTGATTTTTAGAGCTAAAAGGAGCTTCTTTTCAAGATGCCAGACTTTTAAGGCCTTCTTTTGGATGTCTATTACAAAAATGTTCAAAATTCTCCACTGTTTTGATCTTTTGAGACAATTTTGAACCTTAGAAATTAAAATATGAGAACCTTATTCAATTTACGTGAACAAAAACGTAAAAAGTAATGCTGATCCAAGCAATTATTAACAATTTTGGTAACTAGTCTTAAAGATTTTGTGTATTATGCATTATTAATATATTATTTAGAGGTATAATGTTTTATAATTATTCATAATGTGTGGCTGTAATACTTTATATCTTAAATAAGTATTATCAAATTTAAAATGTATAGTGTAACAATGAATTGATTAGTGTTATAATGTATTAACTGTGGTTACAATTATTCATGAGGTGCATTACTAGACAAAATTAATGCATTTAAAAAAATGTATAATGCATTATACATAATGGATTTAAGCAATGTGTTACCTTTATTTTAATTTAAAAATTATTTTATTTTTATAATTAAATATGAATTATCATCATGCTATGCACAGTAACCCATAAATGACCAATAAAATTTAATGGGAATCAATTCTTCGTTATCATTTATTGATATTAATTTTAATTAATATTAAAATCTACATTTAACAGGTAAATTACTGATATTTTAAATGACAGAAAAACCTAGCCTAAACCTAAAAATAGGTGTGTTTATTAAAGGTAAATGCAATAAAAGTTGATTGATACAAATTAAATAAATCTGCATTATCAGCCATAGTTACCTGAAAGAACAATTTGCTTTGCTTTATTTTTTCAAATGACCTAGCTTTGACTTTAATACCATTTCACATTAAGATGTATTATCCATTTGATGTGTTCAATATCTGGCCAGCTCTTTCATTCAAAAGTGTTCTCCAACAGAGAACAAATCCCTTAAGAAACTGCTGAAAGAAACCTTTCAATTGCAAGCACAAATATAAGCACACTAATTTGCTTAAATATGAGTAATCAACCTATTTTGCTAGCCTGATCTGGCTCAGGTAATACGGTGTGAACACAGTGCTCCAGTCACTCTGTCACACGCTCCCACAACACCACCATTCTACTCAGGGCACAATGGCACAAGTGTGCTGAAGAGCCAGAGTCAATCGGCCCTTGTGTTATAGGTGCTGTACTGGAAGCGCTTGTTGATTGAAGACATGGAGCGCTGACTGCTATCTCCAAGTGGTAAACGGGAGTTGCCCAGTTAGTTGTGTGTGACCGTGCACACGGACCATTTCTGCCAGAGGCCAGACCACAGAGTGATGATAATAACAACTTCCTGCATCCCGTTCTGCTACCGATTTGAGGCACAACCCCCAACTTAGTGGAAGAGCTTTGCTTTTACAAATCAAGTCAACAGGGAAATACAAGGTCAAAAGATTTACTTCTTAACAAGCTTGGCCTACTTTCTTTGCTTTGCTGTTTTCACCTAATAAAAGAGTTTGGAGGTAATAACTCCAATAGATTTACAGCATCATGTAACTTTTATTGTAATATTTTATTTAATGTTTATGATATATCCAGTGAAAAGAGAATGAACTCAAGAATATAATTGAAACAGTGGGTGGCTCATAAAGTAGATGGCTCTCCTACTGTGACAATAGTAACCTGAGAGGAATAGAACCCTCTAGAACCTCTGTGCATGAGAGGCTCCTGGAGTTAAACAGTCTTCATAATGATAAAGTTAAACATCATGCAGATATTGGCACGGTGCCGCTACTCCAGGTGTTCACATACTCGAATGCAAGAGTTTTACTGGCACGCATGCTACTGCCAAAATATCACTTATTCAGGTCAGCTTCAAAGAAAGTGAAGATGATTCTTCAATTAGGGGCACTTTTGACTTTTTGAAATTTTGAAAAACAGCAACAAAAAAAAATTGTGTTTGCACTTTACTGTAAAATCCAAACTGTTGCCTCAATAGACTAATAATTAGCTTGTTATTAATAGTTAGTATGCTAATTGTTATTGTCATGCATAATGTGTGCTTCATAAGTACTAATGGACAGTCAATAGTTCGGTAACACTTTAGAATAGGGGTCCAAAATAATACATTAGTTAAGCATTAATTAATGGCTAATTTGTTCGCAACTAAGCATTAGTTGAGCAAAAACACACTACTAATTAATGATTAACCTAACATTTTAATCATTAATTACTTGTGTGTTTTTGCTCAACTAATGCTTAATTGTGAACAAATTAACCATTAAT
>JAUCMT010000134.1:22166883-22188037 GCA_032357475.1 Enteromius thamalakanensis | reverse complement strand
AATGCTTAATTGTGAACAAATTAACCATTAATTAATGCTTAACTAATGCATTATTGTGGACCCCTATTCTAAAGTGTAACCAATAGTTCATAGTAAGAATAGGTCCCTATCCTAAAGTGTTAACCTGTTTTAAAGTAACAACTATAAAACAAAAAAGGAATTGCACAAATAAATACCAAATGACTTGATAATATAAAATAAGCAAATATAAAAAAAAGGTTTCCTAGTAAAGCAAATGTATTAAATTATTAGTCAAGTCACCTTTATTGCTTTATACGATACAGATTCAGTATACAAAACTGCAAAATAACTGAATCAATGATGCAAACCTTTTTTAAATATGAGACAAATTCAAAATTTGCTGTAAATTGTTTCTAAAAAGACAATCATGGGATTGTTATTTCAAGACAGTTCAGTGTTGATTCTTTTCAGTTCTATAACTGTAAAGTTTACTTCAGCTATAATCAGCTTTATAGGACAAGTGTGTTGTTATTCAGCTCAAAACAGTTCAATGTTGATGATGATATTTCAAAATTCATCCATTATGAACAAACAGCACTACAGAAGACAACAGTGTCTTGCAGTGCCAGTATAATATTGAATATTAAGCGTCTCCCCACTGTTTTAAATCCCAGCTATTTCGAGGTTTATCTTTAGAGAGATATCTAAGGACAAAAGCTTCACTGACTGAAGTAGCATCACCCATTTATGGAAGGTCTCTGTGACTGACAGACAGGTCGCTCATCACAGCCTCTCACTTTAGCCTTTTGACACCACTTGCCACCTCAAGCCATAACTAAAACAGTTTGACAGCCTGGTGTGTATCAGAGCAGCCTGTGTGAGAGCTACAATCTAAAGCCAAGAATTCCCTCCGTAGCCTCATTCTTGTAAAAGATGGGAAAAGCAGAACTACAGTAACTACAGCGCTACACAGGATCTCCATCTGCCCGCTTCTCTCACCCATAAACCCTCTGAGCCAGTTTCCACCGAGGCAGTAATTTCAATTGCAAAGTATTTTTGTAGCAGTTCTTCAAAACATGTCATGGCTATAAAGTGGATTTCCTGATCTGGGGGTTGAATGGAGGACACAATCTCTTTCTGATGACAGCTTAATTACTTACAGACTATTCACTGGGCTTCGCAGACTAACAGGGTTATCGCTGAGTAGGATTTTAATGCAATTTAGCTTGTCATACTGCAATATTAATCAAAGTTGGAGGGTTTGGTAAGTATGGGATATGTTGAGGAGAGACGGCATTATAACATTAATCATGCAGAGCTAATCCATAAAACATGATGGGTGTCAAGACTCAAAGCAAACAGACATGGCTAAATAAATCACTCTGTGTAATTGCTGTGATGACACACACTTGATTAAGTTGCACTCCGTGGTAAAGAATCCACACACATCACTCAAGGAGCACAATGTGGATGCTTCATTATCCTCTATTAACCCTTTGAAATATCTTTTAAACAAGGTGTTGATTACATCACATTCAACTCATAAAAGATCACAGCATTATATTCACACATAAGATAATGGAGAGAGAGGTTAAAGTCATTTTTGACACCTACTTTAACAGTTAATGGTGGAACAAAGAGGTGTAGAATAACTCATTGTATTCTTAGTGTGACTGATTAGCAGTGATTTTTATGGGCTGTAAGGAGCTATGGTGTCCCCCAGTGTATACTTATTCATATAAGTGCTTTTTCTGTGCTTTATGAAAAGCTCCAAGGAACATCAGAAATGTGTAAAACCTTTACTCTTGCACATATATTTGGATTAATGAGGTGCTAAAGGGAACAGTTTCTTTCAGTTGTGAATGCTCTTTACGTGAGCATAAGTCATTCAATGATTGTAGTAACAAAACAACGAAACAGCCCATAAAATGTTTTATGTTGTATCATAAAATGCTACATTCCTACATGCATTTAGATCTTGTTTGATGTAAATCAAACTACAGGTGTTTCTCCTCCGGTAGACATCACATGCTGCAAACCTGATCCGAGCTAAAGGGATAGTTCACCTACAATTTATTCACCTAAATATTCCTGTGATTTATTTAATGTTATGTTGTTGTTCCAAACCTGTTTGACTTTGCATCTTTTATAGAAACAATAATCATTTATTTTGATCAACCAGATCTAACAAAACACATTTTATGAGGTGATGCGTTTGTATGAATTCATAAAAAAAAACATTTAGGTTAAAAAAAAAGTAAGCACCCATCACAAAACTCAAAATTTGTGAATGAAATCAAAAGCAATTTCAAACATTCATGAAGAATGAGATATGTCTGTACATGTCTGTATGTGTGTACATACAATGGACATCAAAGGTGATCAAAATGGTTTGGTTACCTTTGTTCTTTAAAATATCACAGAAAAATAGGAATTCATAAACAGGTTTGGAATGACATGGGTCAATTATGGGGGTGACTATCCCTTAAAATTTCAACAGAAATCAGCTATGAATATTTGCCTAAATATTGATGAATCTGAAGTCAATTCTGTGCAACTTCCATGGCCACCCTGAATTTAGACTAAGTAACACCTCTTTGGAACAGATGCTAATGGATCCAGGCAGGCATGCTGAGGAGTTGAGGAAGGTCAGCTCGCACACAGAGCAGCTGTCATTGCATGCTCTAGGAAGGCACCTTCTCCTCTCCTTATAGAAAGCATTTGTCCACTCTAGGTGCTTGAGGGCCCAAGTGAGACCCTCATGACGATGTTTATAATAGCACTCAAAGGCTACATGTACAAACACAGAACACAGGTCTCGTGTGAAATACTAGCTTTTCTGTAGCAGTGTCTGTACATCCAGCACAGCAAATGTTTCCAATATTCCCAGAAGACATTTTGGACTTCCTACAAAATCTCAGTAAAGTAGAGTGAATAATCTTACTCGATAAAAAGGTTCTGGCTTTTAAACGCGCTTGAGTTTTAAATGACCATGGCTGGGAAATGCTCTAATTTCTGCGGTTTGTAGTCAAGCTCAAAGAAACTGGGCTGTGTGGGTGGAAAGTTTTATGAGGATAATTAACCAATGATGATTACAAGGCTCCACACACAGACCAAAAATCAACACCCCATTCTGTGGGACTGCTCTCACGCTGCACAGAGCCAATCTGATGTGAACTGTGTCTCACCTGCATCCCCTCATTTGACCGGCTCTTTTATGTCCTGTCCATCATTAAAGCCAAGTGGAGACCTCAATTAAATCAGACTATTTATTCTAGACCCTGTCGCTTTCCTTTCAAAAGAATAGCATGTTTCCGTTTGAGTCATAATGGCCATTATTAGCTTGTTTACTGTGAAGGCTCGTCTGTGACTGCAGTTGACCTACGCCTAAAATTATGGGGATAAAACGATCAACTACAGCCAAAAACCGATAAACGGTCTTTTTAGTAAACTAAAAGTTTGAGAGGAAGCAAGAACTAATAGACATGAATACATTTTGTGGCAATTTATGCAACATTTTCCAAGGCTGTGCTCTCTCTTTCTGAAGAGATGTTTGTTTTTAAAAATTACCCCCTGCCAGCCACTGCTGGGTTGTATATATTTTCAGCTGGGATTTTCCCTATGGCCTGCCATAACACTGTTTTAAGTTCATAAAATCCCAACAAACACTTAGATATGGTGACCTAATAATATACTGAATAAACAAATACATTTCAAGAAGTGCTGTTTCGTTTATTAAGTGACAAACTACAAAATGAGAGGATCATAATTCCCACTTCTAATGCCATTTGCCCAAGGCAGTTTGTGTGGACAAATGCATAGAGACCAAAGAACAAGACCACAGCAGCTTCCACAATAGAAAATGGCCTTTTTCTGTCATTTAAGCTGTGTGTGCAGCACTAAACAGTTCCAGATGTGGTTCTGCTCAGCACGAGGGTTTGACATGAAAGCCTATATGCCAGCCTTCAGTCTCTTCTTGCACTCTCTAAATAAAACGTACTACTTCTGCTTCTCAAATGTCAGATTTCCTAGATGAATGAAATTTATGCACCAATATGTGTATGCAAATAATATTACATACAACATAATTTAATCTGAGAGCTGGAAGTGAAGTGTGCATGTGACTGCTAAGTTTCAAAGCTTCGGTATCACACAGGTCAGCATTGTCTCAGCATAAGTGTATAAAACAACTTTACCTTCTATGGGTGATTGAGCATGAGTGCACTGTCACATCAGTCACACTGAGTACGTACGTCAACTGGATTAATGCATTTCTGAGCCTATGCCTTTAAAAGGGGTCTCTGGTCTCTAAAGAACCCTTTTGCTATGGAAAGGTCCAATGGAAGTAAAAGGTTCTTCGTGGAATATGCCAATAAAGAAGCTGTATTCTTAAGAGTGTAGGGTGCAAAGTAAAAACCACAAGCAGCAAGAGGTTAATAGCTACCACATTCAGATGTGTGGTTAACATTACAGCAGCTCGACGGATTCTATTTCAATCCCATGAGATGTCCATAAACTCCTACTTTTCTTTCTGAAAGGCATGAAAACATCACTTCCTCTTTTGTCCAGAAAAGACATTCTTTCAGCACAGTGCCAAGCAGACCAGTTTTACACAGGCTGCCCTGTCACAGAGACGATCACCAGACTGATTTAAACCAGAGGGAGAGTGTGTGATGGCTTTCCATTCTTCTCACTCTGGCCTCTCTCACTTGTTTCTGCTTATTTTCCACAGCTTGCCTGGCTTGTGGATGGCTTAAAGCAGAACAATGGACTTTTTGTGCGTTTCTGAAAATGCGTGTGCCTATTGGGATGTGCAGCCACAGATAGACATTATTTATAACATGCAACCTACCACTTCTTCTGCAAGTTCTGGCACTGTCAAATTAAGAAAACAAATGCAGACAGGTAACAAATATAACACATCAAAGCTGAATCATTAAATGTTTAGCTGTAATTTAATCAGCATTACTTGTGACATTCTGCAACAAAATTATGGATGCACAGGTTTAACGAGCTTATCTGCTTGTGCCAACAGATAGCAAATATAATTTTCTTGTATTTGCCCAACCAGTTCATTGTATGATACACCAAAGGCAACGCATCACTGGGTCTTGAGTTGTTGTGCATAATAATCAGACTTGTGGGGAGACTTGAATTTCTGACATTTGTTTGTGCATAATTAAACAGAGCTGACATCCCTCTTCGAGACGAGACGAAAGTGGAAAGGATAATTAGTATTTTCACCGAGATCAAGATCGAGGCACCCTTCAAAGACTCGGAATCTAATTAAATCACACATTTGTCTCTGTACACAAAATAGTAATAAATACATTTTACATACAGAGATGTTGCACTACAAATGTTATTATTTTGCCGTGCCACTAGTAATTATATCAACATGCACAATAAAACAGTTCTTAATAGAATAAGAAATTAAAAGTGCAACATTGAAAATGTATTGGTCAACTGATACAGTTGTGGAAAACATTGATTTTGAAGGCACTCTTAAGATGCTCAATAAAAACTACAACACTGCTCAAGTCACATGAACTCATTTATATTATATTATTATATAATGTTATATATTTGTTTTGGTATAACTACTCATGTTAATATGGAAGTCTTTATAAATCAAACGAACCTCAGGCCCTGAACCCATGACCATCAGAGGAAATTACCAGAAGAACCAAAAATGCCACTTTACTTCCGGGTTTAGAGATACAAACCTGCACTATTTAACACACTCTAAAATGTTAACTACTCTTATATTCTGTTTATTAGTGTCTTACCATTGGCGTTCTTCCCGCAGATGAGATGTTCATAGTTTTGAACAAGACCAAATATCTCCGCGTCATTGCTGACTACAGCCTCCAGCGCCTCAGGGGTCACTGGAGAGGGGCTGATCCCGCTCAGCGCCGCCAGCACACGGAGCCCGATCTCCTCCACTAGATTTTCAACGCAAGCGGTCAAACAGATGGCCGCGTACTCGTGAATGCGCACCGATATGCGAGTGTCCACCATCCAGCGGAAAAAGCGTCCGACAGACAGACTCAGTGTGCAGCGGGAGGATTTGCTCTTGCGCAGGACCTCTCCGGTGCTCATGCTGTACAGCGAGATGGCTCTGACCGCGGCCGAGACGCAGCTTTCCGCCAGCGCCCAGCTCATGACCAGTCTCATCGCGCTCTGCACCTCGAATCGCGTGCACCTGCAGTGTACGACACTCAACCGCTGCGCCTCTCTGGAGATCCGCAACAGAGCTCTGCGCATAAGCAGTGAAAGACTCCTGACACTCTCTGGAGTGAAAGAAAGTCCCTCTCCAGCAACTTTACGCAGGACAACATCGATGTCCTCATCTGTCCAAGGGAACTCTTCTAACTCTGGTAACCTCGGACATTTGGAGAAGATGTCCTCTGGGTCTTCGGGAAGCACCGTGTTCACTGTGTCCCAGCTATTGTTTCTGCTGTTGATGGAATCCGTGTAACTCCACCAGTTTCCTCGCTGTGGAGAGCTGATGAGCGCCTGTGAGTTGGACTTGGAGGAGGACAGGCTGAGCGATCTGTAAGAATCACCGGCTCCATATCCAGAGTCCAGGGTCAAGTCCTCCAAAGTCTTCATAGTAGCATTGCTCAAGGCTGCCATACTTGCTTTTTTTCTGTAAGTGGAGAGATTTATTCCACGTTTTCCAATATATAGGACTTATCACAGAGTGTGGTTGGTAAAGACGTAGCGCAAAGACTAGCTTAACTTAAATTAACGCACGGCCATCGTTAAGCTCAGCTCTTGGTTTAAAAGTCTGCGTTCACGGGCAATCCAGTGCCGTATGAACCACGCTGGTCAGAGAAACTTTTGACAGCTAAAAGTTTCGTCCAATCAGCGCACAACTTTCTCTCAGCCAATCAGACACATGCTACACTCGCGCAGGACAATGCCAAGTGAGAAAATGGGATAAAAGACTTCGGTCAACTTCTTTTTAATCCTATCTAAACAGTCTACCACTAATCTATACCACCATTGATACCACTGAACTAATAATAAATAAATAAATAAATAAATAAATAAATACATTTTATTTTATAAAAAAATAAATTATAAATGTAAAAAAAAAAAAACTAAAAAAAAACATTGTTGAATGTCGATTAGTATTGGGATATGCATGAGCCAGAGAAGGGTGTAATAATACTAAAGAGGTGAAATATTCCTTAGATGAAAGTGTAATGCCCTCATGTGGTGGTTAGTAGAAGGATTATGCTGAACAAGATTAATTTTAATGAACTTTATTTATTCTTCAAAATAAGAAATTTTAACAGAGAAAAGTACATACCTAAATCCTCTACAAACAATTTCACAGAAATTATCCCTTCATAAAAACTTGTCTGTATTACTGTGTCAGTCTAACGCTCTTTAGAATTTAGCACCCTCTATTATAAGTATTTAGAATAAACCTCTGCTATTTTAAACTACTCATTAAATTTGAAATAAAGAAACAAACTGCAGAATATTAGACCCTCCACCCACCCCCCTTCACATTGCTTTTAAATCTTAAGATCGGCAAAGAAGCATTTTAAAATGTCTCTTGTGCATGTGCCTTCAATTATCCACTCTCAGCGTTCTCCTGGTTTCTTAATAGATTCATACTTTACCCAATAAGTTGAATGAACATGGCAAAGCCCTTAGAGAATCTTGTTCATCAAACACCAGCGCTCACATCAAACACAGTGTGGCAGGCCCTTGTTCCCCTGAGCATCGACTGGGGCAGAAATGGCCACCACACACACTAAGCCAGCCAAAAACAACAGCAGGGTCCTCTGTGCTCCTCTGTTATCCTTGAGATGGTCTTTTGATAGGAATGTTCCACATGCCCCGTTTGGAGTGGAAATAGTGGTAAAAGTTCCTCAGTCGCAGTCTTTCTACCTCTAGTCCGTTCTGCAGAACCCTGGGAGAAGATGTGACACAGGAAGAAGAGAGTAGTTACACCAACACTGGAACAAAGACTTGATAGGTTAATTATTAAATTCCACATTTTCATAGTTAAGCCACATAGTCTGCATTAATGCATTAGAATAATGCTCTGTAGTAATGGAACATTATCATATACAGTGTTACCAGAACTAACTGCCATTTGCAGATGAATTAATTACCTGTCCAGCAGCTCCCAGTCCTCTCCTCCCCAGCGGTCTTTAAACTCCTCTGTGTTCATCCCACCGATTTTATCAAAATCAGACTTAAAAATTCCAAACAAGCCAAAGCCATTCACTTCCCAAAAGCCTGTGTGAGAAAATAAATGTAAATCAAATAAATGTACACAAACTGCGGAGCTCTTAAAAATGCATTCTAAACTAATTTAGCAAGCCAGTGTGCATATCAGTTTTATTTGTTAATTCATGTGCAGTATCCTAAGCGAGGGAAATCACTTCCAAAATGCCAGAGGACGCAGACAGCCTGATGCATACAATATATTGACCAATCAGAATAAATATGCAAATTTGTTTTGACTAAAATGTGTCTGGCAAAGGCAAATAAGAAAATAAATTAAATTAGCCTCTCTGTATAAATAACCAATTGCATTCTGATGTAACCTTTTTCAAACAATCATTCTGCTCATTCGTCTCATATCACATATCAATCTTGCTTGGGGTAAAACACAACTGGTGAATAAATAAAATGTGGAGATTTTTATATTTATTTCAGTGAATAACTTTGCTATAACAGTTAATCTACACATACACTAATGTTCAAACAAATTACCTTGAATTTATGTTTTTGTTCATTTTTTTAATTGTTATTTATTTATCTATCTATCTATCTATCGATCTATCGATCTATCTATCTATCTATCTATCTATCTATCTATCTATCTATCTATCTATCTATCATCTATTTATTTATCTATTTATTTATCTATTTATCTATTTATTTATCAATTTATCAATTTATTTATTTATTTTATTTTTATTAAAAAAAAAAGTAACAAACCGCTAGACATTTTCCCCCGGTTTCACAGATGAGGCTTAAGCCTAGTCCTATACTAAATGCAAATCTGAGTTGTTTCAACTGAAATAAACTTGCACTGACTGATCTAAAAACATGTCAGTGCCTTTGTTTTGTCTTAAGATGCACTCCGGTAATACTTTTTCCAAAGGCATGTTTATAAAAAAATTACTAATTGAACTATTGCCTAATCCTGGTTTAGGTTAAGCCCTGTCTATGAAACCGGGCCTATGTGTAAAGAGAGCAATATGACTCCATTTAAAACAAACAGGATATGCAAGAAATAGAATCAGACACATTATGCACAACTGGCGTTTAAACATATGTTTGTATGTACTTAGCAACTGTCTCTAAAAGTGTCTGTGTATATGTTTTACCATCAGGCTCCAGAGGTGAGCTCCCACAGTCCAGCCTCATGACGATGGGTGCGAAGGCCAGTCTGCCTTCCACACAGTGCTTCCTAACAGTCTCCAGGATATTATGAGGGAAGTGGATATGCAGGTCACACAGGAACACTATGCTGTGACTGTCCTGGAAATGATGTAACACCATCACCAGTGTTGCTCTGTGCAACTTTCTTGTGAAAAAATTTAAATATATTACTTTTTTACATTACAATACAGTTATGTTTTCCAAAAATAAACATCTTCTAGACACACATCCATTCTCAAAGAGAGCTCTATAAATGTGTATTGTTTTCCATTAAAATTCAACTTTAAAATATTGTTCCTAAATACTGATCACCCCAGGTATCTTACATATTTACAATAGAAAAGGCCTGTATGAAATCTCCTCTCACCTCTATGGTGTCTACACCCATCTGTAAACCAGACGATCTCTCGAAGTTCCCTTCACGTCTCAGATACTCATATCTACACACACAGAGCCAAAAACAAACAGAGAAAAAGTTTTTTTCTCAGGAACAAACAGTATGTGAAGAATCTTCAAGTGAAGATCTACTGTATGCTGGGACTCTGCTCTGGGGGTGCTTAGCTAAAAGCAGAAAGACACAAGAACTCAGTACTCACCTGGGCACAGTGCTCTCCTTCAGTGCCTGCTCCACATCCATGTCATCGCTCTGGAAGTCTACGATGATCACATTGAAATTCTCATCCTTGGTCTCACGATGCAGGACCTCCATATCTGAGATAAACTGCTGCACCCAGCGAGCCTGGTTCTTTACTGTCAGAGAAGACAACCCCATAAACAAAACCCACACATTTGTGTACACCTATTTTGTATTGCTTTGTTAAATATCCATGAACGGGAGCTCATATTAGTATACCTGGTACTACAAAGTGTACCATCACGTCATGTCTCCATTCTAACATGGTGGGCTGGCAGAGCAGGGGTTTGGCCCAGCTGGTGCTCCAAGGTGTGGTGGTGTGTGTTTGGGAACTGGAGCCGCTAGATGGTGGGTTTTTGTAGGGTGTATGGTGGGATGAGGGTAAAGTTCCCTCTCTGCTCTCGATCCCCTCCTCATAACGACTGCGGTGCAACAGCAGATAGATGTAGTCAGAGAGCCGCACCACTCTTTTGCCTTTCTCCATCAACAACAGCTCCATCAAGTAACGGTTGCCCCTTGCTGAGTCTCTCCTCTTTTCTACATTTACAATGCGTTCTAGAGTGTAGATCCTGATAGAGAGGTAGGAAATAGTGAGGAAAAAGAAAACAGCTGCTGTAAATAGATTGTATTTAAATGAGACAATAAAGAATATACATGATAAATATAAGTACGCACTGTAACACTGTTTAATCTAGTTGTGTCAGGAGTAATA
This sequence comes from Enteromius thamalakanensis, assembly GCA_032357475.1. Taxonomy (NCBI): domain Eukaryota; kingdom Metazoa; phylum Chordata; class Actinopteri; order Cypriniformes; family Cyprinidae; genus Enteromius; species Enteromius thamalakanensis. The sequence goes on along the minus strand of JAUCMT010000134.1, from coordinate 22,177,310 downwards.
AAGCTTTCCCATTTGTCATGATAAAACTGCATAAAGCGATCCACTGAGACACTGAGTTCACCGTCGCAGTACAAGGTTAGGATTAAAAGATAGCTCTATGCTTGAGCTGCAGGCTCAGCAGAAAAAACCCACACATATTCATATTTATTCTTTTTTTTAACTATATATATATATATATATATATATATATATATATATACAGTAACCCACTGAACAATCGTCTTTGTCAGACGTTGAAATGACGTCATAAAAACTTTAATTCTGGCTGTCAGGGGATGTCATTTCAACGTCTGACAAAGACGATTGTTCAGTGGGAATGTACACAGTTTTAGGCCTCTAGTATTTTAAGCAACAAAAAAGCATCTTGAAAATGTTGGCACAGTTCTTCTGGATTTAGTTGGTCTCAGTTTGTTCTGTTACTTCATGTCATTCCTGACAAACTGGGTGATGATCAGATCAGATCTCTCTGTGGAGCACTGGCTGTTGTCAGTCTCCCTGTGCAGACAATAATCTCACTGCATTATTACAATTATTGACAGAAGTAATGTTTAGAAATGTAAACGGATATTTTCAACTGACACCCTCCCACAAAAGATAGAAATAACCCACTTAAAACAATTTTTGTTGGTGAAAATACTAGTGGCCTAAGAGTGGCACAGTACTGTACACACACACACACATACACACAACTATATATAGTTAAAAAATGAATAAATATGACCCCTTTAAATCTGTTTGTGTTTTTTTTTCTGCTGAGCCTGCAGCTCAATCATAGTACTGTATATACATCCAATAGTCCAATATCATTAGTTAAGTTGTCTAGACAAAAAAAATATTTTTGTCTTCTCTATTATAGAGAAAAAAACACCATTTAGTATGTTTTCTAAGCCTTTTGAATTACGGGGACACTAAAAATGTCACACACACACATATATATATATAATTAATAAGTGGTTTACTGAATAAATTGCTCTTTTTGTAAATTTTTCTCAAAATTTTCTTTAAGATTAAAATATAGCTCAGTTTATGCTCTTAACTATAGGGAGCCCTTTTACATTAAAGTTAGAATTAAAAACAGAGCTACAAAATGAATTTAAATACTAATTATTTTTAACTATAATTTACACTGAAGTTGCAAAATGTATGAAAACGTGTATATTCCAAATAATGCAGTTTTTAAATTAACCTCTAAATAATAACATTTCTATGTGAATATCTTCAATTTACTAAATGGTAGTAATACTTTATATAATATAATATAATTTAATGATTTATTTAGTGCTCTGTCTCGCCACTTCAGAATCCATCAAAACATAATTTATTGTTTCATGAAAGAAATTGGACATAATTTGAAAGATGAGACTTTGTTTCTTATCAAAAGTAACAATTTATTATATATCTATATACTGGATAAGTTATTAAAATATTTTAGAATATAAAAAAAATTGTGAAGTATCCATAAATCCTCATTTAAATTTTTTGTTCTCACCCACCCTCCATTCCTCTCATTCAGTCTCTCCATGTACTGTGAGATCAGATCAGTGGCCTCATTCTCTGCGAGCTGCAGGTTCCCCGAGACATTACACCTCAGGTCGTTCCAGTCTGACCTCAGCAGCTCAAAGTCCACAGGGTTCACACTGAAGGTCCGCTGCCAGTTTATGGCCTCCTCTGATAAGTGTGGCCTCGCTTCAGCCTCCTCATAACTGTACTCTGACATCTCTTCTTCCTCAAGGCCTCTGCTCTGAGGAGCCATGTCCGATCCCTCAGGCATCTCTGAGACCTTTGTTGACTGCACTTCTGGAGGCCGGCTGTTCTCAGACGAGTTTAACCCAGGGTGGTCTCTCCTTTCTGAGCTTGAAGAGGGCAAGCTGTCTGGATCTGATATGGAGGCTGTAGGGTCACCCTTATTATGAGGCCCAGGCTCCGTAGGCAAGGAAAGATAACTGTGCTTTAACAGGGAAGATTGGGTGGAAGTCTTAAACCCCATTAAGGGGAAGTTCTGCCAGGGGAGAGAAGCAGCTGCTTGTGTTTTTATGGACCTCCATTTTGAGCTCAAATCCGCAAGCCTCTTGCTCTTTCTAGATTGATAAAGGAACACACCAGGAAACACTTCCACAGGAGGTTTTGGTTTGCTTACTGGAGGACGGGGTCTAGTGATGTAAATTTTATTGGTATTAGTCTCTTTTTCCACACTGGTCCCAACCACAGGTTTGCCTGCATTACCTAAAATTCGATTAGCCAAGACATAAAGAGGGGACTTCTGAGGAAGCTTAAAGGGGGATCTTCCCTTCACAGGTGGGCTGTCAGTTTCTTCTAGTTTCCTCTGGTTAGGCAGTCCTGGGTCAGGCAGTAACCATGTTAAAGTACGGCCTCTCTGAAACCCTGCAAGTGTTAGGGATTCCCCTTGCTCCTCGCTCACTCCCGTCTGTTCATGTAGAGACCCACTTTGAGGATCTAACGCACCGGTACTACCCTTTGTCTGTCTTATTTCTGTCATTTCATCATCCACCACCAGAGACTGTTTATAAAACCTTTCCCCTTTCATTCTTGTACTCCCCTCTCGCTCTTTTAACTGAGCATACTGTCTTTCTCGCTGAAGGACGTAGCTCTTTGATCCCCTGTCTAATCTATCAGGCTTGGAGGAGGCAGTGGACGCTGTAATTCTTGATGTCTGATAGGGTGGACTAGTCCTCTTGACTGGCCGGTTGCTGGAATTGATTGTCTCCTCTGGGTCGACGCCTTCCTCCTCCTCCAGGAAATCTGTCAGAAGAGACAAGTCCCATCAAAGCAATGCCCTTTAAATAATTCATGTAATCTGAAATGAGAATTGCTTAATGACATGATTAAAGAGTCAGCGAGGCTGCTGCCGTGTTGATGGAAATCTACAGCTAATGATTATCATCTCCACGCCTGTTACACACAGCATGTTGCAGCTGTCCAAATGCAAACACAAGGTTCAAAATGAACTATTTTCCACATATGCCAATTTCACTTTTAAAATGACATACTTTATCAGTAATAGATATTTCTTATTGGTCATGAAACTGTATTTTATATTAATTTTATTTGTGATTTTGTTTACTGTAGTCACACACAAACTATATATATATATATATATATATATATATATATACACATAAACTATTAAAATGAAATATTGCTATTACTGTATGTTAAAACTGCTGGTTGATGCATTATGTAGTAGAAGGCAGTATTGCATCTTAACGCTATCTGGTACCAAAAAAGAAAATAAGGTTTTTACATTATTAAAAATATACTTATATGATAATAAATACCAGCATGAAATTACATCTGCAATTAATTTCTCTTAATTATACACTGTTGACCCATTCCTTACACCTTAACCTGTATCCCACCTCAATAGCTGAAGAATTGATTTGCAATACATTATGAAAACAATTAGTTGTATTTAGTTACTTTGTACTTATTTTTTGATGTAAGTAGAGAACATAGTACATAAGAACACCTAATACGAAGTGGGAAGATAATGACACACTGGGTACTTATCAAGAGGACATTAACAAAAAGTTAGTTAATATAAAAATCCCAATATAAAATTTTCTTTAAATTATAATTGCATTATTATGTTGTGACTGCAGAAGAGGAAACATTCATGATGTATCAGTCTCGGGCATTTAATGCACTGAAGCCTCAGAAGGATTGGTCTAGGAGTGACATTTCCTCACTAGGAAACACATCATAAATGCCTTTTCAGAGTTATAGTTACAAACTCCTGACCAATAAAACAAGTGAAATGTAATATTGTCTATATATTGTAAAATAACTTTGCATAAGCGACTATCAAACTGTATTTTACTAACAGTGCAATCTAAACCCTGTAATGATCCTAATAAAGTTGGCAGCCAACTGTTTTATTTACTCCTCAAAGCCCATTTCTACTCACATTTGCCGTCTGGTTTGTGTTAATTTTGAACCCTGGGAACACATATGTCGCTTGGCTCATTACAGATGGTGAGATTTTAAGGAGAGCAAACAGCTGCTGAACTCTTATCTGTTATTAAGATCCCAGCTGAACACAGACCATCAGGTTTGGGGAAGAAAACAGGCTGGTCACCCTCGTCCTCATCCATCTTCATGTACTTGTAGAAGCCAAATCTACATGATCAGTCAAAAGAGTAACATGGTCAATGTTATCTCTCATATTTGGTCATCGCTTAATTTCTTTTCATGATTAGTCAGGATTCATACTTTTCTAAGTAGACAGGTGACTCTCGGTAGAAGCATTTGTTCTTTTTCTCCATATGAGTAAGTCTGGTGAAGTCATTGGGGTACACATAAGAAAGGTAGACCTGGTTGAGAACACACAAGAATAAGAGAAATTAGGTTGAGATATTTGGTGCATGTATTTTTTAAATACTAAGCTAAAGTGAATGAAATAAGTCAATCAGAAGAATTAAAAACAGTGACTGTACTTCCACATCACACAGACACACCACCCTAAACTTGTGTTTAACGGTGATGACCAAAAGAGGGCAATGTTCACTCTAAACTCAAAAATATTGCAAAAAAGAAAGCAGGTACACTTCATCAGTTATTCCCAATCTTTCTTTTTAAATAAACAAATAAATAAGCTGAATGTTTTTCAAAATCACATGCTTTATAATTAGCTATTTATTTATTTATTGACAAAACTAGAAAATTATATATTAATTTAAGCACTTCTAATGGCAATGTAAATCACACTTTTTATTTTGCTCATTTATCAATTTTTTAACAAGAAAAATAAAACATTTTTAATGAAAATTTTATTTTTAACTGTTTGTTTTAACAGCTTGTTATTAAATTTGCTTTGTTTTTGAAAAATCATTTCAAACCATATTGTGGCCCTAGGTGTGCTGAGTGTTGTTGACCAACAACAACAACAACAAAAAATCAATATCCTGCTTATTATATAAAATTAAACTCTAGTGGTTTTACAAAATTATAAACTGAAATATTATTTAAATATTTATTGACAAAACATTTATGATCAACTTAATAAATAATAAATTAATAAATCAAATACCTTACAAATAAATCATCTTCTTTTAAACCTGTAGTTATAAATAAATAAATATATATATATATATAAAAAACATTGTTTTAAATTTTAATATTACCCAATATGTTTTTTTTTTTTTTTTTTTCCAAATACTATAAAGTTGTCCACAACGGCAATCTCAAAGCATCTTTTCATCAACTGCATATTTTAGCACGTTTAGTACATTAGTGACCATCATTCTGTCATCAACACAGATGGTTACTTACAAACTGCAGGCCTTGATAGCGTGCTATAGGGAAGTCCTTCACCACGTAGGTAGGAGAGTAGACACAAGATGGCAGAACATTCTCCAGTCTGGACTGATCTATCATGGGAACTATGACAAAAAATACCTCATTATAGGAGACAATCCCCACACTCTTCATGAAACAGCTGACATAGTACATAGTACAACTGCTCAGCACAAACATTTTCCATTCATCTAAATTAAAAATACTTAAATTAAAAACAAAATCAGTTTGCTGATACAGATACAGCTTCCATTCATCACTCTTGTTTCTCAGTCCTGACTGTCATGTATTCAGTGGTGCTGCTCCTAACAAGCTGACATCTATATCTACACCACCATATGAATCTACCAACGCTCTGCTGAGCTTCCACACAAGCAATTAAACAAACCACACAATCCACACTGTCTATCCTGAGAGATGGCTTTTTATTTTGTTTACCAACCACAGTTACACATACACTACACACAACAGTGCTAGAACGCTGCAAGAAAATATTTCAAATATTTATGACGTAAAGAATTATGCAAAATATATCTCATTATATCACATTTTATATTCATCATTGTATTACACCAATGGAAGTATCAGTTGGATGAGATGAATGCATGATTTTCAACAGAGAACAGCACAATGAGATCCAGCAATATGACTGGACAGTGCTCATAAACGACCTCAGTATCCACCTACACTGTAGGAAACACTCACTCTTGTAGAAGGTGTCTCGTGGGTCTGGTTTGAGCATATCTGCAGCATGTATCTCTGTCCTGTGGTTAACCCTCAGAGCGAGAGAGTGACTGGCCAGCGTCTGTGGGATGTGACGAACACTGTTCATCTTCAGACTGGATTCATCTGTCAGAGACAGAGAAAGACAGAGAATAAGGACAGTGAGAGACAGCATGTGAATTTAAATCAGCTAACAGACTCAACAACACCTGCTGTTTGCTTTTATAGAAATGGTAAAATATTAACTTTTTTATCGCTGACAACGAAGTTTATATTTAATAGTATTTATTAGGGTATGAAGATCAAAGACCACTGTAGATGCTACTATATTGCAAGTTGTTTTTTTAATTGCATGACAGTATCCTATATAGGTATAGTAAAAAGTATTATAACTTTTTATAACTTATATCAACATATATCAAGCTGTACATTTTTGGCTAGCTTTATCTGCAGAACTATTTATACTATTTGTATTATTTGTTAAAATAAGTATTAATTTTTATTTATAATTATTTATTATAATTATTTAAAATATTTTATTAAATCAAAAAAATATATACACATTATACTACATCTGGAGCCAGTGCAGACACTGAATGCAGTGACACACGTCTTCAATATTATCCACATTGCTGTGGCCCAAACCCCCGATGAATCTCTAAATCCAACCTCACTCTGGGAAACCTCTTTTCTGGTTGGATCAGCTTTTTTTGTATGGATACTTCCCCTAGGCTTAAAGAGATGCAACCAGTCTCACACACACTGCCTACGCTTTAAGACAATCCCTTGGTGATCAGTCTATGGGCACTGAAGCATGCAGGTGTGTGTATGTGAGGGAGACTCTATTCATTATGGTTTATCTCCTGATGTTGTAAGAGCTCAAAACACTGTCTGCTCAGCTAGCCGCTGATGAAAACATACTTTAATTAGTCCTATCGATCCACTGCAAATGTGTTACTAGGCAAGTGTAACTTATAAAGCATCAAAGTCTGTCACTGATGGCAGAAATGCAGAAAGTAAGTACGCTGATAGAAGGAACAAAAAGGGAGAACATAAGAGTGTTGGATGTTTTAGTAAAATCTAAGAAAATAGACAAAGAGATGGAGAAGAAATAGGTCATTAGGAGGCAGCAAGCTGCAGGATTTGACTGATGTCTCTGTTGATGCATTAGTAACAGACCATATGGCTTTATTGGTTATTGAATAGTCCAAGAAAATTTGTAGTTCCCATTTAGTCAAGTCACTCCGACGTTACATATGAACTCGCATGAGAGACCAATCGTCTTCGAGTAATGCTTCCAAGGCAGAGTGCTCCCCCTGAAATCCACCGGGCCCAGCATCTCCTTTGGTGCACCCGAAGAGGTTAAGATGTCGTCCACAGCATCAGAGGGAGAGTTGGGTGGTAAAGCTAATGCCGGTGCAGGACAGCAGCCATCCACGGTCGCTGCTCCGTCCCAGGCGGATGCTGGGCTGTCGGCTATGCTCCTCCGATCAGCCGAGGGGATCGGATTGGAGGTACCACATGTTGCCCAGTCCGATCCTTTGAGGCTCAATGACTGGTATCTGGGTTCTCTGTCCACGGCGCTGTCGCGGTCCCCCCCAGTGCCTTTCTTCCCGGAGGTGAAAGAGGAGCTGACCAGATCATGGCGAGCCCCGTACTCATCATGCCCGCCACCCAGCTCCTCTCCCCTCTCTACCCTTGATGGATGTGCAGCCATTTGGTACGTGTCGATCCCCCAGGTCGAGTGCGCTGTGGCGGTGCATCTCTGCCTGCGCTGCCTCCTGTTGTGGGCCGCAATGGCTCCCATCCAAGGCGTGTAAGACCTCATCTGCTCTTTCAGGCCCGGCTTGCATGCGATGGCCACACTGCAAGTGTACCAGGCCAAAGCACTCAAACATCTGCACGAAGGAGGATCTGACCAAGGGGTGATGCAGGAGCTCTGTGCGGCAACTTACTTCGCTCTACGGGCAGCGAAGGTTACCGCATGTGCCCTTGGCCAGGTAGTCCACGGTAGTGGCTCAAGAGCGCCACCTCTGGCTAAACCTGGCGCAGATGGCCGATGTTGACAAAGTCTGTTTTCTTGACACCCCCATCTCCCAGGTCAGCCTCTTTGGCGACACTGTCAAGGACTTTGCCCAGAAGTTCTCTGCAGTCCAGCAGCAGACTAAGGCGATAAGTCACATCCTGCCTCAGAGGGAGTTCACCGTCACCATTAAATTTTCACAAAAAGAGCAAATTTATATCCCTCTGGGCCCAGTGCCCCGAGTTTCTAACCAAACATCTTTTTTATCCTCAAATGCCGCAACCACATTAACGCAGCTTGGCTTGTTTCATATGAAACCGCTTCAGCATTGGTTACACGATCGAGTCACAACTCGCCTGCCATCTGCTCCTGTGGAGTCAGGCGCGGCTGAAATCGCTGTGTGCTGTTCACATTCCAGGCACACTCAACCATGCAGCCGACCAGCTATCACGGCAGTCCAGACCTCTTTGCCTCCCCTCTCGGCAGGGATGCACTGGCTCACAGCTGGCCTCCGGGCCCAAGTACGCTTTTCCCACAGTGAGCCTCATTGCACAGAACCTGTGGAAGATCAGGGAGGACGAGTAGCAGGTTCTGCTGGTAGCGCCATTCTGGCCCTCCCGAACCTGGTTTGCAGACCTAGTGCTCCTCGCGGCAGCCCCTCCTTGGAAAATCCCCTTGAGGAGAGACCTTCTCTCTCAGGGGACGGGCACGGTTTGGCACCCGCAGCCTGATCTTACTCCCTTCACTTACATCCATATCATATCAATGGTGTATTCCTTTAATTCACATGTAAGAACTGTGTTTATGCTTCATGACTCAGCCCTCCCATGCTTTAGTACACCTGGCATCCCTGTGGGGTCCCTATTTGGCCCCCAGGGCATTGGGAAAATTACGTACAGACTCTCCTGCTGGCATGCTTGCCTGTCGGCACCAGGGTCTCCGCATAACGCAGCCTCAGGGTCGTGGCGTTTTCCACAGGTCTGTTCCCATATGTAATGTCGGAGTGACTCGACTGAAGGGGAATTTCTAAGGTTACGAAGGTAAGCCACGTTCTATGAAGTAGGGGACAGTGATGTTACATCCCCTTGCCACGACCCTAGGTCGCGCTGATGCCGACTTGGCTCCTCAGGGAAAACCTGCAAGTGCGTTACATCCGTGCACTCTTATACTTACACTGTGATAAAGTGCACCTGGCTGTAATTAAGTTTATTGGCCTTTTCTCATTACTCGAAGACGATTGGTCTCTCAAGCAAGTTCCCATAGGTTATGTCTCCGTTCCCTCCTTCAGGGAACATGGGTTACCTTCGTAACCTTAGTAGTTCCCAACAATTGTAATTGAACATACATTGAACAAAAACAAACAAAACTGAAATAACAGAATAAAAAATAAGTTTGTTGCATGAAAAATCAATCATTCACTTGGCTCTCCTGCTGGTTATACTATTTAATAAAAAAAAAAAAAAAAAAATCTTATGCTTAATTTTTACAATCAATATCACTCCATTAAAATGCAATAGCTTTACTGTAACACAATGTATTATCACCAAATCAAACTGGTATATTAGAACTTAGTTTTATATAGCATATTTTTTTGCATAACTATGAATATTAGCAAAATATTAAAAGGGTTTATTATCAACTGTCAAAATATAGCTTTTTCTGTTTTAAAAGCTGCATTCAAATCCATTTAACTCAAAAATCTGTTTGAATGAAAAATAAATAAGCAGATTTAGATTTTCTAGTCACATGTAGCAGTGTCATGCTCCACTACAAGGTTTTTTTTCCCCCATTCTCTCATGGATGGGGTTTTGGTTCCTTGCCGCTTTCGCCTCTGGCTTGCTTAGAGACACCTAATTTCTAGTGATTATCATCGATCCATTACTCTTTTATCCTGTTTTATAATAATGTGCTTTGCTACAATCTGTATTGTTAAAAGCGCTATATACATAAAAGTGTTTGATTGATTGATTGAATACACATCCAAATTGTGTAGCTTGTCAGTGAACTATAACTCTGTGTATTAAATGCCACTCCATCTGAAAACAGGTGATGAAGATTTATTACAAATCAAAGAACCAGCTTTATTGACAATATGCGCATGACTTTTGCATGCCATATATCATGCAGCCATATATGAATGTTTAAACATAATTTCGAGAGGATCGCTAAACGAGTTATCATGCACAGCTGATGGCCGTTACCTAATTATCCCTTGTTCATACGCGCCCAATCAAGTCATTTCCTCTTCACTATAAATTCTCCCAGCTTTCATTTCCCTGCTTCCTGCTTTTGCGCACACATCACGCCAGCACGGCATTTCCTTTCACTTCTCTTTGGTCACGTAACGTATTCCATGCTCCCATTCACC
>JAUCMT010000134.1:22136901-22148296 GCA_032357475.1 Enteromius thamalakanensis | reverse complement strand
TCTAGGGTTCGGTGTCCGCCGTCCTCCCGGCTCGCCCCCCGGACAGCACGCCACATATGCTAAACTTTATCCTTCTTAATTATGAGGAAGCGCGAACTCTTGAATAGAATTTTGTAGGGCTAGGTTTTTAAATGACATCTAATGCTGTTAAATTAATGTTTAATGCATTATTTTAGTATCATGTGTGTTACATTTTTCTATTCACATGAATGACACTGTGCAACTTATAAGTATCAGCATATGGAATAACTGCTTGTGATGAGCTTTGATTTATTTCTTTTCATCATCTGATTTAGTTAAATCTGTAAAATATTATAACAAAAAAATATTTTCTTAAAAAGTGTCAATCCAACATTTAAACCAATTTACTTTTTCTTCTTTTTCTTTCTTTGCATTTCTCCTCTGCACTAGCTCATTTTCTTTACTAGTTTTGAATAAACCTGGGCTGCATTTTTCAAAAGCATCAGATGCTACAATAAGTTAATCAAAGAGACCAAAGGTGCCAATGCTTCTACGATCAACCAAATTTTTTGCACATTGCCCATTTTACTATTTTTTTTTATTTATTTTATTTTTAAACTACTGTATATGGAAAAAATAACAATGACCACAGAAAAAAGAAGAATGAAAAAAACCTTTTCACTGAGTTGAAAAAGGTTTTTCTATCATGGAATTTAAAGTTTAATGTTATATACTATAATGCTAATTCAATTTACATTATAAAAAGCTATACACATTATTTAATGCTATATAGATGGAATTCAAAGTTTAATGCAACTATAAAACCATAAGTTCATAAATGGGATGTCTATTAATATAGCACAGGTGGCTGAATTAACACTCACAGAGGTGAGAAAAGGGCCCCAGGCCTTCACACAGACCCAGATTATGCACAGGACAGCCTGACAACAAATATACCTGAAATTGGATCTGTGTGAATATGCAGCTACCACAATGACAAGAGAGTGATTAAGTTGGTTCAGAGGAAACTATAAATAAATAATTTATATTGCAATTGTCAATACAAGCATGTTTAAAGTAACAGTTAAGATTTTAACCAAAAGGTTGAGGTTTGGCTGGTTACAGTGGTCTAGTTGGTCATCAGATGCCATTTGGGGGCACAACACTGAAACAATGGGAATGAGAATGCTTAAGGATCAGTGATGGGCATTATCAGTTGCAATGTAAATGATGTAGTGCCCTTATATCAATAATATATTTTTCTCCTAAGAAAAGGGAAAGTATAATTATCATGTTTTGGACCGATAAGCTGGATATGGCACAGCGCTCACAGTTTTCAGAGTGATTAAATGTCTATTGGATACGCAGCAATGCGTTCAGAAAACACAAATTGTCACAAACAGGAAAATTGGGCAATGCATTTCCAGCTACATGCTCGCGATTTTAATGAAGAATTTAGGAGTTGGTGCAGAAGTGGTGGGATTTAGCAGAAAATGTGTAAGCCTGTGCAAATCTTTATGTACCAAATTCTCCAGCACCCCTTATCTTTCTGTAATGCTCTTGGTGGTGGATGTGACAGAGACAGGCATTACACATCATGCAGGTGAGCTCACATTACACTGCGCTCACCCTTCCGTCAGTTGTTTAGGTCTCTCGCTGCACAGCCGTATTTAAATTTAGCCTCTATAATTGCAGCTGGTGTGGATGGTGGGACTGGCATCCCACCCACTTGGAGTGGGCGGACAGGACGCCACAGAATCTTGGGGTTACAGCTGTCATGGGCACATTGGGCTATGCCACTCCATTGCCATGGCATATTCACACATGGCACGAGTTCACTCGAGGGAGAAGAAAGAGTACAATTTGGTCACAGGTGGTACGGTGGATTTAGCTCTGGGCATTACCAAGTGTACTATTTAAATTTTCACACGCTCCGAATAGATGAATAACTGTCACCCTGGTTTGTTTTGCGCAAGGAGAAACAAGGAGAATGTCACAGTGTCTATATAAAAATGTGCAGTGTAATACAAATGCACTATAAATCATTAAAAAACAGGATATGCTACCATAATCCCCTAGAGGTATGATAAAAATATCTAAATAGTTCCATTGTGTATTAGTAATAGACTTGTCTGTACTTGTTAGAATAGGTGTGCTATAAATACCTGTGCCTCTTGTGTTATCAGTCATAATTAATAGCATTCATCTTGCCTTTATCTCTGAATTTTAAGTAACTTTAAAATACATTCTGGGGTGCATGATAAGAGCATCTTATGCAGCAGCATATGGAGTGTGAATGAACGGCCTGAGATCTCTTGTCAGAGTCATCTTGCTGTGCTTCCAGCCAAAGCCCTGATGATAAATTTCCCAGCCTGGTTATTCCTACTAGCCATATAATGACATTCAATAACACAGAGAGGGAAGCACATAAATCATCAGATAAAAACAGAGGTTATCTCTGCACTGCATTTTCTCTGCTTTTTTTTCCCCTTTGTTGTGAATCATCCTGGATATCTATCTGACAAACAATCGACACATTTTCAATGAGACAGGAGAATGGGACAACACAATGTGACGTCTGTGCGCCGTTTGCTATTTCTGGCATTTGGTACTTCTTAAATCCATGCCTCTTAAGAGCTTCCTTGCTCCCATTGCTTCCTGGAGGGTTCGCCTGCACCTGACACTTCTGCATCGAACGAGTAGCTCATCTGTCACAGGGCCCAGAGGAAGGGAGCCTCAGGGGCAGCGTGTTGTCAGGGACCCTCTTTGATCATTGTCTCTTCATTATCACACAGTGTCGTGTCTCCTAGCCTGCTTCGGCAACGAGGTGGGGAGAGGAGATAAGGATTGTTGGCTTATCGATCGGTGATAGTACTGTGGAGTCAGGTTCAGTGTTTTCACTGTATTTAAAAAAGAGCTTCACAGCAGCTGGCTACAATATTAAAAACTCCTTCATGGACAACATACTGTAAAATGTTGCCTCAAGGGTTAGTTCACACAAAAATTCTGCCATTAGTTACTCTCCCTCATGTTGTTCCAAACCCATAAGACCTTGGTTCATCTTCAGAATTTTTTGATGAAATCTGAGAGCTTTCAGACCCTGGATAGATAGCCACGCCACTGACAAGATCAAGGGCCAGACAGGTAGTGAGGATGTTATTAAAATAGCCCATGTGACATCAGTGATTCAACCATAATTCTATGAAGCTACAAGAACACTTTTTATGTGCAAATAAAACTAAAATAAAAAAATAAAACTGACTTGTCACTGGTTCAGTCCAGTATCAAATCTACTTCAGCAACTACCAAGTCTCCTTTGTAATTCTGCAACAATTCACCTTCATCACCTTTGGCTTTGCCCAGCTCTTAATCTGTCTAAATCATTCCGAATGGTCCCACCCTTCACCTTGTCTAAAGCCATTCTGTTTCTCACCCTCGCCTCAGTTATATCCCTTTAGCCCCTCAGCCAAGCCCCAGACTCTTTCAGCTCCACCATGGCAGTGTCCTTACTGAATTAAAGTACAAAAAAATTTATTCCAAGCTTCTTAAGAGCAGTATGTATTTCAAAAAGCAAAACTATTGCAATAAACACATCATTTCATTATTTATCAAAAGTGACTTGCAAATGAGTAACATGATAAGCACTGAAAGTGGACTGAAAAAAACAAAAAAAAAAACATATAAAATAAATATTATAGTATGACCTTTTAAAATATTTAACACTATCTTATTTCACGGGGCTGCTTGAATTGCAAACCAGATTATTAGTGTTTTTTTAATGTAGTAATTACTGGAAAGATTTCTGCTTTTAGTAGGAAAGGGATTCAGTTCAAAGTTGTTTATTTAATTTATTTTATATTTTTGAAGAAGGCACTAGGCCTGGCTCATGTGGAAAGAAATAGCACCTTTAAAATTCCTTTGTAAAATTGTAAGACAGGTAAAGTTGAACTAGACATAAAGAATTTCCATAAATTGAAGGAGCAGATTTTATATCTTTGGATTTGTGCCATATCGTTTTAGACAATAATATTCATACTAATTAAGAATAGCTATATTAATTCATTTTTGAAGATCCAAACTTAATCTATTTAAAGTCCACTGGCCATAAGGCTTTTGCTAGGTTCTATGTAAGCTACTGGCTCAGACAATGCCATTGACTTGAGCTCTCACTGACAGAACCAGTGAAAAAATTAACTGAAATTACAAAAGTCACCTCAAATCCTCACAAATGTAAGCCATAAGTCAAATGCAAAAATAGCCGTCTCTTGGTGTGAAAATTCTTATCAGCTTGGTAAGAGTGATCCTCACAGTGAGACTGTAATACTACGAATAGTCGGTTGTTAGTGTTAATGCCAGAGAGTTCATTTCTGATATTCAGGTGTTTGTGGGTGTCTAATTTGTTTATATCTGGAACAATATAGAAGGGCTAAGCAGAACTGGCTGGTTCATCATCAATACAGTGCCTGTTGTTGTCACGTCTTTTCAGCCACCTGTTCATGTAATTTTAGCACGATTCCTGGAGGGATTGCTGAGCTATGGGAGGATGTGACTCCCCAAGGAAATCACACACAAAGAGAGAGAGTGAGAGATTCACAGCTAAATTGCACACTGTCAGTGTGTGTTAGATAAAGCAGTTTTAAATATCTGAGAATAGCGAATGCAAACCACCACACATTATGCTACACATTTCTTCTGTATAGAAAACTAAAGTGCATGTATCTAACACTACAAAAGCATGTTTTACCTCCGGTTTCCATGGCAACCTGAGGAACTTCTGGGCAAGGAGTCTGCGCATCTCAGCATTGGCACGGCTCTCCTGTGCAGATTCATTGAGCTCTTCCCCCTGAAACAGCAGGAACAAGGAGTGCTCAGTGACCCTACATAAAGAGATGCCTCACAGATTTTCTTGCAACACTCTGCACTATACTTGCTATAATCATACCACCTCAAAATACAGTGTTCAATACAGATATTAAAGATATATTAGTCATTTTATTTACTTAATAATTAACCAATCAAATGACAAAATAGAATGAGGTCCAATTGTGTTTAGCTTTATTTAATGAACTGTTACGCAACTGCTGCTGGTGTTAAACATTCAGATACTTCAAACACACATAAATAAATGGTTAATTGAAACTAAAGCCTTTTACAAAACATGCTTACTCATTGCAGATTTTCCCTTCACCTCCATACACTACTCAGCACCAAGTATATATATATTTATAAAGACTAAATTAAGTGTTATTGGAAAATGTCAGTTTGAAGGACAAATTACAAACACATACATATATATATATATTAAATATATATATTTCTTTACATAGCCTAATATGTGTGTAAAATGTGTATATTTATTATGTATATATTTAATAAAAATATGTTATGCTTATATATTAAAATATATATATATAACATATAATATAAAACATAAATATTGTGTACATACATCTTAAATACATACTCAGTACAAACACATATTATGTAAACCAAAACTTATGATTAATTGTTTGACAGAACTAACATATTGTGTTACGATATATTATGACATAAATGCAAAATAATGTATCGCTTTGTTTACTCTATATTTCTTACAGATCTTTACAGAAGGTTCAGTAGGATGTGTGCAGGTTTTTAGTTTTTACTCTTCTAACAGCTGTAATCCCACTCAGTCTTTCTAATCCTCCACATAGAACTGTGAATGAGTCCCCATCAAAACAATGACTGCACCACATGAAGAACTACTCTAGACATTACACAAAATGTTTCCATCCAGCTGAGAGCCACTACAAATCACATTTAAAGTGACTGGAAGTGTTCCAGAATGCAATAACAAGCATGAGTTTTCCTTCAAAAGCACTGCCTGTGAATTAAACTGTGATATTAATGGCTGAAAGCAGGAAAAGCACTTAAGCTCTTACTTCTGTCTGTGTCATGTTGAGTGGGTAGGGGTTAATGAATTGCACAACCTACATTGTAAGTTTACGGGTGACTACAAAAAGGTTTGATGAATTGTTAGTGCTGCTGAAAAGACAAACTACATTAGCACACTTTAACACAAGTTTTGTTTGTGTGTGTGTATGCATATTAGGGATCGGAATAACAAAACAAGAACGATTCCATTAAAAAATATTTTAGGAGTTGAAAGAAATAAACATTTAGGCAAATTTATAGATGACTTATTGTCAATGGCATTCAAAGCAACTGGTCTCAATACTAAAGAACAAAAATAAGATAACAACTACAAAATAATGTGCTAATAAAGTTAAAAACATTGTCATTGGTAAAAACTTTACTTAATAAAATACAGTAAAACAGTAATATAGGCCTTGTTTACAATAGTGTGTTTTCTTTTAAAACACATAACCTTTGCTACAGTTACACCCATCATTTTCACTAATCTGACATTTTCTAGGTCGAAAACTTTTTTTGAAAATGCTGCAAACTCTGTTTTAGTTTGAAATCTCAGAAGTAGCATTTCAGTGTAAACGGAGCAAAAGAAGTGGCAGTGTTTAACCAGTTTGGAGTTTTGAAACTTAGTGTTTTTTACAGTACAGTGACCTATTATACTGTATGTCAACAGGAATTATGATTTCTTTAAATGGTTAGTTCACACCGAAATGACAATTTTGGCATTAATTATTTACCCTCACGCCATTCTAAACACATCGTGTTAAAGTAAAAGTCCTTTGTTTATCATCAGAACACAAATGTTCGAAAAATTTGCACAAAAAAAGTATTCTCGTATTCTCGTCACAAAACTGAAATTGTGCCACTAATGTCACATAGACTATTTTACAATGTATTAACTAACTTAAGTTGTCTGGAATGACATGAGTAATTAATGACAGAATTTTTATTTTGGGGTGAACTAACCATTTAAACCTCACAGTTAGTTGACATATAATATATTTATTAAAAAGAATCAATGCACAAGTTATTATTTCGGGAATCAGCCTACACTATTGGTGCTGTTTTTATTCACTCAAAATGACTGACTCATAAGTGTCATTTGTTCTGTAATAATTCTGTTTAAGTCTGTTAATAAGTCTGTTTGGTGCTGTAGACATAACAGATCATTTTAATACAGTATTCAGACTGCATAGGCTTCAAGACAAATTAAAGTCACTTTCACCTAAAGAAAATAATGAAGACACACCTAAAAGCTCACTTATCCCAATTAAGCTACGTGCCACTGTCATGCAGTCCAAAAGGAAAGCTTCGTCCTAGCTAATGGCGTCTAAGTGATCGGCCTCCCAGCCGTTTTGCAAGCTCGGTGCAACCCACTGCTGTCTAAGTGTTTGGTAGATCTGACCTCAACGTAAGACCGAGGGCAGATCTCATAAATAAATGAGCTCTGGATCTCTTCTCTGCTCTCTGACAAGACAGCAATGATAACCAGATGGCTCCCACCAACACCCTGGAAACAGATCCTAGGACTATCAGCAAGGTTAATGAATTCTCCTTATTTACATTAGCAAGGCAGGACAGGGTGAGAAGAGACAGGGCTTATTTATTGTGAGCTGTGACAGACAATATGGGGAGGGGTTGGTAATCATCATCATTATTTTGTTTGCTGGGGGGGCTATACACATAGAGTTGTTCATCCACAAGAGACAATGGCTTTCAATTTTGAGTTTTCCCTGCCATTAATCAGGGGACATAGACGGAGATGAATCGGAGTATGACAGTAGAAGCAGAGACAGAAGAGAAAGATGGACATTTAATTGGGAAACTTTTTGAAATCTCCTTTCCAACGTTCTGTTGGTAAACTTTGTCCTACTTGTCATGGCAATTCCTGACAAACTGATGTTTTATTTATACAGTATATATATATAAGTAGAGCAGAGAAACTACAAAGTAGTAGAAAAACTAAAGACATTACAATATCTGTAACGAGTGAACAAGACATAAAGCAGTAACATTTGTAAAAGGTAGATACAGTACCATTTTTAATACTTTTATTTAGCAATAATATATTAAAGGGTTACCAAAACAACAAAAAAATGCCATTAATCATTTATCCTCATGTTGTTACAAACCTGTAAAAGCTTTTATTTCTTCAGAAAATTGAAAATATTTTGGATGAAAACTGTGTTAATATGTTAAGATGCTGAATAGTAAAATAAAGTAATTATTTTTGCTTTATTTCTGTATAAAATGTATTCTCATAGCTTCATGAAGTCACAGTTGAACTGGTGATGGCAAATGGATAAGTCTAACAATGTCTTCTATCCTTTTCTAGGATAGACCTTTTCTAGACCTTGACAGTTTACTTGGCAGTTAATTGGACAGTCACAAGCCTCCTGATTTTCATCCAAAATATCTTAAATTGTGTTCCAGGGACAAACAAAGCTTTTACAGGTTTGGAACAACAAGGGGGTAAGTGATTAATGACAAAATGTTCATTTTGGGGTGGAGTAACCCTTTAATCTGATTACAAACAAAAATATTTCACAATATTGCACATAATAAACGCAGTCTTGGTGAGAAATAGTCCCCAAACCTTTTAATGTTAGTGTAAACTATGTTAAATAATTATTTATAATTATTTATAATAATAATTATTTATAATTAAATAATAATAATAATAATAATAATAATAATAATACAAATTTAAGCAATGTGACTTGATTTTAGCTATATTTGATTTCAGTAATTCTTTACCCAATAGTCTCTCTGCTTCACTCCTGATAAGATAATTAATAAGAGATAAGATAAGAGAAGTCTTTATTAATCCCGAAGGAAATTTTTTCTCCAGTGGCTGCATATTTCCACAACTACAGATACAACGAGATAAGAAGAGAAACAGAATTAAAATACAGTATAAGTCAACTAACATATATTAAATAGAATAGAAATAGAAAAATATATCTGTATATAAAAAAAATAAAAATACTGCCTGTACAGAAAAGTGCAGAGTTGTCTCTTGACTTGCATGTTTGATATTGCACACCAGATAATTATTGCACATAGTTATTCTTGCACATAATATTTGAAAATGCAATAGTTTAATAGTGAAGTTATTGCACAAGATAGGACTGTGCAATTTATCGAATTTTGATCTCGGGTCTTAACAATCACAAAAATGGTGTAATAAAAAAAAAAAAGATTATTCCTTGATCGCATTTAAAAATCAGCACGAGTGAAGATGGCAGAAAAAGAGCAGCCACAGAAGTCTTTGGTCAACAAAAGAGGTAGAAGCAATTCTGTTATTTGAGAGCAGTTTGGATTCAAAGAAGCGGACGTGGATCAAAAGCATATTAGGGGCAAGATTTGCTACACGGTTGTGTCGGCACCGGTTCGTAACACCACAAATCTTTTTAACCATTTAAAATTTAAACACAGAATGACATATGACCAACTAATAATGAAACAGAAAGAACCATGAACAACCCCCACAACATCCTCCGCAACACAGTCATCCATTAAAAACACGCTCTTCAATGTAACTGTATTTATCCACCTCAGAAAGGCACAAAAAAATAACAAATGCCGTTGCATACTTTTTAGCCAAAGACATGCGCCCTATTAGCATGGTTGAGAACGAAGGATTCAGGAAAATGATAAATAATCTGGACACTGACCTAAATTTTATTGTTAATTATGTTTAAAATGTAGAATGTTGTAAAATGTTTTTAAATTTTTCAGTTACCCTTTCAGTCGAATCACTTTAGCGTTACATTTGGGAACTCGCCAGAGAGACCAATTGCCTTTGAGCTTTATACAAAAGGCCAATGAATATCGGTGTGCATTTGATTGCGCTCAGATGCACCTCATCACTGCGTGAGTATAAGAGGGCACAAGCAGAATGCACATTTCGCTTCAGAGCCTTCCCAGTTCGGAGCTACTACAGGAGACCCCCTCTGCGAGTTCTGGAGAACGATCGAAGAAGAGTCCCGATTTTTAGAGTTCCTGCTATTCTGCTCTCTCGTCTGACAGCTTTTTATCTGGGCGGCTGTCAGTGGATCCTGTGGTATGGTAGCCCAGTCATCTTGCACATCCAGTGAAAAGACCTCTGAGTGCATGGAGTTGTCACGTTAGGTCTTCCCTGGGCTTCTATAACTATAGTTGACTTCCCTGAAAAAGCGAATTTTCCCACGGTTGCTGACACGTTCTTCGGAATGTCGAACCGGCCGTGCATTTCTGGATATGAGGCACTTTGGGGACTTCCAGGTGAGCGTTCAGAATGTTCCGTCCGGGGTAACAGCCGTGCAGACTTCTGATGCACCACGTAGGCCCGTGGTACTCCTGGAGGAGAACGCTCCTCCCTGTAACAGGGCTGAGTCTGTACTTCGGGGCGCCCCGAGAGGATGAGATGTCTTCAGCAGCATCAGAGGGTGAGTCTGATAGTGAGGTTGGAACCGATTCATGGTAGGAATTGGTCTGGAGATGTGCTGGCCTATAACACCCTGAGGGACGGGAAGTGTTCCTGACAGCAGGCAGCCCTGAGCTACATCTCAGTCCCCACTCCGGGAGGAGGGCCAGGAGCTTCTGTGTATATGAAAAGATTTTGTACTTTTTTTGTGTTTTTGTACATATGAAAGTCTTAACAAAAAACTTATCACCTCCGGGCCCAGTGCCCAGAGGTTCCCATCTGATGCAAATGTTTTTGTCTCCTCACATGCAGACCCAGGGCACTTTGTCGCCAGCGCAGGATCCAGGGAGGCAGGTAAGCGCTGCTCAATGCGGCCAGACTCACAGTCCCTGCCCCTGTCCCCCTACGAGCTGCCCCACTGCTGGCACGGCGGTCCAGGTTCTTGAGACCTGAAGGACGCATACTTTCATGTCTCGATTCTGCCTCGACACAAACCTCTTCTGCAGTTTGCTTTCGAGGGTGGAGCAAATCAGTACAGAGTCTTACTCTTTGGCCTGTCCCTCTCTCCCCGCGTCTTCACAAAGGTCGCGGAGGGTGCCCTCTTCCTGCTGTGGAAGATGGGCATCCGCATCCTCAACTATCTTGACGACTGGCTGATAATAGCTCACTCGAAGGATTTGTTGTGCATGCACAGGAAAATAGTGCTCCGGCACCACAGCTATTTGGGTCTTCAGGTCAATTGAGAGAAGAGCAAACTTTCCTCAGTGCAGAGGATCTCAAAAATTTTCAAAGGCTCCTGGGGCATATGGCAGCTGCAGCCGCAGTCACGCTGCTTGGCTTGTCACATATGAGACCACATATGGTTACACGATCAAGTCCCGAGATAAGCATGACACACTTCAGATCGGCGTTTCCCCGGAGTGTCTTCGCTTATACGTCCAACCCTGCTTTCCTACGGGTGAGAGTGCCCCTAGGACAGGTGTCGAGGCATGTCGTGGTCCACACGGATGCTTCCTCCATGGGATGGGGTGCTGTATGCAACGGGCAAGCAGCCTCGGGTCCCTGGACAGGCGTCTGACTGCTTTGGCATATCAATTGCCTCCAGTTGATGGCAGT
>JAUCMT010000134.1:22110160-22128409 GCA_032357475.1 Enteromius thamalakanensis | reverse complement strand
TTGTCCTACACTGACCCTACACCTAAACCTACCCCTTACAGGAAACACACACACTTCTACATTCTCAAAGAAACACTTTTTAGTATGTTTTTTAAGCCTTTTGAATTACGGGGACACTGAAAATGTCCTCATAAAACACTTACATATTGTAATACCTATGTCATACCCATGTCATTATATACATTTGTGTCTTCATAAACCACATAAAACCACTCACACACACACACAAGCACACAAACATAGAATTCATCATTCCCATGCCAAAGTGGGGTTAAAGGAAAGGCTGAGTAGTACTTTTTCTTCAAGGGCTCATAAAAGCCTCACTTTGATTAAAATCATCTTAGTGCTGACAAAGATACACAGAACCCCTAAATCAGGTTAGACCTCCACAGCCACCTTAAACCAATAATTTCTATTCCTTCATGTCCAGTTGTTCAAAATTCTGAATGCGACTAAACATTTAGAAAAAGCATATAGAGTTACAGTAAATGTAAACGCCAGAGCTCTGTAGGGTTTAAAATGCCAGCCTTTACATCAGGTTATAACAATACCAATATAACTTACAACATTTAAGATTGGAATAAACTGCACAAGTTTTAAAATCTCAACAGTTACAGACTGGGCATCATATGCTAAACGACACTAAATCACACACCAGCAGATTTTAAAGTCATTCCAATCACAGCAAACACAAGGTTTGAATGCATACATTTTCTGTTTTGGAGCACATGAGCTTATGGCATACATAAGCTTTAGGCTAACATATTTGTAATAAAAGCCAAAAACTTCTAATTTCATGGGACTTTAAAAGTGATACAAGTGCCAGAACAAAACAAATTTAAATGTATCGTGCTGGTATATGAGAGTACTGTTATTTTTAATGAGACTCATCCCTTGAGCCAGTTACATGCCTGCATCCCCACAGGGGCACTGAGAAAAAGAGATTATATTATGCATGGATGTCAACAATCCACTGGCATGGAATTAGTCAAAACCCTCATTTAGAGAGCATTTTATTTAAAGGGAAAATGTGAACAGGGCAAATCCAGCTGGGGAGATATATATAAAACTCACTAAACAATACTTTTAAAAGCATAGCACATCAGACACAGCATACTTCAACTAACACATCAAAGCCAAGTGTAACTACTTTTACCTTAATACTTTAAAATGGGTTGATTATGATACAACTCACTCACCCCCAAGCCCTCCTCCTGACTTTCAGCAGCCTCCTCATGCTCAAAGGGCATGAGAGATGAGGGGAGGTGTTTTTTATGACTGGACCCCATCCCGTCTGCCCTCTCCATCTCTGTGGAATAAAACAAAAAAACAACAACAAAAAAAACAGATGTTTAGAAAGAAATTACACAGTGTGTGCAATTTCATCAAGCATGGCAATAAACCAGACACTTATGTAAATTTTGTCCATGCATTTGTTCAAAAAATGCTCCCTTCTTTCAAATTTTAAATCATGTAAAAATTGTTCTCTAAAAAATAATTTAAAAACACGAAAAAAATGAGAGAGAGAGAGAGAGACAAGTATGCAAAATCACAAGAATTATGGATGAGAGAAGGCACAAATTATGAAAAAGCTCAAATAAAAACTCTACAAATATAAAACTCTTAATCTTGAGGCTCTAAAGAAAAAGAAGGCAGTGGAAAATTGGGAAACTGGATGCCATTTTATCATCCAAGGAGCAGGGTGCCTGTCCTACTGCATCTGGCACTAACAAGTATACTGGCTGGCAGATGGAAAATGGATAAAACATCCCCTTTTTCCCCTAATTTTTTCCAATGAAAATCTTTGTGACTAATAGGTGGTTTCAAAAGTCTGAGGAGCCTGAAATGTTGTCAGTGTCAGCATCGAGAGAGGATGTTACAAATCCAATGCAGAAGCAACATGGGAGAACATTAAACATGTCAAGAAATCATTTGCTTTCTTTTTATTGCCAGAGAAATGGCGTATCTTTCCATCCCACTTCTTAAGCAGTGGTGTTGGCATAAAGGTCACAAAACTAGGATGACAATCAAAAGGTTTGTAGTTTTATCCCGAGGGCTTTTGGGGAGACAATACTGCTTAATACTTACAAAACAAATGTTGTCCTTGCATGAACTGTGCCATGATGAGACATCATGTGGTGGCTACTGTGCAATGTCTCGCTATATTGACTTTAGAAAAGCCTGTAGTTAAGGACCTTGACACCTGAGCAGACAGCATAGTTAAAAATACAAAATGCACCCATTGCTATACCACTTGAGAGAGAATCAAAAGAGTTCAGATCAATCTAGGTCTCCACAACCACACCTCAAAGGTTAACGAATATGACTAGCAATTTGTCCCATCAATTCGACCACCTATTCAAAGAAAGCAGCATGTCTACCAGACAGTGTTTAATATTTTCTCATTCTAATTTCATCAAAGAAGCATATCAAAATTGTATGTGCATCTGGTTCTTAGGATTCAAAACTTCAATTCTCTCTAAGAAATGAATGAGCCTTTTCAAATGTATAGGCCTGTTCGAAGAGAGTATCAATCCAACTGGAGATTTCTATTCCAAACATACTTCAAAAAATGCATTAATTCTAGCAGGATGCATCATTTTCTGAATATTTACGATGTAAATTAAATACATAATTGACTCCACAAATCAAACCAGCAGAAAGCGTAGCTAAAACATTTTTACAAGACATAAAAGTTTTAAATTATGTGTGAATGAACACACCAGGTTCTAGCTACTTTCTCCCATCTTTGAATCCTCAAGAACACTCTTAGCATTCAGAGAGCCTTTGTCTTCTCCTGGAGAGCAGTGTTTAATCAAGGCAAACTTCACCTGGGGAAAATCAGAACTGATGCTTGAGTCTCTTTAAGTGGGCTCACCAGGATAAAACCTGTCCCATTCCTCCAAACACTCTTCAGATTGAGATGAACAACACAGACATGAAAAAGAAAATGAGGCTGACACAGATGCAAAACAATATTTCAGACCTGAAGGCATCTATTATGGGGGAACAGCAATGATTAAAGTATTGCTAGACAAATGACAAACATCACTTAAATGAGTCAGAGAGAATCTGAAAACAGATGATTATATAAGGCTTATGAGACTAATGCTAATAAAAACCTGTTTCATGTATCGCTGAATTACATAAAAGCTGAAGCCGGAAAAATTATTAGAAAAAAATTGCGCCTCATTTGAGAGAGGCGCATCCATAACAAGCATTTTGATAGCAAAGGATGGTGAATAGTATAGTTCACCCAAAAGTTGCTTTAGGTAAACATTGATTTCATAGTATTTCTTTCCTACTATTGTAGTCAGTGGTGGCCTGGTTACAAATTTTATTCAAAATATCTTCCTTTGTGTTCGACAGAACAAAGAAATGTATGAACTATTCCTTTACTAATGAGAATCAATATGTTCCCAAAAATTTGTTTATATTTACATTTTACTCAAAATGTAAATTATTCATGTATTCCTAAGGATTTGTTCCCTTCAAAATAAAAAAAGAATTTGGCCACCTTTTTTGGAAGTTGTATAACTACGCTTTCATATATTTTCGAGAGATAGCAGATGTTCAGAAATATAATTAGGTTTATTATCTTTACTTATATCTCATTTGTCCTTTATTAGAGGTCAGCTTAAGTAAAAAAAGTTTTACCTCCTTTTTCCATGTATGTCATTGATTTGCCCTAGAGAAAATACAGTTACTCAGACTCAGGGAAGCCTCATCTCATCTAGCATTTAAAAGAGGTCCTGACCACTGTGATTTCTCTGCAAGCCACCATATTGTCATTGACAGAGGAACCAGAAATGTGATGAGCACGTTAATGAGAAGCTGTGCGAATAAAGAATGTGAAAATATCCCAGTAAAATGATAGCCTGTTATTAGAGAAAATGTGGTTCAAACATTAAGCCAGTACAGTAGGCTTACCAATGTCTCAAAGCCAAATAATCTAAGCTGTGTTATCCACATTATGACCGTATATAGTCTATGCTATAATTATATGTCCACATATATGTACATCTTTCTTAAGTATAGTCTACGCTATTGTTATATGTCAAAATATGTGTATATCCTTCTCAAGGAATTTTATAGAAGTACATGTAGGTAATACAGTGGATACATACAGTAAATGAACCATAATTCAGACCTCTGAGCAATAACATTTTCCTCCGGGTGTGCTATACATTGCATTAATAGAGAAACTGAAGCATCTTTGAGGCACAAACCAAACCATCTGAGATTTGTCTAGTCTTCTGACAGAATATCTAATATCAGCACAGCTGGCGAAGATAATAAGACATATTTCACCTTGATCTATTTCATGTAACATCCTTGTCCCCAGATATAACTGGTACTACATGGTAATTCTTGGTCATTTGTTCCTTGACTCTTATGCGCTGAGGAACATAAAAATGCAGCATGTTGCCACCAATAATGCTCCATTTACCTGGACAGATGGCTGATGGGAAGGCTTGATTTGTCAAGCGAGGGAAGGAACATTCCCCAGATTTTCCCACAAAAAGACAAAGGTAGGGAGTAAAGAAAAAGCGTTTGAGGGACATTTGTACTAGTCTGAGTTTTGACCTTGAACACAAAACACTAATTTATTTATGTGACTGTGAAGCTGTTGATCTTTTTGTCTGTTTACGGAAGTGAGCTCTCCTCTGAGTCTGCAAGTATGAGTTTACCGTCACGGATTAGGCTGAATTAAAAAAGATTTGAAATGGAGAATTGCCATCAGCTGAACAGTTTGGTCTGAGGCGAGGCTTAGGATGCATCTGGTGGAGTTCTATTTGTTCAGATAGAGGGGCTTGGGAGTGGTGCTGTTGTCGAAAGGGTTAAAGAGTGTCTATAGCTGCAGGACAGGAAACTAGACAATTGAGTTTTGGCAGACATTTTATCTTCTGCATCATGAAACCCACATACACAAGCAGTCGTGCTTCCCTGCACAGTGGGTTTTCACAGTGGAGGCAGAAGAGCAACCAGCAGTGGTGTGAGCATTCATGCCTTCACACTACAATCTAACAAAAAATAAATTCCACGCAAACAAAGATAGAAAAACCTTACAGTATAAGCAAGGAAATGTTGTACTGTATGTATTTGGGATTCTTATATTGTGCACAGCTATAT
The DNA here is from genome assembly GCA_032357475.1 of Enteromius thamalakanensis. Taxonomy (NCBI): domain Eukaryota; kingdom Metazoa; phylum Chordata; class Actinopteri; order Cypriniformes; family Cyprinidae; genus Enteromius; species Enteromius thamalakanensis. The sequence continues at coordinate 22,123,276 of JAUCMT010000134.1, read as the reverse complement.
AAATATGCATACATTTTGATAGTATCCTGCAAAAAAATATTACGCAGGGCAGCTGTTAACTGCAAACTGTTTCTTGAGCTCCAAATCAGCATATTAAAATGATTTCTGAAGGATCAGGTGACATGTGACTACATGACTGGCTGCTGAAAAGTCACCTTTGTCATCACAAGAATATCGTTTAAATACAATCACATAACCCCAAACTTAATAACACACACTTGCATATCAAAACTAAAATGTCTTTCCTACTCTTTCATGCAAAAATAAATACTAGATTCTAATTATAAACCTTACAAAACTGTAAGACTGATTGCACAGATATTTTCCTAATTGCAACAACAAATCAATTAGTAATTCAAATGTTTATAATAAGTATTAACCTCTCCAGCTTTTTGCCAGTAATATCTTTACATAACTTTCTAAAGTGCATTAGTGCAGCACTTTGAAGCTATAAAATACTCAACTGAACTGCCTGCATCCAAAAAACTCTAGATCTGTCACAGCAGTTCTACAGAGAGAGTTTCAGAATCAGCAAAATCTCATATGTAGAGCTTTAAATAGCCCTAACAGCTATGACGAAGAGGCTAGTCCAGCTTTTAGGCTTCACTACACACAGGTAATTGAAAACTAATCTATCTCTGCAGCCTATGCAGCAAAGCGTCCTAAAGAAATACAGATTTGCCACAGCAAGAATTATATTCTGCAATTGTACAAAAGAGTATCAGCAAGAGCAGAGGTCACCCTCAGAGCCTCAAAGGCCCATTTCAATTAGGCCTACCTTGCACTTGTAAACGATTTAGATGTTTCAGCATGAACTGGCTTGTGTGTTAATGAGAAAGGCTTGTGTATTTACATATTAATGAGCTGGAATTCAGCTAACTGTAATTAGTACATATATGAACAAGTCAAATGCTAAGGCAATCTCTCTTATTAATCTCTATGCAAATAAATCCAATTTGACAGTGTAATCTGGCCGGGTTTCAAAGCTTCTACAATGAGTAAACAGTTGCATTTGGCTGCAAACAATAACCTTTATTATTATTGTGTGCCAGTAACTGAAAATTTGGGCGGATAATTGCGTTTTTTTCATGCCTCTGAGAATTTTCTGCACACTCTACTGATTACCTTTTCTTTTTTTTCCCCCAAATGAAAGTCAATATAGCTTTATTGATGGTAGAGCATGAGCTATTGAAGTAGAACAGGCTCACCACTAATGCTGAATTTTTTGTACCTAAGAGTAAAAATGTCTTTAAAGATGCATTACAAAAAATAATCCAGAAGAGCAACACACTTTATATGAAGACATATGAGAGATATCAAATATGGAGAATCGATTGCAGGGGAATGCAGAATATCCAGCTAGGGATGCAGAACAGATTCTTTCAGACAGGTTTTGACACTTGCTGTCTGAGCTGAGATCAGTCTGTCTGATCTGGGCCTATTTGATGAAGTGACAGCACACAGAAGATCTACATCATGCCACCCGCTCACATACAAGACAGGTCTTTAACAATACAGACTCTATAAAAAGATCAATCTTGCTTAGTGCATCATGGTGCCTGGTATGATTTAATGGTTTGCTGTGTGTTTTATGCTGTCTTGAGGTGTGAGACAATAAGAATGGAGATTAAAGTCAGATATGATTTATTCAAATAAACTGTCAAATGTTCTTAAAATAATAGGTGGCATTTCACTGACATGTTTGTTGTTTCATGCTAAAAACAGTGCTAAAGGGGTGATGTCAAGATATATTATAGGAAAGGGAAACATATCTGCCTCTAAATCTGACAGTATGAATGCAGCAGTACCTTATGAGCAACTAAGTCAAGTAAACAGAAAAAAAACAATGATGCAAACTTCATCAAAGTTATAAGTTACAAATCCAAATTGTACTGTAAAGCAGATTTAAAAGACGATAGTGTTTTATTCAGCTTAAGGCTGAATGACAGTGTTGATTCAGTTCAGTTCAATATGTGTGTAAAGTTTATCTGGTTTAAAACAATTCCAATTCAAGAGCATTTGACCATTTAATTTGAGTAAATCTAGCATCATATCATGTACACATAGAACTATAAAGGTATTCATGGCTAAAATCCCCTTTATTTTCCAACAACACAATGAAAAAAATTATAAGGCTATTGTAAGAATAAATAATAATGCACTAGTGCAAAGACAGCATAACAGATGTGTAAACTGATTCATTGTGTTGGATATACTTTTTTCGGTGCAGTGACTCAGGAGATGAGATTTTAAATTCGTATAAATGTCAACAAACTGAATTTTTTTTTTCTTGAGATCATGTAATTTTGTTAAAAATGATTTCATAAAATTGGTATCGAAAAAGGTATCGTTCAGGAACCGGTATTGAACTCAAGGTAACGTATCGTTATTAGAATTTTTAAAATGATACACAGCCCTAGTCCCTACGGGTATCAAAGTTAGCTAATCTGCTCTGGGGCAAAACACTTGTCTGACACCAGCTGCTTGTCAACATTTGAGCGCTACAAGATGTGGTAACAGTTCAGGCTGTGGCGTTTTCTATTAAGCAATTATGCACCCCAGTCTGTCGTCATGACATAATGTCTCTTTTCCCTCCATCAGAGAACTAGGGTTACATACGTAACCAAGACATTCAGTTCAGTAAAATACAGTAACAGTGTTTATGTTGCAAAATTTTTATTCAATAATGGAGCAGTTCGACAGAAGAAAGCAGTGTTATCCACAGTGTGCAGTCAAACTGATAATATTATTCTACATTAAGTGTCTTTTAACATTTGACTCAATGTGCTTTATATAGCGTATTCATTCATATCGCAATGCACCTGCACTTTTTAAGATGGGTACGCACACACATAAAGTCTCTCTCTGCCCTTTACCCACAGAGTCTGACAGTGACTCTAACATCTGTGCGCCAGCTGCCACTACAACATCTGAGGGAATTGAACTCCACCAGGCTGTCCCATTGAGACTAATGACCAAGAGACGGATTGGCCACTAACACACACATTAACATGTGGTAGGATGCTTTTTCAACCATTATATTACTACAATATTGATGGCAAAAAAAAAATCCACTCATAAGTGCACATGCACTTCACAGAAACTAGAGTCAAGTTTATTTGAATACAGTTTGTACAATATGTATTGTTTCAAAGCAGTTTTTCAAACTCATGCTGTGCACATTTGATTTCTTCCCCACAGTGGCTAAATGATGCTGAGATCCAGCTTTGCCTCTAAGGACAGTTGAAGGACTCGAACTATCACAAAAGGCTGCAAATAGCCTTGTTTAGGCAACACGCAATATAAACATTATTTTCATCCTTTTTGTTTCTCTTAAGGAAATTGAGCCGTGTCGACGAGATGCTATGGGAATTCCGCCAGCGTGATGGCTCTAAATTGTGTGTAACATCAGCCAATGAATATTTGGGATGTCATAGCAGGGGACGTCACTAGCAAGGAAGCATAAAAGCACGTGAAATGCTTTCAGCAGATAGCTTTCTGTCATTTAGCGAAAGCGCTCTGTGTTGTGTGTTTGTCACTGAAAGTGTCTCCGTTAAAAAAGAAAAAGAAAAGAAAAGGGGCGAGGGCGACTAACCACCATACAGAGTGTGTGTTATTCCATGCAAGAGAGATATATATTGCCTCAAGCCGAGACTGAATGGTGTTGGTGCTCGTGGATCGCAGCCTGACCGCAAGCAGGGTAAACTGAGACGGGTGAGTCCCTATCTCAATCCTCTAGCTCGGGGTCTATCGCTAGCCAGGCGGGTAGGGGAGTCTTTATTGCCTCAGTATGAGGAGCTCTTGAAGGCGGTGACTCGTGCTGCCGCTGATCTAAAAATAAAGCGACAGCAGAGAAAACTGCGCTGCAATAAATGAGAAAACAAGAGATTCTGTGATGATTCTTTAGAATCAGTTCACCCAAAAATGAAAATTCTGTCATTTATTACTCACCCTCACATTGTTTCAAACCTGTTAAACCATTGTTCATCTTTGGAACACAAATGAAGATATTTTTGATGAAATCCAAGATGTCTCTGACCCTCCATAGACAGCAAGGATCCTAACATGATTAAGGTCCAGAAATATAGCAAGGATATCATTGAAATAATTAATGAGACATCCATTGGAGCAACTTGATTCAACAATTTGTTTCCTCCACGTAATCACCATATAGCAGTGATTCTCAACCTCAGTCCAAAAATAGCCAAAACCAAGATATTTTGGGCAATATAGAAATCCTGCCCAGGACGTGTCTAGGAAAAAATAGCATGTAAAGTCACCCTACTATGCCTTTACAAATACAGATCGTGTCAAAGCAGCTTTACAGTATTAAATAGGAAAAAAAAGTGTGTCAATAATGCAGAAGGACATTAGTAAACACTCAATTTCCAGTTAAACACAGCTCATCACTGAATTCAGAGATGTCATCATTCGGCTCAGTTCAGTTAGTGTCTGTGCAATCAAGTTGAAGATATCACTGGAAATGAAGGGTCCCCAACTAAGCAAGTCAGAAAAACCAAAACTCCTTCAGTGACAGAATGGAGAAAAAAAACCTTGGGAGAAACCAGGCTTCACTTGTTCTATTATATCCTTTATTATTGTGTTAAGTGTTAGCCAGAGTAAAGAGATGTCTTTAATGTATTTAATCTAGATTTAGACTTACAGAGTGTGCCTGCCTCCCGAACAGTATTAGGTAAATTGTTCCAGAGTTTGTGTGCTAAATAGAAACAATATCTGCAACCCGCAGTAGATTTTGATATTCTACTTATTATCAAATGGCTAGAATTTTGAGAATGCAGCAGACATGGAGGACTATAATGTGAACAAAGCTCGCTCAAGTACTGAGGAGCTAAGCCTTTTAATTGACATTGTGACTGCAGGCTCGCATGATACCTGCTTGAATCAAGTCGATCATTAATGCAGTCACAACGCGGTTCAATGCAGTATCTATTGGCCTGCTGTACATGAAGCCCCTATAGTGGTGGCTCAGAAACTAAGGTATTTCGCTGAGGGGAAATCACCTTCACATGATCAAAGTGTCACGCCGAGCCGTACGCGACTTAGAAATGTGGAGGAAACCTGCGTTCCTAAATCAGGGCCCGGTGCTGGGAGCTCTGCTTCGCCACGACGCTAGTGACTGCTCGGCCCGCGGCCTGTGGAGTGGTCGCCATCTCATGTGGCACATCAACTGCCTGGGGATGCTGGCCGTGTTTTGAGCATTCAAACACTTCTTTACAGATCTATGAAGCCAACACGTGTTGGTGCACACCGACAACACGTCAGTAGTCTCTTATACCAACCACCAAGGAGGTCTGCGTTCGTGCCCATTGTACAAGCTGGCGCACCAGATCCTTGTGTGGGCCCAGGACAGATCCCTCTCACTGAGAGCCATGTATATTCCTAAGCATCAAAACATAGAGGCAGACATCCTGTCAAGACGGTGGCTGAGGCCCAAGGGGAATGGTGGTGGAGCAGATCTGGAGAATTTTTTTTCCCGGCAGAAGTGGACCTCTTCGCGACGAGAGAGAATGCGCAATGTCCTTTCTGTTATTTTCTAGATCAGTGGTTCCCAACCTTTTTAAAATCACGGCCCACACAGCCAAACACATATGCTTCCGCGGCCCACTGCAAAACAATTTAAACAATCCCGCTTTTTGTGTCGGGTTAACTAAGTACTCAGAAGCAAGGATGTTAAATGTCTTTATTGAATAAACTGATAATGTATTGAATAAAAAATATAATTAATGCAAATATTCATAACGGATCAGCAAACTAAATTTTTTTTTATTATATTAACAATATTACAATTTCTATTAATAATAATTGGCAACCCCCTGCAATACTGTCGGCCCACAGGTTGAAAACCACTGCTCTAGATCATTCAACTTCACTTGGGCTGGATGGCATGGTACAGACAGCCGAGGCTTTGTCTCTACGCTTTTCCCCCGTTCACTCTGCTCCCAGGAGTTCTGGAGAGACGGCTCTACATGGAAAATTCGATCTTCGGTCTCGTGTTGCAAGTTCAGTGACGCAGTAATGACGATTTTCTCCGGCTAATCAGCGACCAGCAGAGTTTACACGTCACGTTTTGGTAACTGTACGACTCGCTTGGAACCTCGACTGAGGTGGTACTAAAAAAAGGACCAGGTACCAGGTACTGTTCCCAGTTGTACTGTTCCCAGTGTTCCCCCTAAAAGTGAGCTGTACAGAACCGTACCGTACCGTACTATGCAGTGGAAAAGCGCCATATATGCTCTGAAGTGAAAGTTATTCACTTCCTGGTGTAGATAGCCAGCAAGATCCAATTAACTGCACAGTCGGTATAGTTCTGGAATTTCTGCAGGCTTGTTTCTCTACTGGAGTCACTCAATCCACCCTGAAGGTTTACGTGGCAGCAATATAGTCTTACCACACCTCTTTCGGTGGACACACAGTTGGTAAAGAAGCCCTGGTCATAGGTTTCCTCCACGGTGTGCTGTGGTTGAGGGCACCAGTACGTTCCCGGGTCCCGACCTGGGACCTGGCTGTCGTGTTAGAGGCCCTCTGTGGCAATTTGGACCCATAGAGGAGATCTCTGATCATCTATTGACAATCAAGACCACCCTTCAAAGCCTTCATGTACTTGTGAGCGGGTTAGTTCTAAGGTACCTACGGTCACACCTCAGCCAGTTGTATACAGGTCTTTCAACCCCCCTCCCTTCAGGGAGCCTGGTCAGCAGAAGCTATATCCACAGACCTGTGAAGAAATTCAGAGCAATTGTCAACCAAGCAGATTTTATATAGTGGATGCCATCAACCTGTCATATGTGTCCACTGGTCTCCCGCCGAAGCTAGGAGTCAGAGCGCACTCGACACGCATGTGGCGGCCTCGAAGACCCCTGTTAGCAGGGGTCCTGATTGGCGATATTTGCAAAGCTGCTGGGTAGACCACCCCCCACACATTTGGAAATGCCAGCCACTCCAAGCTCTTCTGTCTTACTGTCGTAGCTGTGCACAAACACATTCTAGGTAAGTATTTGAAAGTCTCGGGGAGTGGGCATCTCGTTCCCATAGCATCTCGTTCCTTGTTTCTTCAAGGAACTAGAGTTAAAGACTATATTTAGGGCCAGATTTCAAAACAGGAAAAATTGGTGTGAGACTGCAATCTTTGCAGATCAACTACTGACTACACTATACACACACATATATGTGTGTGGGTGTGTGTGCATGTCATGTGTATGACAATTATGAATTAATGACATGAATTATGGCAGTCATATTTAATGTGGGGCTGACAAGTCATCCACCCAGTTTATCAAATCATCCTATGTGAAGGTTTAGAAATGTGTCTTCCTTGAGTAAAGTCCTTTAGCCGAGCCTCCAAGCTCTGGAAGAATAGAGAGCGCGCCAGGAACATTAATATTTATAAATGAATACATGCATATGTTAGATTCTTCTGTTTGGGCAAATGAGAGGGATACTATACTTTTAACACCGAGGGAGACACAGAAAAGAAGATTAAATGAAAGGGAAGAGAAGAGAGATCTCCTACAGAGAAAACAGACTGCCCAGTCCCTCATCCATTGCCTGAAATATTGTGATTTGAAACTTAAGATACAAAACAACCAGATTTATTATCTACATCAGTCACACATGCAACCAATGATCTCATTCATTAGAGTTAAAATCAAATAAATACAGTAAGTAAAGGTTACCAGAATAAATAGTACTTCATTGTCCTAGACCTATATACTAACAATCTAGATGGGACCAGCAGTAGGACTTAAAGTAAAAGAAAAATAAGAGAACACTAAAAAAAGACCAGCTCTGTGAACATTACCTAAACTGATCCAGAATTGATTCTGTGGGACCAATTAAATCTGCTAGATGCAAAATACTTTGTACTTCAGTAAATTAAGACAATATTGTGATAATGCAAGAACTCATTTTAAGAGGTTATAGAGGAAGCGTGTTAACAGCTAAAGCAAATTAATTTGAGAATTACTGCTTAAACATGTACTGTATGATTTGCTAAGCAACAACAGCCTGAACTTTATTTTAGTTACGAAATTGCACTCTCAAGACATTTCACAAAAAAAGTGTTTTAGGATGCATGCAAATTATGGCAACTTTTTAAAAGAATTTTGGATGTCATCTATGGGTATGATTTTATCTTTTGCTGTATGTTTTATGCTGTCTTAAGGTGTGAGACAACTGATTAGAATGGTGATTAAAGTCTGATATAATTTATTCAAATGAAGTGTCAAATGTTCACAAAATAATAGGTGGCATTTCACTGACAGAATTGTTTTTTTATACTAAAAATAGTGCTAAAGGAGTGATGTCAAGATATACTATAGGACAGGGAAAAATATCTGCCTCGTAATCTGACAGCATGAATGTACTGTAGCTGTACATACTAATTCAAGTTAAGTAAATAGAAAAATAAAAATGCCAAATGCAAACTTCATCATATATAAGACAAATCCATATTCTGCTGTGAAGCAGATCTAAAAAAACAATAGTGTCTAATTCCGCTCAAGTCAGTTAGATGTTGATTCAGTTATATCAATACACTCAATCTGTAGTGGGAAGACAAACTGATAATATTATATGAATTTTAAATGCGCAACCTGTATAGGTTCAACTCATACTACATTTGTTTCAGTGTAGATAAAAAAAAAAATCAACAAAAGGGTTTAATTCATGAATAAAATAAAAAATGATGACAATACATGTATAACATAATGTATATAACCCTGATAATGATCTAGTTATTGATCTGAGAACTTCACTAATTAGAATTAACTACAATTAATTCCTTAAAATCAAATCCTTGAGAGACAGTACTGTTAATATTTTAGCACAAATGCAAGTAAAAAAACTTTTGACTTTTACACAAAATGAGTTGAGAAATCATTGTACACAGACAAGTAACATTCCCACAACAAGAGCTTTTGATGTACTTTATCGAAAGATGTTCACCTACAATGCTTGTGAAATAATACTGAATACTGAAATGATTTAAATTACCCCGCACCAATTTTTCAAAACACACTTACAACAAAGCCAACTGTTGCTCTCGTCAAAGCAGCAGGCTGAGGTAACACATCCTCCACCCCCACGATTCTATAGATCTCTGTCTATAGTCAACAAGCTGGTGAGCAGACAAGCTCTTTGAAGACAAGATATGTAGCAGTATTTACTGAGAAAAATGCATGGATGATGTGTCTTAATCTGACATAGACAGTAAAATATCTACTGCAGATATTTCTGATCTATACATAAAAACTATTTAACTTTATATTGAGAATTTATTACCAATTGATGTACAGTTTAGTTTCAAAGTGAAAAACCAAGCAACATCCCAGAGACCCTAATGGGTCTGGAACCATGTTCTACAGTAATATGGATCTGTCGCTACTAGATCATTCTAGGCCGTTCATAAAATTAACAGTGTAAGCCACTTGAGAAGTTACTGAAGTAATAAGCAGGCATCACCTTTAAAATGGATTTCATACAACAGAATTTAATATTGAACCTTCAATTAAAATAGCTCCAAACTAAACTGTCTGGACAGGTGCAATGATAAAAACAGAGAAAAGTTAACTATTGGACTGTTATATCAGTATTCTTGGATGAACTGGAACTACACTGTAAAAGAAAATTCAGTGAAATTTACAGTAAAGACCTTGCAGCTGTGGTTGCCGGAACTAAAAATTATGGTAACAACATTTTTAGTTTTACAGTTTTAAGTAAAATTTACAGTTAAATATCATAATTTCATGAACTGATTTAATGATAATTTACCAACCTACTAAAGTACTGTTTTTTACCTTTGAAATACACTGATAACTACCAAATGCAGGTGGTGATGAGAAAGTCACTATGCACAAGCAGATTTTAAATTTGAGCATTTACAGAAGGTGCTCAGTGTCATTTACACAAGCACTAAGCACCATCATGGTGAGACTCATTAAACTCAAATATGCAATACGTATTAATTTAACAACATTACATGTAACATACAGTACAACCCAAAAAACATGACAAGAAAAAACGAAGAAGAAACAGTTATTTCAAAGAAAAAACATCAAATTTTAAACTAAATTTGAAATGCAAAGCAGGGAATTCTGGGAATGTTTACAGTTTTCTACCCTTAAAATCATGGTCATGTTTTACAGTCTAACTATAAGCTACACTGGATGTTTAAAAGATTCAGGGGCTTTAGTTTTTTTTATTAATTATTATTTTTTTATTAATAGGTCACCCAACAAGGCTGCATATATTTAATCAAAATAGTCTTTCTGACATTTTTGCTTTACTCTAATAAGCACAGACATGCATAGATCAACTGAGAAGAGAGTCAGACATGAATAAAAAATGATATAATGATGGCACGACTGAATGTCACACCATCTTCTAAGAATCAACTCCAGCCTATTTCACCTGCCACTATCAGCCTAGCAGATGGATAAAAGTGTTCCTTTTCCTACTGAAAACTGCCTGCATAAAAGTATATTTATGCTCAATGCATGGGATTGGGTCTATATGATTTGTTAACGGAAGGAATTTATGAGGCAAACAAATTGTCATTATTGCCAAAAGATTACCAATGAAGCAGAGAAAGCAATTAAACACAATAATATTCCAAACTGTGCAGAGCAATATGGAAACTTCCTACAGTAAAACAAACACTTTTTTTTTTATTTGCATGCAACCTCCCATATAGTCTCTAAATAAAAGAGCCATGAATAAGAGATGATAATGGCTCCTCAAAAATTGGACTAAGGCCATGCAGAGCACATCTTCAGCCCCAGAGCCAGACCCACTGCTGCCTCCAGGAATACCAATGAGAGTTTGAGGTGCCAGCAACTGAAATCAAAGGTAATGAGATGCAGCCAAATTTTTTTGGAGGGGGGAGATCTTTTATATGTTATGCACTAACCTCAGGTCTATGAAACATACTGCTCGAAGGCACCAAGACCCAACCAGTCAAGAGCTTCATCTGTGACCACAGTTATCATATTATGCTTTGTAAGAGCTTTCATGTTCAAGCATTAGTGGTTTCATTTTATTCATTAACATCTGTGATAACCTGGTGGAGGAAGAAATAGGTCTGGCACAGATGTGCTTATTCATTCTAAGTGCAGCCCAGTGGCTTCACACCTGAACATATGACCCAAACAGACCGGTCTCAGTCTGAACTTCATAGCAGGTGTAGGTGACACATGAACGGCTCCTTGGACATCAGCCGACTGGCTCACAATTAAGTGGCTGGTAGACAAACTGCTCCATCAGGCAGTGGGAATAAAGAAGCAGCAGACATTTCTGAGATCTATGTGGTGATGCTTGCAGAAGCTGTTCAAACAAGAGACAATGCGAATCCCAAAGCAGTGCAAGCCAGAGGGCAACAACTAGCAGCCGGATGCACTGGACAATCTAGCATCAACACAGACACATGCACACACATATATATCTTTGTAAGTCTGTCAATATTGAACAAGATTATCCCTTTCAAATAAACATGACAAACAGTTAAGAGCAATAATAAACTAAACGCAATCATAAAGTACTTAGACCATGTTACCTAAATAGATTACCATTTTTATCATGCAATTTCTATTTAATAATGTACTAGAGTTTATAAGTAATCTACACAACACTGACTAAAATTAGGCTAAGAAAGAAACTGTTTCCCTTCTAACTAGTCATCTTGGAAAAGATTTAATATTTCAAAATGTGCTTCTGCCTGGATTCTCTGACTGGCAGTATGCACATCAAAATCTGCATGTTTTATGCTCTTTCCTGTCTTGGTGCTGAGTGGACCACCACCTGCTCCATGTGTCCTTGCCCCGAGCCAAGTCAACAGACAACGGACTGTTCAGTCACCTAAACACAAATGCAGGATCTCTCCCACTGATGAAAAGAGGCACATTCAAGATGCACAGTATTAACGCAATGCAAATTCTGCTCACTGAGCTTTAATTTAACCCTCTACTGCATGAATTATGTTTTTGCACTCAAAAAAAATATTGAATCTAATTTTATGAAAGGTTTAAGAATAAAAATTTAAAAAATAAAAAAAAAATATTCATCACCACCCCCCCTTAGTAGATTTCATTTTGTTGCCCCAGGGCAACGCTATGCAGTAAAGGTAGTAAATCACAGAGAAAAATGTAATATTGAATCTATTAGGTGTGAATTGAATTTATTAGGTAACTTGAGGGAACATGTACTCTTTGGAGCAGTCTCATGTACTCTTGTAACCCAAAGGTTGTGGGTTCGAGTCCTAGGTCCGGAAGGGATTGGGGGCGGAGTTAGTGAATATCCATCACTCCCTCCACCCCCAACACCACAACCGAGGTGAGACCCCCGAGCAAGGGGGAATATCCAGCACTCCCTCCCCCCAACTGCTCCCCGGGCACCGCAGCAACGGCCGCCCACCACTCTGGTGTGTGTTCGCTGTGTGTGCGTGATTGATCACTTCTCACAAGTGTGTGTGCACTTGGATGGGTTATATGCAGAGCACAAATTTGAAGTATGAAAACCATACCTGGCCACATGTCACGTCCTTTCCTCTTTTGAACTGAAAATGTGTTTCAAATATTTAACTCACATTTGTTCACTTCTAATATGTTTTGATATTTTATTTTACCAAAATGTTTTGTCGGTGCATACAAATTCAACAAATAGTGGCCATTTTCTTTTAAAAAACATGCTGTAGACATGTTTGCAGCGTTCACTTTCTCACTCTGTGTGAAACTTCAAGAAGCAGTTTGTAGATCTTGTATAGATCTCATTACACTTCGATTCCACATTTAGCTTTTGGAGTCTTCTCACTCATGATGATCCAGTGGGCTGCAGGATCCAACCTCACATATGGGATTGGAGCATTTTGGTGCTACGCCCCTGCACACCGTGAAGACACAGAGCACGGAGCAGTGGGCAGCCAGTGCCGCGGCGCCCGGGGAGTAGCCGGGGGAATGGCGCCCCGGTCAAGTGTCTCACCTCAGTCGTGCCACCGAAGGCGGAGAGTGCGCCGGCCACCCACCTCCACCCCCCACCCCCACCCACAACTGCAAATGGGACATTGATAGAATGTACTTCCTTTCACCCAAAAACTGTTTTTCTGAT
>JAUCMT010000134.1:22069335-22101114 GCA_032357475.1 Enteromius thamalakanensis | reverse complement strand
AAAGTGTGGATCAGGGCTGTCCAAACTCGACCCCGGCGGTCCAGTGTCCTGCAGAGTTTAGCTCCAACGTGCCTCAACACACCTGCATGGATGTTTCTAACATGCTTGGTAAGAGCTTGATTATCTGCTTCAGGTTTTTTTAATTAGGGTTAGAGCTAAACTCAGCAGGACAACAGTCCTCCAGGACCGAGTTTGGACAGCCCTGGTGAAGATGAAAAGAAAGCTCAAAAGAATAGCATGTATTAAAAAAGAAAAAACCTTTTTAACACTGTACTTCTTTATTAAAAAAAATTTTTTTTCATTAAATGTCAACTAAAAAAATACTGAAGTAGTTTCATATGCACATGAAGGATACAAACGAGATCTTTGACTCACTGTGACATTTCCTAATTGATTAAGGCATTTGAAAAACAACACAATCGTATAACTTCATGCAGTTAGATACAGTATAATATTAAGAAAATGTCTGAACCTGGTGGTGGGAGGTCAAGCTTCATTTTGCGAAGTTCAGACATGGAAACTTTAAGCTGCTCTATGACAAGGTCGTCATTGAGGTAGATGGACTCTCCTATCTTCTCCTGCAGGAACTCTCTCAGGTCCTCCAGAGACATCTTAAGCAATTGTTCTGAACATGATTAACCTCAGTTAGCCACTTTACACAGAAGAATTTGAAGTCAACAGATTTCTATGTGCTGAGGGTTTAATTTATATGAAGGCAATCAGGTCTATCAGCATGCACTGAGTTTGTCACTGGAGTTAGTTTTGTATATTTTTAGATTGATTTTTTGTTAATTTCAGTACTGATAAAAAGGAACTTACTCTTATGGAGCTGAAGGATGGTGTAAGCCATAGCTGTCAGAACTTTCTCACCCTCGAGGATGAAGATGTCCCACAAACGTAAAGTCAAAGTGAATGGGGTCTGAAAATGGTAACAACTTTATAAATAAATGAAGATCGACATTTCTGCACAAAGGTCCTCACAGACTAATGGAAAATATAAATGTGTAAAATATTTCATTTTAAACTGGTGCCTCTGCTGGTCTAAAGCTAATCTCCCTCAGCGAGATGCCAGTCCACAAGCTGAAACCAAGCTGGACCAGATTCTGCAGTGCTGACAGTGTCTGCTCTCTTTCCTCTTCCAGCGAACCCACAGGATTGTGTGTATGCGCAGAGTAAACATTGAAACACCCGTGTCAGCTAGCTAATTGCACACTGCAGCCTCTATCAAGAGGCCCTGACAAAAAAAGAGAAAGGAAGCACTACAGACTCTTTCTTTTATTTTCTTAAAGCATAATTCCTCTCCAATGAGTCCATCAACCACTATCATGCCTCTACCTACCAACCTCTATCATGCTTTACAGTGTGGCTCCTTATTAGCCAAATGAACCAATGTAACACACAATATATCATAGGTCTGTTCTGAAGCTAATGAGGGGTTTTTAGTACAGTTTTAGGGCTATTCAGATGAGCTGGATATCAGAAACTAACTATCATCTATCTATCTCTCTATCTATTACGTTTTATTGTTTTTTTTTAGAGATTTTAGGCCTGTTTTCACAAACGGGGCTTAGCTTAAACCAAGTTTTAATTTTTAAAAAGGACTATAGCCCTTGTCTATTTAAATAAACTAGTGACAGATGTCTGTCATATTTTGCCCCTGTTTCTGTTCCTGTTTTACCATATTTGGTCATGTTCCTGTTATTGTTTAGTCTAATTAGTTTATCTGTGCACATGTGTTTCTCCTATTTCCCTCATTTTACATTATCCTGTGTTCCTGTTGTGTATTTTTCCCAATGGTTCAAGTAATGCTTTGCTGTTAACAAACAATCCAGTTCCTCCTCTTGTGTCCACATCTACAATATGAGTCAAAATCCATATCTATGCCTGTATAAACCTGAATGTCCACTTAACACCTCAGTTTTTATCTGAACAAGTCTGAGCAAGTCTCACTGCCAACATCACTTCATATAAACACCTCTCACTTGAGCAGATCCAGAAGTGTTTCTATCCCTTGATGGTTGAACATAATCACAGTAACAATCAAAACAGCTGACTCAACAGTTCATTCAAAGAGAGCCAAACAAATCACCACTTTTAGGATGTTTGCAGTTACCTGAACCAACCCTATAATATACACACAGTTGATGTATTATTTCTCTGGCATTGGGATCTAAGCTTAGCATATGATTTAGCATGTACACCTATCTACTAATCACCGCTTACATAACACTGTCAGTTGGTTACAATGCATCTGCTCAGATCAAACACCTACCCTGTCAATAAAACACTGAAGGAACCATTTAGTGCTGTAAATCCCACTGTACATCTGCTCCTTATCCTGAGGAGTGCATATAAACAGAAAAAAGAAGTGAGAAGAGAAGAAAACTTAGCATTAGATATAGCACCATGTTAAATGGATATATGGATATTTAATAATAGTTATATTTACTGTAACTTAACTAAACTCTTCTTTTTGTGTGTGCCACAGCAATCTTACCAAATGCTTCTTCAGTTTGGGTAAAAGTTTGGAGAGAATCTGGTCGTGGTGGTTTTGGAAACGCTGAAGTTTGGGAAATCCAGGAACAAAGAATCCTGTAATGGGTTGCAAATGTGAAGGCATGATAAACATGTCACGTTTCCCAGTACTAGAACTACAGTACAAAAATAACCTGTGTTAAATTTGCAAGTGTTATATACACTACAATTCAAAGGTTGGGGTTCAGTAAGAATTGAAAGATATTAATGCTTTATTAAATTGAGAGCATTTATAATGTTACAAAAGAGTTATATTTCAAATAAATCTTCTTTTAAAAATTATATTCATCAAGTCTCCTGGTAAAAATGTAGCAACTCTTACCCTTTCAGTCGAATCAACGTTAAATAAGGGAACTCGCCAGAGAGACCAAATGCCTTTGAGCTTTATACAAAAGGCCATTGAATATTGCCGTGCACTTTATTGCACTCAGGTATAAGAGGGCATGAGTGCAGTGCACTTGGAGCTTTTCGCTTTAGAGTCTTCGCCATTCTGAGCCATTCGGTGACACTGTCGAGGACTTGGCCCAGGAGTTCTTGACAGTCCGGCAGCAGGCCGAGGCGATGTCACACATTTTGCCTAGGAGGGCCAGCCAGTCCCCGAGTGCGGTGCCTCCATCTGCTCATCGCCGAGGGCATCCCCACGCTGCGGCCAGACCTCCGACATCTCCGTCCCCACTACCGGAGGAGGGCCGGGAGCTTCTGGCTCAGCTGCCGCTGGCCCACGGGTGGGTGGTACCCCAGGAAGAGCAATTTCTCACACCTCTGGGCCCAGTGCCTCGGGGTTCACATCTGACTCAATGTTTTTTGTCTCCTCAGATGCTGACCTGAAGCACTGTGTTGCCAGCGTGGGATCCAGGGAGGCATGTAAGCGATTCAACTTGCCAGGCATCCGTCCAGGTACTGCGACATCCGCTATACCACTGTCCGTTTGGACAGCAACGCCACTGTCCTACGTGTAGAGGTTGTAGTCCTACTGGCAAAGGATGCAATTGAGCCTGTCCCTCCAGTTAAGATGAGGTCAGGGTTTTACAGGCCTTACTTCATGAAGCCCAAAAAGAGCAGTGGGCAAAGACCCATCCTGGATCTACAAGCCTTGAACCGGTCCCTTCTCAAGCTGCCGTTCAAAATGCTCACTCCGAAGCACATACATGCATCTGGAGCTAGGATTGGTTTGCAGCCATCGACACTGAAGGACGCGTACTTTCATGCCCTGATCTTGCCTTGCCTTTATCAGTACAAGGTCTTAGCCTTTGGCCTGTCCCTCTCTCCTGTCCCTCTCTCTTCTATGGCAGATCCGCATCCTCAACAACGACTGGTTGACAATAGCTCACTCGAAGGATCTGTTGTGCATGCACAGGGACCTGATGCAGTGACCTCCATCAAGAGGGTGGGGGACCTACAAGCCTTCTCTGTCATTGAAGAGTACCTAGAGTTCATTCCGGCTGATTCTCATGTTATCCTGAGACCCCGGCGCAGCTACGTGCCCAAGGTTCCTACCATCCCCTTCCGCGATCAGGTAGTGAACCTGCAAGCTCTGCCCCAGGAGGAGGCAGACCCAGCCTTAGAGTTGTTGTGTCCTGTACACGCATTGTGCCTCTACACTGACCGTACTCAGAGCATCAAACGCTTCCAGCAGCTCTTTGTTTGCTATGGTGGACAGCAGAAAGGGAATGCTGTCTGCAAACAGAGGTTGGCTAATTGGGTGGTAGCCAGGGAGAGCCGTGCCCCTTAGGACTGAGAGCTTACTGAACAAGAAGTGTCGCCTCATCTTATGCGTTGGCTAATGGCGCCTCTCTAGCAGAAATCTGTAGGGATGCAGGCTGGGCGACACCCAACACCATCGCCAGGTTCTAGGACCTCCTCGTAGACGCCATGTCCTCCTGTGTCTTCACTGAAGACAGCAGGTGAGCAGGAGACCGGCTGGTGAATTTTCTGAATTCCACATGCAGAAACTATGGGTTTAAGTCATGTGCTCTGCTCCCCCAACCTCATGCTTCAGTACACCTAGCAGCCCTATGGGGCCCCAATCTGGCCCCCAGTGTGTTTGGGAAGGTTACGTGGAGACTCTCTGCTGGCAAACTTGAAAAATAGCTTGCCTCTCATCGGGGGTCTCCGTGTAAACCGGCCTCAAGGGTCGTGGCCTGTTCCATGGGTGTTCCAATATGTAACGTTGAAGTGATTCTACTGAAAAGGTAACGTCTAGGTTATGAAAGTAACCCACGTTCCCTGAAGGAGGGAATGGAGAGGTTACAATGTCTCTGAGGTCGCACTGACGCCGGCTTGGCTCTTTAGCAAAAATCTGCAAGTGCACTGCACTCGTGCTCTTATACTCACGGAGTGATGAGGTGCACCTGAGTGCTATCAAGTGCACGCTAATATTCATTGGCCTTGTGTATAAAGCTCAAAGGCAATTGATCTCTCTGGCGAGTTCCCATATGTAACGTCTCCGTTCCCTCCTTTAGAGAACGTGGGTTACGTTTGTAACCTAGACGTTTTCTGTTACACTACTGAGAAGTACATTTTTATTCATTCTTCTTGAAGTAAATTCATAATTTTATTAACCAAGGATCTATTAAATGAACAAAAAAGTCATAGCACAGATTTTCATTTTAGAAATGTTTTATATTTGGTAAAACAAAATGTTTTTTACTTGTTGTTCATCAAAGAATCCTGAGAAAAAAAAAATTACAGGTTCCAAAAATTTATTTGTGATATATATATATATATATTTTCCAACATTGACAATTCTAGTAATAAATCTGCGTATTACAATGATTTTTGAAAGGATCATTTGACACTGAAGACTGGAGTAATAATGCTTTGTATTACAGGAATAAATTTATAACATTTAAAAATATATTCACACAGAAAAAAGTTATTTAATATTGAAATAATTTCACAATATTACAGTTTTTCTGGATTTTTAATCTAATAAATGCATCCTTGATGAGCATAAGAAACATATTTAAAAAACATTAAATATCTTACTGACCCCAAACCTTTGAACGGTAGTGCATATATATATATCCTTATGGAATGTACAGTATATGTTAAAAAGAAACAGCGGAAGAAGCCAAGAGCAGAATAAATGAGGTGAACTCACCATGCATGGCATGTTTCTGATTGGTTAAGAGCTGGGACAAAGCCCAGAATGCATCTTCTTCATTCATGAACATTAACAGTATGGCAGCAATCTGACTCATGCCCTGGCAGTAACTCACTTCCTGTGGACAAGAACAGACAAAGTCAGCAATTATGTAACATCTCTTTATTAAACATAGATGTGATTGCACAGTTACCGTATTGTAAACAGAGTACGCAGAGAGCACATGGAACAAAGACTGCTGCCTGTAAAGAGAAGGAAAGTGTTATCAGACTCAAACTCTGTAAACAATGAAACAAATCAACAATCATATTAATCAAACATACATATTTTTCCACAAAGATGCATTTGCTCCTCAAATTAAAGTTGAGGCCCTCCCTTCATGTGTTAGCATTAATGACACCCTTCAACTGAGCAAGACTTTCCACTTGGCTCTCTAAGGCCTGCAATCTATTAAATCCTAAGTGACATCACTCCCTTTTCTGGCCTGCTTGAAGAACAAGCTCTGAAAATGCAGAAATCAGTTCCAGAGATTGTCTGCAGAAGCAGCAAAGAGAGACTCAGATGTTGATGAACATACACTCTGGCACTTTCCTAAAACACATAAATAGCCAATTCAAGAAATTTTTGAGTAAATTTGCACATTCATTTAGCAATAAACACATCCACTGTGCATGTTCCCGTTCTTTGTCTGTTTTTTATGCACTTATCGGTCACACTTTAGTTTGGGAACCAAATTTCACTACTAACTAACTATTAACTGTGACTTTTGCCTCAATGCACCTCTAATTTAGAAGCTTTGCCTTCAATTATGCATGCCTAAAGAGGTCATATTGCTAAAAAGGAGGAAACTTTGAAGGTTTCATAATGCCAGGATAAAACCTAAATGGAGGATTTAACCTAAAACTAAACAAGTATACAGGTCTCAATTAAGAGACATTATTTCCCTTAGATTATTTCCAGGGACACTTACACAAGGGCATTTTTTACCCTTACTAAATATATGACTCAATGCATAAATCAAATTAATTGATTGTGTTCAGGTGTTACTTACTTTACACCAAATCGATCCATGAACATGATGTGATTTCGAAAGGTCCTGTTGATATCAAGGTCGATCTGTTTAATTTCTGGAGAGTACAGCTGGGCTTGCTCCTTCATTCTCTGTCAATTACACAAATGGCATTATTTAAAAATAGATTTCACGTTGATAAACTACAATGGACATTAGAAGACAACCACTTCTAGATTTAATGTGATTTTATATATACAATATTATATCCTTATTTTGCCAAAATGAACAGCTGACTAATGCAGCTAAAAAAAATTATTAAATTATTAAATTGACTAAAAAAAATTTATTACATACTGTAACTACTTTTATTCTGTTATTTTATTTTATTTTTTCTGTACATGATATTAACTACTATTCAAAATTTTGTTTCAGTTTTAATGTTTGCGAAAGTCTCCTATGTTCAACAAAGCTGCATAGATTTGATTTAAAAATTAATTATGTGAAATATATACTAAGAACACCATAAACAGTGACAATAACCAACAAACTTAAAATAAAAACACACTGTAAAACTGTAAAAAAAAACAACAACAACAGTATACTGTATACATGGAAAACTAACCACCAAACACGACACAGATAAAGGAAAGTTACCTTAAAAACTAACTAGGATGTAATTAAAATAAACAAAAGAAAACAAGAAATAAACACAGGGACCAACAGAAGCAGAAATCCATAATAATATAAAACGTGACACGTTTTAAAATGCAGCATTTATTTGAAAATAGACATATTCATTAAAATTTTGGATGTATTTCCTGTCACTTCAATTTAATGTGTCCTTGCTGAAGAATATACATTTCTTAAAAAATAAAAATCTTACTGACTGCAAACATTTGAACGGTAGTATTTAAGATCACTTTGAAATACACTTAGAAAACCACTTGTGTAAAGCATGCAATAAAGGATATCACCCCCAGGTCACCTTGTAAAAATCTCAGCAGCTTTGAAGGTTTGATTTTCTTGTGTTTTTTTCTCTTCTATCTCTTTCCATACTTTGTATCAGCCATCTGTCTGTCTGTTTTCAGATCACACTCTAATCCCTTTGAAATAGCTCTACCACAACACCACTCCAGTAATCCCACTCTCACCAAACACCCGGCTTTACTCCAGCAGAGACTTGTGGCTACATAGTGTCCATAGGTCACAGCAAAATCTGCCGAGTTACTGTTTGTCAATTTATATGCGTGCATATTTTTATGTCGTACCTCATATTTTCCTGCATTTTCGTTCTTGACTTTCTCAACATCCAGAAGCAGGGCCCAGGCCTGTCCTCTCAGCTGTAGTGGGATACCTTTAAACACCCTCTTAATCATCTGTACAAAGACACCAGAAGTAAGCACAAGTGTGTGTGAGTGTGTGTGTTTTAATCATCATTCTAGTTCTCCATGGAGCTACATCACAGAGAAATGATCACAACTTCTTGAGGTGAAGCTCACCCGGTCACTGTTCCTGTACTTGCTCCAGTTCTTCAGCATCTTCAGCCATTTCTGCACCCTCTCAATCTCCACCTGTTTTTGCTGCACAAGGAAAAACAATTAAATCAAAGCATTATTACCATTCCCCAATCACCAAAAACATCAATTATAATGGAATTACCACATCTTATTTAATAATTGTGCTTTTTTAAAATCCTGTCTAGTACTGAAATAATTGATTCAATTGCAGGTTATATGTCATTTCAAATGAAATACTTTACACTACCTTTTAAAGGTTTGCGATCGCTAAGATTCTTTTATGTTTTTTTTTTTAATTTACAAAGGACACATTAAATTCACAAGTGACATGTTAAAATATCTTTCTATTAATTAAATAGCACAACTGTTTTCAACATTGATAATAATAAGAAAATGTGTCTTGAGCAGCAAATTAACATATCTGAAGGATCACGTGAGACTGCACTTTTGCATCACAACAATAAATTGCACTTGACATTATATCCAAATAATAAACAGTTAGGCTTATAGCATTTCAAAATATTACTGTTTTTAAATAAATGTGGCCTTAGTGAGTACAAGCGACTCACTTTCAAAAACATTCAAAATCTTAATAAACACTTTTAAATGGTAATGTTGTTCTCAAATCTTCATAAGATTTCAATGTTATATAATTTTATATATTTAAAAGAATTCGATAATAAAAGCTGAAAGAATATGTAATTAGTGCTATATGGTGCATAGCACACATGCTTCCAATCCTCAGAGACCACTAACAGACATGTATGTCTGTTAAATATCCTCTACATGACACAAACAACCCTCTTGTGTTTTTGTCCAAGGAAGCAATATTTCTTTTCACGTTTATACAAGTACTCTGGGATTAGATGCAGAACAGGCATTCAGATCACCCTGCTGATATTAACATCTGTTCTGAGAACAGCTCTCACTCTTTTCACCCCTAGTCTTCAACCTTAGCATGCCACAACACGACTGCATAAATGTCAGCTGGGAAATGCATCAGCCACCTCCACGCTGTGAATACATCACATGAGACGTCACACTCTTGTATACTAAACGCTACTGATTCAATCTGTGATCCTTTGTGTTTTTGTCTGTGATTTAAAAAAAGCTGTTTAAATAGTATATTCAGATGCTGTGTAAATATATACATTACCTGTTAAGTATGTTTATATGCTTAATTAGTGAGTGTCTACATTACCTTCTCTTCAAGCGCACTGGGTGTGGGTAATTCTTCTTCACTGTGGGAAAAACAAATAGGGTTAAAAAAAACTATACAATACTAGCACACCAGCACAAACATTGCTGTCTGGGTAGGGTTAGGTTTAGCCCATGGGATAGTCGAAAAACAGTAGGGAACTGCAATTGTATTTCGTTGTCACTTTATATGTCTGTTTAGTTCTGTTTTAAGTCTGTGTTTTTGTATTCTTAGTTTAGTTTAGTTTTTATTGTGTTCGTTTCAGTTTATGTCTTCCTGTCTTCCTTCCTGTTTGCCCATATGTGGTCTTTCCTGTGTTGTGATGTAATTATGAGTTGATTCCCTTCCACCTGTGTTTCCCCAGCTGTATTGTGTCCAGTGATTAGTGTTCAGTGTTTAAAACCCATGTCCTTTTAGTTTGAGTTGGTCCGTCAATAGATGTGTTACCCTGCGTGTGTTATGTTTAAAGATTATTAAAAGGATTTATTAAAAAGACAGTTACGTTTATTTGGATTTTACGAATCCTGATCTCCTTCCCTACACACCAGCGTGACATATGTACAGAAGTTGTTGGTCGATTCAGACAAAATTATAAGCGTAATGCTACAATTCAAAGTTCTGATCTCTTACACTCACCAGGGCTGCATTTATTTGATCAAAAATAGAGAAAAACAACTATAAAATACTCTTATAGCCTATTTAACTTTTATATTTGAAAATATTATATAATTTAATATATTTAATATAATTCATTCCTCTGATTGAAAAGCTAAAAACAAATGTTTCTTATTGTTATCAGTTGCTTTTAAAATCAGTTGCCTAATTGTTGTTTGTTTGTTTGTTTATTTATTTATTTACTTTTTTTTGCAGAGACCCTGATGAACAGAACAGCATTTATTTAAAACAGATTTACATTTTTTTTTTAAATAAATGTCTATACTGTCAATTTTGGTCAATCGAATGCAACTGTTTCAGACGAGACAAAAGTAGTTTTACAGGGCTTTGAAAGCAACGAACGCATCCTAGAACTGTCCATATAAAAAATATGTTGGGTTTTAACAAGGACTTACTGAAGAAATCCAAAGCGATCTGTGACTCTGTATATGCTGTAGTCTGCATCCTCCCAAGGATCGATCTGAACTCCTGCGTCTCTACCCTGAAATATACACAAGCGGATACTTCATTTGACTCATCTAAACACAAACATTTGAACAAAAGGTGAAACAAATCATCCATCTCCAGGCAACCTTTAAGTACCTTTAAATCCAGCAGATTCTTAATCAGAACGACAACCTTTGCCTCAATAAACTCCTAAATTGCTGCTTATTAATAGTTAGTAAGGTAGCTGTTAAGGTTAGGTATTATGGATGTAGAATATAATCATGCACAATACATGCTTTATAAGTACTAATAAACAGCAAATATCTTAATAGTAGGCATGCTAATAAACAACTAGTTAATAGTGACAATTGGTCCCTATTACTAAAGTGTTACCTGTAAAATTCTTTGTTGGTACATTTATACAGATTATGGAAGCAGTAAATGAATGATTAAAATAGGTAGATAAACTATATGTTTGACACAGTGAGCCAAATAAAAGTATTAGGTGGTTGACAGATTTATTTTATTTTATTTTTTTAAGTTATGTAATAAACTTGGGCAAGTTGCAAGTTCACAGTTCTGCTCAATGAAAAAATAAATAAATGTCACTGAATATCTGATCTCATGGCATATACCTGAGTGCACTTTTTAACGAGACATGAAATATGTACAAATAAGTACATATCACTGCAGTTTTAAAAGGAGTGAACACTAGAGGCAGTATAACTCTGACACATTTTATTCCTTTTCACACAAATTTACAAAGTTTCGATTAATAAAGTGTTATTTTCATATAATTACTGTTTTGACTTAAACACAATATTAATATGCTGAGAGATTTGAAAACTGATGCTTTTTGAATGTTGGCATCACACATATGGAGCTTCATATCTATGGGTTTGATATGGTTGGTAATGGATATGGTAATGACATGGTTGCATCAACAAATGCCTTTTGATATCAGTTTTGCATTTGTTAACACTATCAGGTATAGGTTTAGGGTTGAATTTGGTGTAGGGCATATTTCCAACATTATGGAGCATTCATTTTTTTGTGGCAGTCTCTGAATATTTAATGTAATAAAAACACAGCAATATGTACCTATAGCAACATAGTTAAAATTGTGTCGAAGTTCACGTATTGAAGCTGTGTTTTAGCGACACTCAGTGGACATTTCTCTTTGAAACAGCAGTGAAGGTAAGTAAAAACAGTGTTGCACAAAAATTACATGGAGGGTATATATTTTTATGTGACCAGGTTGGAATATCCACATAATCAGTGTGACCTTGATCAATGTTCCCATCATTGATTTTGTCCTTATTCCATCCCAGTGATCGATGCACTTTAATACAGGAAGTATTTACAGTTGTCTAGGAGAAATGTGTTATCAATGGCAATTCTGTGCTGAAACTTGTGCTTTTTAATGTGTTGCTGTGTGGTTAATACAGTTATGGAAAGCGTCAACAGCAAGCACACAGCTCTCCAAATTACCCTTTTACTTTTCTGTGGCCTGCTAACCATTCTAGTAAAATTACAAAAAGCAAACATGTATAACCCCTGTAATACATCCAATGTATTGCTGTAACTTTGATCTATGAGCAGAGAATAATTTAATGCTCTGCACTTATTCAACAGACTATGCCCTCTGTCAGTACAGCTGACGTTTAAAAGCTTTTCCAGTTGCTGTGCATTGATTCCCTGAGGGGGGCGGCTGCTGCTCTCCTGCCCTCTTCTCAACCCCTGTGATGGAAAGAAGTGTGGAAAGAAAGCAGTGATCCATGACAGACAGCCGAGGATTACAGTCCCAGTATTTCTCAGTTTCAAATGAGTCTGTAGAGAATGCCATGATGTGCCATAGCCAAATTGATCACCACAGTGGACATTTACTCCACAAACACTCGAAAACGAAAATCCTCAGTCTGCTGCTCTAGCACTTAAAACCGCCTATAACATCTAAGTGTGGTTCCTCCTCATTTTTCCCCTCTTTACACATCTTAGGGAGTTTTTCATTGCCACATAGTGTATTACAAAAAGCACCCTACAAATAAAACGGACCTGACTCAACAACCACAAAGGCCACAGCACATGTGAACAACCAGATGTAAACAACCCAATGTAAAATAAACAACATCCACAAAATTAGAAATTTAATTTAAGAAACAAAACAAAATCTGCCATACTTGAAAATCCTGATGCTTCCAAAATTATTGCAAACAATAATTGATTGAAAATGTTTCGGTCTCATGACCTTCATCAGGCATATTCAAACCACTTTTTTTCCCCCTACGCAAATGTCTATAACCGTGTGCGATGATTGATTGCTAATTACAAATGTAATTAATGAAATGCCAAACTGTAATACAGCAACATACAAGACAATACTGCCTTTTCTTTTATAAAAATAGGCTAATAATCAGCATTATACACTATCGTTCAAAGGTTTGGTGATGTTACGTTTTTTGTTTAGTTTTTTATTAAACTCATTTATGCTTACCAAGGCTGCATTTATGCAATAAAATTTAATTTAAAACAATAATATTGTAAAATATAATAAAATAACTGTTTTCTATTTTAATATGCTGAAACTTTTTAATTTACATTTTTTTTAAGTTTTCAGTGTAACATGATTCTTCAGGATTCATTTTCAAATAATATAACATTTCCTACTATTATCCATGCTGAAAGCTGCACAAGTATTTTTTTAATTATCTTTTGTAGCATTAAACATGTTTTACTGTAACTTTTGATCTATTTAATACATTCTTGCTGAATATACATAAGTATTAATTTCTTATTATAAAAATAACTTTTTATAAGATAGTAAGTATACATATCAGTTAGCACAAAGATGATTTTATTAGTAAGTCATTAACTTAATGTATGCAGTACATCAAAAGAAATGCAGACTTGAATAAGTTCCATTTACTATATATTCCATAGTATCCAGAGTATGGCATAATTTACCTTTTTATATTTTGAGATGATCTCAGCACGTTCCTCTGCTATCAGCACCTCTATATCCTTCTTCATGTCAATATCTAGAAAATAAAGCACATAAAGAACAATTAATGAAAAAATAAATAAAGACAAAAAGCTGAACAATCTGGAAGACAGATTTTTACGTTTTGTTACGAGCTATACATTTGTACAGATAAATATTAAATAAAGTCACTTTTTCCTTTAAGCAGTACAGGAAAATAACCCGGTCCGGGTATGAGTGCAACACATTCATCATATTCAGACTGAGAAACTCAGCTCTTGTTGGCACTGTGTAACCTGAGCTCTCATAATGTTTTGAAGATCCTGCTGGTCATATGAAGGCCTTGACTGTCTCAGAAACATTAGCCCCATGGGAACCCCAGAGCCAGAAGAAGGGAACAAAGGTTCCCGTCAGGCCTCAGCTGTCTGAGAGCGCTGTGTGTCTGCTGAGTCTGTCGCACACATAAAAATAGAACAGGACCAAGAGAGTTACCCACTGCGGGACACAGTGCTGCATGACACCCCATCATGTGTCAGATTCAATATTTCCAGCCCATCACCAAATCATACCATCTGACATTTAAAACAAAGTGCTATATTTCTTTGAATGACAAGTCACTTGCCCTCACTGCCAAATTAACAAAATAAGTGCAGCATCTATTGTGTTTGTACAGTAGCCTACCACTGATGAAATTTGCACAGAAGTACACTGCTGGCAAAAATGTAACTACTCAAAAGCCCTCTTCAAATTTCTTAACTGTTCAATTTCCCTGTTTCCATCATTTTCACTGTTTCTTAAAAGTTTACTTATATCATATGGCTGTCACAAAAGTGCTGACGCAAGGAATACAAGTGAACAAAGAAGCTGATCTATGTGTTTCCTAAAAGCCCAGTAATAAGTGTTTATAGGCATCTTCAAGCACAATAATGGTTTGAGAGAGACTAGGCTTCTATGGCTTTCAAACCAAAAGAACCACAGGAAATAATTCTGTGCTTATGAATTTTGCACTACTCAATGAGAAAATCATTTACTCAAACCTCAAACCACGGTTTGTGAAACTGACGAAAAACAAAAGACTAAGCATTTTTTTCTCATCACCCACTGGCATTATATTACATTGTATATCCTTTCACTAAAACCGCTCTCTGTTGGTTTAAAAAATGGGTTACAAGGGTTGCTGAGGTAGTCTATGGCATAGACATTGTAAATCATTATAAACAAGTAATCAAACAACAGTAATCTGAGAAATGCTTCATTAATGCTGAAACAGGTTTTTTTCTTCAGCTTACATTTATTTGGTTAAATAAAAGTTACTTTTCACTGTTGAGTAAAACAAAAACTGTTAAAGGGGTAACGAACTAAGAAATAATATTCTCTTGATCTTTTTCCTTATAAAAGCATCCTGTTAGTTCCTCTTTAGGAACTTGAGCCATGTCGATGAGATGCTATGGGAATGCCTCCAGCGTGATGGCTCTGAATCGTGTGTAAATCAGCCAATGAATAGTTGATATGTCATAGGCGGGTGATGTCACTAGCCAGGAAGCATAGAAGCACATGGGATGCTGCTGGCATTTAGCTTTCTGTCATTCAGCGAAAGCGCTCTGTGTTGTGTGTTTGTCAGTCTAAAAAAAGTGCCTCGGTCAAAAAAAAAAATAAAAAAAAGATAAAAAGAAAAGTGGTCAGGGCGACTCAAGCTAGAGTGTGTCTGTGTGTGTGTTCCTCCATGCAAGAGAGATATATTGCTGGGTGACACACACACTACTGTATGTGTAGTCTGCCAGGGAGCATATGAAGAATGTGCAACTGTCCTATTTCATCATACACAAGAGATCTGCATATTAATATAATCTGATAAAATATGACATATATGAATTGAATAAACAGATTTCAGGTTTCAATTGTACAGTATTTTTAGTGATTCTGTTAATAACAGCTGCTCATGGAGGTCTCTAGAGTAGCTAGATCGTTAGTTTCCTACGGTCCTCCACTTAGTGGCCCCTTCCCATCTTTACTTTGCACCAGGCATGGCCAAAGCCTTTCTGTAGCCGTAAAATAACTACGGTCACACCTCAGCCCACAGAGCTGCCCTGTGGAGAAAGTCAGAGAAGGGGTCTCCAGCGACCAAGCAGACTTTAAGCCGTTGGAAAGTGGATGCCATCAACCTGTCATATGAGTCCTCTGGTCTCCCGCCGAGGCTAGGAGTCAGAGGCGGCCTCAAAGGTCCTGCTAGCAGGGGTCCCGATGGCCAATATTTGCGGTACAGGGTGGTCCACCCCCCACACATTTGTCAGTTTTTACGTACTGGATATGCGAGCCACTCCGGGCTCTTCTGTTTTACTGTCGTAGCTGTGCACAAACACACACTGGACATACACTACACACACAGAACATCTCTAGGTTACGCATGTAACCCTAGTTCCTTGAAGGAACGAGACACCGTGTCTCGATACCACACTTTCAGCATCCCCTGACAGCGCTCCGCTGCATGACAGGAGCTAAATGCCAGCAGAATTCCACATGGTTTTATGCTTACCCGCCTATGACGTCCCCAACTATTTATTGGCTGATTTTACACACGTTTCAGAGCCGTCCCACTGGAGCTTCTCCCATAGTGTCCCATAGCATCTCCTCGTGGCGGCGTCTCGTTCCTTTGAGGAAGTAGGGTTACATGCGTAACCTAGAGACGTTTCACAACTTTCCTGACAGTCTAAAAACAGCCAATCTGCCAAAATGACTGGAATGAGCCACTCTGTGAAGTAAAAAAGTGTTGTTTAAACACTGCTTCCACCAAAAAGATCAATGCCTGCTTCTATATCACTGACTCTTTAGCACAGCCTTTTTTTAGCCTAATTTGTACATGTGGTGTATTGACGAGAGAGGCAAACGCAGTTCTACACAGAAATTAAACAATCAAGATCACTCTAAATACAACAAAAAGATGTGCAGTGACAAGTTGTTGGCCATGCCAAATAGTCTGTGCATTGTTTTCCTGCTGATTTCAACGTTAGAAAAGTGAATGAACTTTTCCTGTATCGCACCTGTAAGAAATCTAAGGCAAGTTGTTTGCTTAAACAAATTTTATCGTGGATGCATTTACAAACAAGGAACAATTCCATGTCAGATTTTCAGAAAGACTGAAACTAAAAGATGATGCTGTGCCGACTATATTAGATTTGACAACACTGCTTTACACACGTGTAACTGTTTTTACATTGTGGTCAGTCAGTATTATGCTTTGATTGTTTTTATATATACTGGGTATGTATGTGTTTTTAACCTAAAACACAGTAGCATCCATCTGTTAAGCCAATCATAATGTAGCAGTGAGTGTTGATAATCACCTACAGTATTTAAATGAAGTGTTCTGATAAGGGGGGTTAAACAGGACAGAAAATAGCTTATTGTATTACTATGTATTATAATGGCAGTTCATGACCCCTTTAACCTGCACACAAAAGAGTCTGATTTGACAGAAGTGATTTGAAATCTAAATAAGCTGGCCTTATCCCAGACTTAAATAAATAAAACAAGACG
The DNA here is from genome assembly GCA_032357475.1 of Enteromius thamalakanensis. Classification (NCBI taxonomy): domain Eukaryota; kingdom Metazoa; phylum Chordata; class Actinopteri; order Cypriniformes; family Cyprinidae; genus Enteromius; species Enteromius thamalakanensis. The sequence continues at coordinate 22,084,131 of JAUCMT010000134.1, read as the reverse complement.
TCAAAAAATGTTCCTATATCTATCCTTCAGACACCCTAATCCAGTTTCATAAGGATAAGCGTTAAAAATCCTTGAGGAAATCAGTGTAGTCATCTGTCACCCTTGCAGCAAACAGTTCAAGGATTAGGTTATGCAATCTTTGATGAAAGATTATAAACGTCAAAACTGTCATTCTCAATGCACAAGAACAATGAATATTTGCAAATATTTACATGTAATGGTCTAGTCAGTAATACCATATACACATAAACATATATATATAACATACACTGCTCAAAACAAATAAAGGAAATATTCTTATTAAACATTTGGTTCTTTACATAGTTGAATACAAAATCTCATAGCTGATAACAAAATCTCACAAAAAAGATCAATGTTGTCTATTCCATTTGCATGTGAAATTGATTGTCAATCAATGTTGCTTCCTAAGTGATTGACTTGGAGTTACAAAGTGTTCCCTTTATTTTTTTGAGCAGTGTATTTTTGGTGAATTGGGAGCTATGATTCTGTGAGGTATTTCCTCTCCAAACCTCAGTTTGTGTGTATTTTTTTGTTAGTCTAAATCTGTTAGATTCAGCCTAGTTTTTTCTCATATATTATATTTACCACAAAAATCAATCTTTGTCTGCCTTAAAGGGATAATACATTTTCCCTTGACATCCACTGAACTACTTTCTACTCTTTCTATATGACCCAAATAATTAAGCAAGGGTCTTGTTTGTTAATTTAACATCTTATCTTACCATTAAAAAACTGATTTTTTGTGAATTGTCGTCACCTAATCCCTGCAGAATAACAGAAGGTATTTGCATATCTTGTGGTAAGCAAGTAACCTACTATTCATTTCAACAGAATATCTGAGAAACGCATTTCCACTGCCTCCCAAATGTGAGGTGTCAACAAGGAAATTGCAGATGTTTTCTGAGGGCCTTTGGGACTGTTTGATTGATAGTTTATGATAGTCCCCAACAGAAGGAACGAGAGTTCCTCAGAGGAACCTTGTTGCAATAATATTTAAATAATCTTTAATACTGTATAATATTGTGACATATGGAAACTATCTGCTTTTGAAAATTTATCTGCTGCATTTGACTTGAGAATGAGAGAAGAAAAACTGTGGTTTGGTCGCTCCGTTGGTCGGTTTGCGTACCATCCCCCTTCAAGGGGAGGGAGAGAGAGAGAGAGAGAGAGAGGGACTATGATGAGCAAGCATTTCATACAGACCAATCAGCTGACAGTACAGCATCAGAGCTATTATTCTGCTATGCTTTAGTATAGTATTTTACCACCAGCATGTGGTCTTCTCTTCACACAAGTATAATTCCAAAAAGATTCAACCTAGGCTCATTGGAAGAATGCATTCTACATTAAGTTTTTATTATTTATTGAAAACAATTTCTTCTTGTGATGAAACACAGAATGAATTCTGTAACATCCTGATATGTCAGTTCTGTAGAGACACTGAATACAGCTAACGTGACGTCATCGCTATCGCGAGACCGTGTGTGTACGAGAGTTGTGGCAAGGAAGTGAGGAGTTCAGAGTAAAGAGAACCACTAAAACTACGTCGTAGTATTGTGTTTATTGAGATTATATACAAGTGCCAAAGGGCAAGTACAACATGGTGTCAGAGTAGAGGCCCATAGACCCACTCACAACAAAGACGATGGACGCGTACGGAATTCCAGCCCCGCGCATGGACTGGGACTCGCCGAATCTACCCGAAGCATGGAGGCGGTTCAAGCAACAAGCCGAACTGATGTTTTCAGGTCCACTACGGGAGAAACGCGAATCAGATAAGTGCAGTTACCTACTGTTATGGATCGGGGAGAAGGGACAGGATATATTTAATACCTGGACACTTACCGAAGACGAAGCTAAGAAACTACAGACATACTATGACAAATACGCAGCATATATCACCCCGAAATCTAACCCGATCTACGCCAGATATCGCTTTCACGAGAAAACACAGGCGGATGGCGAAACATTTGAACACTTTATTACCGAACTGAAGTTGCTCGTCAAAGACTGCGGATACCCAAACAGTGACGAAATGGTCCGTGACCGCATTGTTTTCGCCACTAATTCGCCGCGCATTCGTGAGAAACTGCTAAGCCAGGGTGCCGAACTAACATTGGAAAAGACCATAGACATCGCACGCTCCCATGAGCTAGCACAGACACAGCTTAAGGAAATGACTGGCACAAAAGACACTCCCAAAATTTATGCCATGAATGCAACAAGACAACGGCAAAATGCTAACAGATACACAAAAACAAAAGACTACAAACCAGCACAAAGAGAATGTGACAGATGTGCAAGCTCACACAGCCCAAGAGAAGTCTGCCCAGCTAAAGGTAAACAGTGTATCAAATGCAAAAAATACAACCACTTTGCAAAAGCTTGCAAAACAAAGATCATTGCCCCTTTTAAACTTCAGAAAAGACCTGTACATGCCATAGAGCAAAATGATGATGACAACCAGTGCGAGTTATACATAGACAGTATCACAACGGTGAATACAGCTAAGAACAATGTGCAGGCTTATGCGGACATTAAAATTGGACCAAGACAGCAAACGGTTAAATTCAAAATAGATTCTGGTGCAGAAATAAACGCCATACCAAACCACACTTTCAATGATTTATTCCAAGGAATGCCAGTAACACCACCCACGCATTCTATAACGGCATATGGAGGCAACACGCTGGAAGTCCAAGGCACCTGCATACTGAAATGTGAACACGATGACCACTCAGCGATGCTTGAGTTTCACATAGTCAAAGCTAAAGCTCCCCCCATCCTAGGTTTGAGCGCCAGTTTAGACCTAAACCTCATCAAACTGATAATGGGAATAAGTCAAGAGGAAGCTAAGGCGAACATTACAACCAAGCCCATACTGAAGGAATATGCAGACGTGTTCCAAGGCATCGGAGAATTCGCCGGTGAATGCACACTACGAATTAACCCACATGCAACGCCTGTAATCTACCCTCCACGCAGAGTCCCCATTGCACTACGTACCCGACTAAAAGAGGAACTAGACAAAATGGAAGACAATAACATTATCGTCAAAGTAACTGAGCCCACGGAATGGGTAAATGCACTAGTAGTAGTTGAAAAGCCCAACAGCCAAAAACTACGAGTGTGTTTAGACCCTAGAGACCTCAACAAAGCCATCCAGCGACCATATTACCCTCTTCCCACACTTGAAGAGGTCACCACTAAACTTGCTGGAGCCCGATGTTTCAGTGTCCTAGACGCAAGATCGGGTTACTGGGCTATCAAGCTAAGTACGGAATCATCAATGCTGACCACATTTAATACGCCATTCGGCAGATACAGGTTTCTTCGCCTGCCTTTCGGCATCAACTCGGCGCAGGACGAATTCCAGAGGCGTGTAAATGAGACCTACGAAGGCCTCAAGGGCGTAGCTGCTATAGTCGATGACATTCTTGTATTCGGCAAAGACAAAGAAGAACATGACACAAACCTAAGGGCTATGCTACAGCGCACGAGAGAGAGAGGACTCAAACTGAACCCCGACAAGTGTCGCATCGGTGTCCAAGAGGTCAGTTATTTCGGTCACAGGCTCTCATGCGAAGGCATAAGTCCAGACCCACAAAAGATAAAAGCCGTGCAAGAGATGCAGCCACCACAGTCTAAGTCCGAGCTGGAGACCATACTTGGCATGATCAACTACCTAGCCAGGTTCACACCACACCTCTCAGAGGTGAATGCACCGCTTAGACAGCTAATGAAGCAAGATAGCGAGTATGTATGGGATGCGATACATGACAGAGCATTCAAGCGAATCAAAGAGCTGATAACAAATCACCCAGTACTGTCATACTTCGACCCACAAAAAGAACTCACCCTGCAGGTAGATGCATCCAAGAACGGCCTAGGGGCAGTCTTACTTCAAGATGACAGACCTGTGGCCTACGCCTCAAAGTCCCTCAACATCACAGAACAAAATTACGCCCAAATAGAAAAGGAGTTATACGCTGTACTGTTCGGATGTAAACGGTTCCATGAATACATGTATGGCAGAAAAGTAACTGTGGAATCAGACCACAACCCCCTCGAGGCGATACTCCGGAAGCCGCTCGCTTCAGCTCCTCCCCGCCTACAGAGGATGATACTCCAACTTCAGAAATATAACATCCACATACTCCACAAACCCGGAAAGCAGATACCAGTGGCCGACACCCTTTCGCGCAAAGCCATCGAGTATCATGACAGCAACCTGCACGAAGGTATGGACGCACAAATACATACCTTAATAGCGAACATCCAAGTAAGTGATGATAAGCTGAGAGAACTAAGGTTAACCACTGCACAGGACCCCCAGCTTGAGGTACTGAGACATGTCACAAAGACCGGCTGGCCCGACAAATGTAAACAGTGCCCACCGCTCATCCAGGAATATTGGAACCACCGTTATGACATCTCTGAGATCAACGGCATAATGTTTAAAGGAGAGAAAATTATAGTACCCCAGTGCTTACGAAAGGACATGCTAGCCCGCATCCACACAGGTCACATGGGAGTAGAAAAATGTAAGCACAGAGCACGCGATCTTCTGTTTTGGCCACGAATGGGACAACAAATTGAAACACTGGTAGGACAATGTAACATCTGCCAGGAACGACGCGGTGCCAACACCAAAGAACCTTTGATGCCACACGACATTCCTGAAAGGCCATGGCAAGTGGTAGGAACGGACCTGTTCATATGGGATGGACAAAACCACATAGTCATCGTTGACTACTACAGCCGATATTTTGAGATGGAAAAACTTCACAATTGTACCGCTACAACTGTCATCACTAAACTCAAAGAAGCCTTTGCACGTCACGGCATACCAGAGCGCTTAATCAGCGACAACGGACCCTGTTACAATGCGGAGGAATTCCGCAGATTTGCAAAATCGTGGGATTTTGACCACATCACCACAAGCCCAAGATATCCGCAAAGCAACGGATTAGCAGAGAAAACGGTTCAAACCGCAAAGCACATCTTGGAGAAAACAAAAGCTGATGGGAAAGATCACTATCTAGGATTGTTGGAATACCGAAACACACCCGTGGATAACTTTAAATCACCAGCCCAACTTCTGATGAGTCGCAGGCTACGATCAATCCTCCCCATTACAGCAGCACGTCTCCAACCCCAGGTCATACCCCAGCACATACACCGAAGTCGAAGAAGAGCTTGTCAAAAGCGACAGCAGCTCTACTACAACAGATCTGCAAAAACACTAACCCCTTTAACTGCAGGCACAGACATCCGTTTTCGTCAAGAGGATGGATCCTGGCGACAGGCAAAGGTCATACAGCCCGCCAACACGCAAAGAAGCTACAACATCCGAACAGATGAAGGACATCTATTCCGGCGCAATAGGCGGCACCTGCGCGAAACCAAGGAAAACCCCAACGAGTTTGAAAACCAGCAGTCCAAACCAACTCACTGCACTACCTCAGGGCTGCAGCCTGAACTTGCTCAAAAACCACCTGAACTTACACATAAGGATCTTTGTACATACACCACAAGATCAGGCCGTGCAGTAAAGCCTAGACAAATTCTTGACCTATAGTAGCATGACGTTCGGAGTTCAAAGGACAATAAAAACCACTATATGCTTATAGAAGGTCCACACAAGAGAATGTTTTGTTAACCAGTCTAGTTGTTATCTAGATTCATTCAAGAATTGCCTGAGATGCATATAATGTCTCTTTATTCTTGTAATTACAAAATATGCATATTTGACTGTCCAAAAGAACATATATATATTTTTTTTGTTTACACTAGTTGGTGTCGAATCATCAAGTTCAGTTAAAGCTGTTAGCATGTTACAATGTGTTTATACTTGAATCATACGGAATGTCACACTGAACTTGTATACCCAGAACATAAGCTATTTGTTTGGAAGGGAGATGTAACATCCTGATATGTCAGTTCTGTAGAGACACTGAATACAGCTAATGTGACGTCATCGCTATCGCGAGACCGTGTGTGTACGAGAGTTGTGGCAAGGAAGTGAAGAGTTCAGAGTAAAGAGAACCACTAAAACTACGTCGTAGTATTGTGTTTATTGAGATTATATACAAGTGCCAAAGGGCAAGTACAACAAATTCAGAGTTACTTACTGAATTCATTGGATCAAAGAGTTTAGTTTCAGTTATTCCTGAAGAACAAGTATGGCAGAAATTAGGCCAAGATATTATGTTCTTGTTTGAATGGAGTCTGGGTGGGGTTTTTATTTTGATCGTTTGTGTCAGTGTAAAAGTGCCTATTTAATTCCTCTGGTCTTTCCATTTTAGGCCTGACAGCCGCTCTTGTCCAACTCTGTTTATGAGTCAAATACAAGGGAAAATGTTGACCTACAGGCATAGATCTTACACAAGGTGCCATAAATAGCCATTTCTCCAGGGAGCTGGAGTCAAACGGTTGGCTCTCTAATTGTCTCAGCTTTTACTAGTGTATGGAATGACAGGCCTTTCTGCTGAACGTCTTCCCAGCTGGATGTGAAAGTCCATGCCTGACCTACTGTAGGAATCACTGCCCACAAGCCTCCAAAAATATAGACACTGAGGACAGAATAGGTTCTCACGAAATCTGTAGTATCTTTGAAAGCTGTTATGTGTTTTATGTTTATGATAAAAAGATCAAAACAGCAAATGTAATATTATGCAATAACTCAGTATGTCAAACGATTTTACTAACAGCTATTATACAATGTCCTTTTAAAATAAGTTTCAGCACATAACAGTGATGTCACAGTAGCGATGAATTGATTGCACATTTTTCAGTATGTGCACTTATAGTATACTTACACAAGCTACCTAAGAAAGTACTGGTTATACCCGGTAACTACATGGTTTATGGGTAGGTTCAGAGTTAGTATCTAGTTATTACCTAGTTATTGTAATTACTCTAAGAAATACATAGTATGCATATGACTAACAGGACTGTAAAATAAAGCACTATCTATTGGATTTGTTGTTCACTCAACTGAAGAATATTTTCATGAAAATAACTTATGTATGACAGTAAAAATGAGGGGATTACTGTGGGCTGAAACTATGAATTATTCATGTGTGCTGAATGAGGACTATGTTTGTTGGCAAGCATACATAATAAAAGAGGTCTTTCGTATTTTTAAAGAGAAAAATGTATGACAACTTTAAATCTAAACATCGCTTTTAGTTATTTTTATACTGCCTTAATTAAAAGTGCTTCAAAAGAATATGAGCATTTGATATGAAAACTTTGTCTCTATATTTTAGTTTTCTGGCCCAGAGCTGTGTAGGCAGAAACTTACATTAGGATGTTTCAAAAAAACAACAACAACAACAAAAAAACAGCTTGTCACATATTCATTTAGTTATGCAGACGAGCTTAACACAAAGGCTTCCAATTGAATACTTCTCATTCTTAAAACATTGCACAACACCTTTGAGACTTATTTTGGACAGTGACATCAGGCCTTGCTGGCCAGGCTCCTGGGCGTGCACCGAAATCTGAGGACCAAACAGAGTCTAGTGTGGTTATGGAAAAAAAGATTACAGTGACTGCTTCCCTTCATGCAAGAAAACAAAGAGGTCAAGGTTTAAGCAAAGCCAAGACTGGACAGTATGATGCTTTTTGTTTGAGGAAAGAGTTCTTATTCAGAAAATCATATAGGTCTGCCCTGTTGACATTTACCGTTCTGCTGTGAAAGCGAGAAGGTAAACATTTAGAGCTGGGGAGAGTAACAGTCGACAGGGGGAGAGCAGTTGTCAGCGGTTAAGCAAGGACAACTGGCATCACTCGCACCGCCATCTGGGTGGGCCGTCACTGCCTCGTACTTGCTCACAGATGTACAGCACTTCAACACACTGAGGGAGCCTTGTCCTGACTGAGAGTCACACACACACACACACACACACACAGTGCGGGCAACCAAGACCAAATATTAATGTGGCAAGTTGCTTTGTTAATGCACTTGAGTTCAGTGCTGTTGTTTTGTTTGAGCACAAGCATATGGAAGTGACAAGTGTTAACTGGTAACTGAGTACAAGTATGCTGGAATGTTACCATTTGCCTGTTTTGCACATAATATACTAATGAGACTTTTTTTTTAAATTAAGAATATACAATATTATATGAACACCGTCCCACAATGGTAAGGATATATACATTTGATGTAAAACCAAATCTAATAAGATAAGTAAAAAAAACAAACTAATAAGAATCTCCCAAACATGATGCATGCTTGCATAACAAAAGACATCCGGTAACACTTTAAGTGGCATCCATATGAACCAAACTATGTCTAATGCTGGAGACATGGCCAGTGGTTAATGCATGTGCTCTACATAAATGTAATATTAACCAGCTTCTGCAGAAAATTATGCAAACACCCTGTAGTTGAACTTATAACAGGGCTGTTAGGTATCGTATATATATGTCAGACATACTACAATAAGCGGCCTGTACACTGAATGCATTTAGTACAGTATGTTGTACAGTTTTGCATGTGTATGAGACAGCTACAGTTCTGAAGCAAGTATTTCTATGTGCTTGCTTGTGTGTGGTGTGAAATCGACCGTCCACTGCTACTGTATTTTGCTTTAATAACTGCATTATGCTTCTAGATTCAGTGAGCAGTTTTGAGTGTAAAATAAAAATGAGCTTAGCACACGAATTGGTCAAATTGAGCAGCACTCCATACTCCACAGTTATTTTACCTTGCTTCACTGATTTCTGCACAACTCTGACAGTAAGCATTTCAGTGACCTACAGTAATTGCCTCTTTGCTACTACAGTATTTACTGCACTATTCAGCATCAACCCTATGAGGTCAATACAAGAAATCACTTTATTGACTTTTAAAAAAAAAGAACAAAGAAAAGTCAAAGTCATACCCTAGAATCCAAATGCAGATGCAATGGATGCACGTTTAAATCTGATGCAAATTTGAGAAAGGGAGAACAGTAATTTCAGCCTGTTCTCCCTTGCCATTTCCTGTCCCACTTCTCTACCATAGTACTCAATACTACAGGGAACAGACCAAAAATAAAAGAAAGCTTTAAAATAAAACTAGCTGATTTAGATAAACCTTAGTAAAGAGAGTGTGTGTTAATGTCACTGCTACTGACTGATAAAGCTGTGGCCATATGGATAACAATTATGGGTAATGGGGGTGGATAAAAAGCTCATTATGCTTTTAATTATAAATTAATTATTTATTTAATTTACAATAAAAAAACAACAGCTGGCCAAGCAACAGAGATATTTCAATCTACTGCAAAAATAGCCTTTTTAGGCAATGTTTAGTTTAATGTGGTCTGACAACACAATACATATATCAATAAGCTCTGTAAATGCTTTGTTTGTCTTGACTGCCAAGTAAATTGTCAAGATCCAGAAAACTATGTAAGACATCATCAGAATAGTCTATTTGACATCAGTAGTTCAACCGTTACATTATGAAGCGAAGAGATGTATGTATGGAAACAAAAAAAAAAAGACTTTATTTAACAAATTCAGCTCTTTAATGGCACCATTGCACCATTTTGAAAAGTATCGCTGCATGCAGACAGTGTACGCTCTTCTGTGTCAACTGCAACACAAGGATACATCTTCTATGTGTATTAAAACAGTGCATCTGTGTGTTATGGCAGACACAAAACTGCATATGCTATGTGCCTCAATGGATGCTATCGAAAATGGTTCAACGATAATGCTACGGTGCTGGATTTGTTGATTACAGTAATTATTTTTTATTTCTTTCCATACAAAAAGTATTCTCAAAGCCTTCCTACTCTTTCCTTACGGTTGAACCACTGATGTCAGATGGACTATTCTGATGATGTCTTTCATACTTTTCTGGACCTTGACAGTGTTAGTTACTTGGCAGTCAATAGGACAACAAGCCTCGAGGTGTTCATCCAAAATGTCTTAAAATTGTGTTCCCAGGACAAACAAACCTTTTACAGCTTTGGAACGACAAGGGGGTAAGTGATAAATGACACCATATTTATTTCGGGGTGGAGTAACCCTAAAAAAAACTTGAGAGATTCCTTCAATTGAAAGTCTATTCCATATTTGACCTTCTGCAAAAATTAATGAGTGACATATCAACAGAGTACAGTTGAGCTTCCATTTAGCCAATATTTGATTAGATACCCATTTTTGAGCTTTGATGTTTATTTGTGAATAAAAGCCTAAATTAAATCTGTTCACCATAGTTTCTCTTTAAAAGACAAATTACTCGATTACTTTTTTTTACTCGATTTACGTGGCTTTTGTCTGCCGGTGTTTTTGACCCTGAGCCTGAATAAACCTGTTTTGCACATGAACTTGCACGCCTCACGTCCCATTCATGATATAATGAACCGTCCGATAAAGTTCAGCAGCGGGTTTAACATTCAGTAGGAACATTTTATTAAGGACTGCTTGGACTTTGACGTACTTAATCAAGTACACTTTGAGGACCTGAGCTGGTCACTTGAGCAGCTCATAGATCATCTTCTGTCTATCTGTGGTTCCTCTTTCACTGTTGGGGAGGTGGAAGGGGACGATCGCATATACGGCTCGGGACAGAGTGATCGCCGCATCGCGGGCACCAAGGTTAACCCATGGCTCGGCTCTTGTATGGCCATACAAGAGGGGCGCCGTTTGCGAGAGGCCACGCAAAATGGCAGCTGCTCGCAAGGAACAACGCGAGATGGCGGCCACTTACGTGACACCGCACAAAATGGCGGCTTCCAGACCCATTTCCCCATACAGTGAGCCATGTAAAGCTCTTCTGGTCCCGGTTTCCCAGACCAAGAGAGTGTTTTCTGTCTGGTCAGCTCCAGTAACCCAGCCAGGGGTGCTGTGCCAAGCCCAGTTGGTTCTGGTTTCACAGCTCGGGGAACTGTCTCCCATCCATGTAAACCCTGAAACGCTAGCTACGGGCCCTGACATCACCACCCAGCGAGAGGGGCTGTGTGGTGTTCAGCTCGGCCCGGCTGCCCAGCCAATCGCTGAACGACAGCTAGAGGAGCTGTCTGCCATTCCGGTAGTTTCCGAATTGCCCACAGAAGGCGTCGTTCCCATCGCTCAGCGAAAGGGGCTGAGTGATGCTCAACCTTTCATCAACCGACAGCTAGGGGAGCTGTCTACCTCGCTCGTGACTCCCAATCGCCCCCAGAGGTTGCGGATCCTATCACTCAGCGCGAGGGGCTGAGTGAGACGCAGCCAGGTATCATAGGACAGCTAGGAGAGCTGTCTGCCACACCAGAGGTTCTTGAGACACCTGCAGAGGATGCTGGCACCATCACTCAGCGAGAGGGGCTGATTACTGAATTCACCCAAGCTCCACGAGACCTTTGAGGCCTAATGGCCTGGACCTCCAGAACCAGTGTATGGCTTAGAGACTCCATTGGGTCCACTAGAGGCTGCACTATCTCTGGAGATGTCGGTTTCAGCCGTAGAATCCCCAGAGGCCTCATTAGTGGCTGCACAGCCCATGGAGGTCCCTGAATCATGGTTCAGTCGGTCAGGGAGGGCTTCTTCCCTGGCGTCTCAGTCTCGAAGGGTGATGTCAGCATCTGTCCGGTCTTGAAGGGTGTCTTCATTCCCTATCTGGTCTTAAAGGGCGCATTCATTCTTGGTCTGGTCTTGAAGGGCGCATTCATTCTCTGTTTGGTCACGAAAGGGGTACTCACAGATTAATTGGTCTTGAGGGGTGTTAACACTGACTGTTGGTTGCAGGAGGGCACGTTCACTGTCAGTGTGGACCTCGAGGGCACAATATCAGCCTGGTGGCCCCAAGAGGGATCTGTCGCTGTTTGGCCGAAGCAGAGGGGCTCAGCTACAATCCGCTCCACCCTGGAAGATAGCCTTGCTGTCCGTTTCGTTTAGGTGGTCGTTCCCGCAACCTGATCCGCCCTGGAAGGCGTTCCAGTCGTCAGCGCTGCCCAGAGGGACGTCTCTGCAGCCTGTTCCGCCCCGTTGGACCTCTCCGCCGCCTGCTCCGGCCAGAAAGACTGCTCTGCACCGGTTGACTTCTCCGCCGCCTGCTCTGCGCCGGTGGTCGTCACCGGCGCTGCTCGGCCACGGTGGGCTTCTCCGCCACCTGCTCCGCCCCGGTGAGTCTCTCCGCCATCTGCTCTGCCCTGGTGGGCGTCCCCTCTGTCTACGCCGGCTAGGTTGGCTTCCGTTCCGCCCTGGAGGGTACTAGAACTGTCTGGTCGGCCCTGGTGGGCATGTTCTTTATGGATTTCACCCAGGTGGGCGTTTCCGCCGCCCGCTCCTCCCTGTTGGTTGTTCCACCATTTTCTGGAAGCCGCTCATTAAAGCCCAGCTGGAGCTGCCAGCTAAAAACTGTTGATGCCACTCCAGCTCTCTAAGAACTCTATGTGTTTTTGTGTTTGTTTCCACATCCGGACTCAATTTCCCAGTATGCATCTCTCCCCAACAGCTGTTGGTAGTTTGGTTCAATCATTCCATACCAGTCTGTTTTTGTCTAGTCACGGTTCATTTACACTTTCAACCTGGTCTTTGCCTGTCATTCTTGTTCTTGTATCTTGTTTGTTTCACTGTTTGGATTTACTCGTTGCCGACATCTGCTTCTCCACGGACCTCCGCCTTGCCTTCTCCTTTGGACACTGATTATCTGGTATTAGACCTTTGCTTCGGATAACGTTTACTCTTTGTCTCTGCCTACGTGGTTTTTGTATGCCGGTGTTTGATTTTGTCTATTTTTGACCCTGAGCCTGAATAAACCTGTTTTGCACATGAACTTGCACGCCTCACGTCCCATTCATGGCACAATAAACCGTCCGAGTTCAGCAGCGGGTTTAATCAGGGTTGGCACTTAGACTGATCACCGCCTCAAAGGCAGGATGGTACTTTAATATCACCGACCCATTTGTGGTCGCTCTTCCAGCGCAGACCCCAGATTGAGGATTATGTCAAAGGCTTTGTTTCAATCAGTCACCGCGTCAATGCCGAGGAACATTTTATTAAGGACTGCTTCATGTGTGGCACACATTGCGGGCACCAAGGTTAGCCCATGGCTCGGCTCTCATATGGCCATACGGCAGACGCCGTCCTCGCGCAAGATGGACGCTGATCGCAAGGAGCAACGCAAAATGGCCGCCAATCGCCAGGCTAAATGCAAGAGGGGCTCCGTTCGTGGGAGGCCACGCAAAATGGCAGCTGATCGCAAGGAGCAACACAAGATGGCAGCAACTCACGTGACACCGCAAAAAATGTCGGCTTCCAGACCCATTTCCTCGTACAGTAAGCCATGTAAAGCTCTTCTGGTCCCGGTTTCCCAGCCCAAGAGACTGTTTTCCGTCTGGTCTGCTCCAGTAATCAGTGTGCCAAGCCCAGTTGGTTCTGGTTTCACAGCTCGGGGAGCTGTCTACCATCCATGTAAACCCCAAAATGCTAGCTACGGGCCCTGACATCACCACCCAGCGAGAGGGGCTGTGTGGTGTTCAGCTTGGCCCAGCTGCCCAGCCAATCACTGAACGACAGCTAGTGGAGCTGTCTGCCATACCGGTAGTTTCTGAATTGCCCACAAATTGCCCACACCATTCCCATCACTCTGCGAGAGGGGCTGAGTGATGTTCAACCTGTCATCAACCGACAGCTAGGGGAGCTGTCTACCTCGCTCGTGACTCCCGAGTCGCCCCACGAGGCTGCCATTCCTATTGCGCAGTGCGAGGGGCTGAGTGAGACGCAGCCAGGTATCATAGGAGAGCTATGCCAGAGACTCTTGAGACACCCGCAGAGGATGCTGGCACCATCACTCAGCGAGAGGGGCTGAGTGATGATCAGTGGGACGCAGGGCCATAGCTAGAAGGGCAGCCGACCATCTCAACGGTGCCTGCTCCTCTCCCCGAGAGGTTGTGTGCAGCCCAGTCTGGTCCAGTCACACAGTCTGACGAGCTGTCGAAGGCCCTCATGATTTCTGTCGCACGGTACGAGAGACCATGCTCAGCCCAGTCGATGCCAGTTACACAGCCAGCGAAGCTGCTGAAGGCCCTCAGCGTTTCAAGCCAGTCGATAACGGGTCTTTTTCTTGTTGCACAGTATGAGGGGCTGTGTCAAGACCAGTCAGTCATGGTTTCCCTATCAATCAAGCTATCTGAGGCCTGTGACTTTGACTCATGGTGGCCGGATTCCGCCAGACCCAGTCTGTGATCCGGACCCATCATGGCTGGATCCGCCAGACCCGGTCTGTGATCTAGATCCTCAATTACTGAATTCACCCAAGCTCCACGAGATCTTTGAGGCCCCATGGCCTGGACCTCCAGAACCAGTGTGTGGCTTAGAGACTCCATCGGGTCCGCCAGAGACTGCACTACCTCTGGAGATGTCGGTTTCAGCCATAGAATCCCCAGAGGCCTCATTGGTGGCTGCACAGCCCATGGAGGTCCCTAAATCATGGTTCAGTCGGTCAGGGAGGGCTTCTTCCTTGGCGTCTCAGTCTCGAAGTGTGATGTCAGCATCTGTCCGGTCTCGGACTAATCAACATTGAACATGGGACACCTGTGAAAGACAGCTGGCAGAAAATCAAACACTAATGACAAGGACGGGGTTACAAACGATCAGAACACATGAGGGAACAGCATGAAAACAAACACAGAGCACATGGACAGATAAACAAACACAGAACACGCCTATGGCGTGACACTCAGGAGGGTATTCCAGAAAGCAGGTTATGTGGCATACCCGGGTAAGTTAGTGGATAACCTTAACTTTCGGTTCCAAAAACAGAGGTAACTTTCTGGGTATGTATGTAAC